>OX453262.1:14955854-16216004 GCA_949709985.1 Luffia ferchaultella
ATTTCGGCCGAGGCGGTAATAAAAAATTTATGTTCGATGTTTTAACGTCAAAACGCTTTTTCTAATGGATTATTTTAAACATCAATTTGTTACTTATTATTGTAAAATGATAATTTCTCAATTTGAATTTTATTTTTAGGGGACACCTTTTATTAATTCTAACGTTTTATTATGATGGGATCGTAATGGATTTATATTGCTTTCTTCAATCGCACGCTTAAAGATATCACGTACATAATTAAATGGAAATTAAAAAGAGAAATGGATTTCGAATTCGTTAATTTAAAAACCTAAAAAATGTGACTTTTATTTCAATATTTTTAATCTCGACTTGTTTAAGTTTTAATATACACGTTGTCTTTATTTCAAACATCTTTAAAGAACGAGCGAGAGAGCTGGTGTCAGTACTAGGTTAAGAACCTGTATTACTGAGTCACCAGGCTCCCGCCCCAGAAAACTTAATAATAAATGTCTCAATTGTTAAAGGCATTGTTGGTTATAGGTGTGAAGTACTTACAAAAACATTTACAACTTACAATAATCCGCGCCTTTGTTAAACTATTGTGTATGCGTTTTAGAATTGGGTGTGTGTGGGTGTATGTTAGGCTGTATTTGTGTGTTGTGTGTGCGTTTGCGTTTGGGTGTGTGTAGTGTTTATATAGGTTGTGTATTTGAGGGTGCGAGTGAACGTGTGTTATGTTGTATGGTATGGAATACAATTTGGACTACAATTTTTTAATAGAAGAAATTTAACTATTTTGATTATTGATGTATTTTTTTATATTGTCGTTATACTTGTGTTTATATCGGCTGTCTTTTATTCTTTTCATAAAATAAAACTATTTAATATATGAATGTGTTTACATTGTAAAATACCTACTTTAAAAAAAATATTTGTGCAAATGAATAAAGAAAGATAGGACACGCCAATAAAGAAAAGATACGATAACCTTTTACTTCAATTTTGATTAATGTTTTTGTGTATATCAAAAGAGAGATGGGAAAATAATGTTTGATTCTGTTAATTATCGCATTAATTGTGTTGTTACACCTAGAAAATGCAAATAACCACAAATTAATACGACGATTAAAGACGTGGCGGAAATTACTAAGTTAACCCGTCAACACTGATCGGTCTCCAAAACTTAACACAACCTACCACCACCGTTCCACTTTACCGTTCATGGTTTCTTTCGAGAACCATCTTATTATACGAAACCTCACGAACCTATTCGATATTTAGTACGGCGACGTTACAAATATAAAACGCGGTAAGTACTTAAGTAGAATAAGTTTACAGTCGGGCCGATAACCTACGTTTTAAAGCGAACTTTAGGAATATCATTTGAGATAGATAATGTCAGTTGCTTTGGTAATATTTAATATCATACGATTCACAATTCATTTCTCTCGTATTTAACCAATCTTAAATTTTAAAAATTTGGTAATAGAATTTTAGTGCTCTACTTGAGTATTTTTTTTTTAAATAATATTTTTCCTTAGAAAGAGAGGTAGAATAGCGAATTTATTCGAATCACTAGTTTCATTAAACCTAAATAATTTATAATACGTTCTTACATTAAAGATGATTGCAAAATTATTAATTCGATAATAATCTCCTAAATAATTTTAAATTGATTTGTCAATAAGTTTCTGATAAAATACGATAAACATTCTAAAACCATTTCATTAGAGAGGAATGATGATTTGCGCCGCTATACATAAAATGTATAACCTTCCGTGATATATACATAAATAATTACGAAGTATTTACGCCAAAATATTGCGCAATAAAAGATTTCAATTACAAAGTTCAGACAGACGAGCTTTCGTTTTTTACAACGAAGTTAATTTTAATTTCGTTATGACTCATTCTCGCGTATGTAATTATCTGTAATTTTTGTAAAACTTTTCTATATTTCATCTGAAAAATACAGCAGCGGCATAATAATGGTACAGTGGAACCGTGTTAGCGAGCAAGTGCGACGGTGGCGACGAGCAAAAAGGGCGTCACTCGTGCGCGGACCCCGAACGAAAAAACTCCGCGTCCGTACTAGTCGTTATCGTCGTTTCGTCCCAATCTCTATCGGTAGTCGTCTGGTCGAGTCTTCTGCGTGATTTAGGTTGGCGTCGTTTTTTCGGATGCCGTCGTTTGCCTTTTTGAGGTTTTAACCGTTTCTGACAGTTACGATGGAAAGGTGGGGGTCGTTTTAGTTTCAAGCGGTGCCGGCGCGCGGGACAAGCGGGTACTCTAGGCCCGGTCCACTGCCAGCGGCGGGTTAAAGTTAGTGCGTACGGAGCTAAGTTTCCTAAAGGGCGTGACGCTGCTAATTGGGTTCTTCGAGCTTTTCCTCTGTTGTCCAGTGCTAGAAAAGTTTTCTTGCCGGCTCTTATTCGCGAGTATGTGTTGTAGTTGTTCTCTTCGATGTGCTCGTCGAACATGCAATCGTCCGAGAGATCCTTCTGAAACAATAGAGACGATACGTTCAGTTTCATAAATTATTATCAATACGATGTAATTTTACTGAGGGACCAGTTCAATAGAGAAGATAGAGTATGAAATGAAAATTTTAAATTTTTTTTTATAAATCGGAATGACTTCCCATAATTGTTTCCGTATGGTTAAAAAAGTCCGCTAACAGCAGCGGTGCGCGTATAGGTGACTGAGTAGCCATATTATCTAGTTATTCTATCACTGACCGATAAGACACATGTAATATGTCCGTAATTTGACATTAGTTGGAGGGTAGATAGATAATCACAATAGTTTTAGGAAAGAAGTGAAACTCATGAAGAATCTGTACAATAACTTACTTTACGTAAATTTAACTATATTTTTAAAATTTAATAAACACCATGCAACTTTTATTTCGTGGAAGTGTATTAAACTGACAACAACAACAAAAAGTAGTTTCAGATAAAACAATTTTACACGTTGTTCTAGCAACGAAAATGGACGCACCATGTAAATTTTGAAATGGTCGAAATTTCATAAAGGAACGCATCTACTATGTTTTAAATAGAAAACTTATTTAAATGTCTAACGCGAAAGGGCATTAACAATAATTAAAAAAAAACAATATTTTTTTTAGTATTTATTCTGTTATCACTTCCCGCATTTTCGTCTGCTACCATGGAGCTCAAGCGAAAACATTTGCGTGTATGATCTATCGTGATTTTAAAATTGGTTTATCTGAAGTGTTATTGAATGTTTAAAATTAGCTCTAGGCATAACTGCTCCATCTTAGGCAGCGATTTTTAGATGGTTGAACGAATTAAAAAGGGGCAGAACTAGGCTTGAAGACAACGACAGAAGTGGACGCCTGCCAATGGCAGTAACTGCAGGAAATTTTCTACACATTTCTACATGTTCCACAAGTTTCCATGTGGACCACTGGAATACTGGCGCGAGAAGGTCCACGAATCTATTTCCGTTGTTTATGTTGGATAGTCTATTTATTGAGGAAGACTATAGGTTATATGAATAAAATAATACTATCTGTCTGTCTGTCCATTTGAGCAAATCTCCAAAACGGCTAAACTGATTTTGATGAAACTTCACAGATATGGAAAGGAAGTGGTCAAAAGTGACATACACTACTTTTTATATGTCTGTATGTACGTCTGTCTGTCATCTGTCTATTCGAGCTAATCTCCAAAACGGTTAAACTGACTTTGATGAAATTTCCCGAGTATGAAAAGGAGATGGTCAAAAGTGACTTACGCTACTTTTTGTTCGTCTGTTTGTCTGTACGACTATGTGTCTATTCAAGCTAATCTTCAAAACGGCTCAACAGATTTTAATGAAACTTTGCAGACGAGAAAGAAGGTTGTCAAGAGTGACATCAGCTACTTTTTGTGTCTGTCTGTCGTTTGTCTTCACTGATCCATCAAGATAAAGCCGAAACTACTAAGTCTAGGAAGCCCAAATTTGGAACAGTGGTTTATTTTATAACGTATCAATTTTTTAAGAAAGGAATATTCGGAAATTTCAAATTTAAGGAGGGAGGGACGGAAGGGCTTTGTATGAGTCTTTGTTCTTTAAAGTTAGAAACATAAAAATTTTGACATAAATAAATAATGATGTCTTTCAGGGCTTTTGGATTTCCACATTTTAAGGGTGGGAAACGGGAGGTGAAAAGTATGGGAGTATGGGTTTCCTAAAGGAGTGGGGAGAATGAATATTGAAAGTTTGAATGGGTGCACATAATATTAGTTTCAGCATGTAAAGTATGTATAAACCATTTCGAAAGTTAATACCTACTACCTAAAACAGGAATGTGTAGTTTACGCAAGCGAAGCTGCGGGCGGTCGCTAGTGACATATAAAGACGTAAAGAGAATATTAGATATTGGTTTGCTTTGTATTTACCTATATACTATTTTACATGATTATCATGGCGTAAGGAAACGTTGTAGTCGTTGGATACCAAGTGTCAAAACGGAAAAAGGAGCACTTGTGGATTGCTGCTGAGTTTTGCAAATAGAACGTTATTACTGGCGACGAAACAGATTTATCAGTACAATTCGGAAAACAAGAAGTGTTCGTTGGTTATTTTCAGATGGCCAGTTGTCAATTAAATTATTAAGGCCTCGAAACATAGGCAAAAAAAATGGTGGCCATTATTTTGCAACTTGAATGCTAGGAAATCGTAGATCAGTTAACTCAGAATGGTACACTACAGTCTCATAGCCAAAAAATTTCAAAGCTGTGAAAAAGAAACGACCAATAATGGGATGAGACTTGGACGAGACGAAAACGCGTCTTCGCACAAAGAACAAAGTCCCTTAGAACAAATGCGTTTATTTGAAGATCTGGTATTGAAACCCTGCCTCATTCACCTTACAGCTACGATTTAGCTTCCCGTTGTTGAGACCCAGCTTTTATTGGCAATTGGCAAAGATAAAAATACAAGGAGAGTTTTTTCACGTGCCGAAGTAGCGATGGGTCTACAAATCAGACATTTCTGATCTGTCAGAAAAAATTAATAACTGTTTACAGAATTTAGTTTAGGCAGATGGAAATTTGTACTTAGAATAGTGGAGAATACTTAAAAATATAAAGTATGAAACCGCATTGATTACTTTTCGCAAATTTTAAAACTTATATAGTGACCCATGCGGCTAAAAGTGTTGCCATGTACAAAGTACCGTTGCACTAACGACTTACAACAAACTGACCGAACGATTCATAAACATTGATGGTACAACACTAATGTCGGCTGAATCAAGGAATTAGCGATTCGAGGACATTGAAATCAATTTCTATGGAATACTGTCGATTAAGATTTAAAGTTCAGAATTTGCAAGTTTATAATTTGTAAACTCGGAAGGCGAGATTCATGAATAAGGAGTAAAAGATTCAGTACCCAGTTATGAATGCCAGCGTCGTAAATACATCGCGGTTAATTCTATTTGCAATGTGTGATTTAAAATTTACAGTAGGTACGTATGATAATGTTTCGCGTAATATATCGAACGTTTTATTTATTACGACAGTTATGCACTGCATAAGCAAATGAATAAGCTGTCTTTTTTTTCAAAAGACACCTGTCAAATGCTCAGCGGAAATGTAAATTATTATAAATATATAAATGTCCAAGATATGCGTGTTATTAAATCAACTAAAAAGTACTGAAACCATAGTGTTAATTTCAAATATAGTGAATTTATATTGATTTACTCAAGATAACTTTTCTAAGGCTATTATTATTATAAAGTTATGCTAAAATAAATACTACATGATACACAGTTATTCAAAACAATTATTATTTTACTGTTTTGTTTTATTAGCCTTGTTACAGATTAAATAAATAGATAACCAACCTGCTTTTGTACCACTAAGAAAAGTGTTCTTTAAATATTATGATGATTCAATATCAGATAAACAATAGATGGTTGAGATCGAGGTCGAGGAAAGAGGATGATCAACTGTGATCTACAAATAAAAAAATGCCAGGAATACGATTGGAAGATTTACAAATAAACGTCAGCATAATTACGTTACAAAGGATAAAACAAGAAACATAAAATACGTATCCTGCAGTTTATGATGTCTCGATTATCCATTCCTCTACTAATACTGAACCATCATAATATTTTAAGAACGCTTTTCTTGGTGTGCACCCATGACATAGTGAGTGGATCAGCCTTCGCCGTTTTTATAAGGACTAGTGCAACCTTCAGCATGCAAATTGTGGGTGTATCGCACATAATAGGAATTGTTTGGATTCCAGGATTCCAGGAGCTTATGGTGCCGGGAACAAAAAAAAATTTTTAAATAAAATTTTAATTCCAAGTCGAATCGAAAGAAATCAAACATAAAAACTAGATGTAAATGAAGAAAATAAAAAAATGGCTTTGTGAGGCCGACTCCGCAATTTAAATAATAATTTATAGAACATATATACACTGGCTCACAAGTTGCCGTAATGCAGCTATAAGCATCTTGTAATAATAGTGTATCATACACAAGTTTTTGCTGCAAACTGTTTTTTGTCTTGTATAAAATTATAACGATTCACATATAAGAATGTATTTATTTTTTAACTGATTCAGCTGTTAGGTAGGTACTGTTCGGTTTACATTGTCAAATAAGCCAACTCTCGCAGCTTCCTATTTGTATGAGTAATTCTTAAGGCTGCCACCCACAGTGCAAGCCCGGTGGCGCCCTCTGGCGGTATTGTAGGCGTGACAGCCTGTTTGCCAACCGTATGCCATCCAAACTTATGTTCGTAATTTTTATCGACTCCATTTAACGCACTGTTTTCCTGTTTATCGTACATGTGTTAAGAAAATCTTCTAATAATACTAGTGAAACTTATGGGTTTGGTCATAATTTGAAGCTATACTCAAACATCGTGTGGAAGTGGTAGTACCTAATTGTAAAAGAAAAACACCAAGTAAATCTTAACATTATTATAAGCTGTTCTACAATGGGATAACATAATCACTAAACAATGTCGATGGATTGTTTGTAGGGCTGAATTGTCGAACAACATAAAATAAATGGGATCCGTCCAATTAAAATTCTAAACTCCTCTCTTTTCTTTTTTCAACCACAAAATAATAAAACTATATCAAAAATCTTGCTCGTCTATTCAAACTTCACATCAATATTTTTTTTTAAAACATGACTCATACTGCTATAGTAGCAATCTTTCATTACAACTTGTTTAAAGTATTGAAATAAAAATACTCTGTTTTTTTTTCAATAAGCTATTTCGCCTTAGATCGTCAAACCAAATTTGAAACAAATTAGTGATAGCCCAGCGGCTCCGTTCGCGAACCTACATGATTGTATTGTTTCGGCTATAACACAAATTATATTGACCGACCGATTGGCCAAGAGGTTAGAGACTCTAACTGCAGAGCCAAAGATCACGGGTTCGATTCCCGCCTGGAACGAATATTTGTGTGCATGAACATGTCAATTCGTTTCGTATCTGGGTGCAAAATAATTATTTATGTATATATTATAAAAAATATTTAATTATGTATATCAGTTGTCTAGTACCCCATAATACAAACATAATACTTACTTTGGGACTACATATGCGCTGTGCGGGATGTCCCATGTATTATTATTATATTTGTGCTCATTTTTTTACATCCAGTTTTTTCGTTATAGTAATTAAATTAATTACTTTTTTATTCTCCTCTATTGCTTTCTCACTTTTTATTTTTATTGTTTGTTTGTTTTATTGTTCTTCCCTTGATCTCACAAAACTAAATGAGAAACCACTGACACCTAATCGCTCAATTTTTCTTATTTGCCATTCATGAGAGCCAATCAAATAATTCCAGTTAATAACATAAAGAAGACATAAATCATCTACAATGAAGTAGTAGGTAAGTAATATTTTATTTTTCAACGACATATCCATTCTAATAATAATATTCTTTATTGTACACCAAAAGTCATTTGAACAAGAATAAACAAAGTATGTCTTCTATGTTTGGTTAAGTTTGGTACAATGGGCGGTCTATCGCTAAAAGCAATTTCATCCGGACAACCTTTAATTTTAATACATATATTAAAGTTTTTATTTTCATAGAAAAATAATCTTGTATAAGTCGACTATACAATCTTGCATCGACTCATTTTGCGTCGATCAATCCCGTGCGAATTTCAATAGTGTTTTGACCATTAAAGTATGAATTGACCCGCTTCTCCGTTTACCGTCTAACCACTCATACTCTGTCTATAGCTGGTGTAAGATGACGAGTTTTAGTCCGAGTTTCTGAGCAAGGTCCCCGCGCGCCGGTCTGCACCCCCGTGAAATCCCCGCCCGCCAGTGTGCAACCCCACAAAATTGCGTAATGCCACTTCGATACTGTGAATTGACATTTATGACTCCATTAAAACGGAATGCTGCTATCAAATTAATTTACTCTATGGTTTTGACACTGGCAAATGGTTAAAAGGTACTTTTCAAGATGCAAGGATGAAATTCCCATTAAAAAAAATCAAAGTGGTTAGAAGTCGGGCTACTATCGTTAGTTTTTTTTTTGTGAATTCGATGATTTCCAAATACAGATTATTTCATTCTAATCCAAACATTATTTTTGATGCTATCGCGAGTTGTGCTGATCGGCGCCTGCGCGTGACCTCATTTCAGTGTTCACTTTCGCGGTTTGCGACGTCATCGCAGGGAGTGAAGGGAAAATCAAACATATATTTCAGTATAGTCGCCGGATGGTTCTCTACAACGATATAACTATCATTTTTGTAACTTCTGAACTTTAGGGGTGAGAAGCTTTCAAAAGTACATGTTCTTTAAGTCGCAATTTTTTTGGAATGCCCACCGCCGCCGCCGCGCGCCGGTACGACGAGAAAACGTTCATCGAATTCACGTCAAAAAAAATACTAAATAATTCAGGAGGACCATCGACATTTTAAGTGTGTATTTAACGGATTTTTTGTTGTTTTGTCTTGTAAAAAAATTGTATGGAATTTTTTTAAATTTTAATGTATCTAAAACTCCAAAGAAAACGCCGTATTGCCGTAGTAAAATTGTTTTTAGTTTTTTTTAGTATATGCCATTTTTTTTTTGCTACCGCTCGTACTACATAGATGGGTAGTGGATATGAGGGCCAGTTAAAAACTTGGAATAGACCATCGCAATATAAAAGACAGGGTACTATCGCCGAGATCATCGCGACCGGCTCATCTTTTTGTAAGTCATTGTACAACCGGCACGATAACCGTACAACCGGCACGAAAATTTTATTATATACTATATCGCAGTTTCGTGCACACTTACACCCCGAGCTCTTTCCAATGATACCCTAAACGCCCGCTTGACGACCGCTTAGTCTAGTGGCGATCCTGCCTACGAAGCTGGAGGTCCCGGGTTCGAATCCCAGGTCGGGTCAGTATATATGATGATGAATCTTGATACTGGTACCGGGTCTTGGTTGTTATATGTATGTGGTGTTTTTGTAAAAAAACATATTTATATATGTATACATATAGTGATGTATATTGAAGTATGTATATCAGTTGTCTAGTAACCCATAACACAAGCATAATACTTGCTTACTTTGGGACTAGATGGCGCTGTGTGGGAAGTCCCATGTGTTATTATTATTGTAAACTTATTTTTCCATCCTGCCGTCTTTGAGGTAATTTGTAGATTGTATTTTACCACGTAAGTCAAAGTTATAATTATATTACAAAAGTTAAGTATTAGATATGATAAAACATTCAAAAAAGAACATTCCTTATATCTCAATTAACCATAAGGGTTGCAGGTGTCAAGTAGCTGTCAACAAAGGTGCCCTGGCGACTAACTAATCTAATCTTATCTTATCAGGAACTATTAGGCGCCTTACCTTATAATGACTACAGCTCCGAAGCATTTAGACCAACGGGATCAGTTAACGGCGTATTTAAAATAAATAGTGTTGTGAATTTATCGAGAGTGCTCAAGTATTTTTAATTATTATTAATTGCATTTTTAGATAAATTATTATTTCATGATTAAATTACACAATTATGCAATTACGAGTTATAAGCAATTTTCGAGTTTAGCAAACAAAGCAGCAACCAAAAGCTAGTAATATATCGACACTGTAGAGTGAAGACCTCGTATGTCCAGTGTCCAAACAACAAAACTGCATCACATAAACGAGATTATCTCACAAACTACGCAAGGTTCATTTATATACATGGTTGTCATGGACTCGCTGTATTTGATACCAATACAGCACCTTTCAAAAATGTTTTTTTTTTATTCATGACTTTGTGTCCTGTAGAGCCATATTGTATTTACTGTAACGTCACGTCATACATACATACATGCACACATACGGGCTGAAGTCATAACCCTTCCTTTGGCTTCGTCGTAGTCGGGTAGATAATAAGGCTTAAAATAGAAAGACCTGATTGATAAAACTTATATATACATCAAAAATCCATTACAATTAAGAACAAATATAAACCTGACAATTCATAGCGGTATCAAATAAATAGCTATTTATGTAGTATCAGTTTCTTTAAGTAATATAAAATTACAAACAGAAAAAAAAAATTTAAACAACAGTTCAGTTCTTCGCTAATGCTAAATTATATTTAAAAAGTGAAACCATTGCGTAAATCTTTATGTCATCAGTTAAGTTCAGATCGATAAATCTATAGACCCAGAGGTCAAATCGAGTCGTGAATCGATGAATCGGTCAATGGATAGCGCATCACTGGCCTTCCTTGGCTTATCTGTTTAAATCTTTATTGATAGAAAAACAATCGGTCGAGGCGAGGTTCCGAGAGCTTGTAAGAAATGGACGTACGTGGAAATTAGTTTTTAAAATTTAAATATTATTAAATACATTAATTTTTTTATTCAATATCTTTGTATTAAAACAAATGGAATTATGATATTTTTGATCTTTTACTTATTGGCCAAATGATTAGAGACCCTAATTGCGAAGCCAAGGGTCGCGGGTTTGTTTCCCGCCCGGGACAAATATTTGTATTCATGACATGTCTATTTGTTCCGTGTCTGGGTGAGAAATATCTATATAAGAATATTGAAGTATATATATCAGTTGCCTGGTATCCATGATACAAGCTTTGCTTAGTTTGGTACTACATGGCGTTCGTTGTGTGAAATGTCCCAGGTGTTATTATTAAAAATTTCATTTAGCTATAGGTTCGTATTCCTACGTAGTTGATAAAGTTCTTTTATTGGCATGAAATAAAACCCAGTTTATAATTTTGGCTTTTCATTTTTGACTGACCGATGCTGGAGTAAAACTGATATTTTAAAGGTTTTTGTTTGAAAACGGTTCAACGATTTTGATTTTTTTCCTTAAATATATCTGGTTCAGGAATGCATTAGAGTATTTCTCTATCAAAAGTGTCTTGTTTTTAGTGCACAAAAGAATTTGTCTGGCAATAAATATGCCAATTAAGTCTAAGTGGAGACTGATTTACGAGTTATGTACTTCGCTACCAAAAAAATCTAAAATTTATTTTCGTTGTGCACCTTTTTAGTGATGTTCTAATTTAAATTAAATCGCTAATATAAAATTTTAAGTGTAGATTCAAAACTAGTAAGAATGTCTGTGTGTCATTTTGTCTATTATTTATTGTCTGGTTGGCTATTAATTAAATACAATAATTAAATTCCCAAAACAGGTGATTATAAAATAATAATGCAATACTTTATCTAACAAAGTCACTGAATAATAAAATATTCAAATAAAAATATTATCTTTATGACCATAATTTATAGGAAGTGTAATTATCGCCCTGAATTCAACTCTTATTAAATAAGTTATCTATCTATTCATAATTTAAATAAAATTAAAAAGTCTGTATGTCTTTTGAAATTAATACAAATATCTGAGTCATGCTATTTGTAGGATATCTAATAAAAATTACGATGTTTGAGAAATTCGTTTGTTCATATGTCTTCACTTCACTTCATCAGCCCATTTTTACCCCACTGCAGGGGCTTAGGCCTCCCCAGACTTGGAGCTTAAATCCACCACGCTGCTCCACTGCGGGTTGGGGACTGTAACGATTGCCATCTATTGTCAGCGTCCGGGACCGACTGCTTAACGTGCCCTCCGAAGCACGGAGTCAGTGATAGTTACGTACTTAAGTCAGAAAAACTCATTGGTACACGCCTGGATTCGAACCATGGCCCTATGGGGTCTTATAAATTTGAGACAGGTTCGTTGCGCTTTGGGTTATCACGACTCTTTCATATGTCTACCTGTATTGTATGTCTGTCCGTATGTTTGTGTCTGTATGTTTGTTTATATATGTTTCTGTATGTCTGTTTGTACGTCTGGCTGTATAACAATAGACATGTTTATACGCACAAATATCTGTCTAACGCGGGAATCAAACCCGCGACCTTTGCCTCTGCAGTAAAAGTTTAACTATCAAAATTTTGAAGTCAAGTGTATAAGAAAGCATTAAACTAAAAACCAAAAAATAATCATTTGCGATTAAACCTCAAACGAACCTACTTAGCTATAGTTTTTAAAATATGAAAATGTTCATATTCGTGGGGGAAATTAATTCGGCTACATTTCCAAAATTTATGATGGTAGACGAAAAACAGTCGTGTCAAAATATGCAGGGGCTTGGGAGGCATCATATGATACCAAAATTTTTATAATACGATTGTATATTTCGGGAAATCGAAAATGGTGAAAAAGAAGACGAAAGTTCCCGATTTTTCGAACAAAAAATTAATTATTTCAATTTTTTTTGGAATCGGTTGAAAACTATGGACTGGGGAGAGGCCACCCTTTTCATTGAATGATTATCAGATCAGTTACCCCGGAGAGTGAGATTCGGCTATGTTTCAGAAAGTTATAAAGTTAGACGAAAAGCAGTTCGCTGGGCATCGTATGGCACCAAATTTTCGAAAATGTGTCCATAACTTTTTTCGAAAAATTTAATAAAATTGTTTCACAGAAATATGTTATAAGTTTTTATTAATGATGTTATATAGTTGATAATATATATGATATATGTATATGATAGTTGAACATTGAGAATGTTCCAACTATTCCAACTATCGGAGAACATTCTCAATGTTCTCCGATAGTTGCGAGAAGCGAGAAAACTGGTGATTTTTTTTAATGGACTTGATCGATTTTGTAATTTAACGACTCACGTAATAATATTACAATCCATTCACTTACAAATAAAAATAAAATAGTCTCATTTTTGACTAGGTGAGTACCTACTTTCTCTAGCACAACTATAGGAACAGAGTTGGCTTTTTAAAAAAAATATAAATATAATCTAGTATGTCGTAATAGCCAAGTTAATGGTTCGAATCCCAGGTCGGGTCAGTATTTATATGATGAATATTAATACTGGTACCGGATCATGGTTGTTATATGTATGTGGTGTCTTCGCTTGGTACCCAAAACACAAGCAAATGCTTAGTTTGGGACCTAGACGTTCTTGTGATGTATACGAATGGTGGCAAGTCCGCTTCTTATTTAGAGGATCGTGGTTTGAATCCCAGAAATCGGTATGTACCAATGTGACTCCTTTCCTCGGAGAGCACGTTAAGCCGTCGGTCCCGGTTGCCGTCAGCAGATGGCAGTCATTAACATCTACCGACCTGCTCTGGAGCAGCATGGTGGATTAAGCTCCAAGCATCCTGAGGGGAGGCCTAAGCCTCTGCAGTGGGGCATAATGGGCTGGTATTGTAAATATAACCTCATTTAAAGGCACGAATTGAGCTGGTATACATATCTAAAGGAATCACTGCACTATCGCGTGTCCATGAGTTGCAGTAAAATTATGTTTCCACTTGATAAATTAACGCATTTTTGTGCTAAATCTGAATCTTCACTGATTGGCTTTAGTCGTAAGATTAGTCAAACTAAACCTTTTTGTCAGATTTTGCTAATGTCAAAGAAAATTGTGTATTTTTTAAACGACATCAAAAAAGGAGGTTTCTCAATTCGACCGTATATATGTTTTTTTTTTTTTATTCAACTATGATCGGTTAAAAATGAATGACAATTTTTTAGACTCAAACGCAACTAAAAGACAATCGAATTCTTTTGTCGGCGTCCGAATTTTAAATAATAAAAAAAAGCTACATCACCTATTTCTACGTATTGTCGGTCGACAGTTTGATTTAAGATACCGACATATTTGCAGGCGCTTTGAGGCGCTAGTATTTACAGACTTCGCGCTAATTCATACAGTTAGTTGTTTTTTTTTCGAAATTCCCGTGAGAACCCATTTCTTTAGAAGGGTCTGCCGGAAGGTATTACGTAATACAAATATTAGTTTATATTTTCGAAGTTTGACGTTAAACAAGAATGTTTAGCCAGTTTCAAATGTGCCAATAATAATCTCTATTATAAAGTAAAATTAATTATTTTTATCCTTATATAGTACTGTAATTGGAAAATTATTAAATAAACAATAAATTTAAAAAAAATCACTAAAAAAAATTACGAAATATGAGGATAATTCCAGCAACCTGCACTGGAGCAGCAGCGTGGTAAATTAAGTGCCAATATCCCGAGTGGAGGCCTAAGCCCCTCAGTGGGGTATAATGGGCTGAAATGGTATTCATTTACATGTACTGTATATTCAAAAATATTATTACAGAAATTATAAATTAAACAATATGCCTTAATATGTGGCTAATTTATTTAGACTTCGACAGTAATATAAATTTAATGTAATTTTTTATGTCGTGTTAAAATATGTCGGCAAAACGATACTTTCTAAGAAAAGATAACATCTTCGTAAAACTTATCAGTGTCAATAAAATAGTTTGTTTATATGTCTAGTAATGTAGTAACATAGGCGGCGACCTATTAAATTTTTGGGGACACATTTTTTTTTCTATAACCGAATCTTATAGTTCGATAAAAGGGAAATAAAAGGAAATGAAGTTGTAAAAAGTTTACGACCCGATAGTGTTGTCTTCGAAGGTTTATAATAGGTATGTATGTAAAAATATCTACTAATATTAGGTTGCTGTAGTACCCAGAATTTCGAATATCGTGTTATCGAAATCCCTTTTATGGTTTTTCTGATATACGATTTCCGTCTTATATTTCGGTCGATTCGTTAATAATAATGATCTGAGTCAGTTTTAGTAGTTATTTATAGTAAGCGGCACGAGTCGTGAGCGCTGATTTTCACAGGCGCAGTGGTACTGTGGAACGGAACGATAGTGCGACGATGGGCGAAAAAGTCTTTCCGATTATGCTGTTAGTTCGTAATGACTTCATTTCGACCGTGTAAGTCAGCGTTTAAAGCTCATTCCGTTTACACCTAGATTTTTAGTAGTGTGTCAATTTTTTTTTTTAATAAAATTATATCAATTTTTTTTTAACAAAATTTATTTAAATTTTTTAACAAAATTTTTAACAAAATGATAAAATAAGAATTACAGATCGTGCTAACCATCTTGCTGCCTCAGATTTAGACGCGGTGCAGTTTCGCGCATGAGGTGGAATCGACTTAGAACAAACGAGATGTTTGACACAAGCTGTAATGGTAGTTTAATCTTAGATAGAAATATAATAATAATAATAACACACACAATCACAACAACGTCTAGGTCCCAAACTAAGCATTAGCTTGTATTTTGGGTACCAAGCGAAGACACCACATACATATAACAACTAAGACCCGGTGCCAGTATTAATATTCATCATATAAATACTGATCCGACCTGGGATTCGAACCCGGGACCTCCAGCTTCGCAGGCAGGGTCGCTGCCCACTAGGCTAAGCGGTCGTCAAATTATAGTGTTAAGTATTATTATAAATTATAGTAATAAGTTAATTGTCAGTATTAAAAAATACAAAAGACTTGGTTTTAGAATATAGCTCGATCCCGCGGGATAGACACCAATGACGCGAATGTTTTCCGGGATTGCAATACCTATCCGTATCTATTTTAACTTCGAATTCGTGGATTTCTTTGTGTAGCGCGCGTGACAACAGATAAACAAACGGACAAATTAATCATTCAATGTCTGCTTCTACGTTTTGGGTACCAATTGTTATACATTCTACAAAAAAAAATATTTTTAAGGTCTCAAATTAGGTTCCAATAAGATAAATCTTTTTAATATTAGGAATCCCAAATAAAAAAATCCAACCAGAATCAAACACCATAAATAACCTATCATATTAAAACATAAAATAGGGTAAACAATCGTAAATAAAAATTACATCGATGGGGCACAATGAGGTCATTAATTCACTTATAAATTATGTCTATTTTTGAAAGAGGGTTTACACTTTTTTTTAGTGTGTCGTCCCATTTTTTGTCGTTCGAGGCGGATCCCCTTTGTCTCGGAATATTTTTGGGGTGAAATACGTTTTTTCTTTTTTTTTTTAAAGTCTCTTGTACGGTGGCGCGATACCGAGCATTCGAATATTAATCCATTTCTAGTTTTTATCTGGCAACACTTTATTTTCGTTTTAATTGTCTTGACTTTTAAAGTTTTATCTATGTAAAAAAAACCAATAAACGACTAACTGGATTTTTTATTATACAAAATAACTCTAGCTTTCGCCTGCGGCTTTCCTCGCATTATTTTCAAGATTACTATTAACTATATTTAATTTACATAAATAAATTTAAAAACAAAATTTCTTACACATAAGGCGACCTGATTAGAAACGTCTGTGAACATTAGTGTACATTACCGACATTTTGAATCAAGATATCATCTATTTAAATGTATAAATTTTATCCAAATCAGTTACATGACTCTTTAGCCACAAAAGCATTTAAACAAAACTACAAGAGCTAAAAAAAAATTAAAGACATGTCTATTCTGAGTTTAGGCGTAATCAATTTCTTATTCATACACACGATGGGTAAATACTCATCTTAATAAAGTTCGATTTTTGTTGTGTTGTTTCTTACCGTTATTTTCGCTTTGCGTAATTTGTAAGCAATTCAGTTTGCTTGATCGGTTGACGTTGTTAGTATATACCTTCTCCTTTCTTTGAGTAGTAGCTTAAAGTTATCTATCACACTATTATTAAAGCCTTTTTATTTTCCTTAACAACATTTCATTTTTAGTTATCATTTATAATTTTTTTCTTTTCATTTCAATTATTATAGTAACAAATAACTTATTATACGTGTACATTAATATTAAATTTACAAATATTTAAAATCATAAAACCTCAGATAAATGCATTTCATAAATTAATTTACATTTTTTTATTTCTTTTTTCTTTTCGTCGTTTTTTGTTATCAGGGATCTCTCAACGCGTGAAAGCCTCCTGCAGCTTTATCCACTTCTCTCTGTCTTGGGCTATTTCCTTCCATCTTTCTCCCTCACCCTACCTAATTTCGTCTGCCCGTTTTTTAATAGGTCTGCGTTTCTTTCGTTTCCCAGGGGGGGCATTTTTGATCATTCACACATCACATAGCTTAGTGAAAAATAATTTTTGTAATCGGTCGTAGTTCTTGAGATTATTCCTTCCAACATAGAAATAATAATAATAACGTATACATGACAACAACGTCTAAGCCCCAAACTAAGCATTACCTTGTATTTTGGGTACCAAGCGAAGACATCACATTTAACAACCAAGACCCGGTACCAGTATTAATATCATCATATAAATACTGACCCGACCTGGGATTCGAACCCGGGACCTCCAGCTTCGTTGGCAGGGTCGCTACCCACTAGGCTAAGCGGTCGTCGAAAGATCGACCGCTGTCGAAAATTCATCAGCTTTTTTATAGTATAGATATTTATATAATCATTGTATTAGTTAAAATACCACAAGCGATTTTTAATTGTACATACATGAAAGTGTATATTAGCACGTAAATATATCTTTAACTAAACTATAACATGAACCCTTACTTGGTTTTATATTCCGTAGAATTGTTCCACGTAACGACATTTGAGCTGTCTATTGCATGAATAAAAGTTTACTATAACAAACTCATTGCATATTCGACAATATATTCAGATCAGACGTCTCGTGTACTTCCTTGTACGAATAAGGAAGCTTACCTCCTACCAGGATCATCCTAGAGGCTATTTGAATAATATTAGGTCGGTCTTGTTCTCATCTACTGCGACATACTTGTTGAAGCAATGTTACTTGGTAACCATAAAATAAAGTGAAGGCAAGAATACAAGGTACACAGAAACTTAATTATTTCAATATGAGTTATATATAAAACGTAAAGTTATGCTCGAAAGGTATTTTTACCTAAATTTTGATATTGTAAATGTGTTGGCTAGCTGACGGTAGTAGCTGGATGAAAATGGCTGAGGACAGAAAAGTGTGGCGTGCCTTGGGAGAGGCCTATGTCCAGCAGTGGACGAATGTGGGCTGATGGATGGATGGATGGAAATGTGTAGTTTTTGGAAATCGATATCAAAACACTATAAATGTTGTGATGTGAAAAAAGTAATAAAAATGACGTCATGCAATTGGCGCCGGATTTGAACCACGTGAAAAATTAAAAACGTCAAAAAAAATGGTAGATAAAATAAGATATTGCTGTAACCACAGACGTAATAAAACCTCTAGACTCCCTGTCACTGAACAACTAATGAAGCATAGCAATGGCAGCCGCGTATGTGTGATTGGAGTTACTGACGGTCGGTAGGCATACAAGCACGTTTAAGTTGACACGTCCGTACATAGCAAGCTGACTTACTAGGGGTGCGTCGATAGTTCACGATATTACGTCCTCCAATTCCTAAATTGATGGCTGGACCTAAGTAGGTTTTAAAGCAAGTTTTTCCATTGTTTCCCGAGTATGCGAAAAAAATGCAAATTACATCTATTTTCGTATAGGCTTACGTAGTTACAGTTAGGTACTTCACTTCACTTCATCAGCCCATTTTTTTTACACCACTGCAGGGCCTTAGGCCTCACGCAGGGAGAGGGGCTCGGAGCTTAAATCCACCACGCTGCTCCACTGCGGGTTGGGGATTGTAACGACCGCCATCTATTGACAGCGTATTATGTACTTAAGTCAGAAAAACTCATTGGTACACGCCCGGATTCGAGGCATGGCCCTATGGCCTTATAAATTTGAGACAGGTTCGTTGCGCTTAAGGCTATCACGACAGTTAGTTAGGTACTATATGATAGTAAATCATGATCTGCCTAAGACGATATTTTCATTTTAATTTACGACTATCTATAAGTTTGTTTATATCTATGGCAAAATGACAGTTTACATGCAAAGTACGACTCCTCCCCATCTGTTTCTATGATCAAGTAGTTTCTACGTCATGTACTATTACGATTGGTCATCAAATGATGACAAGTTGGAGAGAACATGGTCGCTAATTTATGTACAGAACTAATAAATAAAGCGAAACCGCAGGCAAATACTAGTGAGTAACATATTATTTGTTTCCCCTAACTGAAAGTAATTCAATAATGAAAATAACCACCGACTCCCGAAGGATCCTAAACTATTTCAATGATGCACAACGTTTACCGCGCTGGCTGCTCTTTCGTTCGCTAATGACTTGGTTAAAATAAATCTGGATTAGTATTAAACGCAGTGTACCTAATTAAATGCGGATACGAGCCTTGGGAGAGGCCTATATCCTGCAGTGGAGAGACACGGGCTGATGATGATAATGACGTATATGAAATATTAGCAACTAGTGGTTTTCTATGAAGTCATTGAATCTTACCTCTCGTGGAGTTTTTTAAACTCTAAATGGTCTTGAAGTTTGTACAGACTGAGATACAAACATTTATTTGTACATCTTAACATTTGTTCCACAACTATATTTACAGATAATTTTTAAGCCGATAGTTACGATACCCTCTCTATTGTATACTTCATGACATTACAAGTTGTTTTGAATTATGTCATAGAAATTAAAACTAATAAATGAAAACAAAAAAAATTTAAAAATTTAGAACATAACTACAATTGTATTAAAATCTTGTAGAAAAAAGCTAAATGACAAAAACAAAGGAACAGAAGCTGATAGGAGTACAGAAGTCGACCGCATTCTTTTGCAAAGTTTAGCAAAAATCTGTGAACGATTCTTGAAACGTGTAAAAAATAAAATGAAAAAAAGATCGATTGTAAATTTTGAATTTGAATTGAAAATTTGTCAATTATTATAAATGTTAAATTATAACAGAGTGTTTTTAGCCATTATGTTCACATCACATTGTATCAGTTTAAGAATTTTATGTTGGTATATTAAAATACACTACTGTAGTATTCTTTTTATATAACATTTAACATGTTTTTTAAATATTCAAGATAAAATTATACAAATTACTACAAAACTCTTAAACATAATTTTTTTTAATATAATAATAATAATAATAATAATATATTCTTTATTGTACACCAAAAGTTAGAACAAAAATAAATAATGTAGGTATCTCTTATATCTATGTTTGGTAGGTACAGTGGGCGGTCTTATCGCTAAGAGCAATCTCTTATTTTAATATATTTTATTACTTCGAAGTAAATATGTATAGTAAAAAAATTTTACTAAACTTATTTTACACAAAATGTTACAAGTCTGAAATAAAAATTTTTTCTTGCCTATCCTAACAGATTTTATCCGTGGTACTCAAAGGGAGTGAACCAAAATATATTAAAAGTGAAAATAGTTGAGTTCAACCCTCAAACACAAACGAATATTCAACATTCCTTTTGTGTCGGGGGAGTTTTGGTAAAGCCGATGGCCTGGCGTGACGGCATTTTATGTTTACAAGGGTGGCAAAGGGTTAAATATAGTTTTTGAAGTTTCTTTATTCTCTTTGGTAGAAAGAGGATTATCTCTGAGATTTGAGAAACCAATCGTGATTGTTTATATTGTTCAAAGAAATTATTAACTAAAAACTAAATCGTCATCTGTTTCAAAAACTAAATTCAACGCGTAGAAAATATGTTCACAATTTTATTATACTTAATATGAAAAATTCAGGAAATTTGTACTATAGTTTCAATGTAAAAAGGTACTAAATGAACAGTAACCAGCAGGAACCTTCCTGCTGTTTTGCGTAATACCTATATAGACATACAATGATAATTTGACCACATTTCATACTTTCTAACAAAGCAAAAAAAAAACGTTTGTAGCATTTTTGAAGCTTGCCGGAAGTACAGTGCTTTCGTAAAAAATGTAATAATAAATTAATTCATTATAAATTCAAAGGACAACTTTTGGAAAACACTCGAAGCGGTCAAATTTAATTAATCTTGCGCATGTTTTTAAATATAATTAATTCAAAAAGTACGATTCGTGTAGCGGATGTGATGTCATAAATTTTTTTTACATACAAAAATATTAATAGTATTTTTTCTACTACAGAACATGTACGGGAGGCTAAATACCACAGAACAGGCAGCGTATAGTTTTATTATGCATCGATCTTCGTGTCAATTACAGACGATACACATACATTGTTCTGTGTTATAGATTGTGACAAAACGTCACAAGATTAACGGACCACGTGCAAACTACAGTGACACTGTGTTTATAAATATATCTATGATTAAGCTATGTGTTTAAGTGAATACAGTCCCAATGATTACCATTCCAAAAAACTGAACACTTACCAATATTCCCCCAATCATATAACAACTGTGCTCTATCTGTAACAAGCAACGACCACACGTCTGTATGACAAATAGAGGCGCGCGCGCATCCTAATGAATCGGTCGCACTTCTGATTAATGGTGTCACTTCGCCCTTATCTGTAACAGTGTGTAGCCGCCCTAATGGGATCACGCGATTGTTTAAGTATACCTCTTACGGGACTACGAAAGATTTATTGCAATATACACTATTAGACGGCCGCGGTTACGCTTGTTGAAGATTATGTGTCTTCGGTAAAAAATACAGACGCATTTCGTAAAGCACAGTGACGAAACATATCTATGGAGCGGATGTGTATCATGCTAGTATCTTGGAAGGGTTGGTAAGGGAAGGCTCAAAACATATGCCGATCGAACGTCGAGCGTGAGCTTATTCTACTTTTTTTGGATTTCGCAATTAAACCCAACTTAAATATTTTAAATGTTTAACCGTTTTTCACCCAAATTCAAACACCACTAACAACGTACATTTTCTACGGACGGAACGAAATAATAAGGCTTCTGTTTTTGCTATTTGGATAAGGTCTTGACACATACTATAAAAAATGTATAGCGTGAATTTTTATTCACCGGCAAATACCATTTAAAATTTTTGACTATCCTACCTTTTTATTCGTTTATTCGACCGTAAAAAGAAAAACAAGCGATTGGCTTTTTTGAAAGTTGAGTATTCTAAAAGGTCATGTGTACAAAATGTTGTCATTCGTATCTATTTATTTTTACAAAAACGTAGTTCAAGAGAAGTGTTAAAAAATGTTTCCAGATGATTTGATTAAGAGTCAAACAAACAAAACGGAAAGCGGAAAAACAAAAACAGTAAACAAACACATCAATCAAATCGTTTCCGCAAATCGATAGTATTGTATCGGGGTCCTCAGCTCACCCTTGCTGAGATAAACGACCTATTTTATTAAATCGACACGTTTTGACTACAATGGTTATGTTTCTATTATTCTACATGCATATCTATCCAATACTAGTCATTGCGCGCTGCTTTTCTCACGTGGAATACATGATTTCGCTCCTGTATTTGTCTCCCATCGTTTTCATAGACAAACACAAAGCTTGTTTGCGTTTAATTTTTTAGTTAGCTAAACAATGTCTCATACGGTAAAAATTAACTTAATTCGAGTTTTTGGTTCTTTGTCGCTACATGTCATTAAATTCATTGAAATAATGTTAAAACATCTTTTTTGTGTAGTTAAAGTAATGGCCGGGTCTAAGAATGTGTTTGTATAGGTTTCACAATGGCTGTGTAAGGACGGCAAAGGCTACAATTGACGACCGCTTAGCCTAGTGGGTAGCGACCCTGCCTACGAAGCTGGAGGTCTCGGGTTCGAATCCCAGGTTGGGTCAGTATTTATATGATGAATATTAATACTGGTACCGAGTCTTGGTTGTTATGTGTATGGGATGTCTTCGGTTGGTACCCAAAACACAAGCTAATGCTTAGTTTGGGGCCTAGACGTTGTTGAACTTATCGTAAAAGGCGACTTACCTTGCTTAGCAGAAGATGGGCAGTAGCATCTTTCTGTGAAAGAGCCTGTATAGGTTTAAAAACCAAATTATATTTAAATCAATATTTATTGAGTTACGCGCTTCTAAAGTCATTGGTTAATTAAGTTAGTACAACTTAAAAAAAAACCCTTTCAAAGAATATTGGTTTCAATAAGAGACGATGAGTACTTTTACAGATCTTTGTTTTTAAACTAGTTATTTGAATTTTAACTATATGAACGTTCATCACTACGGAACCCTTCACTGTGCATGGTTCAATACGCGTTTGCCCGGTTTTTTATTTGTTATGTTCGATGTTATTCAGACATTTTATTACTCATAGAAACTAATGTAAAACCATCAATAAAAAGAGTTTACACATGTCGAGTGTTATTATCGTTTTATAGATCGTGTTCGGCTGAACGTAGTCCAAACTTATAGAGCGCGTATCGACCTTACCGAACTAAGCGAAATGTTTCAAATGAGCAGACGGCGCAAACTAACGGTTACCGAGAAAAATCACGAGATATTTTCGCGAATCGCAAAATATAGAAACAATACACGTGATTAATTACCGACTATTCTTTGAATTAAAATGTTAGTAAAATTTTGTTTTAGTATTAGAATAGTACCTATTAGATATTTTAACAGTAGGGTGACCGAGCATTTGTATTGTCCCTGACGTGATTTTTTTTTCTCGGTGACCGTTAGTTTACTCAACTTGCTTACTTTTTGTTTAGTTCTACGCTTTAGTTTAGCTGTAAGTTCGTTCGTTAAGTTTGAAATTCGTTCAGACGAACACGTTGGGTATGAAATAATTTATACATTTGTCAAGAACCATATTCTAGGCAATAAGTTTTCAATCACAGTTACAGTTATCATGATAACGAGCTTGTGTTAAATATTTCAATTATAACCAAAAACTGTTTATTTTTAACGAGCCGTAATTTATCCATTTTGTTCAAAGCAATGTCACATTTTCTTCGAATTTATGTTTAGCGGCGGCAAACAAAAAAAAACCGGCCAAATCCGAGTTAGACTCGTACACCATGGGTTCCGTACCACCGTGCAATAAAAAAAAAACTAGTGTAACTTTATTTTATTTTTATTATTTGATGTAATTAAATAACGAAAGTTTCAAGTATATGCAATGATCCCAGAACACAGACAAGTCAACCTTATAGACCACGCTTTGACAGGGAGTAGCATTCGCCAAGGCTATGTAGTGACACTACATAACTACGTCTCTTCTGAGCGGTCAGTTGGAAGCACGTCGGAAGCCATTAAATTGTCAATTTTGAACGAGCCAATGAAAACAAGCAGACCTCTCCCCGCACTCCGCCACTTTTTGGCGATTTCGTTTTCGTACTGACGTTTATTAAAGCGTGGTCTATAGGTTGACTGGTCTGTGTCCCAGTACCACCAATCACCAAAAAAGCCGAAAAAAACACGTTTCTTGTAAGGGAAACATTTTTTACTTCATTTTATTTTTATTATTTGTTGTTATAACACACTCATTGAAAATCTTAAGTGTCTACCTATTACGAATCGGAAGATACAGCCCCTGTGACAAACGGACGGACGGACTGCGGAGGCTTAGCAAAAGGGGCTCCCGTTGATACCCTTTTGGTACGGAACCCTAAAAACTTATAGCTTTCTTGCTATTCTTGGTTTATTTTTTATTTCATTGTAAAAATTTCAAGTAAAATGGGTACAATTGATGACTTGATTTTCCTTTTATTATTATTATCATAAACGTACGAATTGGCTAGCAGCCCACGAGGTCCCCGCGCGCCGGTCTTCAACCCCGCGAAATAGCGTTTGACATTTTCGATACCATGAAGTTACTTTTCTGACTCCATTAAAACCAAAAGCTGCTGTCAAATTTATTTCCTCTATGTTTATTTACTTTTATTTTGCCGGTAATCGAATCTGATTTCCTTAAATATAATTTGTGTACCAAACCGCTGAGCTAACTTTGCAACAAATAAATCACTTGTCGCGAAAGAATTTTTTAATGGCGGTCTCAATGCATGAAAAGTTTCGCTAAAAAATATTCGTAACTAATGAAATATACCGAGAACAAAGTTATTAGTATCGGAAATAAATTATTAGTCTGAATTTATCTTAAGAATATTCTGCTAATTAACATTTAGAATTTTCTTAATTTACATCTAATATTAATTACAACTGAATTAGGAGGGTTTGCCAATAATCCCCACACTTGGCAGGCGGATTGGTGATCGCAGTATATAGTTTCACAGAGAGATGCTGCTGCCCATCTTCTGCTAAGGCCCGTGACAATGGGTCGGTCACATTTGTAGTAGAACCGATAACCGAAGAGGAAGACGAGTTTTCGAGTGGAGGCCACGTACCGGGAAGCGAAGCGTTGGACGCAACTGAAGCAACAGAGGCAGAGGGCAGTTGGATGCGAAAGGTAGAGGACTGTGTGTGGTGGCGAGCCTTGGGAGAGGCCTATATCCTGCAGTGTAGAGACACGGGCTGATGATGATGATTAATTACAAATCCTGATGTGACCCGACTGACCGATTGTTAGAGACCTTAACTGCAGAACCAGAAGTCGTGAGTGGCCGTAGGTTCGATTCCCGCCCGGGATAAATATTTGTGCACCTGAAAATGTCTATTTGTTTCATGTCTAAGTGTAAAATATTTAAGTACGTATGTATAGCATATATTAAAAAAAATTATGTATATAAGTCGTCTAGTAGCCATAATACAAGCATAATACTGCTTACTTTGGGACAGGATGACGAAGACGCTGTGAAGGATGCCCTGATTATTTTCCTAACCTTAAGAAGTGTTAAGAATTGTGAATGAAGGAAGACCAGTATTGTACGAACTCTTAAGACCATTTAGGAAGATAAATAGAAAAAATCAACGGATCTCCTGCTTTGGCACGAACTTCTTACGACATTGGAAATGAACCTAACGGAATAAAGTAAACACACATTTTGGATAATATTTATCGAAATAAATTTTTTTCGCAAAAAAACAAAAACCCAACTGTATCTGAATAAGCTTAAAACTTCGAAATATAACATTCTGTACGACATATCGATCTAACAAACTGAATTAGTACTGAATGTAACATTGACGCATATCCAACTTCCAACTAAAGGCACCCTTAACCACTACTTCCGGTTGTCCGATTCTAACAATTTTAGTCTCAATCGATCTCCCGTCTGATTACCCCGAGCCGTTTTATTATTTTTTTCTTATTCGGACCTAGTTCTGGAGATATCGGGCTCCCAAAATGAAAATCGGGGAAAAAATATTGCGATTTTTTTTCGTTTTTTGTCGATAATTTTTTCGTTATTGAACTTTTTCCAAATTGTCTTCTGCCATCTTGTAGAGTTCACCAAGCTGCGTCTTTTGACACCACGTTCATCCCGATATCTCGAAAACTCTTCGTGCAATCTGCCTGTCTCACAAAACTTCCAAATGACCCCTATACTCCTACGAAATGAAAGTCATTTCCAATGACAAAAAGGAGAGGCAGTGAAAGACAGCGAGAACTCTCTCGTATCAGTAGTTCAAAAGGAAGGCTGAAAATAGATAACTGCATAGAGATGCCTACACTGACAAAGCACAACTCAAAACAAAAGTCAATATAATATACGAATAGAACATTCAGCTGACAAAATGATTGTTATTATATAATATTATCATTATTAAACTTATTACAAATAGTAATATCATTGCATGGTACCCATTTTATGATTCCGATTTTATTCATCAAAGATTTGAAAATAATAGAAGTTTCTCAATACTAATTATTACAAATAACAATATATGATACTTTCACATCGCGCCGGCGCACACAGGATATCGATCGATCATTTATCATTGATCGATAGATCGCGCACCGGCCCGGCGTAAATAGATCGATTGATAAATAGGGACGCTCTATTATCACTACAATGCGGTTTGTTGTTATTGTTATGGTGCATTCTGTGAGCTACAATTAGATATATTCAAATGATATTAAATTGTTCATACTTCACAGGCAATATTTATATATTGTCTACGTACCACATGCTTCGTTTTGTACTTAGATCAGACATATCTTGGATACACAAACACGAACTAAATGACATGCATATAGCGGCGTGCATAATCTGCGTAAGTTGGTTAATTAGGGTTGTCATATCATAAACTCCAAAGAGCAGTTTCATAACACAAAAGGTAATAATACTTGTTTAACTTAGTTTTCCAACAGCATCGTGACTGAGAGATTGGCCGAGTGGTTAGATACCCTAACTGTAAAGCCAAGGGTCGTGGGTTCGATTCCTGTCCGAGATAATATTTGTGTGTATGAACATTTCTATTTGTTCCGTGTCTGAGTGTACAAGTACTTATCAGTTGTCTAGTACCCATAATACAAACATAATAGTTGCTCACTTTGTGATTAGATGGCGCTGCGTTATTATTATTATTATCATCGTCAAAGCAACACTGTTATGTCTTGCTTAAACTACAAATCCTCACTTGCAGATTAACATGTTCATTTCTTGTTCAACCGATATATGATGAATGTTAAAACAAGGTTCTAGAACCTATTTCATCGCTGATGCCATAGAAATAGGCTGATGCACGCGCCGAGTCATCTCTGAGTGAACAAGTCACTATCATTCTTAGACGATTTATCTTGGATGTTTTAAATCAAAGATGATATAGCAAAAGTGAACTATCTAAATTGTACTTTACAGTTTCTTCAAGTCCGTCTGTCTGTTTGTCCTGTCTGTCACACCCTAGTATTTTCCACTATATAGACAAAGATGAATTAAATTTTGCACGTATATAAAACACGCATATAGTTGTCATTTGTTTAGTCGACAAAAAATGTAATATAATTTTGTTAAACGTAGTTATCCTTAAGTTAATAATTTTTTTCATTATCCCGTTATGTTGGGTATCAATAAATGTTCTTTTATAATGGAAAGGTCCTGTAAGCCACTATTTGTTTTAGCCCCTCGTTTCTGCAATATTCAACTCAAAAGTAGCTTTCCCCGTATTTCCCCTATGGTGATTTCTAAACAAAAGAATTTGAATTTAAAAAAAAAATTGTGTAGATAAATAAATATTGATTACCATGTTCAACCAAAATATTTTTTTAGTCACTTCAATACTTTAATTTAAGAGCAGTTAAGGAAAACAGAAAAAAAATGGTTTATTTGGGACAAATATTTGTATGCATGAACACGTCTATTTGTTCCGCGTCTGGGTGTAAAAGTATCTATATATGTATATATTGTAAAAATTTGTAGAAGAACAATTGTATTATGTTGTCTAGTACCCCATAATACAAGCATAATACTTGCTTACTTTGGGACTAGATGGCGCTGTGTGGGCCAAACAATTCTACTGTGCGCGTGGTGTTTCAAACGATATGATTTTTGGTACGTACATGAGCATAGTGGAATCCGCAGGCGTCCATGCAGAGGTACAGACACGTGGACACCCCCTGGATCGTGAGGAGGCCGACCTTGTATGTTGCACGTTGGAGTATCGCTGGAACGATACAAATAAAAGGTAAATGCATCAGAAGATTAGATTTGACTTTATTAATACTATAAATCATGGATGTTCATCATAAAGATACCGTTGCGACAGTAAAAATATGACCGAAAAAATTTACGCCGTATAAGCTAGTTGATGTTCTGAAGTTTTTGCTGCAAGGTAAAATATTGGGTGACCCACATTTATAATTTCGTACTAGAAAAGAAAATAAAGATTCCGGAATTATATATTAAATGTAATTTAATAAAATGTTTTTTTAAAACAATAAATAAAATTAAATGATCTGTAATATTTCCTTGGGTTTTTGATAGTTTTGAAATATGACACGCTCCATCTTCACCATTATGATATCTAATATACGCTTAGTAAAAACTTTTTAACAAAAAAAACTAAAAAGCAAAAAATAATAACCTTTTTAATATTTAACTTTAGAAACCATGTTCTCAAACTAGTGTACTTATATAATACCTAAATAATTTTCAGTCAGCGCCAAACAAGCCTTCAAGTTTCACTGAGTCTTAAAATTTAAGGTAATTTAGATCATTGATTGTTTAACGTCGACTTAAAATTACTTAGGTATAAGTAAATTAGTTCAAGATCTTAGTTTCTAAGGTTAAATAATACAAAAGGTTTTTTATTATTTTTTGCTTTTTAGTTTTTTAGGCAGTTTAATTTTTTTGTTAAAAAAATTTATTTTATAATTTTTGTGGGTATAATATACTAACTATATGCTTAATTTTTGATTACAAATGAATTCGCTACCTTCATACATGGTCATACATTACAATCAGTGAGTGAACAATCAATCTTCCCCTGTTTTCCTACCCTTAGGGTTGGATTTTTTTTTCAAATTTACATTAGACCAACTACAGGAAATATCCTTTCTAATGTAAAAAGAATTATCAAAATCGGACTACTCTGCAAAAAGTAATTAATATTATTATTATTAGTAATTATTTTTAAATTTATATGGGACCAACTTGGGGATATATCCTATGTAATAAAAAAGAATTATTAAAATCGGACTACTCTGCATAAAATTATTATTAATAATTTTACTATTGTCAGTAATTTTTTTTAAATTTATATGGGAGTAACTTCAGGATATAACCCTTTCTAATAAAACAATAATTATCCAAATCGAACTACTCTGCAAAAAGTTATGCGTGGTCATACATAAAAAAAAATAAAAATATACGCGTCGAACTGAGAACCTCCGCCGTTTTTTTTTCGTTGGTTAAAAATAGAGTTTTGAATTGTAATTCCGCCTTTTATTACTTTTGAAACATTTAATCGTTTTTCGTATATTTATAATTTTGAATTTCTATATATCTATTGGGAAAAAAAATAAGATTTCAATATAAAGCATGAAGCTACAAATATTTTACTAATTAAAGTTATTAATTTTGGAATACAAAACCAATTATTAAATTCTGGATGTATCTTTATTTTTACAAAACGCATTTGTACATCTTTAAATGTCATTAAATCAAAAAAAAAAGAAGAAATTACAACGAAATCGTAATTTAAGATAATCGTACTAAATTTTAAATTTTTAGTAAGTCGAATTCTCGAGTAGTCAATATAGACAGTTGTTTTATTACTTCCCTTGATAAATAGCAAAGTTAATCAAAAATATTAAATAATTTCTAGTTGGCTTCAATTTCAAATACACTTTAACCGTAAACATATCGCCACTTGTTTAAACAAACGAAATTAATTTAATGCGTGACCAGTCAGGCATTTGTACGAGTTCAATAGCATTAGTTTCTATTAGCTAAAACAGTTTTTTAAACAATACGTTTTGAGACCACACTGAGCAGGTACTTCATTACACTATGGACGACCGTAAAAAATTTCATTGGAATTAAATATAAAAATAAAAAGAAGAACGACGACCGCTTAGCCTAGTGGGCAGCGACCCTGCCTGCGAAGCTGGAGGTCCCGGGTTCGAATCCCAGGTCGGGTCAGTATTTATATGATGAATATTAATACTGGCACCGGGTCTTGGTTTTATATGTTTGTGGTGTCTTCGCTTGGTACCCAAAATACAAGCTAATGCTTAGTTTGGGACCTAAACGTTGTTGTCATTGTGTGTGTTATTATTATTAGAAGGTGTGTCTACGACATGGGCTTACGACTACACGATACAAGGGAAAACATATACGATTTTCAAATTTTAAAATATAAAATCGGACCACTGAGATTAGCTGGATATTTTACTATAATATTTTTTTTTTGTAAAATATATTTAGATACAAGTCACATACTGATAAAATAAGAATATATTTCCATCTTATCTAAATACACAAAGTTAATAAAAATGACAGCATCGTTTAGTTTTAATAGAGTAAGGAAAGTCAAACGCAATTTCGCGAGGGTGAAGGCTGGCGCGCGGAGACCTCACGGAATGAAACCAGACTTGCCAAAGATACACCAGCTAACTAGAAGAAGAGTGGTTAGACGGTAAACGCAGAAAACAGCTTCTTGCCAATTCATACTTTTATGCCTGCTTAAGAACTAATTATTAAAATTGAAATTAATTTACCATGTATTAGATAGCGCTATCTCACAAAATTTTGAGATAGCAGTTGATATTATCCGTCGGTAACAGGAAAAATACCACAAAATTAACAAATTAACGTTGTATTCGTTTAAATTTTTTTGTGTAAATTTGCGTTTTTATAAAAAATATAACTATATAGATACACTTAAAAAGCAAAACCTTCACTAAATACAAAATTTCATTCAAATCGTTAGAGCCGTTTCCAAAATACGCGACACATATAAATTTATATACAAAAATTGCTCGTTTATTAGCGTAACATATGTACAGGTGTAACAAAACGGGTATAACAATCCGAAAGGATGTTGTTCACATTTTCATAGTATAATTTTATAAATTTCGGAGATTACCTCCTAACTCCTAACATATAAACTTGAGTTTTTTTACGTATACAAAAAACTTGTTTTTTTATAAAATTGGAAGAATAGGGAATGGTAACGGTATCTCAAATAAAGGTAACAAAGTCGAAGTTATTTACCAACAAAATAATTTATTACTAAAAATAAGTATAGTGTGAACAGACCTTTAGCCCTAGTTAGTGCGTCTCATATTCAGGACAGGTAGTGGCAATTTTGTCGTTTCGCGTTGACTTATTCAGCGGTTTATAGTTACGACGTCTTACAAAGGGGTCGAGTGCAATGCATTATTCGAAAATTGCCTGCATTCATCCATTGCGTGCATCTGAAAACGCGTGTATTCTGTAACCAAGTATCGTTTAGGCCTTATATTGAATCCAGTTTGATTTAGTCGAAATAACTATTGCTGTTATGAGCTCTTTCATTTCTACGAGTTTGAATAGTGAAGGTAGGAATTAAAATATATCTGCATATTCATGGTCTGTCGTGATAGCCGAGTGGTAGGGAGACCGCTTCTTGTTTAGGAGGCGGTGGTTGTAATCCTAGGGCATGTATCAATGAGTTTTTTCTAATTTATGTACCTACTTCACTATCTATCTGTCTGTGCCTCGGAGAGCACGTTAAGCCGTCGATCCCGGTTGCTACCAATAGATAAAACCGGTCAATCCGCACTGGAGCAGCATGGTGCATAGGAATAGGTTTCCTTGTTCAAAAGATGAAATACGAATTTTCCGGACACGGAACAATAGACATAAAATCAAAATATGAGTGTGAATGAAAACATTAATATGCCGAACTTAATTCGATTTTGACTCATTACAAATTCTATTTAAATTATGTTACAGGATTTTTTAACTTTCTCTCTCTGTGTGTCTTGCTTTATTATGTCGAACTATCTATAACTAACGATCGTACCCGGCTCCGCCCGGATGGACTACAGAAATATTCAGACCCTTCCAGCCACTTACACTTCCCTGCCCTCCCTCCCCACCTCTCCCCTATCAACCCACCCTCTATACTCACTAAATAGTCCTTTTTTTGCTACTGAAAGTCTTACAAAAATTGGTTCAGCTATTCCGGGGATTAGCCCGGAAACAAACAAACAGACAAATTTTACAATTGTAAATTATATTCGGTTGAAGAATATGAAAATTATAAGCTAAAACGTTCCTCATCCCGTTCCATGCATTGGTACATTGCATCAGTGCGAAGTCGGGGTGGGTCGCTAGTCCAACCTAGACATGTGCGCCGTTTTACTTTTTATCGGCGGCGGCGCGCCGTCTAAATTAATACGGCGGCGGCGCGACGCCGGCGGCGTGATTTTTTTTAGTTTATACTGATGCCTTTATTTTTCCAAAAATTTTAATAAATGAAAAAAATCAAATTCTGGTTCAAATTTTCAAGCATAAACCAAATTTGTACTCTTTAAAATGATTATCAAGTTTGCTTTACGCAAAACTTAAAATAATTTTCCATTTAAAACCATTAGACGCCTATCATTTACCTATCTACGCTTAGACACTGATAAGGTAGTAAGATTTTGAATTAAGTTTTTAACTCCTATGATTGGATAGGGAAGAAAATCATTTTTATCATATTGCGACTTTGGTTGGTACCTTTATTGAACACGATTAAAATAAGCTCTTTTTTGTTTATTTATTTAATTATTTTAGAAAAGAAAGTGCAGTAATTATCAGTCAAATGAAATCAATCATATATAGGAAAACATTTAGGAATGCTTTATTGACAAATATAGACTTTCTTATTATACGACGTGTTACGAAATACCCGGTAAAAATTTAATTATCAAAGCCAAAAATTTTGTCAACCCTAGTAAGCTGACATGTCATAGAACCAGATTATTTAACAGAAAGGCCTACGTACCTATTTAACCTAATAATTGTCTACTTTAATATTTTTTCTATTTTTCATTCATAAATGTTTGCTACCTCAATACAAGGTCATTATACTCAAGTACTGGCTTCAAAAACTGTCAAGTTGGAAAAAAAATATGTTGTCAATTTTAAATCTTCTAATCGATATCCTACAACATCCTATAACTATCAGTGCTATGGCCTGCTCGTTCTCCGGACCTCACACCCTTGGACTTCTTTTTGTGTAGTTATGTAAAGTAAAGGACAGAGTGTATTTCTCCGATTGCCCAACGTTTGCCGAGATGGAACAGCGTCTTAGATCGGTTTTCGCATCAATAACACCGACGATGGTGTGAAATGCTACACAATTAAGCCATATCCCGACGAGCGAGGTTGTGTATTGAGCAAGGCGGAGCACACTTTGAGCCGTTTCTGTAAATTTGACATTTATTTTGAAAAAGCAGGTGTTCGTTTAGGTTGTTTTGTTAGGTTAGGTCTTTTGAGATGTCTGTCGTTCCACGAATTAGGTAGAAATGTAGGTACATTCTACGTAGGTCTATTAAAATTTCTGTCGTTCCACGAATTAGGTAGAAATGTAGGTACATTCTGCGTAGTTTACTCTTTAATTTTACTGAAATAGGGTTTGCACATCAGTGAAAATAATATTTTTTTATTTTTTTTATGTTTTTTGGTATGTTATACAGCGTTACTATGGTTCTGAAATATTGTAAATGGACTCGTTATGAGGCCTCATTTAACCTCCTTTCGGTTTTACGGGTAGTTTTGTAACACCTTGTATACTATAACTTTTACAGATTTTATAATTGTCGTGAACAAAGATAATCTTATTTACGCGGCTGGCACATGGTCTACATCGCTTGGCAAATAAAACCATGCCTGCTATTGAAAACACCCTCTCACTTGATGTGCTCGTAGCTGGAATGCACAAACAAGATTGACCTTGCTAACGCAGCAAGCTAAGGAAAAGTTGTAGCCTTATGCGACCAATATTTTAATATGTCCCCATCTAATAGTCCATGTGGGTTGGCTGCAGCAAAATACTTCCAGCATTCTAGTTCTACTGGATCTTCTAAGCCTTGATAACCCGCGCGGGAATATTTTTGGGATAGTTTAAATAAAAGGGATTTGTGAGATTTGGAACTTTTAGAGTGTAATTTTGCTGTCACATCTTGATATTTCGCTTCATTTGAAAGCTCCAAAAGTTATGGTGTCATTTTCGGTCTTGGCGTTGGATAAACATGTTCTTCCAGAATACTCAATTTTTTGTTTTCCTTTTGTAATATTAAAATTCTTAAGTGTTTCCAACAAAAACTACTACAATTCTTTAAGTCATACAATGGATTCACACTAAAATTAGAAATTTTAAAGTTGTTCGTGCGACTCTCACTCGCCATTATATATTAGTCTAGATATAAATAACACACGTGAAAACTGACTTGTTAGCGCAAAATAGAGAACACAACAACTGACTTACTGATTGACTGTCGCTAGAAGCAATTCGTTATTGGCAACGCTATGTTACTTTACAAAAATGAAAAGTCGTAAAAAGGTATTTGTCCTATTTCACTTAAAGTTGTATTTAAATACGTCGGATAATAACAGTGCTGTATTGTTTATGTATGGGATTACCCGATTTTCGTGCGCAGTAGTGTTATTACACAAAATAGGGTTGTCACACAATGTTCAATGACAGGTATTTATTATTTATTCGTGTTCATTATTATCTACAGAAACAGAAATATAATTAGCGTAGTTTAAATTTTAATGAAATCTACCCGTAATATTTTGATTGACAATTGTAGTCAAATTTGTCTCAAGCGTATTGAAAATGTAAAAATTTCCTGGCTGGACTCTGCCGGCGCGCCGTGGTAAAATGACGGCGGCGGCGGCGTCATGTGATTGCCGGCGGCGGCGGCGCGCCGGCGCGGCGCACATGTCTAGTCCAACCATATAGTATCATTACACTATGGTATCCTCGTCATCATCCAAACAAAGAAATTCTCTGGCGCGTCTAACAACAAATTTAATTGATATAAAAAAGCTTATATTAAGTCAATCTTAAAAGATACACATATGCTGTCACGGACTTTTGGTTAGAACTTTTGAAGGGGAACAATTCCGTAATACATGATTTTTGCTTAACATGAACCGTTTACGCAGCGCGCGTAACGGAAGCTCTCAAAAGGAATAATTTTTCCCGTTTTTGCAACATTTTTCATTGATGCTCCGCTCCTATTGGTCGTAGAGTAATGTAATAATAGCCTATAGCCTTCCTCGATAAATGGACTATCCTATTCTTGAGATTTGCGCGTTTAAACAAACAAACAAACTCTTCAGCTTTATAATATTAATATATTATAGTATAGATAACTAAAGGATATGACTTAATAGTACAGTGTATTATATCCCTTATAAAAACATTGCAATTAATAAACTTTGTTACAATAAGGTCACGACTTGGTCACGACCGAAGACGCATTGCCAGGAAATAAAGCAATTAGCTATATAAAATTGGCGGATCGGCACACAGAGCTATAAAGACACGATATCTGTACAAATAATCTGCTACAAAGATCTGATGAGCTGATTCCGCTGTGTAACGTTTAGAGGGTGTTCTATGATAACCGATACAATTGAACTTTTGTGGAAGCAAGTCAGTGCTTCACTTTTGTGTTTGACACTGTATTTTACCAGATCCAAAAATTTTACAAAATGTTTGTGGGTCGGACTGAGGTGCTTTCGGTAATGCATGGGTGAGAAGGAAACGCACTCAGCTCAAAAGTCGAAATAAAATTCAGAAACGACTGACCGATTGGTCGAGTGGTTAAAGACCCTAACTGCCGAGTCGAGGGTCGTGAGTTCGATTCCCATCCGTTCCGGGAGAAATATTTGTGTGCGTGAACATATCTATTTGTTCCGTGTCTGGGTGTAAAAGTATCCATACATGTATATAGTATAAAGTTTATTTAAGTATGTATATCAGATGTCTACTGACCCATAATACAAGCATAATACTTGCTTACTTTAGGACTATATGGCACTGTGTGGGATGTCCCAGGTATTATTACTATAATTCACGGAAATGGTTAATTTACATTAAAATTATCATGACATCCCAATGTATAAAGGCGCAATTGGAGGCTTCCTTCTCGAATTTGATTAAAGTTTTTCCGATAAGCCAAGTATTGTAGAGTATTCATGAGCATTGTTTACAATTAATTCTGCGTTGTTCATGTTTAGAGAGTGGGTAGAGTTAAGTAACGTCCCACGTATAGCACACCATAATCACATAGCTAGCATATATTATTCCATTAACTTCACAATATAGTATATAAACAAATAAATGCAAATATATTTCAGGATATCTTTTGACTTTTGAAGGTTAAAATATCGCTAATTTCCATAAAATATATATTTGACGAGAAGTAAGAAAATACTCGCTTTTATATTTATTTTGCCATCGTCTTTAAATTTATAAAAATATGTTATTTATAACATAAAACTGCTCTAATTTTGGTTTCTAAAGTTCAAGATGTCCGAATTGTTTATACATATGTGAGCGAGTTTTTTTTTTGAAAGCCAAACTTAAAACTGTTTCGTGTTAGAAAGAATATATTTTGTAAATTTTACGATAATTCTTTAAGAAGTTTTACTTATTAAAATGTAAAATAAATATTACAACTTGTAGTTTCTTAGGTCTGATAAAATATCGATAAATTTAGTATGGAAATCAAAGGTACACATACGTATTCTAATAAGATATTGTTTTTCAGATTAAGTAGTAAGTTTCAAATTAAATGATTTCGCAAACGAATCATCCTGTACATCTGACAGTGTGCGGAGGGTAATTATGAAGTCGTTAGTAGTAATTTATTCGAGATCGGTCGTGCTTGAGCCGCCCACGCGCACCCCATTGGTTTTAGATCTATATCGATCGCTTTGTAGTATGCTAAAGTTTTTTTTAAGATTTTCGGTATTGTATTTGTTTTTTATGAGTTATTGTTATAAAATAATATGGAATAATTCGTATTAGCTAGTGATTTTAATGATATTTTCAGGGTTCCGTAGTATCTAACAAGGAATCTCTATAGTTAACAAATATTAATTACATATTAATCACACCTACACAATTGTGAAACAAAACCTTGAAAAAAAAATTTTTTTTTTTTAATACTTCCTTGACACGTAAAGCGAGGACAACTTTTTTCACTTGTCTATTTCATTGTGTGAAGTGTCATCGGATAGGTATTTCAAAAATATTTGAGATAAAAGTATGCGAAATATTTAACTTTAAAATAGTAATTTTGTTAGTGTCACGTGTCAATTCATTGACATATTTATCACAAAAAAAAGGACAAGAAAAATAGAAACACGGAAAAATGAAGCATCGCTCCATAAAATAACTTTCTAACTTTTGACGACCGCTTGGCCTAGTGGGTAGCGACTCTGGCCATGAAGCTGGGGATCCCGAGTTCGAATCCCAGGTCGGGTCAGTATTTATATCATGAATATTGATACTGGTACCGGGTCCTGGTTGTTATATGTATGTGGTGTCTTCGCTTGGTACCCAAAAAACAAGCTTATGCTTAGTTCGGGGCCAAGACTTTGTTGTGATATAGATGTTATTATTATTGTTAGTTCTACATTGTTCTACTTTAAAAAGTTGTAAGAAATCCCAGTAAATTTATAGTCTACAAAATTAATCGCTAGTAGGTACGTACTAAGCATATTTATAATTTCATCGATATTTAATACCGCGTAAATCTGAACGGATACCATAAAGATCGATGGATCACGTTTGATATACAAAAGAGGCGGCGCCTGCGGCGGTCTTCTATGTGTGTGTTCTGGGCCGGCGCATGCAAAATATACAAAAGTTTCTTGGAATTATTTTCTGTTGTACAAAAAATACGCAGTGGATTGAGTACCTCTCGTAAAGAAAATTACAATAATATAGGTCAATGTCACAAACGTTGTCGTCGATCTCGTTCGATCTATAGGTATTATTGTATAAACTACCCGCAATACGAACTATAAATACCTACATACTTGTATTACCTTCATAGAAAATCAAGTTGATTTTTCTAGTTTTTCTAAAGAATTATTATCTTTTTAATAATTTTAATATATCAATATTTTTCTAAGAATATAAAAATAGAATTTATACGTTATCAAATTCTAAAAACAAAATCGAAATCGGTTAAAAAATTAAAAAGTTGTAAGCTTTCAAATATTCATTTTTGTCCATTTTTGCAAAAGCTTAACATGATTTTAAATGGTCGCACCACAGAGATCGATAAGGCTCTCTATGACTAATTAAATATTTGAAATTGTTATAATTACTAGTTATTTATTAAAAAAATAATTCAGCATTAGTACTTAATAACGAAATTATTTAATTAAAAATAATACAAAAAAATTATAATTGTAATCTACCGCTTTTGATTCCTCTATCAATCGCAATCAAGTTTTTATGGTAATATCTATTCAGTGTCTTTGTGAGCCAGAGAGTGCCTGATATCAGCATAAGGTTCATTGCTTAAAATATTATATTACATAGGAATAGAGACCTCATTGAACAAAGAACATGATATCCAAGTTATCACTCTCCAGTGGTTTGGAAGGACGGAGCTGATGACGTATAGCCCGTTGCGTAGTGCTGGAGTATTTTTTATTATAATAGTTTGATTTTTGCAGTGGCAACTGACGCATATATAAAGGCACTGTATAACCCTGCAGTGGTCGCGTGGACTACACATGTAATCCGTTAATACAAAACCTGAAATTTACATGAAACGGTAAGCTTTAGTTTCATGTGCCGCTAGGTATTTTTAAGTCAATAATCGAGAGATGCACTCAGTGCAGTGCAAGCGCAAGACAACCACTAACCTCAAAGGCAATATCTTGTATGTCTATGGAAGAGCACGCAATAAAAACACCCGAAAGTCGCGCACAGCGTGCAAAATGTTCATTCGCGGGGACATTCGAGGGTAATATGTCTATCCTGCGCAGAAAATATTATAAGTAATTCATTTTTAATAAATAGGTTTATTATGATCTCAATTAGAGTGAATCCTGTGATTTCCATGTCAATTTAGAGAAGCCTTTTATTTTTATTTATTAATTATGACACAGAGGTTGTGATTAAGTTGGGTTGATTTTACCGTGTTGAAAAAACTATACCTACTGATTATATTTTCATAAGTAAAATAAAGGAATAATGTTTAAAAAAATTTTATTTCAAGTAAAAATGAACTAAGTATGTAGTCCACGCGACTACTGCCGTCTCATTTAAATGCGCGATCTCTGCTGGGTTAATAGGTCCAACTGATCGTATTTCAAAGCACGCCCATCTGATATTCCTAACATACTTTCATTTCTGTGGAGTCATTTCTGCTCTTTTTGTCGTTGTGGCTGACTCCGCACAATAGGAACTAGCAGGGTTGTTAACAACTACTCGCGATTGTGCTAAATAGCCGTGAATTACGGCAATTTGTAGGTAGTTGGCAATATCGTATCGTCCGCGACCGCAGCCCGCCACCTTGTAATGATGGGCGACGGCGGTGCGGCTGTAGTGTTGGACATGTGTCGATAGATTGCAATTTGTAAAAAATGTTATAACTATGTGGCATTTTGTTATTTTATTAATAAAATTCAATTCATAATTAGTTTCCAGAATTTAATTATAATTTACGACTATCTCTGACAGTCAATTGAGGCTCTGTTTGTGAGTCGATATAATGTCAAGACTAAACCTACGCAAATCAAAGTATATTCTAAACAGAACTAGTAGGTACGTATGAGAATTCTTGGAAACACAATAATATATATGTTATAGTTTAAAAATAATTGTAATGAAATATACATGTTTAAAAATTATATAATATAAATTTGACTATTTGAAATCAGTAATAAATGAATAATGTATTAAAAGTATATTAGGAATCAGAAAGAAAGTAACAGATATAAAAAAAAACTTTATTATGAACATTTCATTATTAATATTCAAAAACTTGATAAACAAATTAGCACTTTAAGATTTAAAAATTAATTAATTAATTTTTACTTATTTTTTTTTTATTGTTATAAACAAGTCTTTCATAAAAATATTTGGCAAATTTTATGTCCGTAAGACATTACATACATATATCATCTGATGTATACTATTTGCATTGTTATTAAAGAATTTTATTGATAAAAATAATAATACAAATATGAACTCAAATCTTAATTCACAATTTTCACATTAAAGACAATTAATATACACTCTAAAATAAATAAAGTTTTAAGATGACAAACAAAGATATTTACAATAATAATAATAAAAATAAATTCTCATTCACTAACTCTATGGTGCGTTACGTCGGCGCGCACAACTATCGTTACATGGTACATATTCATTTTGACCCTTTTCACTTTACGCGGCAAAATGTAACTTCAGAAAACAATCGACTAATTGTAATTACAGATACCATCACTAGTCGTTACCACCTGCGGTCAAATTGGCAAATTGATTTGAGACGTAGCGGTGTGTCGTTCACGATCCGACAAATTGCACTCATCAGTGTCCTTCTGAATCGATGCCTTCGAGGCAAATTAAAAAAAAATGTGGACATGAATATACAGCCCACAAAATAAAACAAAAAATGCGTACAACAATGTTTATGTATGTGCCACAAGAAGATAGGAATTATATAAATTTACATGTGCTTGAGCTTCGGTGTTAGTAAAAACAAATCTGATTTTAAGTTCAAAGCACCATTAGCCATTGAATAATTAGACTATGAATCATAAAAGTATGAACACGCTCGACTCGGTTCGTAAAGCTGCTGTCAAATTTATTTACTCTTTGCCATATGAATGCCATGAAAGGACAAGTTTTTCATTTCTCGGGGACTTTTTAAAGAAAAGTAGACACTTCGAGATTCTATACTTTAGCTAAGTGGAATAGGGGATATAAAATTTCGCGTACCCATTTCGGAAATGGCTCTAACCATTTGGATGAAACTTTATGCGTAGATATGGTTTTACTTTTTCAGTATATCTATAGAATTATATTTCTTGAAAAATGCAATTTTAAACAAAATAAACTTACTTATACCGATTAAATATAGCGCCTTCTCGTACATTTTTGTGGTACTTGTACTGTTGCCGACAGACATAATCAACTGTTACTTCAAAATTTTGTGACAGCGTTATCTGATATATTATAAGAACCAGTTCATATGTAGTAAGATCGAAAAATATATTTAATAAGTATGTAATTCGTCCTTAAATTAATTATATCGGGTAAAAATAAACATTAATGAATAATTTAAAATACGAAAACGAATAAACCTAGGTAGTATAAAAATAATAATAATAATAAAAAATAAAACTAATCCAATAATCCACCCGTCGTCGCCCCCGACGCAAATGTGCCCATGACGCTCATCGCATTGCCGCGTTGAATTGCAATGGCAATTCTTTGCACCAGGATTGTCCTTAAATAAATTTCCCAAAAAAACAGACTTTAAAAACAAAAAAAAAATTATACATGCATGACAAGTGTCATGTGAAATTAGTACAGAATACATATTAAACAGGTTTCATAATCTGCTAAATTGGTGAAAGATCTTTGGTGAAAATAATGACATAAGCGGTTTTTTTTATCACTGAGTACTGAATATAGTACTAAAATATTGAGATATAGTGTATCAAAGTTATTGAATTGCCATGGCTATGCGCAGGCGGCTGACAATTGCGTCAGTCAACGGCCATCGGTGGGATACCCCTCCACACTACAACCGTTGTCGCATTTTTCTCAAGCGTAATATTTTATGTTTGCTGAAATGCATACAATAAAGAAGCTCTGTGGAAAACTTCAAGACTAGACTTGTGCATTGACTTGTGCATCGATATGTCGATTAGTTTTTTCTTTTTAACCGACTTTAAAAAGGAAAAGGTTCTGTGTTAGTCTGTATGAATGTCTTTTTTTATGTACGTTCACCAATACCTTCGTCATTTGTGGACCGATTTGGAAAATTCTTTTTTTTTTGGTTGAAAGGTTATACTCTCGAGTAATCCCATTGTCACCTAGTCAGGATCTGATGATGAAATCCCAGGGCTATCGTAGGGTACCCTAAAATTTTGAAAGCAAGCAAAATGTTTTGAGTTCTATTTTTTAATTAATCAGGTATTTTTCCTCTGGTAGTCATAATCTCATGCTGCTAAGCTGATGATGGAAGCTACCGCACTCCTTAATGGTTATGAATTAAAGAATAATATTGCGATTCGTCGACAGTTTTCTCCAAACGGCTCTGTCTTATTTGAGAATTGCATTTATATAATAGATTTACCTACTTATGTACAACAGTTGTAAAACAATACTTGTGACTTTTGTGTAGCAAAATTGACTTGTGACATATTTTATTGAAATTCACGATCTCTGGAAATTCACAATAACCGCTATTAAGTTTTAACTAGATGGCGCTATTATCGGTTACTGAACCAAAGCGGCGGCAGTCACGCGACGACCACACGCGCTCATTCACGCCCACACTAATCACAGCTATTTGTTCAAATGCAGTGAGCCTTCTAAACAATTTAGTGTTTAGCTCCTCCATAATGCTATTACATTTGATTTAATATAATTTTGTTCCATATAGTTAAAGCTAATAGTGTTTTGAGATATTTATTATGTTTTTATTTATACCGGATAATTTTTTTCGTTTGTATTATGATCTGTGGTGAAATATATAGTGGAACGGACCCTTCGGTGTGCGAAATCGACTGATACTTGGCAGGTTTTTATTTACACTTATACAGGTAAAAATGTTTACTGAATGGTAGTAATTACCATTACGGCCCGTTCAGACGGCACGGGGACGGGAGCAAAAAACATGAAAATTTACGGAATGGTGCGTTCGTGACGATTGTTTTCATGTGTTTTTTTACTTCGTTCCCGTTTTGCCTGAACACCCTGTCAGGCTAACCTAATATTTGTCCCAACGTTTCCATGGGATACAGCGAGCGAAGACAAGCCAAGAGACAAGCGATAAGATGAATAACAAACGGAAACGAATAACTTATATAGACGTTACATATTATTATGTCCAAAAGTGCAGAGCTACCAACAACAACGGGTCACAAATAAATCAATAAACAAAACACTTAAAACCACTTTATACAAGTTAACAAACCAGAAGCGTAACGGACCGTAAAGGAATTAATTAGTCGGAAAATCGGAACGCATCCATAAAAATGTCGAGCGGTTATAAAAAATAATGTTTCGACAACCAGGCTACTTGCTAGTAATGAAATTATTCGGGAAGAGATAAACTCTTTTGAGGTGTAATTCAGGTAACACTCGACTTTCATTTGTTCGTGCCAGGATGAACACATGCTGTTTCATCTAACGACATCATTCTGTAAATAGGTAAGTTGCGATAGCAATAACGGGACTGAAAATGTCTATCGCCAAATCAAACGAAACGGCTTTCACGAGTTCCACAATTGTGAAAATAGTATTTAGAATAACAACTTAAAATTAATTTATTTTGAATCAACATTAACTTATCTGGGTAATGTACGAAACTATAAAATTATTGTAAGCTTTCATTAACATATTCACGTCTGAAGTTGCGTGAAATACGCATAACATCGTTAAGTTTCTGAAACCAATAACTTTTAGATAAAATGGATTTCCGTAAAAATTTCGTATCATCACGCCATTACACGTATTATGAATGAGATAAACGGCGCTTTTTAAAATTTATCACTACAACAAATAGTTACTAAGTAGTTATGGGATTAGAATTCTATGGAGTTAGGCTTACTAATAAGCTCTTAAATAGTAAGTTATAAATTGAAAAAGTATGAAGATGACATCGTCGGTATGTTATGTTTACTTTATGTGGTAAAATAAATAACATTCAGTCAAACGTAAGCTTAGAAGTAGAAATTATTTTCAAATAGACACTAGACACACTGACACTACACTTACGTTGCATTACCAGAACTACACGCATATAACGCGTAATCTTAAACGAGTTGGACCAAGTTGGATGAAGTTGGACGCGACAATGTCATTGTGTGCTAATACGCCTTACCGTAGCATTAGTACTAAGCTGTATATTTATTAATTATGGATACCTATGAAACACATATATTCACACTCATACATACATGCGTCACCTTTTCCATGGACCTCACTACCATTAAGTGATGGAGGTAAGTTGTCGTTCACGGAATGTGAGAAACCATTCCACTACACGGAACTGGAAGTGTCCTCAATGCTGGGATTCTTAAAGGACCACATCACAATGGTTCACCCGGCAGGCAGGGCTGGGCTTCGGATGAAAAAGACCAGCTCGAAACTCTACATTCGGGAAAACAAATAAGAGATGGACGTAGATTGAGACATGTAATTACTTTACAATACGTCGCAGATTTGACTATGACGTAATTGGAGTCCGATATTAAAAACTCACACCGATTTATACGCCGTATTGCATTCACGATAGCTTTTCATTCGGCCGTTAACTGTCAACCGAGCACTATGGATGGAAATGAGTCGTTTGCAACGTTTGCAACGACTGAAATCGAATAACCGAAAATGAATTGACGTAATATGAGCGCATCAAACTTTGTCCGTCCAGGCATAGCCTAATAGGACCCCGAATAACACGGTGGCTTTCATAATTATGGTGAAAGTTCCGTCCTAATCTGTCAAAACTCGATCCGGTTTAAAGTCTCTACCATATGAACCATAATGATTATGAGGAATCACTTTTATAGTTAGTTTATTATTTTCTAACGAACACTTTTATGATATGTTAACACAAGCCAGTAAACTCAGATTTGATTTAGCAGAAACGTTATTCAAAATTTTCTGTATATAATATGTTGTAACAAAAATTGCATTTCGCATTGCTTTGTACTCATAAATGTACAATTGTGATTATCTGTATTTCATGATAATGCTTAAACTAGTAAGTATTAGGTCGGGGTGTAAGTCATTTCGTATTTTGTAGACCTGAAGTTAATCAAACCTGGTTTTACTTACTGTAACCTAAATGGTTTTTAATACGATACAAAGTTATCGTTCTTAACTAAATTCAAAATAAAGAAAAACTAGTTCCTGTCATTCTTATACTCTTTTTCAGTCTACCGAACTGAGTAAAAGTGCCTATGAAATTCACTATATCACGAAATTTTATTACAATAAAGAAAAAAATGCGACAGAAGCCGCAAAGAAAATGAAAATATTTTCTCCCCAAGCTAATATATACCTACATTTTAGTACTGCTTTCTGATGTTAATATCTGACTTTCATCACGTGAGGACTACATTTTATTTAAATTCATACTAGCGACCCGCCCCGGTTTCGCACAGGTAGCAGAGCTATAAGCCGTACCTAATGTTTTTTCTGTCGTAGTGTCATATCAGCTTGTTGCGTCGAACATGTGGATTGAATTTAAATATATTTAAATGTAACGTAAGTTCATTAATTTGGAATATTTTATTTCCAATTCTATAAATATTTGAAAAAGTAAAGAATAAATACATATAAAATAACCTATAATCGATCTATATATGTTTTATTACATGTTCTATATATCACTGTCTGTTTCCTGAATAAATAAATAAACCTAACCTAACCACGCGTATCCCGTCGTCTCGTATGGCCGGCCGGCGTGTCGCGGCGCCCGGCTGGTCGCGCGATATTTTTATTTCGCGATAGCTTCTAAGATATTAATTTAAATTGTATAATGTCAAAGGCAATCATAATGTGCATAAAATGCTGAAGGTAAATAACGTATTTAATTTGATAAGGATTAATACTGTATCCGTATAAATTGCTTTCCAATTAGCTCATCATATGACACCATTTTTTTATACATAAAAATAGGTTTAGTAAGTTATCCATTTAAGATAGACATATGCCATCGCGGACTTTTCTTAAGTCCTATGAAAAAGACACAATTCTTCATACATTATTTTGTTATATCTCATAGGGATCAGGCAGCGTTTTCGATGAAAGCTCCCAGCCGGCTTGATTTTTTTTCGACTTCTTTAACAATAATCGTCACATTTCAACAAATTTCCATAAAACATTAATAAATTATAAACATAAACCTTCCTCTTGAATCACTCTGTCCATTCGTGTCAACAATATGCGAATCCGTTTGGTAGTTTTTGAGTTTATCGCATTCAGACAGACAGACAGACGCGGCGGGACACTTTATTTTATAATATGTAGTGATTATTTATTTATTATATATAAGCTTTTGTAATAAATAAATTTACTCAATATTTACCAATTGTATAAGAATAAATCTTTTTTTTAAATCAATAAGTTTAAAGCGTGTTTTGATTAAACTAGTATTAATAAAGACACGGTGAGACCAAAATAGTTAGTTGTATAGTTGTATGCAAATATTTTATTGAAACCTTTTTGATCTATCTTACATAGACTTATTTAGGTTCGAAATTAAAATCACTTCTCCCTAGGAAGCAAAAGCGCATTTGGCTCTCGCTCCACAGGTCATGTTGACGACCCCTTTTGCGAGTATGTGGACTGAAAAATTTACCAGGGTCTCCGTTGATGGAGTGTTCTCGTGTACGCTAAAAGCTAGAAGTAAATTAATGAAACGACGATTCATAAAAACAAACATAACACATAAATAATGTAACACATATTAATTACACGGCTTACACACAGTCGCATGCGTAATGCTGACGTAGTGTAATGACGTCATCACACTCGACCTTGTGATGATTGGTCACAAAAATTTGCAACTACTCGCTACTGATTACTAATGAACGACACGTGCTTTCGTGCACGTACCGCTCCATATGAGTGACGGGACGAAACGATAAATAGATTTTTGGATATCGATGTTTTATTTCTCCCTTTTTAATTTTGGTAATATTTATTTATAGAAAGCATAAGGCATAATGTCTACTTCAATAAAATATACAAATAAAATATTACGTAAAAGAGCCATTAATGACTTGACCCGCCGGGCTCTTGTGACAGCATCTATACCCTCATCTTTAGAGAAGAAAGGTTTGTTCAGGGACGATGGCAAGAGACCCGACGGAGCAACGTTGGTGCCTTGGTCGTGCTTTGATTTGGGATGCCACATGTGTGGATACTCTGGCTCCGTTCCATGTCCGGGCCACGGCCCAGAGTGCTGGCGCGGCGGCCGACCAGGCCCAATTATATAAACGTCGCAAATACTCGGGGTTGATTCCTCACTACGAGTTTGCGGCGGTTGCAGTAGAGACACTCGGTCCGTGGTCGTCTGATACGAAAAAATTCGTAAAGGATTTGTCCACCCGTCTGGTCAGCACTGCTGGCGATCCCAGAGCGGGTGCCTATTTCGCACAGCAACTGAGCATCGCTGTGCAGCGCGGAAACAGTGCAAGCGTAATGGGATCGATGCCACATGGGACCAACCTGGACGATATTTTTATGTTGTAAATATTGTAAATATTGTTAATTAGTCTAAGCAATGCGTATGTCATTATCTTAAATGATAAATAAATTATTGAACTACTGAGTTAATATTTTTTCTACCTTGGGCTTAATTATGAGATTAATTACTAGAAATAAATTCTCTGTGTCATCATATGTTTTCTCGTGTCGTTTAGTATGAACACGACATGGGTGTCATTATATTTATTCGTCATATATATATACGTGAAAAATTATGAACTATTATAAATCCAAATAAGAAATACAGAGGAAAATAATCTGTTCATTGCTAACAGTAAAAAAAAAAGTTTAATAAAAACCCAGGCAACTGTTATAACTACATGTGTGTGTAATGTTAAATACCAGATAAGCCGGTGCTATCTTATATTATTGCTTTTTACCAAACCACGTAGAAGGTCAATAGTGTTATTAATTTGCGCAAGGTCAGGTCTCTGTCATTACTTAACTAGATAAGAATTTTTTAAACCAGTTTCTGTTATCAAACTGTACTGGGATGGCTTCGTTTAAAGTTATAAGAGTAGAATTCAACGGTATATTAATAATACTTGAGTTATTGTATTATAAATGGACCATCATCAGTCGTCATCATAGTAATCACACAAGAAGAAAATTGAGATGCTCAATCCTAGAACTAAGGTGTAGAAGTGAAGATAGGTATTACAAGCCATCCGCATTGCTTATTTATACACATATAAAATTGGGAAATTACTAGAAGCCCTTTTCTGCATTTACCGTCTAAACACTCATACTCTTGCTAGCTCGTGGAAGATGAGGAGTTTCCCGCGCGCCGGGTTTACACCCCCGCGAATTTGCGGTGGACACTTTCGATACTGTGAAGTGACATTTATGATTCTATTAAAACCTGATACTAAAACCAAACGCTGCTGTCAATTTTTTTTACTCTTTATACATGTAAACAAACAAAAAATGATAATATGTGGGTTGATATCTCATGTTTTGTCAAAACTCTCAAATCTTTCTTCGTCCGCAAGCAGTTTGATAACATCGCGGTTGGGGCATTTTTCAACTTTGATGACATTTTACACGAAAACAGCACGTAGGCGTATAGTAAGCGTACAGCAAGCGTAAATTCAGAATACGCGTCTATAAAGCGAAAATGTTAAACAAAACACAAATACTTAATAGATACCTATATTGACATGTTGTTGATTCGCCAGTAATGTAGTCAACATTTTAAATAGATATATGATACGTATATTTATCAACGAATGAATTCATTTTAAGTATATGAAATCACTATCACTACTTAATATAAATGAAAGTCCCCCGCCCCATTTTTTTGTCAAGTCTGTATGTATAGGATAATTTTAGAAACTAATGTAGATAGTTTTGAATAGGTTTTATTGATAGATTGATTGATTCACGAGGCTAGTTCTCGTATACAATTTACATTATAAATCGCTCTTGAAAATGATCTAAACTGATATATGTTGATAAAGTCCGAAAAAACTGAAAGATTTACTGGCGTGCGGTGCTTAAGGAAAGTATGTTTTACTATATTTCTAACTATTCACAATTCATAAAAATAAATTGAACAGCTCGTAATATACCTGATAAAAAACCCCAGTTTAAGTACGTTAATGCGGTAACAAAGTACGAATACCTTTCAAATTAAATATGATCAAACACATTTTATCTTTATTATAATTTTTTTTATGCCGAACCTTTGGAATCAGTAGAATAGGTTTTGTAAGTGTGTGCATCTCTAAACCGAGAAAATGAATCATAGATAGGCGGTAGACAAAATCGTCCTGTTACTTATTGCTACCCGTGCGAAGCCGAGACCTGTCGCTAGTAAAGTTATAAAGCCAACAAATACAATATCTGTCGCAAGGTATTAGTGGCCTAATTATTTATCATACAAATGGTTATTGTAACAGATGTACGAAAAATAACATAAGTTTTCAATTTTTAGACATATTTACTATTTTATCCGAACATAAGAAAAAAACATTTTTGTGTTGGTTCGTATAGTAAACGTGATTATGTTAATTTCGACAAGATTCTAAGAATTTATGACAGTTTATGAATGATATAGTCTTATTTCTTAAATCGCCAAAGTTTCAAGAAGCCGTGGGCTTAATTGCCGATATCGCAGTCCAACAATCTTTACTGAGTGCTCATAAAATATTTTATGACAAATATCACAACCATATGGTTTAAATTATTCATGTTTACGATCCGCGAGTTTTAACACGTGGTTTTTTTTCTATAGATGTAGACTAAAGTACTAGGGATGTTTATTGACTGACTCACTAGAACGCTTTCCGTTTTTATTGTTTTAAAATCGGAGCAGTGACCTATCAAAGATATTAAATTAAATTCAGCACAATTATATAGGAGCCCGAATCTACATGTGGTGGTTAAGCGAAGTGTTCGCTTGGTCTTTTAATATTTTTGTAATTTATTAATCGTAATAATAAGTCCCGGGTTCGAATCCCAGGTCGGGTCAGTATTTATATGATGAATATCGATACTGGTACCGGGTCATGGTTGTTATATGTATGTGGTGTCTTCGCTTGGTACCCAAAACACAAGCTAATGCTTAGTTTGGGGCCTAGACGTTGTTGTCATGTATACGTTATTATTATTATTATTATAAAATGTATACTTAGCGCCATTATAATTTTTCAAAATATAACCATATATAATAAATATATGGACTGACCGATTGGCCCAGTGGTTAAAGACTTTAACTGCGGAGCCAAGGGTCGCGGATTCGATTCCCACCAGGGACAAACATTTGTGTGCATGAAGATTATTTGTTCCGTGTCTGGGTGTAAAAATATCTATATATGCATATAGCATAAAGAATATTTAAGTTTGTATATCAGTTATATTTGAAAGAACGATGAATACGATTTGAAAAGTTTGAAAAGTTTGTATATCAGTTATATTTGAAAGAACGATGAATACGATTTGAAAAGAACTACAAACTGGAGACAAGTAGCACACAATAGAAACAAATGGGCATTTTTGGAGGAGGCCTTCACCCATTCTGGGGTTCTTGCAGATTAATTAAGCTTATATAATTAACAATAATTAATATCTACTAACGAATAGATAGATAAATAACATTAAGATAAAATTAGTTAATATGTAAATTGCAAGAAATAAAGATGCTTATTATTATTATCAGTTATATAGTACCTACCCCATAATACAAGCAAAATACTTGCTTACTTTGCGACTAGAGGGCGCTATCTGGGATGTCCCAGATTTTATTTTTATTATATAATGTCAACGCCTTAAAATGATCATCGTACGGAATTATTTTTCGGTAATGTACATCCGAATTCATATATGATATACACCACGACTGTCGACAATAAAATGATTATGGTATTAATTTCAGGCTCAGGAGAAGGATTAAGTGTCATAAATTGAGAAAATGATATCAAACGTCATTATCAATAAAGTGTTGCAAGTATCCGTTACAAGACAGTCTAAATATTTTCATAGACCTGAAGACATTGTCTCAATTTATTTGTAAGAAAATAAATGTTATCGAAAAGTCTACAAAATGCGCCCAACACTAGTAGCATTATCCGGATAGAGCTTGATCCCGCGTCGCCCCGTGGCATGGCGTCACTGCTTTCAATGAACTGTTCTTGAACTTTACATATGAAATTTTCAATACGTGTAAATAAACAAATCACCCATTTAGAGTACAGATACTAACTAACGAGCTGCAAAAAAGCTACTTAAAGTCGATGACAACCTAAAGAAGGACATTAACTAATATTGTTGTATTTCGAGGTAGTGAAATATCGATACGGTTACAAAAAGAAGAAATTATAGTTATTTTTGTTTGTGGGATTGTAATAAACTTATTGACAATTTCGCCCACGGCTTCGTCCGCGTGGACTACACAGTTATATGTCCCGGGACCACTAAAGGGCGCGACGTTCTGCGGCATTGTGAGACTTTCTAGAACATTCTAAAAGTACCTAAGAACTCTCTATACCAAATTTCATCGAAATCCGTTTAGCCGATTTCAGCATGAAAAATAGCTATCCCACAGGAACTTTGTATTTTTCTGGGATGAAATTTATCCTATGCGTTACACCAAGTTTTAAACACCTTCGTAGTAAAAATCTACGGTTACAACTGTTTTAGCATGAAAAATAGTTATCCTACAGGAACCGTGTCTTTTTCCGGGATGAAAAGTAGCCTATGTCACTCTTCAGCTAGTATATCTATGCAAAAAATCACGTCGACCCATTGCTCCGTTGCTGCTGATTGCTGACTGCTGACTGACCACCAATCATTCAAACATAGAAACGTTTACTTTCGTTTATTTTCTCTCCGCAATAGACTATTTTTTTTTAAATCAAAATGTTATTTGTTTGTCCATCCTTAAAAATTAAATATGTTCCGTATGTACTGTAAGGTAGAGAACTCACGGCGAGGTTTTTTCCCGCGCCCGCGGCGGGCGCGGGCCCGCAAGCCGTACAGATACGTGCTACTGTATGAAATCGCAGTTTCAAAACTCACGACGCGACTTTCAACCGCCAGTTCGCGCGGGCGCTGGCGATCGCCGCAAACCTCGCTTTGCGCCCGCAAACGGGGGCGGCGGCGGGAACAACCGCCGCCCGCGCGGCTTCCGCTCGTATTCGGCCGCAGTCAATTAGATTGGTAGGACGTTTGCTGTGATTTAAATGACAAAATATGAGTAACGTAGAAATAGATTTGTTAATTTCGTTAGTTCATGAGAGGCCTGTCCTCTGGGACAAAAGTCTCGAAATTTAAAAAGTGACGAATTGAAAAACTTCAATTCGTCACTTTTTAAAATATGAAACCTAGTGCTGAAAATGACGTATCGATCTTTTGTTGGAATTATTGGATGAATCCAGAATCTTTTCGGCCTTTTTCTTTTTAATCTATGGTAAAACAAATTCAAGAGTAAAACTCGTTTGCGGTGTGCGTCCATCTTTTGACTACGCTGATGGCTAACTCTGTGATTACGCCTGCAAATTTCTGCGGGCAGCGGTCACTGCTCGGCGCCCGCAGCCGCCGCGGTAGGCGGTTGACGCCCGCTCCGTGAGTTTTGTCAAAGAATCGCTAGCCGCGGCGGGCCCGCGCCCGCCGCGGGCGCGGGAAAAAACCTCGCCGTGAGTTCTCTACCTTACACATTTTATTACAATGTCAACCTTGATAATTTCTATTCAAGACATGTGATTGGTTCAATACGTAATTGTAGTCGCTGACTTTATGGGTTTAAGTCAGTCAAAGTACAAATTGACTAGAAGTCCTCTTATACCTTTACCGTCTAACCACACATACTCTAGCTTACTAGTGCAAGATGGCGAGTTTTAGTCCGAGTTTCAGTGCGCAAGGTCTGAACTCCGTGAATTACCCGCGCGCCAGTCTTCAACCCGCAGAATTGCGTAACGTCACTTCGGTACTGTGAATTGACATTTATGACTCTATTAAAACATGACTAATACCGAATCATCATCATCATCATCAGCCCGTGTCTCTCCACTGCAGGATATAGGCCTCTCCCAAGGCTCGCCACCATACACGGTCCTCCGCCTTCCGCATCCAATTACCCCCGGTATGGTGCTTCAGGTCATTAGTCCACCTTGCCGGAGGGCGTCTAACGCTTCGCTTCCCAATACGTGGCCTCTACTCGAGAACCCGTCTACCCCATCGGTTGTCGGTTCTACGGCAAATGTGACCGGCCCATTGCCACTTCAGTTTGCTGATCACTTCGGCTATGTCGACAACTTTAGTTCTACCGATACCGTTTAGTTCTACTAATACCGAATGCTGCTGTCAAATTAATTTATTCTATGTTCAAACCTAACTCTCCCTGCAATTGAATTCGTACAAAAGTAAAAACTCACTTCTGGCTTATTAAAACATTCAAATGTTTTGTAATAAATAAAATAAATTGACGACCGCTTGGCCTAGTGGGTAGCGACCCTACAAAGCTGGGGGGTCCCGGGTTCGAATCCCAGGTCGGGTCAGTATTTATATGATGAATATTGATAGTGGTACCGGGTCTTGGTTGTTATATGTATGTGGTGTCTTCGCTTGGTACCCTAAACACAAGCTAATGCTTAGTTTGGGGCCTAGACGTTGTTGTGATGTATACATTATAAAAAATCAACGGATCTCCTGCTTTCGCACGAACTTCTTACGACATTGGAAATGAATTTAACGGAATAAAGTAAACACACATATTTTAGATAATATTTTTCGAAATAATTTTTTTTCGCAATAAAAATAACACAACTGTATCTGAATAAGCTTAAAACTTCGAAATATAACATTCTGTACGACATTTCGATCGAACAAACCGAATTAGTACGAAATGCAACACCGACGCATATCCAACTTCCAACTAAGGGCACCCTTAACCACTACTTCCGGTTGTCCGATTCTAATAATTTTATTCTCAATCGATCCCCTGTTTAATTACTCCGAGCCGTTTTTTTATTTTTTTCTTATTCGGACCTAGTTCTCGAGATATCGGGCTCCCAAAATGAAAATCGGGGAAAAACTTGCGATTTTTTTTCGTTTTTTGCCGATAATTTTTTGTGGTTTTGAACTTTTTCCGAATTGTTTTTTGCCATCTTGTTGAACTCGCCGAGCTGCGTCTTTTGTCACCACGTTCATCCCGATATCTCGAAAACTCTTCGTGCAATCTGCCTGTCTCACAAAACTCCGAAATGACCTCCTATACTCCGACGAAATGAAAGTCATTTCCAATGACAGCAATGACAAAAAAATTCAGTTAGGTTGCATAATAGCATATTTCATCATAGCATATTTCGATTGTTGCATAACTTCTAAACAATCGAACACATGAGTAAAAGGTCAGAATGTCTTGAACATTTTTTAAAAAAACATCTCGTTAAATTGTACGTGAAATGTGATTTCAGAAATTTTTTTTTCCTTTTTCAGTATAAAAATCTACTTCACAGTGATATTTCAGAAGTTGTCAACATAGGTGATTTCTTTCTCGTTCACCCGTAGTCGGATGAATGAGAATGGAATGACCTATTTGCAACTTTAGCTGAATCCTCGTACTAGGCACCGTACTAGGTAACTATTTATCAACAATCACATTGAAATAGCTCTGCTAATTTGCAATACCGACCTATTTAGCTAAATATATAGTTCAGAAATGCTTGTCAAGTTAATGGTCTGCTAAACAGAGCTTACCTACTCAAGATTTTAGATGTAATGTAACACTGATTAGGATATCCTTATCTGAATATTTAACTAATCACTTGTCAATCTACGGCCTTTAATTGGAGAAATAGGTTTTTAATAGGAGAAATGTCAATTAGCTAGCAAAAGATCAAGCTATGCTCTATCAGTACACCTGCGATAGCAAATTAATGAACGAATGAATCTGTCAAACTGACAACTCGCTTATTAGTTAATTTGTGTATAATCAACGATTCGGCACTCTGCGGCGGCGCGGCGCGGCGGGTAGATGTGATTAGATAGTGTTATTAAACTATGAAGCAGGCAATTGACGACCATACGTTATTAGTGTGTAGTGTATTCAATTGTATATACAGGGTGAAATTTTAACAACCATCCAAAATTCTCTTAGCCACCGATAGACCTCATTATGTAAATAATAAATATAAGTTTTTGATAATAAATTATTTTATCTACACTATTATTTTATAACGTTCGGTTGCCTTCTTTTTCACGACGCGCCCGAGACCCTGAGACAGAAACGAGGCGGAACGTACAGGGGACGTGAATGGTGACTAGAATTATTGGTTTATTGGGGAAAGGTTTTTGTAGTCATATCTCAATATTTTTCTATTTAACGATACTAAAAGGAAACAAGACAGCCATCGGTTTTTTACCAAAGATCGTTATATTAAAATTTAGATAATTGTTAAAATTTCACCTTGTATATTCATTGTAGGTATATATTGTTCTCAAGGTGTATTTATTAGTTTAAGTTGAAGTTATACGTACACTAAAACTAGACTTCATAGAGATATGAACATCGTTTTCGCGCGTCACGTCTTCTATAGTAAGGTAATATAAGATTGCTTTAATCAACGTAAACCTTATTAGTGTTTTCCAATAAAAGGTACTTTAAACCAAGTAAGGTCTAGAATTTCACTGTGTATTTAACTAAATAAAAATCAAAAATAATTTGAAAATTGATAAACCTGTTTTTTAATAGTTTTTTTTAAAATATATTTATTAATTTTAGTTAATATTACAATTTAGAAAAAAAGGAAGATTTATTACCAAAAAATGTTTTATTTCATGAAAACGTCTTCCTCGGAATATTTTTGCGAACCGAATGAGTTATTGCTCAAACATAACTACTAAAATGCGCGAACATGTAAGAAATGATACGATTTCTAAAAAACAACCCCGCGCGTTTATTATGATATATATTTATATTTAAAAAATAAAAAAACGTATAAACCTAGTTTTTGCCGATCTGAATACCATGTAATTTTTTTGCGGCAATCGGTTAAGGTTTAATGGAATGCAACCAACGCTATCACTTCGACTATTTAACAAACACATTATACAATATTCGAGTATAAAGTCTTACTGATTAGTAGAAATAATAACTGGTTGTCGGCGACCAGCAGCTCCACCTTGGTCTTCTCATACGGATCTTAAATCCAGCTTCCTTTCCAAGCTATTTCAAAGAGAATATGATATAACCAAGTCCCCAGCTGATGCGATGACATTTAGCCTTGATTTTGGTGTACTCGTTTTTTGGGACATCGAATCTGAGTTTGATATTCGATTTGCTGCTGTCTTCAATTTGGTCGTGAAGATACCAGGAGTCCATGTCGTAGCGCGGGTTCTGTTTAGTTAGAATCTTACGGAGATCCCCTGTTTTAGTTTCCCTTCTGACGGGAACCGAGATTGAACCGAAAACAAAACCTTTCGGAAGCTGGTCTTGAGGCACCACCGTGAAAGTCACACCTTCCGAAGGCCCCGATAGATCGCTGGTTGTACTTTTCAGCCAGTCCAAAGCGAAATCGTCTTTACAATGTAATTGCAGAACACCACTCACTAGATTTGGTTTCTCGTCGAATTCAGGCAACCTGGAGGTGGTTTCAGAGAGGCCTTCGTTGAAGAGGCGGTCCTTGAGCGATCGCGTCACCATTCCAGCTTGCTTACCGTACAGGTGAACACGTGGATTTGTTGTTATAGCTACATGAAGACGGCGCGTTGATGTAGGACAATTCACTTTATCGGACATTTTAAGCGTAGTCTCGTTTATGATGAAATTAAATAATTTTTAACTTTGAAGTATACTAAATTACGTTCCTGTCCGCTTTCCGGCAAAACTGAAACACAATAACTTATCTGAAATTACAGTCGGTCGTTTATTTTACAAAATGTTACCTGTTATACTAGTCAGTATTTTTTGTAATAGCGGGTAGTTGAACCGCAGAACAAAGTAAAACGTCTTATTTTATTTTGTGTTTTGACCGTCATTATATTAAGTGTATTTTAATAGACAATTATGACGTATGGGGATTATCATCTAAAAAAAACGCCAAAGAGGGAGTTGCATACCGTATTCCAAACGATCAATCAAAAATGATACTTTAAAGCCACAGACCAGTCAACCTATAGACCACGCTTTAATAAACGTCAATACGAAAACGAAATCGCCAAAAAGTGGCGGGGTGCGGGGAGAGGTCGGCTAGTTTTCATTGGCTCGTTCAAAATTGACAATTTAATGGCTTCCAACGTGCTTCCAACTGACTGCTCACAAGAGACGTAGTTATGTAGTGTCACTACATTGCCTTGGCGAATGCTACTCCCTGTCAAAGCGTGGTCTATAAGGTTGACTTATCTGTGTTTAAAGCACACGCCACATGGACTCCACGTTCAAACGCCGCGAGGTATACCGAATTTTTTCACGCTGATAATGAATGAAAATATCTTCTTAAGGTTCAGTACCAGAAGGGTACCAACGAGAATTCTATTACTAACGCTCCGGTGTCCGTCCATCTGTCTGTCACAGGGCTGTATCGTTCAAACCGCAATAGACACTTGAAATTTTCGCAGTGTGTTTTTCTATGGCCGCTACGTTATAATTAAATATAATAAAAATAAAATGAAGTTAAAAATTAATAGGGGTCCCCATACAAAAAACGTGTTTTTTTTTCGATGTTTTTGGTGAATGGTGGTAGTGAGATCATTCCTTGCACTAGAAATTTTCACGATATATGTACTAGTATGGTCACTATAACAACAAATAATAAAAACACTATAAAGTTAAAAATTAAATGAGGTCCCATGCAAGAAACGTGTTTTTTTTATATCTGATGGTGGTACGGAACCTTTTCTGTACGAACCAGACTCGCACTTGGCAGATTTTTTAATTGCAATTATATTTATTTACAGTTAAAAGTCCATGCAAAGAAATTTACAAGATATTATAAAACACAATTTATAACAACTTGATGTAAATACGCAGAAAGCCATGACAGTACGTGCAACCGATTCGTGCGACTTTGAAGTGCGATGTGTATGTCAGATGACCACCCTTAAATGAAAATATTTTACTGCAAAGTTTTGTGACTAACTTCAGAGCTGTATGTACTGTAGTAGATAACAGAGGTAGTTTTACAAGACTGTACAACCTACCATGAGACTAGTCCTCATTTTTAGTGACTATTTCGAACTAGAGTGCATCTACGTTACCTAAAAAAAAACAGGTATTTCGGTTTCACATTTTTCAAGTTTATATCTAACACAAAAGTTTAATGACCCTAAAAAGAGAGAGATTTTCTAATAAAATTTTAGAATTATTTTCATTGCCTCAGGCTACTATATAATTGTACTTTTCATCGTACGAATATTTTCTCTATAAATATTAATTTAACGTCTGTATTATTTCAAAGGTTATTTCGCTTAAAGCTAAAATAACTTCGTTGTTTAAAACATAAATTGCTTCTTATTAGTATTTCTGTGATTTGTGGTAACCACGAACTTAATTCGTTCATAGAACAATTAAGTTTAATTGTTCACGTAATAAATATTAAGTGTCTATGATATTTGTATACTTTATTTTATTTTGGTTATATCACATATATAGTATATTTTTGTAGGTTAGGTTTTAGGTTAGTTTTAGGTTTTCTTTCTATGGTCACTCCTGTGTCCGTCTGTCGTTCATAGACATATTTTAATAGTTGATAATATAGTATGGACCAACATTTTTCTATCACTCAAATGTCCTGTCCTGTCGCAAATAATGATCTACTTATTTATTTATTTATTGTGGGAAGACCAACCGTTCTGTTAAGATACAATATTAATTGAAAATAAAATCAAAATTTAGCCTGTCACAGTTTTTCACTTATATATAACTTTTTACATTTAGGAACATAGTGTGTATATAATTGAATATAAATTTAAAAAAAAATGAATAGTTTTAAAATTTGATAATTTTTAGAGTAAAAAATGACTAATACAGATTTCTGGTTAGATCACATACTATCATATTCTATGACAATTTGAAAAACGATGAAATTCCGGTTGAGATAAGCGAGTTATCAAATGGAGAATTGCAGACAAAGATAAAGGACACGATTTGTAAAAGAGGTTATTAAGAAATAAATGATTATTTGCGTGATAAAGTGTTTGGACTATAAATTGTTTTTGTGCAAATATGCAGTCGTGTAATTTTTTGTATTTAATTAACTATTTATCTACTGATGTTTATGTCGTTTAAAGACTGTACTAAATATATTTGTTTTGAATGAAAATGCTTTGATTTGATATATTTGTCTGCATGTAACCCATTTATTGATTTCGCCCATTTACAGAACGATTTTTTTTTGGGTTCTTTTTTGTTGTTTTCGAATAGTATGTCCCTGAAATAATATTTTAATAAATAATATACATATATACCATTAATAATTACACTTCACATTCGATCAATTAAAACTTTTGCCCAAGAATAAATAATTCGAACTCATACGCTACATTTCACAAAATGTACCCATCTCCTAAAAACTTACACCTCAAACGAGTGCAATGCACCTTTCTGAAAAGTCCCTCTGTCTATCTAAAAAATGTATTCCACATACTTCTCTCCATAGGAATAGTGCACAAAGCACATTACGAAAGCATAACCATAAAGGTATATTCATAGTATATTTTTATCGATGATAATTATCTAGTATAATGGCGGTCCGAAGTTCATAAATTGTCAGTATCGTCGCCCATCAACATATATTAAGATCCTGCTAGATACATATGTTATTTAGTGAGCCGCGCCCATCCCTATCAGATCCTATAAGGATATAATTTAGACCGTGAACTTGTCACCCTTTTTACGTCTTCACTCGTTTACGTCAGGGTTGACACTCTTTCGAAAAAAATATTTCAAATAAAATATTCAATAGTAAATAGGTTTCGTATTTTCGATTTGTGATACGATGAGACTCATAATCTTACATAATAAAGCATTATGACACTGAAATGCAAAAGAAAGTTCAAATTTAATGGAAAATAGCTGGACATACATTTTTTTGTAACTAAAATTAAATTACTTGAAAACTAATTTAAATATATTTCTGCATTTTTTACCTTTTATTTTTTACCTTTGTAAAGGGACGAAATGTTTTAAAATACGTGTAATTAAACAGGAATTTCTTTTTAGGTAAAAGTCATGTCTGTCTCAGATTTTTTAAATTTAACCTTACGATTTCCAGGGTACCTTACAACAATCCGATCACTATTTTATTACATAGGATTAATCTCCCTGATGTTTACTCACCTCAAATATTTAGTCTGGCACAGTGGGTGAGACAACATTGTCAGCGACGATAAATCCAAATAAATTTAAACAATACTGGTCGAGATTTTTTTTAAAAACGCTTGGTGCTGTCCCGGTTTTCTAATTTAAACATATTTATAGCGAGACAGGACAATCAAATGCCAACTATAAAGTTGGTTATTAGTTACGACCACTACAGTGTAATTATTTACATAACAACTTTGCCGAACACGTCTGAAATTATCTTGTAGATCTTCATACGGATGGTTTCATTATAAAAGGAGGAAAAAATAAAACATTTCATTTGAAAGTGACGACGTTTTTTCGAATGAAATTGCAGTAGTATTACGGTTGTAAGAAAAATCGAATAAAGTCAAGATTTAACACACAATATATTGTGTATATATTTGTGTTTATATAAAAACACAAATGCATATTATCTAGTACTCACTATACTAAAGTAAAATTGAAAATTTGACAGCCCTCCATTCAAAAAAAAATATATATATATATATATATAAAATATAAATAGGTAATTGTACTATACTTAATGCGCTTTGCGCGCATGACGAAAAAAGAAAAAAATGTTTTTAATTACCTTTTTCTATTTATTTATTTATTCGGAAAAACAACAGTTACAGAACACAAAAAAAAAATTACATCAAAGGATATGAAATAACATAAACTCGTCTGCAACCTCTACGTTTTTCACTAAAAAAATTTGGATTGAAAACAAACTGAAGCATCCAGACAAGACAAAAAATTAAATAAACCAACTAACTATATCTACTTACATTAGAAGAAGGTAAATTAAAATTAAACTATTACTATTCTAATATTACATTATTGCTATCTAACGTTTTACATATACAAATTCTATTTTTCCAAAACAAAACAAATCTATCTCTCCAAATAATTTGTTATGTTGCTCACACATTCTGTAAATAGGGGCTCTCTGACCTAAGTTGGTGCGTACTCGTGATAAATGAAATGTGTCAGTTATTCTGGAATATCTGGAGGGAACGCGAAAACATATTTGTAATGAAACACTCCCATTTAATATATTTTTGTAAAATTTATAATTCCACGTTCAATTTTCTGTCAACATTGCATGAAATGTCCAAATTTTGAGTTTATGTTAAAGCGATATACATCGCAAGACCACGTAAAAAAAAAAAAAAATTGTTTATAGCTTACAACTACATCCAGATTTAGTGTATTCAGAATTCTCTCGTATGTATATAAAAAAATATTTTCAGGTCGCTGGCAGCCCTGATGCACCGAAAGGACATCTAATCCGGGTGCGGTGACCCTGTGAATATTTTAATAAATATTATTTATTCGGCATTTGGACCATTGCCACGCTATACTTCGATTGGACGCTCATGGAAAAAATATTAGTAATTGTACAGGTAATAAAATATTGTATTGTACAATGATTCGTGAGTCTTGTTTTCTAACAATATAGTTTCTGCTTCATCAGTAAATAATACGGCTTACAATAAGATATTTACACATGCAAAAACACCAAATAAATTGTATCCACAAAGTAGCGCACATTTTATTACAATACATGTCACCGCACCTTGCACCGCGTGGCTATGAAGTTAGTCACAAAAAGTCACAGTAATTTAATTTTTAAGGAGCATTGCGGCAGGAAGCATGGTGGACCTGCACATCACAAAACTGCACAGATCGATGGCAAGTACTGTACTTACCTACCTATAAACAAATATTAGAAACAGACTTAATCCAATATATTATTCTAAATAAGGAGTTTTCAAGAAGTAAATCAATTCAAAACAAATATATTAATGTATGTGTGTTATAGATTATTATTCGATAAATGTAAGGGAATAATAATTTCATTTAAAATAATATTTACTATTAATTTTTTAGGTAATGTAAACATTTTAAACTAATATTCAAATCCATCCATGAACATTTCGGTCCGAGTATAGTGGTGGCGTAACTCAATTACGGTAAGTGTTGTAATGTCGTAATTACGACGCGACAGACGATCTAGATATTAAAATTTATCGTTACTTTATAATGATAATCCTTGTTGTATTGAGAAAAATTCGAAAAATTACTATAAAACTATCCTCCAAGTTTGGAATAGAAAAGGGCGACGCACCGGCAATGTTTATATTAAACGAACCATTTCGAGCTGCATTCGACCACCGTCATTCAAAAACTATTAAAACCCACATATTTGTTTCAAGTGACCTAAAATGTCACATCAAAAGTGACAGTTTAGTAGCAGTAAAGTAATGAAAGTGAAAGTTAAAGAAAATTAAAGAAATAAATAATCAGTCAGCTTTAAATTGGCCTCTGGATTTTATAGAAATGTATGTCACTGATTTTATTTCATGTTAAACTATTGTTTTTGAAATAAATGTTTAAAAAACTTGTCAAGTGCGGGTCCGACTCGCACACGAAGGGTTCCGTACCATCTCACAGTATTAAAAAAACACGTTTCTAGTATGGGGCCCTTTAATTTTTAACTTAATTTAATTTATAATATTTGTTGTTACAGCGGCTACACAATACATACTCTGTGAAAATTTCAAGTGTCTACCTGTTACGATTCAGACGATACAGCCCTAGGACAGACGGACGGGCGGACGGACACCGGAAGGCTTAGTAATAGTATTCCCGTAGGTACCCTCTGGGTAGGGAACTAAGAACTTGCCGCGTTTTCATTAGTGTCATAAAATTGTGACACTATGCACTGCATTGAATACTTTAGAAGAGTTTTGTCGAACATGGACACTAAAGGAATCATCCCGACCTTATTTTCATTTTTCACTTAACTTAAAATAAGCTTAACTTAAAAATAAGCAACAGATAACTTTTTACAATATATATTATGGAAGTCAAATAAATATCATTAGTTGAGTAAACTAGGATCATTTCAACCAAATATAACTCGGCTGAAAGCGATTATCCAATTAAGGATATAAATATCAGAAACGTACCGGCGGCGACTGTCCTGAATAACAAACAAGCTTGAAAGCAAAACATCGATAAATCACTCGATGCCATAATCTGCACTAGACGCTAGGGTTGGCATTTGATCATTTTCAAGTTAATATCGACGAAAAAAGATGGCGGAGATTTCCAAGTCAACTTTCAAAAGTAGTCTTTAATTTTTTGGATACAAGGTTCAATTAAATAAAACATTTGTATATGCCGCCAAAGTTAGATGCTTTGTATTAAAAACAGTGTGTACTGACACATTTTCATACAAAAGGCGTTAATGGTGGCACTCTATTAAACCTTGACTGATTGGCGCAAAAAAAATGGTATTCACAATAGCAAACACTAGGTTTATACGTTTTTTATTTAAAAAAATATTTTGATACATCAAAATAAAAAAAAACTTAAATTTGTGGGTTTTTTTTTATTTTTATTTTTCACAACATGTGAAAATGCAATTAGTTTCATGTTGAACATGTTGTGAAAAATGAAACAATTCAGAAAAAAATCCCGCATATTTAAGTTTTTTTTTTTAATTTTAAATAAATTTATTTTTTTACAATTTTCATGCATCTATAATATAATATTATGCAATGCGATACAATGCCATGCGATATAATGCATTGCTATGCGAGATAGTGAAATGTAATGTAAATACATCGTCATGAAACAAATGTAATTTGAGAACGAAGTCAAAAATTACATGGAATGCATTTTTCTTTAAGATTAGCATTTGACGGTTATATGCATAAAATCTATAGCTATGTTTACGTCTGAGACACACACATGTTGATAGAATTTATGTAATGATTTAAGTTTATAATACATTCCATTATTATTGTCACGAATGTTATACTGCCAGTATTATTTAAATTATTTGAATAACTGTATCAAAAGATTTTCTTCATATATCAGTATTTAATCTAAAAGCCGTCACACTTCTAAGTTTAGCTGAACTGATTGCAACCATAAGCTTAATGCGACACGTGACGTCTCGATCGAAGAGCTTACAGGAAGCATATTGTAAATTGACCAATCAGAGAAGCGTATTGCAAGAAATATCGAGGATTGCGCGTTTATGATTGGTTACCGGGAAGCGAACGTTGAAACATTTCCATACGTCGAAACGTATAAGCAATCAGTGAATGCAAAGCTGCGATTCAAAAAACGAATAAGCTAAATACGTAGAATTAACTCAGTGCAGATACGATCTCGGCGTGGTACTCTTATATCAGAAGTATCTTTGAAAGATATTGAAAGGTTGTGCAGTACATGTTTATTCAAAATGGCTTTTCCATCATCATCAGCCTACATTATACCGTTTCCTGGAACGTCACGTCCCTTTAGCGGTCTAATCTGTAGTTCATGCGAGCGAAGCCGCGAGTGGAAAGCTAGTAATATAAAACTATACCATTAACATTTGAAATGGAAAGGATTCCCAATTTTAATTCATTTTCATTTGATGAAATTGTCAATGATTTTAATTTCACCTGTGAAATTTCACAGGTACTACTGTTTGCTAGGTACTGGAAATTAAATATGAATTGTTATTTTTATGATTATGACTAATTGCACCGTGAAATAGCATAGGGCTACGGATTCAGGTGATACGTACGTAGTACATACACGTGCTGCATATGCATACCTATTTTTAATCTAATACTTTTAAAGAATGTTGAAGTTGTTATGAACGATGAAATTTGCACGAACTGCGATTTTGTTTTATTTGTAGCAGACGTGGTAGACGATGCCAAGGAAAGTAGCAAGTGCGACGTATGATTACGCGTCTCATATGATTTTTTTCACATGCAACTCGTGAAATGTTCAATGCTTAATTGAACGCATGTACTAAACCGATATTGGTTATATTTTAATACACCAAATCGTGGTTTAACATATAGGATACTTATGAATTATTTTTAAGATCAGAGTAGTAAATACGGGCTAATGTTTGATTTCTTATACTTATCTCAAGAGCCACTTAACCGATTTTGGTGATACATTTGCATTTAAAGAGATAGAAATGTGGTTCAATTTAACATTATGCTGGTATTTTCGAGTACCAGTAAGAAGAAAAGTGGACCACGGGAACTAAGTCGCTGACGGAAGTTAATAATTTTAATACACGGTTAATTGACATTTAAAGCACTATTAATTTATAAATCCTAATTAGCATGTCGATAAGGGATCAAGATTTGAGCTTACATTGAGTTTATCATGCAATCAGATGATCCACGCGGGAATGCGTCTGAGACGTTTGTGACCTTCGATCAAAAATCTATACTAGATACACAGCGGGAATACGAAAAGCAGTGGTAGATACACACTTGTTTATCTAAATAATTTTCAAGCACATTTTTTATATATACTCATATTATTATTACCGGCCATTGAATTACCGGCACTCATTTATTCGTCATTAGTTCCAAGAAGTTTTCTGGAACCCGGTAGAACGGCTAAACCAGTGCCGTCTTTACTTACGCAAAGTCCTAATAGGCCCGGGCCTAGGGCCCCAGGCATGTTGGGGGCCCCCCAATCGCAAAAAATCATTTACAATCATCCTTTAGAAAGAACGTTGAATAACAAATCGTAAGCTTTAAAACCCCCATAGTAATAAAAATAAAGTAATTAATTACGTTAGTCATTTAATTTATAATATAATATTTATTATGTAATATGGAAATGTAACATTACAATTTTTTTCTTGATTTTTTGTGAGCGAAATCAGAAATTATGTCTTCAAAACTTATATTATTTAAAATGTCCGATTCTATGAACATAATCGAAAAATAATTCAATCGAGGATTTAACATGGCATTTCGATGATCATTTTTTATAAATTTTAAGGCTGAAAATGATCTCTAGCCGCTACAATTCGTGATCATCGTGCTTAAAAAAATTTGCGCGGCGCGGAACTTCCGCGCCGCGCCGCATATAGCAGCCCAGTCGCGCATGCGCGCGTTACCAGAGCAGAGCACGCGGTAAATTTGAAAGTATTGAAAGACACTGGACAAACTTTACACGAAGATAATTTTAAACCGAACTTGAAATAATTCTAAACAGATATTTTTTACACAAATAAAATCTACAGATTTATTACGCAGAATTTTTTATCTACACCATAGCAAATATCTTACTCTATGTAAAATCATTTCACAAATAATTTAGGGTTATTTTTAAATAAAATTTGTGTCTGGTGTCATTTGAAATAGTTGCTTATGTGCATAATTAAGTGATTATGATCTAAGCTTCTATAAAAGCGACTTACAACTATAGTGTTACGCTATAAGACTTAAAGTTGTGATATTCGAAAGGTTTAATTTATTCTACATTTATTGGGGGCGGGCCCCGTCGATACTTGGGCCTAGGGCCTCATACCTTGTAAAGACGGCACTACTAAACCCTCAGTATATAAGACAGCGCGCTTGAGAACCAACAAATAAACCAAACTAAAACAATGAATTCAAGGCGATGGCCAACTGTAAAGGAGGAAAATAAAGATGTTACGTAGTTATTAAGACTAGTGTTGTATTAATTATGCTGTATTACTTTCTGCATTTGTATTAAATTTTACACTTTTAATTTTATTTACCAATTTATATGACATAATATTTTATCTACGTAAATTTCACCTTAGGAAACCACGTCAATTAGTATTAAAAAAAATAATTAATTGAATTAAAATTGTTTATTTGTATCAGTAACTGTAACCCAAATGTACAAGTTTTGCTACGATGACAATCAGAAATCATTAATTATGTCTAATTAAAACTGAATTAACAAATTTTTTTTGGAAAGACGGGTAGGCCTGGAATAAGTCGTCATCTTTATGTAATTATTGTATTGGACAAATGTACAGTTTAGTTTAAAACTGCTCTACAATAAAAGCTTATTCTGTGTGAACAACTTTAAATATGTTTACATTTTAAATAGTTGAGACTGGGTAATTTTTTAACGTGGTATTTTTGGAACAGGGTACGGTTGTAACAAAGCGAATATTCTATCCTAAACTAACAACGGGACGGTGAGGGATATTAGGAGCAGAAAGAGATACACAGAGTTTACAACTGTTTACTTTTAGTTTGGGTTACAATCATACCCAGTTCCCTTGCGTTTGGATTTTAAGCAAAACGTCAGATTATTTCCAATATATACCTAATTAAGAAATCAGTGTAATAATAATTTGTGAACGACTTAATTCTGGATCCAGAATATTCTTGCTCGATGTTGTTACGCTTACTTAATGCCGCGGAACTTGCCGGGACTTGGTAGCATTATAGATTATGATTTCGAATCATTCATAACTGGTTAATTCTATACGGAAATATTAAAATTGTAATTTTTTGAGAAATAAATAATTCAAGAAAATTCTTAAAAAGAGACCTGAGTTGTGAATCAATTTATTTATCCACTCAATGGGCCACTGGCCAACTGTGAATTTCAGCAAGCCAACAAAGTATCTACCAGTCGTTAAAATGTAACACCGATTCCTATTGTGAACAAGAGCTACAAAGCACTCAACACTTCCATTTTAAGTTCTATAGTCCAACAAGGAACCATTATATTATCTTCTCAGTGGCCACCATCTTTTAGTCACAGAAATTTCACCTGTGGGCTTCTGTGTTATAAGTTGTTGGTTATAATGCAATATTTAAAATTAAAAAAAAAATCTATTAGTATCGATATATGTATATGTTATTAAGATTATTTAAGTATTTATATCAGTTGTCTGGTATCCATAGTACAAGCTTTGCTTAGTTTGTAACTAGATGGCGCTGTGTGGGATGTCCAAAGCAATATTATTATTATTAAAGCCGCTATGTAAATATTGAAAAAAATAATTCAAGGGTACCTCACATACACGCAAAGTGAAGGGAAAAAACTTACCCTTTCGATTGGAATCTCGTTGAATAGCTATTTAAAAATTATTTACAATTTCCTATATGGTTTCTCAAAAGGTCCTGTTGACAGCTTTAAAATGACTTTTTTATGTGAGTGGCAAGACCTCGTTCTTTTTCTGGAACTACTTTTCTAAAAATCCGAAAAAAACATTGACGCTGGCATATACGACGAACTTACTACGAGAAGTTAAAAGTTTGCTAAAACAATGTGGTTTTTTTTAAACAGCGTTCCTCAGTTTCTTGCGTATTCTTCTGAGAGGAACCAACACTTCTTTGAATGAGCCTGTGGTGACGTTCTTCCACAAAGTAATAATTTCACTCTTGTAACGTATTTCAAGATTATGTTACATAACTACCAAATAAAGATATTTGATTTCATTTGAAAGTCACAGCTATCTATAAGGTCAGGTAGTTCACGAGGTATAGCCGAATAAATCAATGCTTAGTTCAAGTCAAGAAACTCATTATTTCGGTTTATGATAAGTTTCAGTCTTTCGCATGTTTACAGAACCATACCTTATACGTAATCCGACACGCACAAGAAAAAACAAAGACCTCCACCCACTACATGAGAATTATGTAATAAAGCCAAAAACTAATAAAGTAATAATCGTTAAATTTGCAGAATGGCGCACGCAGCACTAAATCCATAGACTTATAGAACGTATGAAAAGCGCATTGAAACGATCGGAAATAAATTTATTAGCACTATAAACTGTTGTCTTTGCTTCTAGGTAAACTATAAATCTATAATGCCGTTGTTCCGAAGTAATTTATAAGTAAATTAAAGGAAGAAATTATTGGATAAATCGAGGAACAGCTAAATGCTATTTACGTTTGAACCGCCTGTTGATTTGAGTGTTATTTTATCTTTATGTAGAAATTGTAATATCTGTTTTACGTCCGGTATTTTTATAGATATAATATCAAATAAAAAATATTGTACATTTTTAATAAATATGTTTTTATTAATGACATTTTTTTCATTATTATTTACTGACCATCCATTTTGGAAATATTAATTTATTTTGTTTTTAATATTTAATTTTAAGCTTTTTGTAAATAGACAATTATTTTTAATTTTATCAATTTATTTTAAATTTAAATAAGCACCTACTTATATTTAATTTCTTTTCATATTGAGCTTTTTATTGTTATTAAAATATTGTAAAAAAACATTAATCAGATTGCTGTTTTCACAATGAATTTTCTTAAATATACATTCATCTATGTAGAGTACTAACGGTACTTCATAATTTGCTTTCGACGACACGTCTTCGGCCTAGCGGCAATACGCCGATTACGATTTAATACGGCTGAGATTTAACGGACTTAACGTTGCGTTTTACGATGCGATTATATTTAAATAAGCCACAATAAATAGTATTACCTCTTATATATCTTAGACTGGACTTGTTGATATTACCATAGACTAAATACACATAAATAGTAGACGTGACGTAACGGAAAACAAATACGTCGCGAAATTAGGTGTTCGTCGTACGACTATTGCTTTGATAATATGTCTAGATGGACCCTCGCAATAGAATATCAACCCCTACTGACCTCATCCCAAATGAGTGAACAGTAAAACACTTTTAACGTTATATTAATAACGTAAATCTTAACCGGAGGCCGCGCTAACGGAATTATTTCGCATCGAGTAACCCTTAGAGGTTACCCGACAACTTCGCGCCGACAACACACTAGTGTGCCTCCTGGCCGCTCCGATGAAGTCGTTAGAGCTTTCGGGCTAACGACACGCGTCCTTATTCTGCTTCAGGCGGTTGTTTAGTGGGTTCAACTCCCACATACACCGCGCGCTATATATATGCATAAGCTGTAGAGTTTAATCCGCCTTCCCATCGCAAGGGTAAAAAAAAAGAATATCAACAAAAATGACAGGCCAACTTTTACATACTTGTGTGTAACTCAACTAATACTCTCGCTACGCCACTAGCAATGTATAAGTCGTCTCTGTGTGCATTAATTATAACAGAACAGTTCGGTGGTATTTCTATCTACGTTTTTTGATGCCGTCTCTCTATCCAGACACAATTAAAGGACTATTACTATACTATAGGGGTACTTAGATATAAGCTGTAAAACGTATGTTATACGGAAAACGTGCGATGCACGTTTGCACGCTTTCGACGCGAAAGTTTAGAAAGAGCATGTCTTGTGCATCGATTATTTTATGTTGCTTTGAAAGTTTGAATCGCTGCGTATTTTTTAATATAGGTATATACTTGTGTATCTTGTCAACCACGAGACTTGTCGGTGAAAGACAGTTTTTTTCCCTTATTATACCTAATTATTTCGCGCTTACACCAGGGAATGTAAACGTCAAGAGACACCTTCACTTCACTTCACTTCACTTCATCAGCCCATTTTTACCCCACTGCAGGGGCTTAGGCCTCTCCCAGGGTGAGGAGGGAGGCTTGGAGCTTAAATCCACCACGCTGCTCCACTGCGGTATGGGGACTGTAACGACCGCCATCTATTGACAGCGTCCGGGACCGACTGCTTAACGTGCTCTCCGAAGCACGGAGTCAGTGATAGTTATGTACTTAAGTCAGAAAAACTCATAAATTTGAGACAGGTTCGTTGCGCTTTGGGCTATCACGACACTCACGACACACAAGAGACACCACGACGACAATATTGATCAAATAAAAACAACTGTTTCACTACGCTTCGCGACCACTACAACTTTTAAAGTTAACCGCATCAGATTTTTTTTATCCTGTTTTTTTTTTATTACGCTGCATTACTTACACGAAGATTAGAAGGTTGTGGCGATCGCGGAGTCACACAGACAAGTCTCACTACATATTTATACAATACAAAAAACAAAAAAATGTCACTTCACAATATCGAAAATATCAAACGCAATTTCGCGAGGGTGAAGAACGGCGCGGGGACTTCGCGCGGACTGAAACTCGCCATCTTGCACCAGCTAGCTAGAGTATGAGTGGTTAAATTGTAAACGATATTTTTTATTATTTACGATATGAGTTAACATTCAAAGTGAGACATACTTTGAATATTTGTTTAACAATAACATCCAATTGATTGCAGTTTATTATTAAAACTATCCTATATAAATTGAAATAGTTTACAAAATTTTACGCGGTCGATGGTCTCGAGATATTTCTGGTATACAAATCTTCATCTTAAGCTTTTATGTGACATTAAAATTTTATGAACTTCTATCTGTGTATTGTCGTAAAACATTGTTTTAATCCGTTGCCAAAAAAAAACTAGGCCTATTATATTTACTGCGACGTTATTGTGAATGATGGGGTGTTCGATAATGAACTCTTTGTTTTAGTGTCGTAATGAATTTATTCGATTAGCAAAAATTTTTCATAAAAATTTTATGAACTTTAAAATGAAACTTTGATTGATGTCCTGTGGGAAAGAAATCGATGGGAAATAAATAATAGGTACATTTCCATCATATTGAGAAATAGCAGTCCGAGAGAGGTCTCAGGGTTGTAGTCTCTGTACAACAATAAATGGTACACAGACTACAATAAATGGTACACAGACTACAATAAATGGTAACAATATATATGTATATATTATTTTAAAAAAAACTTAAGTATAAATATCAGTTTTCTAGTACCCCATAATACAAGCATAATATTTGCTTACTTTGGGACTAGATGGCGCTGTGTGTAATGTGTCAGACATTATTATTATATTTCACTATTATATGTAATATTAAACTTATAGAACAGTTTAGAATTATAAAGGTTAAGTTAACTACGAGGTAGATTGTAGATAGGGTAAGATAGTAGGCTCGATAGCTAAAGTGCCTGCAGCACACGTCTGAAGTACTCGACAAAGACTCGACGCTCTGCCGGTATAGGCTTCAGGAAGGCCCAGGCGCAAACCTACAACACAGGACCATAGGTGATGCGAAAGATCAACCATAACACTGATGCCGAAGACTGTACGACAACAATGTGGCCAACACAAAGAAGCTGGCGGCTTGCCTTGTGTTGCTTAAATCGGCCGAACAATCCATCACCATACCACTTTAGTTATAAATAGTATTGTGAAATATATTTATAAGAATTATTAATACTTTTTAGACTCAAAGTATGTTACGATCGCTTGGTCTAGTGGGCAGCGCAACCCTGCCTACGAAGTTGTGGATCCCGGGTTCGAATCCCAGGTCAGGTCAGTATTTATATGATGAATATTGATACTGGTACCGGGTCTTGGTTGTTGTATGTATGTGGTGTCTTCGCTTGGTACCCAAAACACAAGCTAATGCTTAGTTTGAGGCCAAGACGTAGGTATATGTTAAAATAAAAAAAAATAAAAAAATGTTCATAAATTTAGTCCCATTGTACAGAATGACCATTACAATTCCTTTTTGTTTCTTTCACTTCTACCAGTAATTCTGGATTCGATTTCGAAGAAACATTTTATTACTAAGTGGTCAAGTCAGACGTCGATCGGCGAAAGTGGAAAAATAAGAAAAAGTAACTCTCAAGGAAAGAAAAGGGAACAAACAGGAAAACCAGGACCACAACGGAAGTGTGCCGACATACTATAAACAAACAAATGCAGATTTATCTAACGATGGAGATTCTTTATGTCACGATCTTTATATGAATGAGGACGGTAAATTAATTATGGGTTATAAAACATCTATATAACATGTTTTAATTTTATTTTAGTACCCATTTCATGAAAAAAATTAGAAGTGCTGAACGTCTATAACCCCATTCTTAGGGTTCTGTACTCAAAGGGTATCAACTGAAACCCTATTACTAAGCCCCTTCTATCCATCCGTCTGTCACAGGGCTGTATCATATGAACCGTAATAGCTGGATACTTGAAATTTTCACAGACTTTTTATTACTATATATGACCGCTTTAACAACAAATAATAAAAATTAAATTGAATAAAAAAATTAAGGGGATCCTCATACAAGAAACGAGTTTATTTTATTCTACGTTTTTGATAGTTGGTGGTTGTGAAATCATTGTTTACATAAAATTTTTTATAACATTTAAAGTTAATGGAGGTCCCTATACAAGAAACGTGTATTTTTCGACGTTCTTGGCAAATAATTAAATTAAAATTAGGTTCAAAATTAAAGATATTAGACGCGTTTTTTATTTTGTACTGTGACACGGAACCCTTCGCATGCGAGTCTGACTCGCAATTGACCTGTTTTTTATGTTAATATCTATTAAAACAAAGCAAATGGTACTTACTAGCGAATAGAAAACATATGTTAATTAATAATATTATTAAAATATGCCCGGTCTATAATTTTCATAACCTTGTCTCTCAATCAACTTCGTAACGCATCATATTCGCGTATTTACACTTTGCGCTTCATTTGCCAGGCTCGATGAGATAAGTCTTCTTTGAACTCGATCCAATAATGTTTCATTTTTCTCTGTTTATTTAAAAACAGTTAAATAATTACTTACTGGGTTTTTAGTATGATTACTTTAGTATATCGGAAATAATCGGATTTAAAGAAAATCAAAACAGTGTATAGTACCCTTTTTGTATAGCGATTCGCATTTTAATATCTACATTTTGTATATGACTATTTTCGTGAAGAAAATGCGACAAAAATGTGTTGCTGAATTTCACCGAAGACTAATTTTAATTGGTGCATAGCCTGTCGACCGAGGCGGTTTTTCTAAAATGTATGGCATCACGCCTATGACATACATAACACGGCAGATTTCTAAAGCTTTCTTGCCAACAATTGTGTATATCTTCTCTGTCCATTTAGAAAGTTTTAGAAAGTAGGTAACACCATACAGCGTATTATTTATTTTTTATCACTGCACATTATTTTTTTTAAATGATTCAGTAACGTGAATAGAACACATTACCTTAAAAAAATCAAACTTTTATTTATCGTTATTTTTTCAACCTGTCCGATACAGTTTATCCGGGAATGGGCGCGCAGGGATACGGCGGCTCTCGGCAGTGCGAGTAGAGATGATACGACTCGCGGCATTTTTATGGATACATTTAATAAATTTTAGTTTTTTATTTTTGAATAAATAGATAAATAAGTGAAATATTTAATTTTTTCACTAAAGTAAAAAATAAATTTTTATGCGCAGTGAGAAAAAAAATTCTATAAATTACTGTCAGCAGTAAAAAAATTGAAATTTGTAAAACGATTATTTCTTAGCCTACCACAGACAAACTTCTACTGCAAGAATCGAAACTCGATATCGACAATGATTCGAACCAATTCTTTCTTTTTCAATAGCTTCAACCAAACCGTATTTTTTTATATTATTTTTGTCGATTTAAAGCGGTTACTGACAAAAAAGTGTGGATGCGTATCATTTTTTTTTTTTCACTAGAAGGGCGTTTTAGATATAGCATATCTTCCTAAACGGACAAAAAGACCGGCATATTTGATAATAGGAAGGTTTTTCAAATACGCCGTGTTACATCAGAAGGCGCGATAGGACACACCAAAAAAACGGCTTTGGCCGACAGTCCACTAGTGATTATATGGCAGCCGAAGCAAATTTAAAAAACGTAGAATTACAGTACAGAATCCTCTCTACGCGAGTCTGAATCTTATTTGACAGGTTTCTAAACTTCAGCTCGTAGCAATATAGGACAAGTTATTGCTGAAATAGGTTAACACATTTTCGTTTAGATAAAACAAATATAGGGACGTCCTAAATGATACAAAGTCCACGTTTCCTTCCGCAAGTGGAAAAACTGATGTCAAACAACTGTGTAAATAACGTATATGTTCTTGCTCAGGAAGTCTGCAATATTTAAAGGAATTATCGAAAGTATTATATATGCAGACATTGCTTGTGAGCTCACTATTCAATAATTATTTTCTAAAATTAACAATTTATGTTGAATTATAATTTAATTTATTTACTCCTGAAAGTTTTTTTCTTTGAAAAAGTTGGTGTTCCTTAGTTTTTTGAGGACAACAAAAACAGGATATTGGTTGTAACATTATATTCGGTTTATTCCTCTTCACCATCATCATCATCAGCCCGTGTCTCTCCACTGCAGGATATAAGCCTCTCCCAAGACTCGCCACCACACACGGTCCTCCGCCTTCCGCATTCGCTTACCCCCGGTATGGTGTTTTAGGTCATCAGTCCACCTGGCCAGGGGGCGTCCAACGCTTTGCTTCCCAATACGTGGCCTCCACTCGAGAACTCGTCGGTTATTGGTTCTACGGCAAATGTGACCGGCCCATTGCCACTTCAGCTTGCTAATTAATCACTTCGGCTATGTCCTCTTCACCACTATCTTCTATATACAGTTTATTCATTGTATGGATAGGTACATACTTCAAATGAAAAGGATTGGGCATAATGACATTAAAATTTTAGTGCAATCCGAGTCACGGAACTTGAAGCCCAAGCGACAGTGATAGGGATAAAAGGTGCATGTTGTACACTCTTCAGCCAATATAAACTGGCGACAAACATACAGACCGTCCAATCGGTGAACGCCAGCATGTCCATATCCAATCGGAAAACGCTTCAGCCTGTTGGCTCGTCCCGCTCTACTTCATACCGCCAAACAGTCCCAAAATTGCCATCTGTGCAATCTCGAAACTTCAAATTGTCTCGAACTATACAGGATGAGATTTTAGTCACCAGCCAAAATTTTTCTAGATGTTAGATATCAGCAATAAACCTCATTACGTAAATAAAAATATAGGTCAAATATTCATAATCAATAATTATATCCTAAATATTTTTTAACTAAATTTGACTACCTTCTACTTACATATAGCGAAAGGGGGGGGGGCATGGGACATGTGGGCAGGGCGCGTGCACGTGCACTGGCGCCTTTGTGAATGGTGACTAGTATATTGGTAGTTTTGGGAAAGGTTTACGTAGCCTTAACTGAATACTTTCCTATTGAACGATACTAAAAAGGAACAAGACGCCAACGGATTTTTATCAAAGGTCATTATATCAAAATTTGGCTGGCCATTAAAGCCTCACCCTATATCTTCAGATTTTTTGATGGCGTATATATACCGACAAAAATTTATTATTAGCAATCCATCGATCAACGATATCGGATTAGTATCGATCGAAAATATTATGACCGTTTCGATATATGGCCATTTCCGATCGGCAACATAAAATATTTTATGTTAGTCCACAGAATTCCTTAAATAGAGTCCATTTACGTTCAGGCGTAAACACTTCATATGCAACGAATAAAATAACATAGTAGGTATTTACCGGTTCAGAGAAAGGTTAATAATGTTTTCATAGATTTTTGGAACTTGGCGGATATTCATAAATCCAATTACATAAAACAGAGTTTAATGATAAAAGCAGTTAGCAATAAAATGAATGTAATTACGCATAAAATGTTACAAAAATAAATATATAACTGATACCAAATGAATAGTAGAAAATAATCTCTGTATTTAGTAAATAATAAAATAAATTAAATGAAAAAATAAATGCATGGTATTAAGAATGAGGCCCGTAATCAGAACATTAAACAATGTCTGCGTTTCGAAGGCAATTTAATTTCCTGCAAGTTGACTACTAACACAACTGTTTAAACCAAATATTAAAAAAATATTTAGTACATCATATCAAACATAAAATTAAATTAATCAGAATCAACTACATCGAAAACACTTTGGCCAACTGCTAAGAATTGTAGTATAAATACCCGTCAGGTGTGAGTCGAGTCTAGCCAGTTACTAGCCAGATACCCGTGACATACGGACAAAGAGACAGACAGCAAAGTGACAGCAATAGGGCGCCGTTTTAACCATTAGGTTCCAGTACCCAAAAACGGTCACAAAATATAGTTATTGTATAAACACAAGTCGGTAATAGATGAACAGTAAGGTGAGAATACCTTAGATATTTTGGAAACTCATAATTTTACCGTAACCATCGGAAATTCGAAAACATGCAAAACGCACGCGTGTCACAACCGCCCTGTCTACACTGTTCTGATTTCTTTGGGCTGCGTCACCTTAATAATTTCTTAATTGATACACTTTATGGTAAGCTGAAGTGGCAGTGGGTTGGTCACATCTGCAGAAGAACTGATGGACGATGAGGAAGAAAGGTTCTTGAGTGGAAACTACGAACCGGCAAACGTAGTGTGGGACGCCCGCCGGCTCGCTGGACCGACGATATAAAGCTGGCTGCCGGTAGTGGCTGGATGAAGATGGCTGAGGATAGAGAAGTGTGGTGTGCCCTGGGAGAGGCCTATGTCCAGCAGGCCGAATGTAGGCTGATGGATGGATGGATGGATGGACCCTTTATGGTAAAATATTTTATATTTTTTTGGAATAAAAGAATTTAATAAAATTGCAATCTCATCTCAGTATACTTTGGTATTGCATTTTAAAGTCATTATACGTACGTATACTAATATTATAGGTATTAAACACTTTCTATAAATCCATCTACTTTAAGCAAGCAAACAAAAATATGGTGAACATAAGCGTGTAAAAATATTGTGAAATACACTAAAACGACGTCAAGCGGTGTTCAGATATTCGATACTTGTTTGTTTTGCGTTCAGTTACTTTTCAGACTGAAGTGTGTTAGTAGGAAACGTTTTTAAAGTGTCATTAGAAACTTCAGCGACTCGTTAATGCTGAAAACAAAATCTGAAATATCTAACCTAATACTGTAATTTTGTTAGTTTGTACTGATCCTTAATTTCATTATTTGATTTTATATAATATTAATTAAACCATAATCGTAGAAATTATAACTAGTCTGTTATTTAGTATGACTATGACAAAAAAAAAATATGTCATAGCTAAGTCTTCATTACAATCCTATGACTTTTAAAGAAACTTACTACTTTACAGGAAATAAAGATTATTTGTATGAAAACTGTAAATAAATAAATACTTGGTACATCCCAAACAACACCATCTACTCCTAAAGTAAGCAAGTATTATGCTTGTATTATGGGTACTAGACAACGTATTCATATAGGTACATACTCAAATAATGTTTTTAACTCGGACGCGAATCGCACCCGCTACGTTTGGTTGGGCTCAGTATAACTATAACCGCTCGGCCAAGCGCTTATTCAATGTACCTATACTTTATAAATGGATAGAATATAGTTTAATTTGTTTTCATTTTTTAAAGCGAGTCGAGACTTTAAACGTGTGGCCCGAGTTTGCTATTTAAACGTAGGAATGGTAGGAATCAATCGCTCAACACGTCTGTTTAAATTCTAAACATAAGCATAACATTGTAACCGCTTCTGCAATCGCGCCTACTATCATACCCTACTTACCAACTAACTTGTATTCCTTTATTAATTCTAAATTGGTTTACAAAATTTACTAATACTAACGTATTAGTTTAATTAATAACATTAATACTGTTATTAATTAATGGAAAATACTTTACTTAATGTAAAATGCAGACAGCAGAAAACAAACAAACAGGCAAGGATTTCCATTTATAATTAAATTCACCAGTTTTCGTACTGAACTTAAACGTACGGTCATATAACAATTTAAATAAAAATAACATGGCGCTTGGCGCTAAATAAACATGTTTGTGGTCATTAAAGTCACTGATTACGAATTCAACAAGATTTTCACTGAATTTCGATAACTAGCGTATTTGTTTTGTAAAATAAAAGCTTAAACTCTAAAGCTTCTAAACAAAGAAGCTGAGGGTTGTAAAATATGGAAATTTTACGACCGTTTTAAGTCGTTTCACGGAGCACGCGCTGCTATTATCGTGTCATTGTGGCCATACGCTTTCGGTTTTACAGCTTTAGTGTTATGTTATCTATTTTCAAGCCATATTCCGTTCGTCTTAATATATACGAATACAAGTTTACTTAATTGCCGATGCCAATTTGCTTAAGAGGATCATGGACGCAAATTCTTAATTTTTTAATTTGCGACCAAAAATCTGGAGTCAATGGAAGCTCTGTCGAAAGAAATTTTTTTAAAATAAATAACTCTTTGTCTATTAAATTTTGTAGTATTAATTTTTAACTATAAATAATATGATGGAGTTATTGTACTTCAATAATGTATATAATATTTTTTGGTAAATAAACGTTATTATTATTATTATTATTAATATATTTAAAATTAAAAATAAGCTTTCAAACGCGTATCATGTATTGTTTCGAAAAATCTGTATTGCAACTTTGTAACACAGTTTAAAGATGGCACATATATAAGTTTAAAATATATCTCAAAAACGCCTTTTTTTTTAAATATCATATTTTACTAAACAATTTCGAAAAAAGACATTCTATCCAATGACATATGTTTCAAATTGACACAATAATAATAATACGTAATGACGTAATAATGACTTGGGTCAGTTGAGGAATAAAATTAAGTATCTTCCGGAATCAATAAGAAAAAAATACTTTTCATTCCAGGGAGACGAGGGTCAAAGTGAAAGCCATGTTAGGGTACATGGAGAGATGGACAGGTTTAAGATAGGTTAACATGAAACCACGTAGTTTATGAACGATCTCTAAGCCGCGCAGTAACAAAACGGCATTCGTCCGAGATTTCGTTAAACCGGCGATCCTTCACCTATCATTTGCATAAGCCGTCACTAACTGTTCACAGGTTTAATACCTTCAAGCTGTTCTTTTGCTGGGTCAACCAGATAGAAATTAAATGAATAGTCAGTGAACTTAAGTCGCTTTCTATACGATCTTAAAGTATAATTTTCTGAAAATATGATATTGCCCATTGCTAAGGCCATTTTGCGGCCAAACTAAAACTTGGCGCATTTGCCAACAATAAAACTGTGGCATAGGGAGTTGGTCTGCGATATCTTGGCACTTCCGTCAGCGCAAATGTAGGCAGTCAGTTTTTGAAAATCAACGTTCTTACTGTAATTTCGGCTAATCGGGATAGAGGATGCAATTTATGTATAATTCAATATTGTCTATCTAATCTGCTATCTAGATGGTAATATGGCGCGAGTTGGGTCGGTGTAGGGCCCCGGCCGCTGGTCGGACCGCTTGTTGCGCTATGTATAGTGTTTATTTCGCGATAAGTCCGAAGATATTAATTAAAATTGTATGGTGTAAAGGGTAATTATAATGTGCATGAAATTCTTAAAGTAAATAACGTATTTAATTTGATAAGGATTAATACTGTATCCGTATATATTGTTTTTCAGTCACTTCAGCTAAATACACCATTTTTTTAAACATAAAAATAGGTATAGTAAGCTATCAATAAAAGATAGGCATATGCCGTCTCGGACTTTTTTGTAGTCCTACAAAAAAGAAACATTTCCTCCATACATTGTTTTGTTATATCTCAAAGGGATTAGGCAGTGTTTTCGATAAAAGCTCCCAGTAGTCGGCAAAATTTTTTCCACTTTCTTCAACAATAATCGTCATACTCGTATTTCAACTAAATTGCACAAAACATTATTAACACACACAAACCTTCCTCTTGAATCACTTCATCCATTGGTGTCAACCATATGCCAATCCGTTTTGTAGTTTTAAAGATCTAAGCATACATAGACAGACAGACATCGGGAAGTGACTTTGTTTTGTAGTATGTAGTGATATATTTTTTTTAGAATTGGGTTTGTTGTGCTAGTGTAGTGTATGCGTAGGAGCTGACTGAAAATCAGTGCTGTGGGCGCGGTCACACACACAGTGGATGTTGAGTCAGCTAATGGCTGTGGGTACTTTCTTTTTTGTGTTTTCTTTTTTGTAGTTTTCTTTGTGTGTTATATATCCATGGTTGCGAGTAAATGTATTTCTTTCTTAATCAATGTGACAGCGCCTCTAGTGGTACCAAAAAGAACTGAAATTCAAATACAAATCTTTTACGAATTGCGAGTTTCAACACATTAAACCAATGCAAACTCTTGGTAGCCGTGCTGAATGAATACATTTTAAGTATTCTTTGACTCCAGTGATATTATTCCTATGCAGAAAGATTCTCCCATAACTCGTCAAAATTTTCTAGGCAATAAGTACCCACCTAACAGTCAGACTCCGTTTATAAAAAAATTTAAAAAGAAATTAAGCCCGAAAACAATACACATTAACACATTTGCTTTTTAATTACAATACAAAATATTAGCTTAAATACATTGTGTCAGTTTATTAGTATCTGCTCCTGAACTAGGCTTTTGGCCTGTATTCATTCTACATTCTGCGCCTCCAAACTCAAATGTTCAAACACAAAAAAGAAGGCAGTAGCAAACTATGAGAGTAGTAGAAAATAACAGAATTTTTTTTTAATTATCCATACAGTGTGGTTAATGAATCTAACATAAATAGTACTCGTGAAAATGGTGTATAAAAGGAGAAGTATCCCGCCGATGGCCGTTTACCGACGCAATTGTCAGCCGCCCGCGCATTCAATGACTGTGGCGCCATATCTCAATATTTTAGCACTGCATACGGAAAAGAATAAAAAAACATTTATATCATTATTTCCACCAAAGATACTAATATTAAAATTTGGAAGGGATGAAAATATCACCTGGTACATTGAAAGCATTGGCATACGGTCAGTACTTAGTTTATTTAAATTATTTAAAATTAAAAATTAATTCACATTTACAACTTATCGCCTTATCCTGACAGTCAATCAATTACAGTAATTAAGTGGTAACGAGTTCGATTCCCGTTCGAGTAGGAAATAAGTGCTTCTAAATGCTAAGCAGCCAGCACAAACATGCAAGACTTGAATGATGAACTGATTAGATTCACATCTATTCCTGGAGTAACTGAGGATTGGGAACGCACTGCTTGTGATGGCGCCATGTTTTATTTAATAACCATACAAACAAATAAAATTGGAGGGTCTGTATGTTGTTTTCGAATCATTATGAAATACTGGCCAAAAAAATATCGGGATCGATCAATAGAGAACACTGAAATTAAAATAATTTTATTTAATTTTACTGAAAGATTTAATTTTTATTTATCTGGTTGATTATCGTCAATAATTCAACCACACAACCAATTTTGATGAAACTTTAACATCTCGTAAGCATGAATGTAGCATCGGGAACTAACTGCCAAAGCACCCCTAGTAAGTCAGCTTGTTGTGTTTGCACGCATTAACTTGAACACACTCATACCATAGTAAGTCTACCGAACGTCAGTACGGTATAAAGTTCCATTTACACACACTTAAGCGAGCGCCATAGCAGTGCTTCATTGATTGTTTAGTGACAGGGAGTCTAGAGTTTTTATTACGTCGTCAGTATATACCTACGTAAGTGAACAAAATTGTGGTTGAACATATAATATAAGGACGATCAATATACTATTAATTTCAAGAGTATATAAAGCTATTAAGAAAACTTGTATACGTTTTTCTTTTTAAATAAAGCAAAATTATGTTATAAAATACCTACGTTCGTTCTTACACATATATTAAAAAATACAATTATTTTTAAAAAATCCAAAAAAGTAAAATAAACTAAGTGGAACGAGTTAAGCACGATGGCCAACGCGCAGGAGAATAAGGGTTTGTTTGTTTGTTTGTTAGGAAGCGGAATGTGATGAATGGCCGAGTAAATGTGTGAGTGAAACTTCACAACGTTCACAACGGTTTACAGACTTACTATGGTATGAGTGTGTTCAAGTTTATGTGGGCGTACATAGCAAACTGACTTACTAGGGCTGCATCGGTTATTAATCCGCGATACTACGTTTGTTTATAAACACGATGCGATCGTGTTTTATTTTTTTTATGAGATGAAAATTTGGGAAATTAGTGCCTTGTATCCTGGGAACTGTCATAACTATATAAACGCGTTCGTTATAAAAGGGATTTCTATTATCTATTTATTTAAATAACTATGATTAAACCTATGTATTCAACAGTCAACTAATGTAAGTTTCATGCCATAAACAACACGTTAACAACTAATAGAGCAGGTTATCTAGTAAAACGTGTCGGTAGAACGATATTAAAATGCTCCCGCGCATGCAAATTTCATAAAATTAATAGTAAAGAGTTAATCACATCGATTATGCTGTCATTAACACTCGGTGTTGCGATGTGATTTGCGTATCGGCGACCTTATATAGCACTAATAATGCCTATGGCCAGCCTTGAAGCAACTAGGGCGATAAATTGCGAGATGTGATCTAGATTTTTAACTACCCGCTAACACTATTTCTTTGAAAACGATTTTCTTCAATTTCGATGCAGTTTTCCGTAAACTTTATAAATTGGTTTGGATTGAAAGTGAGAAACGTTAAAAAAAATATTATATCTACGTCCCGTCGTGAGTTGTCATATTTCGCGCATTTTAATGATGTTTCCTATATTTATTTACGTAAGTTCCGTTGTTTTCTTTTCACTAATTTCTCAGATATTTTTAATGTGAAAATAAAATTACTTCAGAATAATGTAATCTGCCGACCCCACTTTTAGACATTTTGAATCGCAATTTCATAGTTAACCATAGTTAACTGATAGACAGACAAATAGACAAGGAAGCGTTATAAATACTTTTAATATAATCTTTATAAATTATCATTTTACTAGGTAACTATATTCAAGAAACCCAAGGCGTATAATTCCATAACGTAACGTATGTAAATACATAACACATTACATAATCCTTTGTAACAACACAAACGCTGATATCTTGTCAAAACGGTGACATACTTGAGATGTTAATTTCAACAGTCACTTAGCTTCTAAATCCTTTTAAGGTTCCCTATAAGAACTAGATGTCCCATATAACTGCCCCTAACCTAACCTAACTGTCCCACATACAACCCACAAAACCCATGTAAACTGTCCCATTCTGTTCATAGTTCCTACAGTTCATCGCATTTCAATATTTTTTTTCCATTCCACCAGCCCTTTTATGCCCCACTGCAGGGGTTTAGGCCTCCCCCCAGGGCGAGAGGGCTTGAAGCTTAATCCAACACGCCACTCCAGTGCGGGTTGGTGGATTTTAACGACTACCATTTGTAGGTGGCACGGTGGGGGCTGACGGCTTAACGTGCTCTCCCAGACACGGAGTCAGTGAGAGTTTTGTACTTATGTCAGAAAAAACTCATTGGTACACGCCCGGATTCGAACCACGGCCGCACGACCTTCTAAACTTCGAACAGGTTCACTGCGCTCGGGCTATCACGAGGTCTCAGTACATTACGTATCATAAAGGCTTTTATAATATAATGTTTGGAAAACTACAAATACATTTTGACGGATTTCAATAAAACTTTTTTATAATGTTCCTTATGATTCGAGCCATGAACTATTTCACGATTTCGGGTCACCAGCTGGTGCTAAAGCAGACGTTTTATTTTTGTGAAAGGGTCGGGTTAATTTTAATAAAGTTTTCTGCATTACAAGGGTGTCATCTCAGAGCAGGTTTCTAAGCAGGTTTTCTGGTTATAGGCCACCTGAAGTTGAAGTGCTACGTCGATTTTGTGGGGTTTTTGTAATACAAAATATCACTTTAGTGTAGGGTCATATACCTATTAGTTTAGGGTTTTGAGCCGCCAGCAGGAAATACCTTACGTAAATACAGATTGAATAACTAATTTCTGTGTTCAGTCGATGTGTTTGTGAAGCCGCGTGATCTTTCGAGTACTTTCTATGACAAATCGACGTGTTTCTATGCATAGACGTCACAATATTTTTTTTAGGCCACCGTCACAATATTTTTTTTAGGTCACCTTGTTTTTTTAGAAATTTGGAGAATTTTCAAGAAAGTTCCTCGTACGTCCCTTTAGCAGTCCCGGTACTAAAGTTTAAGCTACGCGGGCGAGGCCGTGGGCAGAAAGCTAATAAGTTATTAGTGTAATTCACTATGTGATGTGAACTTGACACCACGTTGTATCTTTTGTGTCTGACCCGAAAATAGCTGACAGCATCAACTTGCAACTTCTAATCTTGCGACCGCATCTGACACTAATGTGTCAACTGAACCACACGAGTCCTGGAACTGGGTATAAAATTTTACTGGGGTCTTATTTTGAACGTGCCCGATAATATTTCTAGATCACAAAAACAAGTTCTTTTTTTTAACTACTTAATTAACTTTAAAAAAGTAACTAAATACTGTATTTATTTAAGATCTGCCAATCCATAGTGTTATTTTTTTATACATGTTATTTTACCCCTTCCCCACTGCTTATTAATAAATTAATAATTCAGAATTATATAACCTTAATATTTTCATAAAATAAAGCTACGGCTGTCTTTAGATATTTTGTTCTAAACAAAAACTAGAGAAAACGTTATAAAGTAGCAAGTAATAATTTCATATAGTTTTATTTTCTTATTATTTTACCCGAACTCTATTTACATTACTTACACATGGTGATTTCACGGTCACATCGGGTTATTATTATTGGTAACACGTAATATTAAAAAAAAAAACTATGTCCGAATGTTTGTAACTTTGTGACTGCTTCACGAGACTGAACGGATTAATTAATATACAAGCTGCTCCGAAAGTACCCGAGGGATTGTAGCAGAATTATATAGTCAAAATTTGACTATATAATTAAATAACAGACAGAATTTTTTTTAAATTTAAATTCTGTCTGTTGTTCATTGTTTGAGATATGAAAGAAAAAGTAAATATTACAATTTCTACTTTTAGTAGTGCAGAGGAGTTGAATAATCAATATTGTCTTCTGTGCGACTAGCGAGTAACGAAACGTTTACACGGTTTCGTACGGTACGACGCGTAAGTTAGTACACTTATTAAACTTAGTACATTTAGTACACTTAGTACACGTAGTACACTTAGTACACGTAGTACACTTAGTACACTTAGTATACCTAGTACACTATAAAATGCTGGCCAATATTTTTTTACTATTAAAAAGAATTAAAGCCTTTTATTATCGTAATCTCAGAAATCGCTGGGCAAAATCCTGCTGCTATATACTGCCCCTTTATATATACTAAGTTTCAATTCGAGATTTAGTCCGTGTGTTATAATTCTTATTGCTCTACTTTTAAAATAACGGCGTAATTATATCATATACGTTGAATTACTATTTAATTTAATTTAAGAATTGTTATTGAAATCGCTTATGTGATTCTCAAGTTATACACGAAGAAAGACCTTGGGCCTGCCGCGAGTTTCACAGCGTGGCACACACAACTCAGTTTCACAACAATATATACACAGCCAAAAATAACTAGGTACTGAATGAGTTTACTCCATTCAAAATATTTCTGTTTCCTGTAAAAGGAAAAACTAAATTTCTTCCCAAGAGAAAATGTAATTTCAATTAAGTTAGGAGTAATTTATGTAAACTACTTTTGATTTGCTTTGATTTGATTTGATAAAAAATGTTTATTTTTTTACTTAAGAACTTGACTTTGAGGCATATTTCTTTCTTGAATGAAAATTTCATTTATATTTGTGTACGCAAGTACAAAATAAATGCATATGTATTCTCCAACAACAACAAACGTCATTGTTAACACAAAAAACAAGAATTGAAAAAATAAACCCCATCGCAGATACCTTTATTTGTGAGACAGTTATCGTTTAAATTTTTAGCGACAATCTCAAAATGGTTTGGCAGACCACCAAAAGTAAGCAGACGGACAAACGGGCAAAATAAAAAAACTTTCATTGTAAATAATATATATTAAAGGTTTAATTAATTGAGATATATAAATACCACAAATAAAAATTAAAAATAAAGGTTCAAATAACGACGTCAAAGATACTAGATTGTCTGTTTGTTTTACTTTCATAGGAAATCAATGAAAAAATATCAGTATGCCCAGAGAAAGAATAAACGAGTTATATATGAAAGTGGCGTGTAGGTTTTAAGTGAAAATTGGAAATTTTATTTCGCTATGAATTGTGTTCAACATTTCTACCATCAATAGTGCATGGTCACATTTTATTTTTATCTTTAATCACATATATTAGAAAGACCAAAAATTTTAATTACACTAAGGGTGTGCATGAAGGATCACAGACGCAAAAACAAACGCGCCCACTTTGTAAAAAGCTATCTTCCTCCGTAGTCCGAGTGGAAGCTGCTGGCTTGCTTCGTTCAGATATACTCGTATGTTCCTAGTCTGTTAAATAAAACCCGTTAAATGAAAATTATAATAACCCACTAATTAATATTTTTATCAATGAACTTTGCCAATTTCAGATGAAGCTGGCCAGTGTAATCAATAAAAAATATTATTATGTTTTTAGTGTTGATTGGATAGATAACTTAGGGCAAAAGAGCGGGAAATCTTGGACATCAGTATGTTCACATGGGACTTTTCCCTCAACGATTTTTGGTATGTACCTCGTTTACTTCATGTAAAGTCAACAAAGTACCATATAATTTTTTGACATTGAAAATGGTTTTTCGATTGTTGAATTATAGGCCCCATTTCACGAAATTAGGTGATCGTTCGAAATCATCGAAAGTTGGCTAGGTGCTGAGATGTATTTGGTATCAAAAGGCGTGTAAGGATTAGGGCTGTCGTATGGTATAAGATTTGTTGAAATCGGACAATTAGGTTTTTCAAAAATTCTAAAAATATACAAAATTTGAGCGGAAAATATCTGACTTTTTTTACTTCCGACTTAATATTTCAGAACTGGAAGTAGATAACAAGAAAAATCAAAAACACTTCCGAGGTAGATAAGTGTACTTTTCTTTGAGCCCAATTGCGATAGTCTGCGATAACTGGTTTGGTCGAGGTCGCGGAATATCTGTGATCGGACGGAGTATTGCAATAGCGCGGGCCATACAATAAAAATTAACAGCGTGACAAATTGTTTTCTTTGTTTCAACGCCTATACCACCTGCTATAATTCCTAGTTGCATTTTCAATGCACCCGACAAATGCAAGAGTGCGGAATCTGTGTATTATTTGAATGAGCCCCGACCAAATGTTTAACTTCACTAATAAATTTACGGCAAAACACAATTTTTTGCGTTCACAAAAAACACAGCATTTACTTAGCGTATTATATTTAAAAAATAATAATTTTTCTGTCGTATACACACCAAAAATTACGTAAAACTACCCAAAATCATAGAATCGCACATAAAAGTAATATTTAAGTTAAATGCATTGATTTAAAAATAAAATTTTGTTTGCGTGTATAGGAACGTTATTCCATTTCTTAATACTGCGGTCAGACGAGGCTAAACTAATAATATCATTATTGTCTATAGAATAGAAAGACCAAAATGAAAGTTGCGTTAGTATACCTGCGTTACGTATTAAGGGTGGGCCTGCTCCCCATACAAGAAAGATGTCGAAACGCAAATACCTACTCAATAATTGTTAGTTTTTGATGAAATTAAACTATGATTATAATAAAAGTATGTACTTAATAGCAAAAAGGAACTTAAGGAACACAAATTACGATGCTAAACACTAAATTAATATATACCACAGAGTTTAACAATTGACACAGAACAAAAAAGATTTTTGACACATGACAAGTACCTACTGTTTATAAAGATGTGTTCATGACTTGTACAATATGTTTACATTTCAACAGTTTTTAATTATGTAGATACCTTGCTAACTTCACATGAAAAGTTTGAAAGTCTTACATGCGCGATAAAATCTGACTTGACAGATAATTTACGGCAAATTCAGGGCACATTTACGGTAAATTTTATAAAATAGTTTTTTGTCCACGAAAAGTACGCGCCAACTTGTGAGAGGTCTTGCCTCACTGAGTTTTGACATTTGCCGTTCATTAGCTTTGATATTTCAAAAACTCGAAATACATTTGACACGAAATAGTAACAACCGTTATGTTGATAAGTTTTAATAAGTGCTGAATTTTAGCTGTTGGCTTTAGGCCAGATCATTGGCCTTCTTCACCACAGACTGCGACGTACGGACACACGAACTTACATTATTTTATAGCATAATTTACTGTTTTCACGACTTTTAGGCTGCAATGAAAGTTTAAAAATAGATGTACAATTTACTATTCTGCCGTACTCGATTTTCCTGTCTGGAGCACAGATCGAAAGATGGACCCATAGGGTAAATAAATTTGACAGCTGCAGCGTTTGATTTTTAAACGACTTCAAAAAAGAAGGAGGTTTCTCAATTCGACCGTATATTGGTTTTTTTAAAATTTTTTTTTATGTGTGTTCAGGGATAATTTCGCTGTTTATAAACCGAATTGGATGATTTTTTTTATGAAAAGGAGATATTCCAGGAGTGGTACCATGATAAAGAAACCAGGATCTGATGATGGCATCACAGAGAAATCGAAGGCAACCTTCGAAAATCGTATTTTAAAGTATCGTATTTTAAGTATTTTTATAAAGTACTAGTACTATTTAATGAAGGTCGGGAGTCGATCTGATGATGGAGCTGAAAGACATCCGAGGGAACTCCTCGACGATTTACAGCAGTTACTTGTTGTTTGGACTTGATTCATTTATATTGATGAGAATTTTGCACCCATGTGGATTATAAGTGCCATTATAGGTCTGATGATGGAGACCATACACAATCGAGGGTACTCCTCAACGATTTACAGCGATTACCTGGTGTTTGGACTTAATTCATTTCTATTAATGAGAACTTTGCACCCATATGGATTATTAGTACCATTATAGGTCTAATGATGGAGATCATACACAGTCGAGGGAATTCCTCAACGATTTATAGCAGTTACCTTTTGTTAGGCTTATTTCATACGGTTCAATATGTCAAAATGTTCAGTTCGCACAAAAATAATACTTAATTAAGATTGAAGTTTTACATAGGAATACCACTACCTACTAGGCATGCTGATGCGTCAATTTGACACTGATTTTAAGTTGCGTAATCGCGGCGCTGTCTCATTTGAGTAGCGCGTTTAGAAGCCCCGTTTATACTAAATACAAATAAGTTACAGATGCGTTCAACTAAAAATTGAAAAAATAAAAAATTAAAAAAAAACCGACTTCAAAAACATAAACTAACAAGTTAAAAATAAAATTTTCACTTTGAAGAAAGGAGCATTGAATTTGTCTAGTTAATAGTACAAGTACAGACAAATTTTCAATTTCAATGTTAAGAACAATGACTCGGTATTTATTATTCTATCTTTTAAAGATATTTTCGATTAAAAATATGAATAACACTAAATCTAAATAACTGGCTGAAAAAAATAACACGCATAAAGTCCCTTTTTTTATAGAGTTTGGCTGTATTTCAGATATTCCACGCACGAAGACAATATAGGTTTATATAAATACTCACTTGATGATTATATTTAACTAATCAAAAAACAGCATACGAACTTACCTGAAAGAAGAGAAAAACGTGTTAAAAAGTAACCAGATAACAATAAAAATAATTAAATTGAAATACAAAAAAGAAACCGTTTAGCTTTGACTCTCCGTGCGGAAGACTCGTTTATATTTAGAAAGTTTGTAAAAAAAACAAAGTTACAAATTTCCGAACCCCTAACTAAAAAAAGAACTAATTACAACTGATTTGTTATCCTTGAGGCGTGGGGGACTGTTGAATTTTATACCTCTCTCAAAATACTTGTCTATGTTAAGTTGTGACGTGACATTAAAAAGGTAGAAGCTAAGTTATTAGGTTTAGTCCCCGACGTCTTCAAGGATCAACAACCATTTGAATACGTAATATTCAAATGGCGACCACTTAGTCTAGTGGGTACCGATCCTGCCTACGAAGCTGGAGGTCCCGGGTTCGAATCCCAGGTCAGGTCAGTATTTATATGATGAATATTGCTGCTGGTACCGGGTCTTGGTTGTTATATGTGTATGGTGTCCTCGCTTGGTACCCAAAAATACAAGCTAATACATAGTTTGGGACCTAGAAGTTGTTATGATGTTAACGTTATTATTATTATTATATTAATAATTAGGTATTATCAGACTTTTACACTTTTTTATATTTGTATCGGGAGTTTCTATTTAATTATAATTATATTTTTGTTGTGTTAAAAAGGACCCGAAGGCAAAGTTAGTATCCGTTCGAAATTAGCTAAAGCGATGGTTTTTTGCATTACATTGGTATCAACTACGAGTGGATAAATAAATAAGTTATGCAGTTATGGGCAACCAGGCGGTGCTGCAATAGGTATTCGTCTCTAAAACGGCCGGGAGGATCTTGACGCGGCTTTTCGCGTTACATGGATATCATCTAAGAGCGTATTCTTAGATAAGGTTTGCAGTTATCGGCTATCAGGGCGCGCTGCAATAAATACGTTTCTCTAAAACGGCTGAGAGGACATCTACGTGGTTTTTGCATTATATAGATATCACCTAAGAGAAGGTTCTTAGAAAAGGTTTGCGGTTATGGCCACTGCAATAAGTATGTTTAAGTATCTAAAACGGCTGGGAGTATCTTGACGCGGTTATTTGGGTTACATAGATATCACCTAAGAGCATGTTTTTGCGCCACTAGGGACCACTATAATATATATGTATATATTAAACGATTGGTAGGATCTTGACGTGGTTTTTTGCGTTACATAAGTATCACGTAGAAGTAAAAGCAAAAACTGTGCAAACACGATTATATAAAAATAAAAACATACCGAGTGTAGCTCGGATGCCCGAATAGTTGGTCTGTCTAATTTATGAGTCCGTCATTTTGCACAGGTTTTCGATCGTTACGAAATATGATTGTGGCGTTAGCTATCCTCTTAATGACTGGCTTCGAGAGGTGCGGGTGCGGTGCGGAGTTCCGCAGGGGACTGGAACCGGACAGGTGTGCTACTTAATGTACGTCAACAGCTTGTGAGGAATCATACGACACTGTACAGCCTATATGTTTGCGGACGACCTCTGCATGATCCGCGCCAGCACCGACCTTGTAGAGACGTGTGGTCTGGTACAATAGGATATAGATGCGGTGGTGAAACGTTCGCACGATAACGGTATCGTGTTGAACTCAGAAAAAACTAAGTTTATACTAATTCACTTGTCTTATTTAACTATTCCTGACTAGCCTATAATGTTTATTCATTGTTTTTCAAGTTTCCACCATAACCTGGTTATCTGCCTGTGCAGACCTATTGTGAGAGTAGATTGCGTTACCTACCTGGGCGTCATGGTGAATGTTAGTTTTTCTTGGTCCCAACATATTCAGTATATTAGCTCCAAGCTTAGAATTTTACTTGGAAAATTTTATCATTTAAGTTTAAGAATTCTTATGGGCACACTCAAATGTTTATACTTCTCATTAGTCGAACCGATCCTGTGATATGCCCTTGATTGTTAACACTTAACTTTGAAATCATATATCGACAAACTAAAATTACTTCAAATTAGATTTCTAAAACTACTTGTTAATGATAAAATCAAAAATAATTGTAAAGAAGACTTTTTAAAATGTATATAATTTTACCAGTCAGTTTAAAGTATAAGTACATTTTGGTAGCAAACAACTGTGGCAGTCTGGAGCACAATCTCTCACAGCCGAGTCACAGCTATGGCACGAGGTCGGTGTCAACTGGTAGACTACAGGTATACCCAGAGTTTCTAACTACTTTGGAGATAGAACGCTAAAGAAACGCTTCCCGTATTCACTCAATAGTCTGCCTGAGGGCATCCGCCTCGAGCCTGATGGTGTTAAGTTTAAAAACAAATTTAAAACATATTTATTAAGTACACTCCCTTAAGGTAACTTAATTTTTGTATAAGTATTACTTCATACATTTTATATAATTCTTAAGCACAGACCAGTCAACCTATAGACTACGCTTTAATAAACGTCAGTACGAAAACGAAATCGCCAAAAAGTGGCGGGGTGCGGGGAGAGGTCGGCTAGTTTTCGTTGGCTCATTCAAAATTGACAATTTAATGGCTTCCGACCTGCTTCCAACTGACGGCTCACTAGTGACGTAGTTATGTAGTGTCACTACATAGCCTTGGCGAATGCTACTCCCTGTCAAAGCGTGGTCTATAAGGTTGACTTATCTGTGTTCTTAAGGAACCCTTTAATCCTGCAGTCAAACAGTTGGAACAGTTTTGCAGTAAGTTGTTGTATTGTATGTTTAATAAGCAATAAATGAATAAATAAATAAATAAAAAAAGACGTCGGTCTAGCTAGCCATACATAGTATGTGAAATCTTGCTCTGCGTGATATGGTGCCCATATATTTCGAATCTAATTTAAAGGTCTCAGAGACCTCTGGATCTTCTATTCCATTCCATCAGCCCTTTTTATACCCCACTGCAGGGGCTTAGACCTTCCCTCAAGATGAGGGGCTTAGAGCTTAAATCCATCACGCTGCTCCAATGTGGGTTGGCGGATTGTAACGACGACCATCTATTGACAGCAACTGGGACCGACTGCTTAACGTACTCTTCGAGGCGCGGAGTCAGTGAGAGTTAATGTACTTAAGTCAGAAAAAACTCATTGCTACACGCCCGGATTCGAACCACGACCACATAGCCTTATAGATTTGAAATAGGTTCGCTGCGCTCGGCTTTGGCGCGGCCTATCACTATATCGAAAATATCATATTCTACTATAAATTTTCAAAAAAGACAATTTTTTCGATTACGTATGTTTCCATTTGAGACGTAATAATTACTCTGGATCTTAAGTCTCTATAGGTATAAAACAAATTGGAAAAGTTCAGGCTGAAAGAACATTATTATACAATTATCATAAAGTATTCAGCAAACACTACAATGTAAACGTAAACGAGACGACTGAAATATTTTTAGTCTAGAAATTCACGGAGGCCTTGAAGTAAAGGTCGTCGACCACACCGAATCAGAATGTTGCCGCCTGAAAAATAGATTTCTTACGCGTGCGACCGTATTATACAGGTTTCAGTAGAAATGTGTATAAAGCACAAATAATACAAACAAAATGACTGATGCCCATCACGCTATATGCAATTGACCCAAGTTATTATTTTGTGTTGTCTCAAATTAAAATATATGTCGTTGAAAAGATCGTCTTTTTTGAAGACTGTAAATGGAATATGATGTTTTCAAGAAAGCGGCGTTTTTCAGATAAATATTAAAACTTATATGAATAAGTGGCGTCATCTTTATGTGTTACACAGTTGCATTCGAAGGTTTTTATTTCAAGTAATACGTATTTTTCCGAATTAATACATGTTACGTGTTTGAATGCTCATGACTTTTGTCGAAAATTCAATAATTAAGATTTAAGACATCTCTAGTGATAGCGCTAAATAGCGCTCGGTTGTAAAGAATAACTAGTTAAATAGCGATAGCTAAAAGATTACACTATTATCTAATTAAAGCGATTTTAATGAAATTTTCACATTTAAATAAATGATATTATAAATAGAGAAAGATGCAGAAGTCTTGCAAAGGTTGCAACTAATCTATCAGACAATCAATGAACACGACCACGATGAATAAATTTTAGTTCAATATAGATAATATATTATCACGTACCTATATTTTAGAATAGTTAGACAAAAAAATTTAGTGCGGACGAAATACATAAGATAAAAAAAAAGTTTACTATAAAACGTAAAAACTGTACGTTAACATTTTAAAAACTAAATAGCTAAATAGTAAATTCACGCGTTTCATTTCATTGTCACATAAACCATATTTCTGTCTATATGTGTAATAAGATTTCCAAGCGGGTCCATATATTGGCCAAATGTAGGTATCCACCATTTGTAATTTTGGTTACACTTGGACACTATTTCTATTTCGTATCGAGTTTTTTGCTGAATTGTATCCAAACATAAAGTTTTGATGTGACCGTATTCGGTTATTATATATATTAGTTATTAGCTAATCCGTTAGTCTATTGACTAACCGGTTGGCTGAGTAGTTAGGGACCCTTTACTCGAAACCAAAGGTCGCAGGGTCGATTCTCACCCGGTACAAATATTTGTGTGCTCGAATATGTCTATTTCGTGTGTGTCGAATATGTCCCGTGGCTGGGTGTAAAACAGATGTGTATAAAAAATGTTTAATTAGGTATGCATATCAGTTGTCTAGGACCCATAGCTTCTCCCTATTTTGGAACTAGATGATGAGGTATAAAAAATATTTAAGTATGTATTAGTTCTCTAGTACCCCATAATACAAGTATAACACTTGCTTACATTGGTACTAGATGGCGTTGTGTGGGACGTCCTAGATATCTATACTAATATTATAAAGCTGAAGAGTTTGTTTGTTTGTTTAAACGCGCAAATCTCAGGAACTACTGATTCAAATTGAAAAATTATTTTTTTCTTGGATAGTCTATTTATCGAGGAAGGCTATAGGCTATACTACATCACGCTAAGACCAATAGGAGTGGAGCATCAATAAAAAATTTTGCAAAAACGGGAAAAATTATTTCTTTTGAGAGCTTCCATCGCGCGCGCTGCGTAAACGGTTGATGTTAAGCAAAAATCATGTATTACGGAATTGTTCCCCTTTAAAAGTTCTAACCAAAAGACCGTGACAGCATATGTGTATCTTTTGAGGTTAGCTTACTATAACCTTTTTTATGACAGTCAAATTTGTTCTAACATAATGTACTATTTGCGAAGATGTTTTTATACATGATATTAATCCTTATCAAATTAAATACGTTAGTTGTCTTAAGCATTTCATGCATATTATAATTGCCTTTTACATCATACAACTTAAATTAATATCTTAGCAGTTTTTATCGAACTTCGAAAACTATAGCGGGAGAAAATAAATTCGCTGTCTGCCTCTGTTCGTTAACTTTTTACTTTCAAACCACGCAATAGACTTTGATACGGTTTTCAGTAATATCTTATTATCTAATAATCTATTAATCTATATAATAGAAACACTTATTATAAAGCTGAAGAGTTTGTTTGTTTGTTTGAATGCGCTAATCTCTGAAACTACCAGTCGGATTTAAAAAAATATTTTTGCCTTTGATAGCCTGATTCTAGCGGAGGGTTATAGGCTACATATATGAAAACGAACTGTCTGTCTATTCGAGCAAATAGGTTTCGGCCAAAACGGCTTAACCGATTTTGATAACATATGTGACATACAGAACTTTTTGTGTCTGTCTGTACGTCTATCTGTCTAAACCGATCTTAATGAAACATCACAAGTATGAAAAGAAGGTCGTTAAAACTAACAAATGTTACTTTTTGTCCGTCTGTCTGTCTGTACGTGTATCTGTCTATTTGAGCTAATCTCCATAACGGCTAAACAGATTTTAAGGAAACTTTGCAGACGGGAAAAAAGGTTGTCAAGAGATTTGACATTAGCTACTTTTTGTCCGTCTGTTTGTCTGTACGTCTATGTGTCCATGCAATTCAATTTTATCTATTCGAGCTAATTTCCAATACGGCTGAACAGATTTTAATGAAACTTTGCAGACGTGAACGAAGGTTGTCAAGAGTGTCATAAGCTATTTTTTGTGTTTGTCTGTCTATCTGTCTGTCGTTTGTCCTCACTGATCTAGCAAGGTACAGCCGAAAGTACTAAGTCTAGGAAGCTTAAATTTGGAATATAAGTTTATTTTATAACGTGAGCATTAAGTTAAGAAAGGCTTTTTTAGAAATTTTAAACTTAAGGATGGGAATGGAGAGACTTAAATAATGACGTGTTTCAGGGTTTTCAGATTTCCACATTTTAAGGGTGAGAAACGGGAGATGAAAAATTGTATCGGTTTTTTAAAGGGTGGAAGGGGAATGAAGATTGAAAGTTTGAATGGGTGTGACCAAAAATTGGTTCCAGCAAAAAGTACGTATAAACCGTCTCGAACGTTAATAGTACCTATAACAGGAATTTGTAGTCTACGCAAGCGAAGCTGCGGGCGGTTGCTAGTTATTATATAATATCTCTATCGAATCTAATGTCTTTTATTCCAAAACAAAATAAAAATTCTTAACCTTTAAAAAATTACTAGTCTTGAACTTAGCTTTGTCGTCCAACTAAAAACGAGCATGGAATCATTATCATGAAAATGTTTAATGAAGTGTGTCACTGCCCTTTTCTATCGCCAGATGGCGCATGAGCGACGGTACCCAATTGAATTGTCAGTGTCTTACAAAAATTGTATTTTTTATAAACGTATACCTAAATATTTCGATAATAGTGTGCACCTTCAAAACGTAAAAATCGAGGATTCCACAAACACTGTAACACTGTGACAAAAAACATTGTAAACTTTAGGAAAAGGCTTTGAAAAGGAAAAATTAGAAATCACCTATACACAGTCTTTTTCTATAACACTGAAGTTATACGGTCATAACACTCCAATCTACAAACAAACAAATACAAAAGAATAGAGATAACGACATAATACGTAAGATTTAAATTCGACGATACATTATTTATTCAGATCAAATCAAATATCTTTATTTCGTAGTTATATAACATAATCTTGAAATACGTTATAAGAGTGAATTTATTACAATTTATTACTTTACGGAAAAACGACATCACAAAGGCGCATTCAAAAAGTGCTGGTTCCTCTCAGAATAATAAGCAAGAAACTGAGGGACGCTCTTTTATTAACAACATTATAATCAATTTTTTTTAAATAAGTACTTAAAGAATAATATTATTGAAACAAACCGATAGGCGAGCGATTTATACCCATGGATTTTTATCATCTAAGTAATCCGATATTTTAAAATAAGCTTTTGCATAAAGCTTTCGTTTTATTGTAGTATTAAACTTATTAAGGGGTAGATCTTGAATGTCAACTAGGATCTTATTGTAAAAGCGTATACATTGCCCTTAACAAGATTTATTATTATTATATTACAATCTCTTGCTCACCTCACTATCAAATCAGCCTTTTTTCCTTTCAGTGATGCTCACCGCTTACGTAACTCGTCTTTTGAGACACTGATAGCGTTGAATACATTAATATCACAAAAATAAAATATATCATCATCACCATCATCATCAGCACGTGTCTCTCCACTGCAGGATATAGGCCTCTCCCAAGGCTCGCCACCACACACGGCCCTCCGCCTTCCGCATTCAATTACTCCCGATATGGTGCCTTAGGTCATCAGTCCACCTGGCCGGGGGGCGTCCAAAACATATCAACAAAATATAATTTTCACAATTTGTAAAGATGGTACTATTGCTGAGAGCGCCATCTACAAAAGTTTTGCTTGACACACCCCATTAAAACATTAACGATACTTTTTCAGGTAATATATATAAATCAGCATAAATGATAATAAAACAACACCACACAAACTTTCGCGTCCGTTATCAGGTCGCAAGACGCCAGATATTCGCGGGGTCAACGACCTGTTATCAGCTCGTAAGCGCCTCGAACTCTTATCACTGAATGATTGTCTTTAGTCACCGGAAACGCGAACAGCGAATTTCTACGTTCACGCTAATCGCTTTGCGGTGTGAGCATAGATACTTTCACTGTATTTTGTTACTAGAGTTGTTTCTTCGTATTTGCTTGGGTTTATTTCATATATTTTTGGTGACAGCCAATCCTTTGTTTTTTGTTTTTTTTTTTGTTTATACTAAGATATATAATAAAAATAGAATTATATCTAGTGTCTAGTCTAGTAGAACTATATATAGTGTCGTGATAGCTCGAGCGCAGCGAACCTGTTTCTAATCTATAAGGCCATGTGGCCGTGGTTCGAATCCGGGCGTGTAGCAATGAGTTTTTCTGACTTAAGGACATTAACTATCACTGACTCCGTGCGTCAGAGAGCACGTTAAGCAGGCGGTCCCGGTTGCTGCCAATAGATAGCGGTCGTTACAAGCCGGCAACCCGCATTGGAGCAGCGTGGTGGATTTAAGCTCTAAGCCCCTTCATCTCGAGGGGACGCCCTTGCAGTGGGGTATAAAAAGGGCTAATGAAATAGAAAATATATATATATATATAATAAAAATGGAATCATATCGATTTGCTTGTTTATTTGTCACTATATACTTTAGGATTTAGGATCAAGCAGTTTGGCTGAAATTTCGTTGAGAGATTAATCAGGATCTATATTGATATGCTAGGCTATGCAACCACAGAATAATGAAACTACAAAAGCTTAAATTGTATCGGAGTGTAAATAATAATAATAATAATACATGGGACTTCCCACACAGCGCCATCTAGTCCCAAAGTAAGCATACTTAAATATTCTTTATAACATATACATATATATATATTTTTACGATAAATCTTTGAAGACAATATACACATTTTTAATTTCGTCTATGAGTTTATATTCTTCTCGGAAAGCTTATAACTCAAAAGAATGAAACAGATTTTGATGAAAGTTTCTCATTTAAACGTCTAGATGAAAATATGCATCATCACGGCAATATTTTTAGGAGCAGAGCAGTAAGGGATTTAATGTAGAGTGGGGTTTAACACAATAAATCAGGCATGCGAAAATAGTTTACATACGGCGTATTCGGCTGAACGTAGTCCTAACTTATACAGCCAGCGTGTAGAGCTTACCGAACTAATCAAGATTAAAAAACAATAAAAAAAATTAACTTTAAACGTGTTTTTGTCGGTAACCGTTAGTTTGCGCTATCTGCTCACTTGGAACTTTTCGTTTAGTTTGGTAAGCTTAGAGCTTTTTTTTATCTTTTTTTTAATCACATCTGTTACTCTACTGAGAAACGATTTAACTAGCTTTATTTGGCTAATTCACTTAAATATATAAGCATAATTACCGGGTGTTCGGCTGAACATAGCCCAAACTTATAAAGCGCTTTATAAGTTTGGGCTATGTTCAGCCGAACATAGTTAAATCGTTTCTCAGTAGAGTAACAGATGTGATAAAAAAAAAGAAAACAATGTAGGCATTTATAAAAAGAAAACAACCGCTTGTAAAAATGTTACAAGGAGCACAGTAAATACATCTACTAAGGAGTGACGCAAGGATAGGATTTCGCGGATACGATTTATTGACTTAGCTACTATAGCGATTTCACGATGCACATACTTAGCGATAAGCGTAGCGGGCCCTTTACACATTAGAATTTTTATAGAAATTAGAATAATTTAGCTACTGATATTAGTTCTAATCAATTATCTTAAACTATATTAATACAATATAATATATAAGTAGTTTATTAAGTTGGAAATGAAAGCAACTAAATTCCGAACATCTAGATCGTTTCCTTTCATCACCAAGTGATTCTTTCGGTTGATGACTTAATAATCGATGATCATGTCTATGGCTTTGACGCTTTGGAATTAATTAATTGTCAGATATAACCTTATGAATTATTTAGCACACAAATACATAGAAAACATTAACTTAATTGACCTAGCTCAAAAGAATAAAGTTTTAGAATAAAGAAGAAAATTTTTGGTAAATCTTTAATAAAAATAAAAGAAATCTTTGGTACTCAAAAAAAAATGGTATAACGAGTTATTTATTTATGAGATCTTCATTTATGGTACCAAAACGAAGCTCTTCCACATTTTCGTAAATGCATATCAACTCTCGATAATTATTCAATGGCTTAGACTAAAAATTTAAAGTTGCGCTGATGGCGATTAAAATGAAAAGGAATAAGGTTCTCGAATAACCTCTCAAAATATATTATTTTTTTTCGATTTACGAATTTGTCAGATATTCATGAAAGTTCATCTGAGATTTAAATTGTCCCTGTGACGTCATCTGGGCGGTTGAGCTTATTGCCCTGCTTTCCACAGTAAAAAATCAAAGCTTAAATGAAATACAAAATATTGAGGTTAGGTCATTATGTCAAATGAAATAGTAGTCTTCATGAATAAATAAAAATATTATGACCTTATTTAGTTTAAGAAAATGCAAATAATAAACATCTGTGCAGATGACGTTACACTGATATATTAATCAATTTTTGGAAAATTATTAGGAAAACTAAGAAAATGACATACTTGTTTTTTAAAAAGGAAGGGATAGATTGGTCTATATTTTCGGATAAAAATATGTAAACCCTGTGTTAAAATTTTTTGTCCAAGCCCAATTTCGGTGTTCGCTACTGACTCAAATTACATAACTTGCTTATAGGTTTTTTTTTTCTGAAGCTAAAACTATCGAATAATTTATCATCCCTGAGCCTACAATCCACACGTTTAATTATTTTTTTTCCGTTTGTTTGCATCTCTGTTTGAATGTCCTTAACACGTACTTAACGCGACGAGACGAGACGTAGTTATAAATTAAAATATTTATATCATTACGCACACTGTTAATTTTAGGAACGGAAGTAGGTAAATGTAGAACGGGCCGCCATTAAATAAATCAGTTGTGCAAAAACAGTTGATCACGCGCATTAAAATAGAAATACCCGGACGTAACATTGCGAATTAACTACCGATGCACCCCTAGTAATTAAGCTTGCCTATGTATGGACGCTCAAGTTGAACGCACTTATACCACGTGAATAGATATCCGTACAGAAGCCAAGCTACATAGAAACGGCCCGCTGTAGGTACACTCACACATAGCGCGGCGATGTCGCGTAAGCTCTCACCGACGCGACGCGAAGGGCTCACGTACGCTACGGCCGGGGTAAAAACTGGTTTGAACCAGCTCAGTCGGCGTATAAACGACAGGGCTGTGGCTGCGGCGCACGCATTCAACGCGATCCATAAAGATTTTTTGAGTGATTTTGCTGACGAATTATGGATTTTACCACTTTAGTGTTTAAAATAAAATAAGATAATATCGATTAAAGTAGTAAAACATTGAAAAAACTAAGAAAAAACTTGTTTAAGGTTAATCATTTATAACTTATTTTATTTTAGGATGTGTCAAATTACACTAATTATTACTTTTTTAAATATATATTTTACTATGTACTGACCTTATTTTATTTTTCACGCTAATTTTTTTAAAGTGTAGCAGGCGTGAACTCTATGAGAATAGGTATGAATTTTGTACGTTGTTAAAGAGTTTGGACTCTGTATGGATATATACTCATGTGCTAATACCACAGTAAGGCTGCCGGCCACCAGTACGCTGCGGCGAAGTTCCAATCACACACACTTACGCAATCACCATTGCAGTGCTGCATCGGTTGTTCAGTAACAGAGTTTTTATTACAGCTGTGCATATAGTATAAGCTTTACAATATTGGTAAAGTTATACGTAAGTGAAAGAAATAATAATAATAAATGTTTATTTCTCCCAAAATTACACTAGGTACCTATACATATTATTAAATAATAACATTACGAAAAGTATTGTTTTCTGGGAGACTGAGATAGGAATGATCCTGTGTTACAGGTCACCAGGATTCGCCCATTATGTAATAACATCACTAAATATCTCATTATTATTTAGGTACTTACTAATATTGTGTCTGTATTGTGTATGCGTGTGTATTTATGCATATGTGTGCGAGTATGAGTGTGGATATGTGCGTGTTTCTATACGTGTGTGGGTGTATTTACGTAATAATATGTCTTTAGGTTGTATGTTTGCATGAACGTACGTATGAACACCATTGAGATAGAAAGCAATGAAAAGCAAGACAAGGGATTAAAATTATTATGTCAAAGGAATAGTTAAAGATTCAGTTTCTTAATAAAAAGCCTCATTAAGCCATTTAGAAAGGGTAAGCTTACACAAATATTTCGGTAAGTTCTAATTATGATTCAAAATATAAGATATGAACGACCAATAACCCTGCTAATTTCAGGAGCAGAGCACTTAGAAAAATTGCTTAAGTTTTTCATTTTAAATGAAGCTATCGTTTATTATAACGTTACTTCCTACTGCCAAACAATCCTAAAAACTTTCGTCTATATGTCAGTCGATTAAAAATTAAATAATGAAAATTAAGAAAACTACACGGGAAATTAGTAACAAAGTAAATTTACAAAATCCTATTCAGTAAAAGCATTTCTTTTCAGGCATACACTAACTGGATTCTAACAAACAAATTTATTTATATTAAATCACGTTGTCTTTTATAAAATGCTATGACACGACCTTTATTATCTGAACGCGTGTATTTGTGTACTCGCCTTTATGTAATTTTATACGAGTTAAAGAGCGCACGCAAACTTTTTTATTAAAGCTTTTTTTTGTTTTTTATATTGTTGTTTTAAATAAAAGAATCAAGCGATTGATACGTTGATATCAGAAACCAAAACAGTTGGAAATACATACATGAGTCCATGTCTGGTATTACAGAAGGGTAAACAGTGACTGTATATCAAACTATATATATTTAATGGAAATAATACTACTCGTAGGTCGCGGAGAAAGTCTTTTCGCGTTTCGTACGTTTAGAGTTGTAATCAAACTTCCATGGTTTTACTTTTTGTACCTGGCTTGTTTAAATGAAACTATTTAAAGTATACATACTGTGGAAAAATAAACATAAAGAATAAAATAGTTTCTGTAATTTTTATATAATAATAATAAAATAATAATACCGGGCACATCCGACACAGCGTCATCTAGGCCCAAACTCCCAAACTAAGCAAAGCTTGTATTATTGGTACCTACCAGACAACTAATATACTTACTTAAATATCTTTTTTTTTATAATATATACATATATATGAAACGGAATGAATAGACCATGCACACAAATATTTGTCCCGGGCGGAAATCGAACCCGCGACTATTGGTTTCGCAGTTAGAGTCTCTAACCACTCGGTCAAGCGGTTATCTGTGGAAATGTGTGAAAGTGAAGTGGTCAAAGAATTCGCTAAATTAAAAAATTTAACATAGAACAGACAAAAATCCGACAAAAGCCACGAAGAAATTTGGTGCCTTACATACACTGAGAAAAGTACTATAGTAAATTTAGATTGTATTATGATGGTTTCACTATCAGTAGACCAACTGATGATCGAGATCATCATAAATACGAGGAAACTGATGAAGAAAAACTGCGCATCATCATAATTACGTTACAGGAACCATAATTTACGCTGACGCATATTTTTCCCCACATTTCCCCCTTCATATTCCTCTTTATTTACTATGTGGGTAATCTCGATTGATGATGAACACTTTTCTCAGGGTGGACTTAGTGCGGTATCAGCATAGGTATCAGTAAAGATAGTAGATACAAAGTTGGTTACTATAATACTAAAAACGTCAATTCTTAATAATAGTTGTTAATAATTGAAGGGGTAAGTGGACAAAGGTGTAAACTAACAAAAAGTTCAAAGTGAGTTATGAGTGTTTTTATGTTGCTCCTACCACGTTTGCAAGCCTGAAATGTTATGCATGTTTGTCAGTTTATACCTTTGCTATAGGTCTTTATTTTCGACACGAGTCAAAATTTGCACAGTCGATTTATGATTATTTAAAATCAAATTCCACGCAAAAAGTCGATTTATTTTGTTTTCACCTTTCTTCACTCACCCCTTCAATTGTTAATTGTTAATCGTTAACATAATTATGTAAACATCTTCTATGTGTGTACAGATATCACTTCCTTACAAATATAATGGTACGTTACCATACCCATATTATTTCTATGGTTATTTGTTAACCTTTACTCCCAATTATTTATCTAATTGACGTCATCTCAATCAACCAATCAAGTCGTTCGACTTACAGCCAGCTGCAATGTCTGAAAGGGACAAGTTCCGATATATCAAAGGGAACGTAGATATGGGATAGAGTGTAGGTTATAGTCTGGATTGGGGGTGACGGGATTGAGAGCCAGTCAGTGGACATTTATTTTTGAACGTTAATTTAAGCATAGTAACTTAAAACATTATTTTTTGTGCAAATACCAAAGAGGTTTTTTTATATCAGAGAGACGATGTATTGTTACCTAAAATTTGTCGTAGGTCCTGTTAGATTTCGATGGCCTATTTTGTATCGATTCTGTTAGGAGGTAAAGAACGCAAAATCTACAATTTAACATTAGTCAGAAGGTTCATTGATCAAAGCTTGGAGCTTAATCCACCACTCTGCTCCAGTGCGAATTGGTGGATTACCATGTATTGACAGCAACCGGTACCAACGGTTTTACGTGCTCTCCGAAGTACAGAATCAGTGATAGTTATGTACATAAGTTAGGAAAGACATTGGTATAGTTCCAATCAAACTTTATGGCGGATCGGAATACAATGGTATATGCATGCTTGCGCAGGTTCAGTCATATGCCCTTTGCTCCACTGCGTCCTGCTACACCTAAAACTGGTTACTGCGACGCGACTTGTGCCTATGTTCACATCCGCCATAAGGTTTGATTACAACTGTACGTGACCTGGATTCGAACCACGACCTTCTAAACAAGACGCGGACTCGCTACTACTCGGCTATCACGACATTATGTCGTATGCAAAAGTAAAACAAAAGGTTAGCAAGTAAGATGAAATTCAGAGAGTGAAAGTTGAACGAACTTCGTAATAATGTTTTTCAAGGATAATGACGGTCAGGGCTCGCATTGGCCGGCAGCCTGTTTTTATATTCACGAGGTTACGACCCGCAGTTGGGAAAGTATTCCGACGTGCCGGATGCCTGATACAAGTTTAATTAAACGCTCTACCTGAAAGTTCAGTGCTCCTGTTTTACAAGGTGCTTTAAAACCTTTTCAGGTTACAAATATAACGGCCACAAATACATAATACATAGATAGCTACAAATTACTAAACACAAAAAGAAGGTCTCCGCAACCATAATAGGAGCTGACTCAGCATCCGCTGCAGGTGTATGTGACCACGCCCACAACACAGATTTTCAGCCCCTACGCAGAGTCCACCGGACACGCTATAAGCAAACTGTCCAGTTTGCGTCGATTTCCATATAAAATTTATCTGACCAGAAGTAAAAAAGTACACTGTGTTGTGTTTATTTCACCATCTTAATAAGTTAAGTGTCATAAACCTGTCAGACAGACAGACAGACGGACAACAAAGTGATCCCATAAGGGTTCCGTTTTTTTTTTATTTTGAGGTTCGGAATCCTAAAAATAGCGAAAAATAGAAGGATCCGAAGGAAATATACACAAAATTTTATTTTATTAGTAGCTCCGTTGCACAAAAATTATTTCTATAAATATTTTGCAATATAAATAGACCAAATTGATTTGACATATATTGATAGACAAATGTCAAAATAAGTTAAAACTGACAGATGTTAAATGCCGTCAGAACAGTAGACTTACTCCGAACAAATTTTTTGTCGAGAAACCGTTAACTTTCACACATAAAATACGCGAAACATACCTAACTTTTTCTTTCACAAAACTTAGGCAGCGCTACATCGAGAAAAAATTCGTTTGGAGTGCACGACCCCCCGCCCCTGGTAGATGACAGTGTTAGGAAATGTGACAGTTTTGATTAATATCAATATATGTTTTGTACTCGTATAGGTACAAAACACGCCAAATTGCTGGAATTCGTAGTTTTTTTTCATCAGGCCATTATACCCCACTGCGAGGGCTTAGGCCTTCCCTCAAGTTGAGCGAGCTTGGAGTTTAAATCCATCACGCTGCTCCAGTGCGGGTCGGTGGATTGTAACGACCGCCATCTATTGACGGCAACCAGGACCGACTGCTTAACGTACTCTTGGAGGCACGGACTCAGTGATAGTTATGTACTTAAGTCAGAAAAACTCATTGGTCTTATGAATTTGACACAGGTTCGCTGCGCTCGGGATATCACGACGTGGAATTCATAGTAAAACTTGTTAATTTCCTTGAATGCGTATTTCTGAAATAGGTACTGTACAATATTCTAACTCAGATGCCCATACATTGTGAAACATCTTTGACGTAAATTTGGTGAAATGACGTTTATCTTCTTGTTACAGCTACCTAGTCTGTACCTACTTTTTCTTAATCTTTATGTTATCTGGTACTTGGTAGAAAGCCCCCTCAGATAACTGAGGCAGAAATGTATCCAATTAGCTTATTATCAACGAAATTACGACTAAACACACGTCAGCACTCGCCGAAAGTCGGCGTGCGTTCATCTCGAAACGTTCTAAATTCGAATTTTCAAAACGGGTGCGTTCAAACACGTTTGGTGGCCATCATTATGTTTCACACTATCATTATAACCGATGAAGTTATCAAATTTACGGGGCGTTTTTTCACAAAATTGCTGGCTCGCTTTTTCCAATGTTTGCTTTAGATGCGTTCACTATAATTCTTTGGCATTATTAAGCGATTTGAGCAAACTAGCAGGCGGTTTGTCGGATTTTTTACAGAAAACTTTTAAAAATTGTTTATTTTAGGTATTAGGGATTGTGTAGGACAGTATAAGAAAATAATAGCCAATTTTGAAAATTAATCTTTACCTAATCATGTTTCGTTTTAGATAATTTGTGTCTCTAGATATAAGAGTGAAATTATGAAAATTTACATGATTACGTGTAATCTACATATTATTTTCGATTTAATAGGTATTAATTTTCAACTTTTGAGGGATAAAATCATAATGAAAATTTCACGACTTATAAACTAATATTATAAAGAGGAAAGATTTGATTTTTTGTTTGTTACGGATAAGCTCAAAAACTACTGAACTGATTTCAAAAATTCTTACATCTATTGAAAGCTACGTTCTCTGCAAGTAACATAGGCTATATTTTATTTTCAAATTGGCGTGGACTTGCGTGGACTAGTACACAGTTGTAGGCGCTATAATTTTTGTATACGTGTAGATATAGTGTATAAACTGAAGACGTCGCATTTTATCCCGGAAATAGAAATCCCGGTACAATTGTGTAGTTCACGCGAGCGGCGCCGCGGGCGGAAAGATACTATTTAAATATAAAAACTCTTGACTATATTTATTTCTAAATACCTTACATAGGATATATCAAATTCATAGGGTTAGAATATTGATTGTAATTTATGGATGCGACATTTTTATGACGAATCGTCACATTGACGACCGCTTAGCCTAGTGGGTAGCGACCCTGCCTACGAAGCTGGAGGTCCTGGGTTCGAATCCCAGGTCGGGTCAGTATTTATATGATGAATATTGATACTGGTACCGGGTCTTGGTTGTTATATGTATGTGGTGTCTTCGCTAGGTACCCAAAATACAAGCTAATGATTAGTTTGGGTCCTAGGCGTTGTTGTGATGTATATTATAAAAAAAAATTATGTCATACAACAGTCTTTTTTTTTAGTTTTTCTTTGTTTTGGTTTGAATGTAATTAAGGCCATATATTATAAGGCTATGGTGACAACAAATACATAGTGATGTATATTGGATTGGATAATAATAATATCTGGGACATCCCACACATCGTCATCTAGTTCCAAAGTAAGCAAGTATTATGTTTGTGTTATAGGGTACTAGACAACTGATATACGTACTTAAATATTCTTTTTTTTCTTCCAAAGTAATCCAAACGGATTACTCATAACTCACTAACAACCGAACAAAATCGTCGAAAATTAACGGTATTTCAAAGTAATTTCGAATGAAGGCAAAGTATGTAGACACAATTTGTGTTACAAAACCATCAGATAAAGTTCGGTAACGTCCGTTGAATTGTATGGAAAGAATTTAAATGCATTTCGTATAAAACCAATATCAGTTTTAAATATCGATAAAAACCGTTTCAAAATTACTGTACCTTCGAGGCATTATTTATTACTGGAAAAATATTTTATTTATTTATATATGTTACCAGCAATGTATATAATTCAGTCATAGTATAAAACAACGAGTCATTGTATACAATAAGAGGTGAGTTACGGCAATGTGTCAATTATTTTGTTTATTGTCAACTATTACATACTTTACCTAGGCAATGTATGTTATAGCTAGGAATTTTAGGTATTCTATGCAATGCCTAAGTATTTTATAGAATAACGGATTATACAGGTTACCGATAATATATAATAATAAATAAGAAGCTTTATTCAGTATAACCATATGATAATACAAAATGCAGGATCCTTCTTTTAGGTTAAACAGCTGTGCTAGGAGTAATCCGTTTCTCCAATATTTCCAAGACTGTAGAATCATGAATTTGGTTACAAAAGTTCCAAACAATAATAAACAAAATAAAACAAAATTCCAAACAATAAAAGGTATTAGGTACTAACAAACAAATATACCTACTGGGTGTATGTAAGTTTTTGTAATGAGTGTGACCGGATGTGTGTTGAATAAGGAAGATTTTGAGTGTGAGTAGGGGTGTCTGTGTGTGTGTGCGTGTGTAGGTGTTTTTATAATTTATGTAAGTAGCTGTTCCGTCTCCTCATAATCCAAGCCATGCAGCCATGCAGTGACTGTTTTCTTACATGCTTCAGAATTCATGGGGTATATGTTCGGAAGCAGATTCAGTCTATTATATAAATTAGTAAATCGTGAAGCAAATTATTTAGAAGCAAACATAGTTTTAGCTAAGTTACATGTAATTATAGAGTAAGTATTTCTTTTATTAGATAAACTAACCTCAAAGGATATGTTTTTATGGACTTTTAAAACACAATTTAAAATGTATAATTTGCTCACTGTCAAAACATTTGATTTTTCGCATAATTTAGTAATACTATGTCGTTTTCTTGAAAACCATGACTTTTAAAATAGCACCCTGAGCACGCTCGAGGCTAATAAATGTGGTTTTAGTAGATCACCCCCATATTGGTAAACAGTAAAGTAATATTGATTGTAAAAGTGCTGTATAAATGGTTATATACCTAATACACACCAAATTAGGTAAGTACAAAAAATACCCGAAATGAAATTTTTATAAACAAGAAATATAATACAATAATATTTATTTATTTGAAACGCGAAAAAAAGTTAATTATTTTGTTTATTGTTTTACTCCTTTATATATATTCCAGAATACAAAAAAAGTATAAAAAAAGCAACACACACCTCGTTTTCAGCAAGTATAATACATTGTATGATACAGTGATACAGTATGGATATGACAGTATAATACAGTGTATTATACTTGGTAGAAACGAAGTGTTAACACGAAACCAAAGATTTTGTATATGTTTTGTCGTAAATGGCGATTGTATTTAATTTTGTCCAGATTGATAACGTTCGTCGCGTGCTTACGAGAATTAAAGCTCTGTCCACACCTATTTTCATTTCATAAGTGTTTTTAACAACTATTAATAATGATTATGTACAGGTTTTTTTGTATGCTCGTTAATTTCTGTTAAAACAGTGAAAAATAAGCTATTTACTAAGTACATATATGGCTAGAAATGAAGGCTCAGTAAAATATGTTGAAAAGTAGAGATATTACTACTGTAGTAGTAAGTAGAGTTAGATACTACTGCCACTAAACGTTCTGGTAGTATTGTAATCCAACATTTTTTCCGTGTTCGAATGTATGATTAAAAAAGCATCTACATCAAATTGCACAACATGAAATGTGGATACATATCACTTGCTGGCGGAATGTGTTCCAAACGAGCCTCAAAGACAACAACATAAGATTCAGTTGGAGGTCCAAGTTCACCAGATTGGCACAAATGACAGATTGTTGTTATTGTACTCTATCTAGACATATAAATAATCAAAAAATATGTCCACCATGTTTTTTAATTTTTTTTAAATATATAACATTATTCGAAACAACCAAGTTATGGATGTTTAAAAATGTCCTATTAGACAGAGAGGGCAATGCCGTACGATGACGTCACGCCATCTAAAACAATGTCATAATTCGTTTGCAAGACACATGAAGACAAATAAATACCTATAACAGATTATAAGTTCTATATTTTTCAATCGATTCATTAGATTTCATCATCGGTCTATCTCATTAAATAATTTTCTTGATAAACGACTACCATGTTATCTAAAATGTAAAATTAAATCCATTATTATAACTGAATAGGTAAGTAGTAAGTAGGAATAAGTGACAAATTTAAGTTTTACAAGTTACACTACCGAAGCTTTATATCGATTGGGTATCGATTGGAACTGGATTAGGTGGGCGAACGCTAACGGGTCGCGGTGTGGTATAAACATATTAACCCTTAGACTGATCCTTATTTCCTACGGAGATACAAACACCCGAACGGTTGCATAAGGATGGAGTTGGCTAACGAGTTTAAAATGAGTTTAAAGTGTTATATTAATTACAATAATGATAATACCTGAGACATACCACATAGCGCCATCTAGTCCCAAACTAAACAAAGCTTGTATTAAGGGTATCAGTCAACTGATATACATACTTAAATGTTCTTTATAATTATAATAGAAATGTTCATGCACTCAAATATTTGTCTCGCCCTGGAATTGAACCCGCAACCCTTGGCTCCGCAGTTAGGTCTCTAACCACTCGGCTAATCGGTTAATTCTGTGGCCACATTTTTTCATACATATATTAATAATAATAATACCAGCGGGATCGTACACAGCGCTATCTAGTCCCAAACTAAGCAAAGCTTGTATTATGGGTACTAGACAACTGATATACATACTCCAATATTCTTTTTTTAATAATATATACATTAATTATATTATTAAGCTTTGTATATAGATACAAATATAAACTAAAAAGTTATTTATTTATTCAAAACTTACAAATAAATCTAAGAACTAATTAACAATATTTACAATATTTACAGCATAAAAATATCCTCCAGGTTGGTCCCATGTGGCATCGATCCCATTACGCTTGCACTATTTCCACATTAATATATAAATATTGTACACTCAGGCACGCAGATAGATATTGACAGAAATATGTGGAAAAATGTGACAACTCCTTCTGGATACATGTAATTATTGCTGATTATTAATTGAAAAGTTGTGTTTTTTTTTTTTTTAATATTTAAAAAATATATTTAGATACAAATCACATACAGTTAAAATGTAAATATTTTTCGATCTTATCTACATATGAAGTGGTTTAAAAAAAAAATCATGAGTGCAATTAGTTTAACATCTTATTAGAAATAGCGCCATATGACAAAATTTTTGAGGTAACAGTTATACGTCATACCTCAACATTACCTTTCTGTCTAACTGAAGATTTCAAATGTTACCGATTACAAGTTGTCAGTTTTTACAAATCATTTAAGCATAAGTATTTTCATTAATAATTAAAATTAATCATTTTAAACTAATAATAAATGAAAAATAGTCGCCTATAGTTTGACCGAAACCGCCGTACCGCGCCTTAGGTATGTGCGCGGCGCGGAGGGAGGCATATTTGCTCTGTCAGTTCCACAGTCAGTCCGTCGGTCCACGTCAACGTTTAGGAGCTGCCTTCCCTCCACGCCGCGCACATATCTAAGGCGCGGTACAGCGGTTTCGGTCAAACGATAACTTATCAAAGATTCTAAAATAAATAAAATCAAATATTTTGCAAAATAATAATTCTAACTATAGACCGTTGAGTCAAACTAAACGAGTTCGATGGAGATATACCATACCATCAGCCCGTTAATGCCCCACTTGAGGGGCTTAGGCCTCCCTTTGGAATGAGGGTGTTTATAGATAAATGAAGCACCCTGCTTTAGTGTGGCTTTGGTGGATTTTAACGGCTGTTACCTGGTGACGACAACCGCAACCGGCGGCTCAACGTGCTCTCTGAGGTACGGAGTCAGTGATACTTATGTAGGTACTTAAGTCAGGAAAAACTCATTGGTACATGGATGGAGGTAAAAAAACAAGAAAGCTTATTCCATCATCGTTTAAAAAACTGAAGATGTCAGTACTGCGTCCATACTAAGCTATCTCAGTTTCAAGATCGTCAATGAGATCCTTTAAATCACAACAAATGAAAATATTTATTAACCTTTTAACGCAGACGCAAGTGAATTATGTTGTAAAAATCCCATAAAGTTGGGGTTCTGTCGTATTAATGTTTGTTTAATGGGGCAAATAGGCCACCCGGAGTGCAGCGACCCACTTCGAAGATTATTTTCTCAAATCATATTGGGTTTGATGGTTACATAACAATTAAAAACAAAACAATTAAATACATAATTTTTTGTCATCAAATACATTGTCCTCGTTACCTAAAAGATCGCTTGTGCACCATAATTTGCACATTTTAAAGCACATTTGAGACGGCTTTGATTGTATAATGTCTGAATGAACTCTCGCAATACAATGTCAACAAAAATGATACGCCAACTTTTACATACTTGTGTGTGTGACTCAACAGACCACACACTTTCGTCACGCCATACTAACCCTGTGCAAACCTAAGTACGTGAATTATAACCGAACTGTTAGGTGATATTTTTGTCTACGTTTTTTGACGCTGACTCTCTATTCAGACTTTATATAATCAAAGTACAAGACGCTGTGGTACAAAACTACTTATGATGAACGTTTTAGTTTTTAGGAACCTCAAAAGGAAAAAACGGAACCCTTATAGGATCACTTTGTTGTCCGTCTGTCTGTCTGTCTGTCAGCAACGCGTGGAGATATCAAGCTGAAATTCATATCAAATACTCAGGTCTACTGTCCCTTGAAGCTGTGAAAAATTCAAACTTCTAAGCCAACGCAATGAAAAGATACAGCCGTTTATGCTGCAAATTTTCTGTACTCGCAAGGGAATCAAAACCCACAGGGTACTTCCCGTAAACCCAGAATTATGAAATTTGGTACGAAGCAACGTCTTATAGCATAGATGAAGGAAAAATTGCGAAAAGCATAAATTTATAGTTACATCATACAATAAAAATATTTTCAATAATTTTAAACTTACTACCCCTTTCCTCATGAACGCGTAGAGGCATTAAATCGAAATTCATATCAAATACTCAGGTCTATAATACCTTTAAGCTGTAACAAAATCAAACTTACTTTTACTTATATACCTACAGGTTGTACGGAACCCTCGGTGCACGAGTTCGACTCGCACTTGGCCGGTTTTTTTAAAGTCAGGTTGCTGAGATATGTTGTTGTATACGTTATATGGAATAATAGAATAAAACTGGGTCTAGTAAATATTATTAAATTTTACTAAATAAACTTTATCATTTTATTACGTGGTTTCCATACTTATTTCACATATTTTACTATTTGTTGGAAAAATCGTCCCCTTGAACGTTTACAATGTTCAAAATGTGCATTAATACCTTATATACATATTTTACTTTTTATTTATTTTATTTATTATAAAAAAAAACATAATGTATTGAAAACTATATAATTAAAATCGTGAAATACACGCGAGCAAAGTTATAAATAAAACCTAGTATCTAATAAAAATTATTGAAAGGGGAATGGCAATGGAAGCGGCATCAATAGCCTGTGCATATGTCTTGAACCATAAAGCGAATAACGTCGGACGTCAGCTTCGTCCGTTCATTTGTCTCAACCACTAAATATCCATTGCTAGACATAGACCTTCCCCTAGATCTTCGCAACGAATAATCTTGGCTTCCCATGACCAACGGCGATCCGTTCTCTTTTCGAAACGCTAGTTTAAAAAGATGGAACTTTTATAAAGATGCCAGACTTGTTCCCTTAAATATCGTCGCACAAACCACCCGCTTATCAGTTGGATTCTTTACGGACCATAAACAACTCATGCAAGGCTCTTGGCATACAAATTTCGTAACACGCGACCATAGAGAGTTATGGATATGACCACATAAATACATTAATTATAATAACTAAGTCTAGTCATTATGGTAGATCACTATATAGTCTAAACGGGCACGATTGTTCTATGTAGCCAGAGAATCAAATGTAGTCCAAACAAGTTATTGAAGTTTATCACGACGACCGATTAGCCGACAGCTTAGAGACCCTAACTGCGGAGTTAAGGGGTTCGATTGCCGCTCGGGACAAATATTTGTGTGCATGAACATGCTTATTCATTTCGATTCGAGTCTGGGTATAAGATATTCATATGTTTTCTTTTGTTTTTTAATTTATTCATTGCATATCAAAAACAGTATACATACAAAAGTCGTTCAACAAAAAACCTATGAGGTTTATATAATGTACATTATTATCTAAAAAAAAGAATATTTAAAAATGTATATCAGTTGTCTAGTAACCCAAACACACAAGCAAAATACTTACTTTGGAACTAGATGGCGCTGTGCAAGATGACCCATGTATTATTATTATCAATTTAAAAACGAGAAAACAGAAAAGCAGAGGGTATTGTATTTTAGGGTTATTGGGTTATTGTTGTATTGTTGTGTATTGATGTTGATCAGTTATCCTTTCTGAGCTATCCTTATTTATCCTTTTAAAACTTATTTAACAGCACACGATGTCCTTACATGAATTTGTCCTCACCACTGAGCTTTAAATTAGTGCAATAGAGGAGTAATGTCGACCTTTTCATTTTAGAACCAAAGTTATCATATTTGAGCCATATACATTACGGGATTGCAAAAAGAATAAGCCAGTAACATATGAACGACTTTTAGTTCATTTCAACTTAAGACGTTGAGTTAAATAATTTCTGTTGGTTCATCATCATCATCATCATCATCATCATCATCATCATCATCAAGCCCGTGTCTCTCCACTGCAGGATATAGGCCTCTCCAAAGGCTCGCCACCACACACGATCCTCCGCCTTTCGCATCCAATTACCCCCGGTATGGTGCTTCGGGTCATCAGTCCACCTGGCCGGGGGGCGTCCAACACTTCGCTTCCCAATACGTGGCCTCCACTCGAGAACCCGTCTACCCCATCGGTTGTCGGTTCTACGGCAAATGTGACCGGCCCATTGCTACTTTAGCTTGCTAATCACTTCGACTATGTCGACTACTTCAGTTCTTCGACGGATTTCAGTATTCCTAATTTTTTTCCATCAAAGAAATACCGAGCATAGCGCGCTGAGCGACTTTAAATTTGTGGTCTGTTGGTTACCAGGACTTTAAGGTGGCCCCTAAGTGTTAAAACTCAAACTACAACCTATTGTTAAAAATTTTGCATAATGGCCCAGACATTTTTATATTTATAACAAACAATGTGTCCTCTTTGAACAAAAAAAAATATGAATTTATTAGAGGCGATTGAGTCTCTAAAAAATTCATATTTTTTCATACGTTTTCTTTTTATATCTCTATTTAATAATAGAGATAAAAACGTGACACGTTGTGACGTCAGTACTACATACAACGGTCGACGGCCATACAAATAAATGTAATACGTAGAACATAAATTTTTAATGATCTATTATTCCTTGAAAATCATACGTAATTTTTTTTATTACTAAAATACTTGAAATGTAATGTCAGAATTGGTCAACGCCCTATGCATTAGTTGTCACTTTGACAGTAGGGTTTCCAACCGTGCTGTTAAAACAGTATAATACTTGTTTTTTATTAGTATTACTAAAAATAAAGTATTTAAAGTACTTTTTTGACATATCATTCAAAAATACTAGTGTACAAAGCCAAAATCACCCAAACCACAGACTAATTTGCAACGCCCATACCCGGACAGCAAATTAAATCTTCCAACGTCAATTTGACACACCTAGTCAATATTAACTACACTAAATTTAAACTTGTTGTTCTGTGGCTTGTGGTGTGTTTGCTCTTATAAATAACTTCTTTTAGTTTTCATTTTTAAGGATTTTAAACTGTTATGTTTCTAAATACTCAAAAAAAAATATTCCAACCTAATTAGGTATACTAAAAAGTTGGCAACCCTATTTGGCAGCTCAGTTATAAGCTCGAAACAGCATATATATATAACTAGCATATATATATATATATATATATATATATATATATATATATATATATATATATATATATATATATATATAGCATATATATAGCACATATAGCATATAACTATAGCATGTTTCTGTAAAAAGGACATATCCACGTTTCATCCTCATGGTAGTCATTAACGAAAACTCTTATCTCTCACTTGTTGGAGGTATCGCATTATTCATTAGACCTTGATTTTGGACACGGTAACAAGTTATATTATATCAAATTATTTTTTCATTTATAACTCGTCCGTCATATAATAGGGACACAAGGCATACCTAATTTATTGTGATTATAACTCCTTTTCATTTCTATTTAATATTATTGAGTTTGAAGGATATTCAGTTTAATTTAGAATCTGAGCGTGGCATATTATGTTAAACTTTTTTTTATATTAGAATTAATATTATGATGCGAATATTTATTAATTTGCAGTCATAATTAATTTTACTTTTTTTTATATAAATTAGGTAGCTAAATACTTTATTAATGTATAGTAAAGAATAATAACACGGAAAATTTAGGAAACTTTAGAATATAGGTACAAATTTTTCAGTAACTACTAATAGCCTTCAATATTTATTGACGTATTATGAAAAGAAAAATATTAAACTGAAAGAAAATATCCATATATTAAGAATTTCAATAGGTATCGAAAAATTTATTTTTTCTGTCACGTTTAAGATTTTAACCCTTTTCAACACGAAAAATGATTTATTGTAATATTATAAATCCAGCAGACGAACCTTACATTAATGAATTTTTTATTTATTTTTTCTGATTTTGAAACAAAGACGGAAAAAATAAAAATTCCAAGTTCTAGATACTAAAAGCTAAATATTTTTTTTCCTACTTAGCACCGTGCTTCATATCCATACCGTCGGAGAGACGCACCCGTGCTCTATTTAATTTGTGATCTAGTATAAAAACTATTTTACAGCCACTTATCGCTGCCACAGGACCGCTATAAAGTAGTGATGGGAAACGACTCGATAGTTTATATCGCTCCAAATTTGTCGATAATCGCCATTAATTTCGAGTAATAAAAATTTTACTGCCCTTCCCGGGCAAATTCAGGCGAATTTTAGATTAGGCTGTGGTAAATTGCTTTTTGATTGCGGCGGCATGTATATGTCCTGCAAGGGAACCAGATTACTAAATTACTAATAAAATCTTATCAAGCCCCTTCTGCGTCCTTCTTGTTAATGAGATTTTATTACACGAGATATTTAAGCAATAAAACTGTATTATAAATAAGGAAACACATTTTATATGTAGTTAATTCGTCTCGTCTGTTTTCAATAGTGCGTAAGTAGGGTTGCCAACCGTGCTGTTAAAAACAGTATTGTACTTGTTTTTGGCCTTTATTACTGTTTACTGTTCACTAAAAATGAAATATCCAAAATACAGTTTTTGATAACTCACTTTAAAATACTAATACAAAGCCAAAATCATCAAAACCACAGAGTAAGTTGCAACGCAATACAGTCGTTGAGTTTGTGAACGTACCCGGGAGCAAAACAAATCTATTGACGTCAATTTAACATTTTCAATATTGACTATACTATCTAAATGTCGTGAATTTGTTGTTCTGTGATTTGTGGTATGTATGCTCTTATAAATGACCTTATTTCGAATATTTATTTTCTTTTTAATTGTTTTAAAGAGTTATTCACCTAAATACTGTTTATTTTTTTATTCCAACTTAATCATAGTTTTTTTTTTAGAAAAGTTGGCAACCCTATGCGTAGACAAGCTTATTATCAGGTATTATAATTGATAGTGTTATATAACATAAATAAATTTATTAGGTTTGTTTGTTTGCTTTCATAACTATAATATGACGTGATCACTGTCGTTGGTCCATCTCTTTATGGCGATTTTCCTTTGCACCGATCTTGCTCGGACCAGAGACTTTGGTTCAGTCATTCAAAGAAAGCGTAATGCAAATTAGGCTTAATGGCCAACAAACAGATATTTAGTAAGTAACAGATAAAGTCACTGTATTGGAAAAATTGATGTGTCGTGATAGCCCAAAGCGAAACGAACTTGTCTCGAATTTATAAGTCCATAAGGCCATGGTTCGAATCCGGGAATGTACCAATGAGTCTTTCTGACTTAAGTACATAACTATCACTGACTCCGTACTTCGGAGAGCACGTTAAGCAGTCAGTCGCGGGTGTTGTCAATAGATGGCGGTCGTTACGATCCACAACCCGCAGTGGAGCAGCGTGGTGGATTTAAGCCCTCCCTCACCCTGGTGGAGGCCTAAGCTCCTGTAGTGGTGTAAAATGGGCTGATGAAGTGAAGTGATTGGAAATTTTTTAAAGAAGGTGCGGTTCACGCCTTTGTAGAGCTTTTGGCGAATCATTCGTTAAGAGCGACCGACCCAGTCAATTCTCTAAACAAACGCTCTAGCGTGATTACGACGTTATAGCGCATTTAAATATTTTATTGTTTTTTATCTATTATTTGTGATAGAACTAGGTTTGTGTTGGACCAGAATTAAAATATCTTAAACCAACTATCATGAATGTACCAAGCCAACCATATGCTTATTCTCAATCACACTGCATTAGATCTACGAGTATAAACGGCACATATTTTTTTTTCACGGATTGTGTGAAATCATTTCCTATTTTAGTTGTAAAAAAATTTGAAACTATATCGAATTTTATCGATAGATTCACTCATTTTTTGGACGGAAAAACAGTTAGCATAAAACAGTCTTTTTTTTCTAATGTTCCCTTTGTATTGGCTTGTAACTAGCCAGCTACAAACAGTACAACCAAAGGGATTGTATAACAACTTCATTTAAACAAAATACGAGAAGACTTTCTCCCCAACCTACTATGTTCATCAATGTGTATAACCGCCTTAATAAATCTTTAAATAACCAATGATAACAGGCGAGTTCTAGAATAGCTCCATATTAATTGCTGGCTGCTGACGCGCGATGAACATTCACCGGCATTTTCACGGAAGCTTTATAGTTTATTGCTTACTGGCCACCATTTCTAAGGTAGGTAGTAAGTAAGATAAATATCATGAGATTTTCAGATTAACGTTTTCCTACAGACAGACAGTCAGAAGTGTGATAGTTTTCTTGGTTTATTGTTTGAAATATATTATACTAATTTCTAACCGGCGATGATTCCAAAGAGAAAATAAATTTATATCATAGAATATTTTTTTCCATTGAGTAAATAAATTTAATATATAACAGAATATAATAACAGAATTTAATATAATAACAGAAGCGTTTGTTTTAATAGAGTCAGAAATGTCACTTCACAGCGTCGAAAAAGCCAAACGCAATTTCGCGGGGATGAAGGCCGGTTAGTGGCGATTTCGCAGGGGTGAAGGTTTTCGCGTGGGTGAAGACCGGCGCGTGGGGACCTCGCAGACTGAAACTCGCCATCTTGCACCAGCTTGCTAGAGTATGAATGGTTACACGGTAAACGCACAAACGGGCTTCTAGTCAATTCGTCAAATCAGTGAATGGAAACAAAGATATTAATCATTTATTTAAATAAAAAAATCTATGTAGCTAGGCAACACAATCATGATAGTTTTCATTCAATTTACAACTTATGCAATATACAAGCTTTTTACAGATTTTTTTGAATAGTAATGTAAAGTGAGTATAAGACAGCGAATTTTAAGAGAATTACGTACAATACATTTTTGGGTTCTCATTTTAATGATTTTCTATCTGCTATCTCACACGATGTCCTTAGAGAGTTTTTGTTTTCCATTTCCAGTTTATCCTTGTAAAAATAATCCTCTGATTCAAAAACAAATTTTTCTAAGTATTTTTTTTTGTTAGCACATGTATATATATGTATATGTCTTCACTGTCTGTATCTTTGTGCCAAGTTTCGAATCTGTATATCAAATGTTTTCGGAGAAAATCGCGTGTGTGAAAGACGGACCGACACCGAGGTGGTGCAAAAAAAATTTTTTAAAGCCTTCTAGACTTCTTACATAATAAAAAATTTAAACTTTGTACATCGGAAAAATAACAATATTTAATGCCTGATCCGCCATTAGTTAATAAATATAAAACTTAATATGCTTTTTACTTGAACTTGATAACTTGAAACACAATATATATTAGATTCCAGTGAAAGTAGATAAAGAGAATTTATTACTTAACTTACCATATCGTAAAAGAAACAGTTAGGTCGTTTCGGGAATGCAGAAGTTTGTTTATGAAGGGCCTCGCTCCAACCATTTAGGCTAATCAAACTTACTCTCGATTAAATAGTATTACGTATTATGGTTGCGTTAATATTGTTTTGCTCCTATTAAAAACAGACAAATAATTTACTACGAAAAACACTCTAAGGTCAGTGTTCAATGTACACGATTTTTTTAAAAATCTTTATTTATGAGTTTTGTTTAATTACATAGGTGAGCATGTCAATTCCATCTTAGTCCATCTCATTTAATTCTAATATATGATTAAATAGGTTCTAACAGCTATATACAGTACAATTATTGAGGGAATGCTCTCAATGAGACATTTTCTTTGACAAAAATATAAGTATAAAATGCGCCCCTATGCAACTGATTGTATCATAAAATATATAATTTATACAGATTATGTCTACATAAAAAATTGGAATATAAATACAGTAAACATTTTTCTCCAAAGATTGTATTAGGTATTTCTTTCTTTATATCATTACTCTTATCAGCCCATATGTTTCTACTGCAGGATATAGGCCTCTCCCAAGTCTCGCCACCACACACGGTCCTTCGCCTTTCGCATTCAACTACCCCCGTATGATGCTTCAGGTCATTCTGTCAACCTGGTCGGGAGGCGCCCAACGCTTCGCTTTTCCGGTACGTGGCCTCCACTCGAGAACTCGTCTACCCCATCGGTTATTTCACAGAGCGTTAGAGTAGGTTAGAGTTGGCATGTAGACGACTACGTTGTCCTCTTAAAATATGCAATATGGTGCATACTTAAAACAAATCTCATAACATATATATATGTCAATGCTCATAACCCAAATTCTAAAATACGACATCTTCCACTTTTTTGGTAATTTATCTTAAATTTAAATATAGCTTTGTAATTTGTTTTCCAACTTACTTATCATACATTAATTTTAATTAAAATATAAGTTTACACTGCTTGCCAAGATAGGCAAGATGCATTGGTGTAAACTGTATTGATATGTGAAATAAAACGCTGTTTGTTTCCCAATAAATTTAAAAAAAAAAAATTTTTAACGTGTACACCCCCAAACTAAGCTTTAGCTTGTGTTTTGGGTACCAAGCGAAGACACCACATACATATAACAACCAAGACCCGGTACCAGTATCAATAGTCATCATATAAACACTGACCCGGCCTGGGATTCGAACCCGGGACCTCCAGCTTCGTAGGCAGGGTCGCTACCTACTAGGCTAAGCGGTCGTCGCTTAAAATTAAATTAATTAATAAAATAAAATAAATAAAAATAAAATAATAATTTAATTAAAAGTAAATTTAAAAAAAAACACATCATACCGCAGATGTAAGGGAAAGGGATGAACAACTTAACCGTTTTCTAAAATGATATAAATTTGACACAAAACAATTTACGTATGCGTAATATTTGTACTTATATTTGTTTTGCGAGTAATTATTTTTGGGACACGTGTCTCTGAACGGATACCGTCACATAGCAACTCTAACCTACTCGATTCTCTGTGGGTTATTTACATATCTATAGATAAAACTATAAATCGGCCAAGTACCAGTCGGACAAGCGCCCTAAGGGTTCCATACAGTTATAAAAGTATATTGACTTGTTTATCGCTATATATACTCATCCCAGAATGCCACGCAAGTGCATATTTTACTTACACACCTTAAAACACACACCTCATGTGATGTAACTAGAAGTTAACGATTTAGAATATGTTCCTGTGCTTGACATGTAAAATCTTGTTTCTTACCAAATTTCAAAATTCTAAGTGAACGGGAAGCACCGATAGGTTTTGAGTTACTTGCGAGTGTTAAAATATGCGGCATAAATGCCTATATTTTTTATTGAGTTAACTGGACTGTTAGTTAAGTGGACTGACTGATTGGCCGAGTGGTTAGAGAACCAAACTGTGGAGCCAAGGGTCGTGGGTTCGCTTCCCGATCGAACCCACGACCCTTGGCTCCACGGTTTTGATTCCCACCTGGGACAAATATTTGTGTGCATAAACATGTTTATTGCCTGCCTGGGTGTAAAATAAGTGTATATATTATTAAGCATATTAAAATATGTACATCGGTTGTCTGGTACCCATAATACAAGCTTCGCTTAGTTTGGGACTAGATGAGGCTATGTGGAATGTTCCAGGCATTAAAAAAATGTATTAAAAATATGTAAGTTTGGTTTTTTTACAGTTCCAAGGGACAGTAGACCTAAATACTAGGTATGAATTTCAACTTGACACCTTTAAGCGTACCTGAGAAAAAGGATCTTAACAGACAAACAGACCGACAAAGTTTCTTTTTTCTTTTTAGGGTATAGAACGCTCAAAATTGTGATTAGCACATTGTGCGCATTTTTGAGCTAAATTATTATGATAGATATAGTAAGGCACTAAGGTATATTCTATTTTACATGTATTAATTATGGTTTATAGAGATACAGTTTTGTGACAATAAAAATGTAAGCAAAAAATATACCACGCAGATCAAATATACACCAGCTCATGTTTTGAAATATTCGTTGTGATGTAGAATTTTCTGTGAGCCACGTATAAAATTAAGTCTTGAAATTATATTTCATTTATAAATTAACAAAATGTTTGTTGAAAACACAGACCAGTCAACCTATAGACCACGCTTTAATAAACGTCAGTACGAAAACGAAATCGCCAAAAAGTGGCGGGGTGCGGGGAGAGGTCGGCTAGTTTTCATTGGCTCGTTCAAAATTGACAATTTAATGGCTTCCGACCTGCTTCCAACTGACTGCTCAGAAGAGACGTAGTTATGTAGTGTCACTACATAGCCTTGGCGAATGCTACTCCCTGTCAAAGCGTGGTCTATAAGGTTGACTTGTCTGTGGTTGAAAACAATGATAATGCCGTATGGTCGGTAGTAAACGATTTCATGAAATGAATGGATTCTAATAATGTTCAATAAATAAACTCCGATATTTTTGTGATGTCATATCCGAATTGTGAATTCCTACGCCATTTGCATGACGCACTTTCATAGAATTGATATTGCCCTGTCCTTGTATCAATACCATTACAGCATCACAAAAACATAAATTCCAAGTTAGATTTAAATACTGGTGTCTAGATAATTTTCTAGCGTCCTCGATTGAGAATGTGTCGTGATTATGAAAATACATAACACGGTGTACGGACAGGCGTTGCGTGTAAAAGAGCGATTTAATTGACGGCTAATAAATCACAATAATATCCATATTACGTTTATAGGGATTAATCCGTTTACATTATCCTGATTTATTTTTTTAATACCTTCAAATGGACAAAGGCGTTCCTTATTATACGTCAAGTTAATGGAGTAAAATCGACATTGGTTTTTGTGGCTTTTTTATCCGATACTTATTGGTATTAAGTTGAATATCTGTCTTTCCGTTTTATTCACAGTTGGATGGTTTTGCTTAATGGGAAATTTTCTTTAAAACAGTACTAAATGATGTTACTAGATGGCACTACTTGGTTGTCAAACGCGGTTGTCAAAGTTGTCTTTGGTATTAGATTTGGAAAATTTCGCGTTTTTTATGTACTTTTGTTTATAATATAAATCCAGAAGAAATATTTATTTAAATATTAATTTAAAAAAAATTAAATAAAAACGTTTTTTAAAAGCTTTTTGGCCTTTTTCTATATTCCGCTAATTTTGCCTGTGTGTGTAGTTTTACCAGTGAGACAGATAGATAGATGGCTAGTCTTTTGTGTGTGTTAACGTACTCAGTGTTGAAGGTTAATATTTCCGCATAGGGTGAGTAAGATGTTTTTTTTGTAAATTAACGTATTTACGTAATAAATATTAATGCTAAAACATTTCATTAAATTATATAAGTATATTTTTTTTATTATTATTTCAAAGCTATTACAGTGAACGCATTTATATGGTATGGCGGCAGTCCACAGCACTTATTGCCTTTTAAACTAAAAATCAATATTAAAAACAATAATAATAATTTTAATAACAATAATTATAATAATGATGATAATTATTATAATAATGAAAATAATAGTAATTATTATTATTTTTTATTATTATTATTGTATAATTATTATCAATAGTATTTATTATTATTATTATTAACATATAATTATTATAAATTTAAAATATAAGTAAAACTTTGTATCGCAAGCAAGAGACAGCAATACATCGATAAATTCTTTATTTATCAATCGATTTTGATTCAGTTTTTATGATCTTGGTATCGTATCAAAGATTTATTTATTTTGTTAAGAAAATATTATTTTCCATGTAACTCAAATGCTTCCTTCGCGTGCATGTTCAAACGAATGTGTACCACCGACGAAGTACATGGTTTATATTCAAACAAAACAAAAAATAATTCCATATCCACATCAGCCCATTATGCCCAACTGCAGAGGCTTAGGCCTCCCCTCGAGATGAGGGTTCTTGGAGCGTAATCCACCACGCTGCTCTAGTGCGGGTTGGTGGAAAAAATTGTTCATGTAACAGCAAAATTTCAAAATTCTATGCTATGCAAAATTGTTGCGTATTTATTAAGTAATGGAAAATAGTGATCGTAAATGGATATACTCAGTATCTAAAATATTCTTTGGTGGCAAAAATTTCACTAAAAGAGGCTGTTAAACTTTTTTTTTTGTTTAATTTGGTAAGCATTAATATTGAGTCTTTTTTTTAAATTAAAGCGATAAAAGTTTCGAAAAATTATAACTTCTAATTATAATAATAATAATTGAAATTAACTTTAAAAAACCGAAAGATTTCCAATTCCATTGCAAAATCGTTTATTTTTCAAACGAGTACATTCAGCCACAGTATTTTATACTTTATGCACAATATCGATAAAGTTCAAATTATTTATTCGAGATTATCGAACGCAAAAGTGCGTGATACAAAGTCACCTTGGTCGAGTTTTGACGGCTTATGCAATACGGTGCGTTGATCTCGTTTGTATGAAAGTCACCGATATGCGATACAAGTGGAATAGGGAGGATGAATATGTACCTGCGTTATTGATGTACCTAACTACTAGTGATGTGCTGATTTCCTCAAAATAGTAATAATCTATTTAATCTGAGAAACTAGGTACATCACTAATATTTCGTTCGGTATTTTAATAACAAATCTGGTAAAATAGACCGCTGACCGGATATATGATCTGATAGTGATATCATTGCTAGTATTACATGCTACGGAACTCTATGTCTATGTCCGACACGCGTTCAGTCGGTTTTATATACTATATTAACCCAGGCACTACACATTAACCCAATTGGGTCAGATTGAAAGTCACGACCAATTTAATTGACAGAGACAATTGATTGAAAATGATTGAAAATTATTGATGATGATTGATGACAAGTTAATAGGTTAAGGTTACGTACGTTCGATGGTCAAAGAGAAGAATGTTATGTTAGGTTCGATTCTTCGAAATCCGTGAAAATCGTTTTTAAGCTTGAAGCAAAAGCGAACCAACAAATTTTGTTCGCTTCCGTAAGACTTTCCATAACCTTGCTGAGTTTGTTCATTTTGTTTAAGGGGATAGTCTTTCTCTCCGCGGCAATGATATCGCTATCTCCGTTTCAATCCCTCTTCCCTGACCTGTCCCTGAGTGACAGATATGAAAAAACCAACATACTCATCGAAACAGCTTGCGGGCCGTGCCTGTTTCCACTCCTAAAATTAGTATTTTTAAAAACCAAAATTTGCAACGTTATTAAGGAAGGCCGTTCCTAGGGCGGTATGTTTTCCTCTTTTTGAAACTCGTATAAATATAGGATTTATGAATGATTATTTTTAGAACGAAAAATTGAAAGTAAATCATGTTTTTGTAAAATTTATTGTAAAAACAACTAAACGAGATATCGAAAAAGGAAAAACACACCAAGCTGTAGCAGGGGTTTCTACTATTACATATATTTTTCATGTAGAAATTGAGGAATAGACAGGGGCTGGACCCTTTTTTTTGTATGGGAAGCCTACCGCCTTAAGACGAGTGTGCACTGGCAAATTTCTATACAAATGGCATTAACGATTGCACCACGTTAAACCTTAACCTATTGCCGCAAAAAAAATAAATTACGTAGTGCTCAAATCAGCAAAATAAATTTAAATGCGGGGGGCTTTTTATAATAATTCATAATAATACCTGGGATATCCTACACAGCTCTATCTAGTCCCAAACTAAATAAAGCTTGTACTATGGGTACCAGACAAATGGTATACATACTTATTATTTTTTTACATTATATACATATATAGATGTTTTACACTCAAACACGAAACAAATAGACATGTTCATGCACACAAATATTTGCCCCGGGTGGGAATCGAACCCGCGACCCTTGGCTCCGCAGTAAGGGTCTCTAACTACTCGGCCAATCGGTAAGTCAAAGATTTTGTTGATTTTTTTAATTTTTCACTTGACATAAAAATGCTATTAATTTCATGTTAATTTATAAAAATAAAACGATTCCAAAATAAAAATAAAAAAAAACGCTTGAACCTAATTTTTGCTGATCGGACTACAACATAATTTATTAGCGGCAATCGGTTAAGGTTGAATGGGGTGCGACCGCTTTAAGGCGTCATTTTCCCAGGGGTTGTAATCCATCGGTGTGTATAAATACTTGTAGAAGTATAAAGTTATGAATAGAGAGCGGACATACTAGACCAAGATTTAGTTCACAGATAGCTTTCCACAGATGTTGGATGTATTACAAACGTCATCTAGCGCTGATTCATTACTATGTGATCGCATTAATTAAGATATAACGATAACCAAAACCTGATCTTTGACTTTAAAAGGAAGTCTGTAGTTTATTAAAGTTTCCGTTAAAATCATTATTAGTTTAGTTAACGATTAGTTCAAATCAATATTTGAAAATTAAGCAATATTTATATATAACTAGAAATTTTATAAGGTATTACTAATTATTAAATTAAATAAGTATTATTAGTGTTCTTAATTACATACATACAAACTTAAAATAAACCTAAATTAATTAAAAATGGAAGCTTATACCAAATTAAAAACTAAAATTGTTCGGTTTATTTGACCTTGTTTTCGAGGAAGAGAAAACAACATTTAAATTAGGTATTGTCATTTGAATTTCAGGAATTCAAGTTTGATTTACGGGAGATCAAACGAGTTCACGAACGAACGTGGTTGATAAAAAAATATTTAAATAGTCCGGGAGCCCATGGCCAAAAATGGTTAGGAATTTCTCAACGCTGAATTTTCGATAAGTACTCCAAGTGCTCATTCACAAGGCTGCGGTCGCACAGTGTGTAATTATACCCAAAAAAATGATATCCTCGTTTTCGGCCACAAACCGACGGTAATTATGATTATAAATGAAAGAGGAAAGCTCCGGAGTGCCAATTTTGTTTAGTATGAGCAAAAGGTAATGTCAAAGTAAGCGAATATTTTTTGTCGAAAATTATAAAATAAATTCTAGTTCAATAATAATACAGGTTCAGAACAATTTGTACAATTGTTAGATAAAAAACTACAATCTACAGAAAGTGTTTGCGAGTCTCCAAGGAAAAATAAATATTGTCATTTTTTTGAATTAGTTACATTTTTTCTTTCTCGTAATTTAGCCTTATTAGCGTCTGATATTTATACTAATTTAAGGCCCACACTATAACTACTCGAACAAAAAAAAATTTCACACACTTATCTCATGGCGGATGCGCTATTGTCGCTCTTATTTAACTATTGTATAAAGTCTTCTGAATCTGTAGTATTTTTTGGACTACAAATTTTTTCCTAATTTCCGGCAAAAATAATTCGCTTATTTTGAAATTAATTTTTTCATAAACTGAACAAAACTGGCACTCGGAAGTTTTACTCTTGCATTTATAATTAATTAATTAATTATAATTGTCGGTTGTGACTAAAAACGACGATGGTGTTTTTTGAGTTTAATTACAGACTGGATCGGTCAGCTAGGCATATTTGCATTACCGATGTGCCATGTACATAGCGACAGCGTTTAGCGATTTCAACGACGGCGATCGCGACATTACCAGATAGTCTAACCGTACGTCACAGCCTATTTTCTCCTAATCTATTAGTTAGTATATTTAAGAATGAAACTTTAATAAATTAGAAAATCTGTATATATACAGGGTTTGGTGGCCTAATCAAGGATGTATAGCGTAACTAAATGGATTCCGATTTTGGGGGGTAAATTAGGAAATAAAAAGTTTTTGTTAAGTGCACCTTGTGACATTATAATTTTAGAATGCATAGTATGAAAGGTATTAAATTAATATTTTTATTAAAGAAAATTTCCGAAAATCAAGCATTCCCCCTTTCACGTCCAAAACTACTGAAACTGAAGTGTTGAAACAAATATGGAATATAGAGCCTAACTAATAGTATAAGGGGGAAGGCAGATAATTAAAAAAAACAAACATCCTGGTCAAGTGCATCTTGTGACGTGTCAAATGAAAGGACATAGTTTAAAATATAGCAAAGAAAATACGCTGAAATCTAAAACCTAACCCTAAAACCTAAAGACATCGAAAATTCGTATTTTTTTTTTTATTAAAAAAAATATATTTAGTTTAATTTTAATACGACGACAACCAAATGTTCCGACTTTTTCAATGACCTATTTAGAGACATATTTTTATTGTAAAACAATTTTCACGCTTATTATAAAACTTATTTTAATTCCTCAATCAGCCAACTGTTTGAGAAATATTTCAATGTGATTAACATAATCATGTATCCATAACATAATCATGTGTATTAAATCATGTATCCAGTAACCGAATGATTTAATTAGCGAACTGTGAAATAGTAAATAGATTTTTTTTTAAATTTCTTAATCGAATTTAATTGCTGAAAAATTTATTTAAAAGTGTGCAATTCGGAGGAATTTAAAATTAGTTTATTGGGTACAGATATGTCTCTTATGACTTATGTTTATATTTTGGAGAAGTCAACAATAAATAATATCAGAAGCCCATACATTTGATTGCATACTCCTTTACGCAAACACAATACTAGTACGTCGTGTTGCTAAGTGACAGCAAAGTCTTGTTGACAACCCCGACCAATGTCGTACAATGCGAGTTTACAACCGCTACTGCAGCTACTGTGTGCTTGCAGAGCGAGGTTCCATTGACTTAATTTTGATGATTTAATAAAAAATACATAGAGGTTACATATTATTCTTACACATAAATTGTTTTGAAATTGAAAACGTTTATCGGACCGTTTTCGTGGGGGAGTGTGGTTCGGCTATATTTCCGAAATTTATGATGATAGACGAAAGGCAGTGGTGTCAAAGGATGTAAGGGCTTGTGGGGCATCGTGTGATACCAAATTTTCTAAAACCTAATAGTCACTTTTGCAGAAAATTGAAAATTGTAAAAAAAAAGACGAAATTTCCCGATTTTAGGGCAAAAAAATTGATTGTTTCAAAAACGAATGCAATATCGAAAAAATTATAAAACCTCCCGAGGCAGATAGATTGTCTACCGCTTGGATAAAGAAATTTTATAATCGGTTGAAAACTGTGTGCTGGGCTTGTGCTCGTTTTATTGAATGGTTAGTACGTCAATTACCACGGCGAGTGAGATTCGGCCATATTTCAGAAAGTTATGAAGGTAGATGAAAGGCACTAGTGTCAAAATGTGCGGGAGCTTGCAAGGTTACGTATGGTACCAAATTTTCGAAAACTGGTCCATAACTTTAACTCTTTGGGTATATCACTTTTGCCTAGAATCTCAATAAATCTGAAAGTAAATTGCTGCGGTACAGTGTCCACGTACACACAAATACACGTCCCAATGGTTGATTCAAAGGTACGATTTATAACTAAAAAATCATGAGTCGTTTTAGCCCTGGCCCAGGGTTCATACAGAAATGCCCATGGTCCTTTAAGAATTAATGAGGCGATTTCCAAATCATATCGATAGAACGTAAACACTTAGTAAAAATACAAGCCTGTATGATGTCGTTATAATTATTTATAGCGTTAAGTGTTTAAGGCCAGGTTCCTCGACAGAATCGCGCTCTTTTACACCCGAAACGAACCTAGATGACAGCGAAAATTCATGATTCTTATTTTAATACAAAATATTTATTAAGTTCTGGTTAAAATCGAATTGTTTGGCTTATTAAATAATCTTCCCAAACACATTATAATTTTTACGCTATAAAACTGGTTTTGAGTTCTACCTCACGCAAGTTTTGTCATTATTTCAATTCAATTTGACAAAGTTACTAAAACCATCGAAAAATTCAGTTAAAAATATGAAGAAAAATATTATTTTTAAAAATTTCATTACTGAATATAACCTGATTTTCAAACGTGCAATTTGGAGGGGCCTAGCTTTAAACTTCCATTTGGTTTAAACTGCTCATGAATTTCATTAACAGAAATATTAAAAAAAAAATGTTTAATATTATCAACATTTTTGTTTTGTTAATGTCGTGTCGTATAACATTGGATACTGTAACGTCTTCATCCAAGAACCGTCCCAGCACATCGCATAAACCTAGTTCATTAAGGGCAACACATTCATATTGAACACGTTTCGCCGACAAAGGCGATAAATCGCTGTCGCATTAAGAATAGTGCAGAACTAAAAGTTTACCGCATAACATTGGCCTTCCTTGCGGTATCTACGCGGTACGGGAGGGGTAATTCCACGCTCCCGCTTTTCTGTTAAATAGAATTTTGTGTGACCCATATGTAAAATTCGTATTGGAAAAGAAAATAAAGATTATGAAATTACATTTCATGTGTAATTTAACAAAATGTTTGTCGAAAACGGAGTAGTTAAAGCCCTTGACTGCCTTAACTTGGAGCCAAGGTTCGCAGTTTTGATTCCCGCCCGGGCCAAATATTTGTGTGCATGAGCTGTCTATTTGTTGGCTGACTGTAAAATATATATGTACGATAAGGTATATATTATAAAGAATATTTGAGTATGTATATCAGTTGTCTGGTACCCATGATACAAGCATTGCTTAGTTTGTGACTAGGTGGTGCTGTGAGGCATGTCTCAGGTATTATTATATTTGTTTTTTATTTTATTGACGGATATGTGTCTTTACAAAGCCTATGTATTTATCTAAATGATTTTAATTTAGGATATTTTCTACGTTAAATATGGTCACTCTACTAGATAAACAAAAGCTTATTTATTTAATTAATGTAATTAAAAATGCCGTGCTGTTTTAATAATTGGAAACGTACTATATCAAGTTAATTAAAACAAACTAAAATATATAAATACAGCGTTGTCACAGTTTGTATTGAAACGCCAGTATGTCGTTCGTTTGAAATACATCAGCGTCAGTCAACGGGAGACAGTTTTCTAGATCGAGTGTATTAGAAAACATTAGTTTTAGGATTGGTTTTAGGTAGGGCTGGCTGGCTGTTTCGGTATGTTAGTTCGGATAAATTTTTCGATATCCGTCGTGTTTTATAATTACCTTGAAAACACCTTAATAAATAAATTGAAATTAACGCGATGAGTTACACGACAACCATTGTATAATTTAATTTTTATATTATAATTTGCGCAGTACATAATCTATATATATATATATACAATTTACAATACAATTCCCATTACATTAATTTTCTTAAATAAAAATAAATAAATACTTGTACGATTTTATGTATGTATTACGTAAGAAAATCTATAAAATCTATTTAGTTAGTTTTGAGTTGGAACATAGTAACCGATAAGCATAAAATACTAAACTAGAAGCCCTCTTCTGCGTTTACCGTCTAACCACTCATACTCTAGGTAGCTGGTGCAAGATGACGAGTTTTAGTCCGAGTTTCAGTGTGTAAGGTGAATTGACATTTATAACTATTAAAACCAAACACTGCTTTTAAATTAATTTACTGTATGCCTATAGGACTAACGATAATGTATCTTTTAAATACACGTCATTCTGCATTTTTAAAACTTTATCTACTTGTTTAGTATGCATTTTTTGAGAGTTATTGTAATTGTCATTTCATTATAAATACAATAAACAACTACATATATAATAAACAGTTTCTTTTTTTTCAAAATAGTTTGAAATGCCAAGACAAATCTAAAAGCATGAAACAGTAATATGTGAAATAATCAAATTTACTTATGAAGAAAATTTTAATTATTGTTCTTCAGAAGGGGCTTTCAGTGTGATAATCCACATAAACGCTCTTAAGCGATTACGACGCTAATACGGTATGTTTTGAATTCTAATCTTGTTTGAGTTTGAACTAGGTTTGTATAAATCCAAAACATTTTAATTTCTATAAACATGCTGGTTATGGAAATTTCGAGCATTTTTATAACTATTACAAAGTTTTTATAACTAGGATGTCTATAAAAATTGCGATGTTTTGGTTCTATAGAAACCTAGTTCTAAAGGCGGGAAGCCCCTTCTTATAGTACAAATCAATTTATCTCTATGGTTGTTATTGAACATCTATATATAAATTTGTGAAGAAAAAGCTTTAGACCCCTTTTTAAGCATACTACGCGCACGAAGGAGTGTGAGATTTGGCATAGTTAAAGTTTATGTGGAAAAGGAGTGCCAGAAACTAAAATCTTTATATATGTGTTTCAAATACTGTCAACCATGTGAGTTTAATAGTCTGTCGTTTGCGGCAATTTGAATTGATTTACTCTAGCCCATTTATTATTGGTGGTTTTGAAATGTATACTGGGCGACCACTAGTAATGTATAAAGACGTCACAAATACTTCACAGTATTTAGTTTGTTCTTTCAAGTTCATGTCGACAACGAGATCGTGATTATTTTAATTTCATTCGTAAATAATATTTAAAATTGCACATATTACAAAAATAATTTTCAAATTGCACATTTTAAAATTGCGTTCCTTTCAAAAAAATATTGTTTAATAAAGTTTCAATTCGAATAAAATATCTTTGTTAAGGACATCACCTTAATTCGAGAGTAATTTTGTAAGAAATTTTATGCGTCTATATACTCATAAAAACGACGTCCTTGGATTGTAATTATTTAATGACTTTTACGAGTTTTTTAGTCTGGTAAGGTAGCACAAAGTAAATAATTAATGATTTGAGATGGTATCTTACAAAGGTTCCCTTCGGTAGGTATCGCATAACTAAAACAGATGATTTTAGCTTTAGGTATGTCCTAGGTATTTCAATTTCACATACATATGACGACCGCTTAGCCTAGTGGGTAGCGACCCTGCCTACGAAGCTGGAGGTCCCGGGTTCGAATCCCAGGTCGGGTCAGTATTTATATGATGAATATCGATACTGGTACCGGGTCTTGGTTGTTAAATGTAAGTGGTGTCTTCGCTTGGTACCCAAAACACAAGCTAGTGCTTAGTTTGGGGCCTAGACGTTGTTGTCATGTGTACGTTATTATTATTATTATTATATACTTTAATTTTGTACTTGAAGTATGTTTCGAGATTCGAGACAGCCAGACATTACGAAAATCCTATAAATACAGATTGTAGATGATATGATGACAATACTTTTTACTACAAATATTGGATACGAATAATAATAATAAATATAAATAAAATGATGAAATGATTTATCACAAATCATATAGCAAATCAGTGGCAAAGGCTGAGCTAGAAAAAAGAAAGCCCGCTGCGATAATCTAGCTATTAACACGTATTACGATGGTCTATTCTAATGTTCAGGGTTCGTTAGTACATGAACATTAGAATAGGCCACAATATCAATGACAGACTATCTATTGCGTGGATTATCGCAGCCGGCTTCTCTTTTATAGATCAGCCTTCGCCATTGTAACGCATTATTACATCTAAAGGTAGTTATTCATTATTATTCAAGTACATTTTTTTTAATTGTCCTTTCTCTCTTTCCCCGCTTCATCTTTTGCTTTTATTACTTTCTTGTCAACCCCTCCATACCAGCCTATTATGCCCATTGCAATGGCTTAAGTCTACCCTCTTTATGATGGTGCTTGGAGCTTAATCCACCACGCTGCTCCAGTGCGGATTGTGTGGATTTTAACGACTGCCATATCATGATGGCAAACGGTATCGATGGCTGTTTTTGGGATTCGAACAACGACCTTTATAAGAAGCGGGCTCATCACCACTCTGCTATCACGACTTCGTGATATGATATAACCTAACCATCATATAACCCCTATCTCGTCCTTTCAACACTAAAGTGTTCTTGCTTAAAAAACCCACAACTAATCGCTATAGTTTTTGACATTTAGCACTGAACAACTTTAGCCTTCAATGTTTTTTTGTTATTTTAATAAAGCTTAAAATGGCAAATGCATCTTTTAGTATATTTTACATTACCTAACTTTTTCTCAATTAACAAGCCAAATTGCCAGGTTTGACGTATTTTTTAATTATTTTGTAGTAATTTCGTGCAAACATATACTAGCTCTAGCCCTTTCTTTTCTTTTACTATGGACTTATTTTTACGTCCCGCTAGATCTGAGAAAATGTATTGTTAAAAACATCCGTTGTTGAACACGAACTAGAAGAAACAGAAATTTATCAATTTTATATTTTATAAAGTATCTACCAATCTAAAATATGCTATTTCTTTCAAAAAACGCTATTATTCAGAACTCGTAGGTAACACGTACATCACACAGTTATTTCGCTACAAGAATAGATGAACTAAGATATTCTACAAACCGCACATTTTCAGAGAAATACCGATCTCTATTAGCCCACTGTGCAACACGCGACAATAAATCCATCGAAGTCTCTCGTAGTGAAAATAAATTTGTCCCGTGTCATTGTAAATTACACCTCATCTGATGTTGAAATTAATTTGCAAGGAGCAAAAGCATTATTTCATTCAACCAAATGGTCGCAGTATGACATGCAACTTCTATGTTCTTAGACATAGATAAAAGTGACCAGAAAAAAAAACATGAACTGGAAAAACGTAAACAAACTTACAAAACCCTTTTATAGTTGGAGGGAATATTTTTACGGCCAATTTTTTTTTTTGTGAAGCAAAAGAAACCAATCGGTCGTAGTAATTTGTTAACATTGGCAACACTAAATAAATGAAGACTTTTTTTAATTTCACATTGACAGATGACTATTTTTACCACCAATAAAAAATAGCAATTTTGCAGTTTTTTATTTTATTTTTGGGCATCAAAAATAACCGTAAGTCGAAATCAGATTCAATTTTTCTTATTATTTATCTTATCTATATAGGTCGTTGTATGCTAATGGGTTAAGTATTTGAACTTACAAAAGCTCACAGTTGCCCTATAAGTCTACATACAGGTTAAGTTATATATCCATTTTATTAAGAGACACTCATGGATGTCCTTATAGATACCGCATTGTTACAACAAAATTGTGAGCATGAAAATATACTACGTAGACCGTATATTATACAAAAAACGTATATTGACGTATTTGTTTATCGCTACTCGTCCCAGAATGCCATCTTAACGAATATTTCAATTTAAAAATATTAAAAAAACCTTTTTTTGGTCGATATAGTTACAAAAGTACATAACTATCAGTGACTCCGTGATTCGGAGAGCACATTAAGCAGTTGGTCTCGGTTGCTGTCTATAGATGGTGGTCGTTACAATCCACCAGCCCGCACTGGAGCAGCTTGGTGGATTTAAGCTCCAAGCCCCGTCACCCTGGGAGAGGCCTAAGCCTTTGCAGTGGGGTATAATGGGCTGATAAAATGAAAAAAAAATAGCTACATAATAACGATTTTCGGATTTATTTCTTTACTTGTACTGTAACAGCTTGCTTATTGCCAAATTTCATAATTTCAGGTCAACAGGAAGTGCTCCATAGGTTTTCATTTACTTGCGAGTGTCAAAATATATAAATGACTATATGTTTTTTATTGCTTGATTTTTTTTTACAGCTCCAAGGGACTGTAGAGTGAAGTATTTGATATAAATTTCAACTTGATACCTTTATAAGTTCCTGAGAAAAAGGATCTTGTAAGACAGACAGACAGACGAACAACCAAGTGATCTTATAAGGGTTCCTGTGTTCCTTTTGAGGTACTGAACCTTAAAAAGCAGTGGCATTGAATAACAATTATTGAATGTATACTTCTCTGCAGGATTATTTTGGTAGTTGTACGTGTATGGATGGATCACGAAAAGCCATTTTGCATCACATCATCATGCGCTTCACTTCTTCACTTCATCAGCCCCTTTTTATCCCACAGTAGGGGCTTAGGCCTCCCCGGGTGAGGGGGGCTTCGAGCTTAGATCCACCACGCTGCTCTACAGTGGGTTGGGGATTGTAACGACCGCCATCTATTGACAGCGCCCGGGACCGACTGCTTAACGTGCTCTCCGAGGCACGGAGTCAGTGATAGTTATGTACGTAAGTCAGAAAAACTCATTGGTACACGCCCGGATTCGAACCATGGCCCTACGGCCTTACAAATTTAAGACAGGTTCGTTGCGCTTTGGGCTATCACGACACATCATGTGCTTGCGCTGCGGTAATTTTTAAGCATGCATTTTATTTATAACTCGGAATAATTACTACAAAGTTTATACGATTCATTGTCTATGAAGCCAATAATAATAATAATATATTCTTTATTGTACACCAAAAGTTAGAACAAAAATAAATAATAAAAAGCCAATTACATGAAATTCTTGTTTTTAGCACCATTTTTAAAACAATTAAGATGTTGCATAGTAGCGAGAACCTCTTTTAATGATTATTTAACGTATGCATTTTTTTTAAATGAATGATGAAAACGGGCTAAGTTCGAGGCGGACTCGCACACGAAAGGTTCCGTACCACCGTACAATATATAAAAAAACGTTTCCTGTATGGGAACCCCATTTAATTATTAACTTTGTTTTATTTTTATTACGCCGTTGTAACGACCATACTAATTCAAACTCTGTAAGAATTTTAAGTGTCTACCTATTAAGGTTCAGACGATACAGCCCTGTGACAGACGGACGGACGGACAGACAGACAGCGGAGATTTAGTAATAGGGTCTTCGTTGGCACCTTTCGGGTACGGGACCCTAAAAATCGCGATTCAGCGATTTGCATACAATTTCGATTTCTAGATCACGTTATAGTACAATTTCATTTTAATAATATTGAATCATTTAAATAATGTGCGCCGTTTACATGTATACAGGATGAGATTTTAGTAACCAGCCAAAATTTTTCTACATGTTAGGTATCACCAATAGACCTCATTACGTAAATAAAAATATAGGTCAAATATTCATAATCAATAATTATATCCTAAATGTTTTCAACAAAATTTGGCTACCTTCTACTTACATACGAAAGGGCGGGGCATGGGGCATGTGTGCGGGGCGCGTGCGCGTGCACTGGCGCCCTCGTGAATGGTGACTAGTATATTGGTAGTTTTGGATAAGGTTTACATAGTCTTAACTGAATATTTTCCTATTGAACGATACTAAAAAGGAACAAGACGGCCAACGGATTTTTATCAAAGGTCAAATTTAGCTGGTCACTAAAACCTCAACCTGTATAGCAATGGTATATAGTGTAATAATATACTTATATATCGGCCGTTGAGAGTTTGCGTTCCTGACAGGTCGTAATCGGCATAGTACATAATCGGATGGTTGATGTGAATTTATACACTGAAAAAAATTAGATAACAAAACTAGTTGTGTTACCATGAAAATAGCAAAATATTGATAATTTTTAAACAAAGTTAGTTAAAATGCAAGCAACTGATAGGTAAGCTGGTACAACTGAGTTTGACTACTTATAGCAATAGTTATGTTGTCACTATTTTTAGGTAACTAGTAATCAAATAATGTGTGTATTTTTTATTACTTATAACTAAAAACTTTTTTCCGTGTACCGTCGGACGATTCCCGTTTTCAAATATTTTTATCGTACGAATGACACAAAATTAAATTAAAAATTATATTATTATGTCAACTCAAAACAAACATGATAAACAGCTATAAATCTCATGTGTCAGGAACGCAAACTCTCGACGGCCGATGTAGGTAATAGTATTTTTATTTATACATGCGCATGGCACGCGTAATAATACGGTTAAAATTTAATTAACATCGATGTACGATTAATACTCAAAGTTAATGCAAAACTCGCTGACGCATAACATCAGATACACAATTGTTTCCTGGCCAGTATATTACGCATAAAAGTTGTATCGATAGAGGTCAAACTAAGCGTGGAGGCACCTTGTCGTAACAAGCTCACGGTATAAAATATGACACGCGGTGAGACAGTTACAAGTAGTGGCGTGGTGGAACGGTGTCCGGACGATACGGCGTCGGCTGACGTCGGATTACTTCGGATCAACTGACTAATGACTCGATGGTATTCTAGCGTAGCGGTGCAATAAATGCATTCAATTATACTGACGTACTAAAATTGGATATTAAAAAATGGCTGAAAAATATAAAAAAATTAAGCGAAGGATTTTCGTTATTAGGGTTAGGTACCCTATTACTAAGACTCCGCTGTCTGTCTGTCTGTCTGTCTGTCTATCATAGGGCTGTATCGTCAGAACCATAATAGGTAGACACTTTAAATGTTCAGAGTGTGTATTACTATAGCCCCTGTAAGGACAAGTAATAAAAATAAAATAAAGTTTAAAATTAAAGCGAATCCCCATACAATAATCGTGTTTTTTTTTTAAATTGTACGGCGGTACGGAACCCTTCTTGTGCGAACCCGTCTTGCACTTGTCCGATTTTCTGTTTGTTAGTGTTTCACGTTTCAGAACTGAACGAATAAGTTGAAATAATTTAACTTATTTTATATTTTTCGAAATAAAATACAATAACTCTATATTTTCAGATGTACTCCTTTTTGTCATCAGACCTTCGAATTTCCATTATTAAAGTATTCACTCACTTAGCATTAAAGATTATGGTCTAGAAGCTTTTCACTTCTGTAGGCTGAGGGCTGTTCACTCTACCGTCACAAAAACTAGTAATATCGATGTTTGGGATATAGATATTTGACTTAAGTATTCATAAATAAAACACTCATTGGTCCACACGTCTATTGCGAGAATCGAACCCGTGACCTTGGTACTAAAGGCGGGGTACTTATTAGTCACTATGCCACCATAACTTTTGTATCTACGTTTATCCATCATCAGCTTAGCAGTATGAGATGATGACTTTCAGATGCAAGTATCTGAATAACTAAAAAATAGCGCCCAAAAAAAACCTGCCAATAAGAGTTAAGGCTATCCCTCGATTTCTCTGGTATCTCATCATCAGATCCTAACTTGGTGACAATGGGACCACCTCAGGAATACATATACGCATTCAAACAAAATATTATTTTTTTAAAGCGGGCCACAATTGACGAAAATACCGACTGTCGTACATACAGACGAACATAGAATCTCCTCTTTTTCGAAGTTGGTTCAAAACAGTTTAAATCGTTTGTAAAAGTGCTACAATACATGTGTCTCGTACATAATCGACAATAGTATTTTCAAATACGTAAGTATTATTTTCAAAAACGTACGTATTATTATATTACGTATTGTCTCATTGAAAATGACTATCATATCCAATTCACGGGACACGCATTTTTAGCCATAACTCAGAGGGTATGGAGTCTAGCTAAAATTTTAAGGTCTTAAAAGATCAATAATTTAGTTGCGCATCGTATGACACCAAAATTTTGAAACAGTTTGGTAGTTATCGAAAAAAAATGGAAAATGTAAAAAAATCGAGATTTTTTCGGATTTTTTTTTACTAAATCCAAAATATTTCGAGAACGGGGACCGATAGCGAAAATTAAAAAAAATTGTATCTTGGCCATTAACGTAGCTACGGTTTGAGACCAAGTTTTTGGAAATCGGTTGGTAATGGTAAGAGAAATTATTTCCGAAAGATGAGATTTTTTGGTCGATCGCTGGTGTTTACGGATATAAGTTACTACATTTCAGAGGGTATTCGCCGGATCGCTTCGAAGTGTTATACAAAAGGTTAGAGGGCATCAATAGCTACAGTTTGAGACCAAAATTTTGGAAATCGGTTAGAAATCGAACAAGAAATTTGACATCACATGTTAGATTTTATGGACGATCGGGAACTTGTTAACATTACGGTCATCGCCTTTCGGCCTGTGTTCGTTCGAATGCTTCATTATCGAGTTCAAAACGTTTAAGGATATCAGAAGGCTGCAGCTTAAATCGTGGCAATGCCACTATTTTGTGGCAATAAAATAATCTGTGAAAATCGGATTTGAGTAGGTTCATTTTCAATGAAACCGATGGTTGCGGGGACTGCAAGATCTGTGGATTTTATTATTATTATTCTAAAATACTAAAATAGTAGAACAGTAGTAGATAAAATAATTATACATATTAAGGGGATAGTCTTTCTCTCCGCAGCTTCGAATTGGCATCGCTGTCTCCGTTTAACCCCTCTTTCCCGACATATTCCTGAGTGACAGAGGTAACAAGAGCAAATTCCCAAGAATACCTATAAAACACCCGTCGAAACAGCTTGCGGGTCGTGACTGTTTCCACCCCTGAAATGTGTATAAATTGGAAAAAAATTTGCAAGGTCATTAGGATGTCCCTAAAGCGGCACGTTATGTTTTTTTTCTGAACATTTTAAATTGAATTTATGACTTATAATTTTCAAAAACAAAGAACCCACAGAAATCATGTTTTTTGGGAATTTTTTCTAAAACAACTAAACAAGATATCAAAAAAACAAAAACATACCGCCCTTTCATAGTATTTCTCCTATTACATATATTTTTTCTGTAAATATTGATCCAGAGATACGGCGAGGATTAATAAACGGGCTGAATCCTCTTTTTTGTATGAAAAGCCTACCCCCTTAATGTAATTTTATTAAATGTTATATATAGTATTACACTGTAGCAGTTTAGAGAACATGTTCCCTACATTTGCATGTCTATCAAATGGATTCAAATGATAGGTATACTCCATATCTATCATTTAAATCATTGAGCTTATTGAGTAAGACGTTATGTAAGCAGCACAAGTTTATTATATTTGATTTACCTATAACTATTAAAAATTCATAAACAAGTAATTTTATTCATGAGCCATTTATCTATCGATTAGAACAAGTTCTACCTATTTACTATGGTATATATAGACGTTTTATCTTAAAATGTATGATTTGTATTTCGGATCCTATACTATTCTATAGTGTTAGTTTAGTACACATGCTCAAGGTCGAGCACAGACATTTATAATTATCAAAAAAAAATCTCAATAGTTCTCTCGAAAGATCTACCACGGACAATTCGATAAAATTAGACCAAAAATATAAAAATTGAGATAAAAGCTGAACGAAAGTCATCAAGTATTAAATAGTATCTAAATCGCGAATCTACGAAATCCGCCTTGAGTAGACAGAGCGGGGCGAAAAAATGTTCCAACAAAATTAAAAAAATATCGGACTACATTAAAAAAAAATATTATGAATTAATTGTGTTAAAAATAGAAAACGGCAAATAAAAATTTGTAAATTAGAATTCATAGAACATTTGTTTTGAAAATCTTTTCTTATCATTTAGTTTTTTAAATGAAAATAAAAGGATTTCTAACCTAAGAACCCAAGCCGAACTTAGTGACTCACACTTGATTTGAAGGTGGCTAGCATTTCTAACAACATAGTTTTGTGAAAGAAACCTGTTTCGAAAAAAAAAAAAACTATATCTGTCGAATTTCGAATTTGAAATTACCACATTTGAAATTAGTTCTCGAAAAAAAAAATTAAGATTCTGAAATTACATTTAAAGTGTAATATAACAAAATGCTTGTTTAACCTAAAAGATAAACAATAGACGCTGTCTAATCTCAGAGTTTGCCATTTTGCTCAAGTATCAGATTGTTTCTAAGTGTGAGACGATCTTAATGAATATACTAATAGTCCATTAAATGACATTTTGATTTTATTTGAATTCAAAAAGGCTGTTACCAACATTTTTTTATGAAAACGCGCAAAATCCTGCTTTAACTTGTATAAATACAACAACAAACATTTGTCACAATTTGGGACAAATATGTATGTGCATGAACATGTCTATTTGTTCCGTGTCTGGGTGTAAAAGTATCTATATATATATATATGTATGTATTATAAAAAAAAAAAGAATATTTAAGTATGTATATCAGTTGTCTAGTACCCCATAATACCCCCCCTCCCGTCCCGGATATTATTATATTATTATTTTTATATTCAAATATTTAATTGAACTTATCGATGTCATTTGGATCGAGACTAAACCTTTTATTTTTTGAAACAAACAAAACTTTTAAAATATTTTATATTAAAATAAAAATAAACACTAGAGCGAAACTAAAAATAAAGCATTTTATTGCAATAGTGCATTTTGCTTGCAGTAAAAGCAAATATAGGTAATTCCAGATAAGACCCTCATGATTTCTTATCAGTCAAGTAAAAAGTGGGCAGTAGTTTTTCTGTTATATTTCGATTTGGTCGACTTCAATAACCGAACAAAATTCCAATAACCGAATAACCTCGTATATACAAAAATTAACCACTGTTGTTTATATCGCTTTTATTGTAGTATTACAACAGATAGCGTATTTTTTTTAAATGAAAAGCTCTAGCTTCTCAGAGTTCCGTATGTCCGAAATAAAAATTAGAACCCTTATGTAATTACTTCGTCTATCCGTCTGTCACAGTCTGTATTTCTTCTGAACCCACTGAAATAAAAACATTGAAAGGTACAACTTATACAGAGTTTGATGACCCGATTCTGATTTAATTTTGGTGGGCTAATTAGAAAACTAAAAATAAAACTTTTATAAAGTGCGCCATATGACATATAAAATATATACATACTAGCTTTCCGCCCGTAGTCTCGCTCGCGTGGACTGCACAGTTGTACGGGGACCACTTTTTCTGGGATAAAAAGTAGCCAATGTTACCCTTTAGTTCATAAATTATATATACATATGCAAAAAATTATAGCGGTCCCTGTATAACTGTGTAGTCCACGCGAATGGAGCGGCAGGTGAAAGTTAGTTTGAAAATGAAATTTAGCCCAAGTTACTCGCTGATAATGTAGCTTTCTACAGGTGCGAAAGAATTTTTCTAATAAGTTAAGTACTTTTTGAGTTTATCCGTAACAAACAAAAATGAAATCTATCCTCTCTATAATACGACAAAAGAAACCACATGAACTAAACAAAAACAATCAGAAATTATTAACAACTATTAACCCACAAAATTGTGCCTCGGAGAGCACGTTAAGCTGTAGATCCCGGTTGACATCAGTATATGGCAGTCGTTAAAATCCACCAACCCACATTGGAGCAGCGTGGTGGATTAATCTCCAATGTCCCTCACCCTGGAGGGAGGCCTAAGCCCTTGCAGTGAGGCATAATAGACTGGTGGAAGTGGAACCTACAAAAATAGTATCAACCTTCCTAAATGTAGGTTTATAATAATAATAATAATAATATAATAATAACACACACAATCACAACAACGTCTAGGTCCCAAACTAAGCATTAGCTTGTATTTTGGGTACCAAGCGAAGACACCACATACATATAACAACCAAGACCTGGTGCCAGTATTAATATTCATCATATAAATACTGACCCGACCTGGGATTCGAACCCGGGACCTCAAGCTTCGCAGGCAGGGTCGCTGCCCACTAGGCTAAGCGGTCGTCGGTAAAATGTATTCCATGTATTCCAATAATGATAAAATGTATTCCAACCCATAGTAATATTATAACACAGCCGTAACCTAGGTGGTCTATGATAAATCCTATTACCTAATTAAAATGTCGTCACCGTCACACGCCCCCAGACAAGAACAAATTCTTGTTAAGTAAATCGGAAAATCGTCTCGCTAACGAACTAACAGCTATTATTAATACTTCATATCGTGAAGTTACGAGTCGAACACAATGGATGTGGCATCCGTAATTATATGCTGCATGTTTAAAAACGTTTAAGATTTTAAGTAATTGTAACATAGAGTATCTAATTATGGTGTAAGAAATTGTTATGTTAAAAGTAAATTACTAGACTAGATCACTGATTTGTTAAATTTTAAATACTAAAATTATAACTTCAAGTACATTAGAATTAGGATTGTAATGTTATTATTGCTGAATTTAATTAAGGGTGTTTGTACAGAATTAGATCTTATTGCGGTACAATTTTAGACTGAACTGTTTCTCAAATACAACAATGGTTACATGAAAATGGTGGCCTATTTCAGGACACCAAAATTTTTTATTACAGTTAATAAATAATAATATTAATCATTTTGCTTATTACTTTATTTTCGGCCTATGATTTTGATATCGAGACGGCCGGATCTTGGTGTTCGGAGGCAAACCTTTGTCCGTCAAATAAGCTGCCGTCTGAAAGAGAGGGGTATGGATAGGGTGTTCCAAGGTAACACCAAGATAATACAAAGCACTTTTGGGCGGGAAGAGTTGGTGGGCTTTTTTGTTAGGGTCAGTTTTAAGTTTCTGATATTTGTAATGTATTAGTTATTTTTATAGATAGGTAATTTTAGTTTTTAATGAAATGTTACTTTAATATAAGCTTTTGTTTTTGTTAATTTAGGTTTATTTAGTATTAATTAGATATAAACAATAATGTCCATAGGTCATTATATACTTTGTGTAACTTTTAGTAATTTTGATTCATGAAAATTCTTTTTGACGTGGTCACCAAATAAGTGTACATTGTAAACCAGACAACAATATGATGTTGTAGACCTTATGACATGGTGGACATTATGATACTGCGGAGCATATGGTACAGTGAACCAAATGATATAGTGGTCATTTTGATACAGTAGGACTTTATGTACATAAAGGTATTGTTTGATAGGTACTGTATAAATCAGTGCTTTTAAATTCTTTCATTACTCATTTCATATCCAAGCTAAGCGTGCTGCATATTTTGTTTTGTTACCTACAGTTTTAGACTATCAAATGGCTTCATTAAACCCGGTGTTCGACTTGAACATGAAATTGGCGCAATTTGAGTGTCTCATCGTTATTAAATTCTTTGGGCTTGAGATATATAATCTAGTATTACTAAAGCCTTAAAATACTGTTACATATTTTTAAATGTTTTTTAAAGATTTGTAATGTCGTTAAGGTTGTCGTGTCGTTATACCGCTATATTATACCGCATAGCCTAGTGAGGAGCGACCCTGCCTGCGAAGCTGGAGGTCTTGGGTTCGAATCCCAGATCGAGTCAGTATTTATATGATGAATATTAATACTGGCGCCGGGTCTTGGTTGTTATGTGTATGTGTTGCCTTCGCTTGGTACCCAAAATACAAGCTAATGCTTAGTTTGGGACCTAGACGTTGTTGTGATTGTGTGTGTTATTATTATTATTACACTTTTATATTTTATGATTTGATTTACTTAACATACAATGATTACTGACTGATATACAAGTTGGAATGGGATAGCAATCAAGCACGTGATTTTTCCAAAACTATTTTTTCTCAGATATACCGTATTCGAGAAATCGACAATGCTTGTTTCCATATGTTGATGTTTTGTTTGAAATGTGTCATTTTGTAACATATGCCGAATGAGTAGTTATGAGCATCTAATAGACGTCGCTGTCATAGTCTAGACACTGCATACTACATACATTCACTATACCGCGCGCGCGGTGCGGCGCTTTTGATTTGGTGAAGAAATGATGTTATCAATAAGTATATTCACTCACATCCGTTCTAAATTTTAATTTTTGATCAAAACCCGAGTTGTCCGGTTAAAAAACGACTACTTAGACATAGTTTAGTAAAAATTTGATTTTTCTCTTTCTTTCAAGCCTGTGTCGCAAGAGAAGATAAAGGCAATACATATTTTAATTAAATTAGGTCTAATTAAACGTCTCTGAATTGGGCAGTAAACGTGCATTATCTATTAAGCCATTAATATGTTTTGAATATATCCCTTTGATCGCGAACAACATCTGTCATCATAGGCTTAAACTAGTCTATGATTTTGATCCTACACGATATTTCCTCAGAGATACGATAAAATGTCGTTTCGATTGTGCCTCAATCCGGATGTTGATCAATCTACGGTTTTGGTTGAAATCCTGATAATACATATAATGTGAATTGATTTAAAGTGTATCCTAACATAATTTCGTCCATACCAACGTCCCAGTCCACCGTGAGTACCTACTCACAACCGTTTATTAAATACCGGTAACGTCTGCCATAAATAATACCGGTAACGTCTGCAATAATAAATACCGGTAACGTCTGTCTAACACGAAAACCGGTTATCGATGTCAGATATGCAAATTCGCAATCTCGTTTATCAGTTAGAGTTCACGCCATCGAAACAAAAGGCAATTAATTTTTAAATTATTAATCATCATCGAGAATGAATTCGAATTCTTTTTTGTTACGTCGCCATAACTCGTTCGGCGATTTCAAATTGTTTTTGATCACTTGTTCATTTATTTAAATTGAAATTTCAAAAGAGCCGAACTAAGAAACTTATTGGATTTTTTATTCGGTTGTTTAATAAAATCGTGCCGCAACAAACACATTTTTAACCACAATAAATACTGGAATGTTCTTAACTTAATATATTTACTTCAAATGTGAAAATGTTTTCGTTTGAAACAACTGATTTTTTTGAATGGTCATCTATAACCGACCAATTATTAGAATGCTCAGAACATAAAAAAAAAACATCATTCAGAGTAAAACATGTCAAACATTTCGTATCATGTTAATAACAAATGCAAAATAACGAAAGAGTTACTTATAAAAAAATATGCACTCGTATAGTTTGTCGAATTTCAGATGTTGACTTCTCATCAAAATTGCATCTTTATCCGATGATTATTTGAGAATATTAGATGTCTTGCAGCAAAAGTTATTTTTAACGAAATTCACACGTAGTTTAAAGAAAAAGATAAGATTCTAAACCTCCTTTATACACAAACCATTTATTAGGAAGCAATATTTCCAGTTTACTCATAATTAGTCTATAATTTGTCCGATGAAACTTAAACATATTTGCCAAAATAGACGAAGTTTTGAGGCTGACAAAATAAATATCACTTAAATTTTAATTATGCAACAACTGAGTCGAATAATTAATAAAATAATTTAAACGAGTTAATCACAATTTCAGGAACAACATGGCCAACTAGTATAAAATATTTTTAAAATGCAGAAGTTTGGAAACACCGCGCCTCTATTTAGATATGTAAACAAATTAATGTAATCAATCTTAAAATAACGACAATTATAAACATTCCCGAACGTGATACCGGTTATATATATAACATTAAGACTATAAAAGCAGATAACATATTTATAGAGGATTGAATTATATTTAACAATTTCGAATCATACACATTGTATTAAATAAACACAGCGTATAATAGCGTTCCTTGTATTTGTATAGATTTTAATTTTCATCTTTTAAATAAATTTCATCTATTATAAACATACCATACCGATACCATATCAGCCTATTATGTCCGATTGCAGAAGCTTAGAACTCCTCTTTGAATAAACAAGCTTGGAACTTGACCCACCACGCTGCTCCAGTCTGGGTTGGTGCGTTTTAACGACATCATCATCATCAGCCCGTGTCTCTCCACTGCAGGATATAGGCCTCTCCCAACGCTCGCCATCACACACGGTCCTCCGCCTTTCGCATCCAACTACCCCCGGTATGGTGGTTCAGGTCATCTGTCCACCTGGCCGGGGGGCGTCCAACACTTCGCTTTCCGGTACGTGGCCTCCATTCAAGAACTCGTCTACCCCATCGGTTATCAGTTCTACGACAAATGTGACCGGCCCATTGCCACTTCAGTTTGCTGATCGCTTCGGGTATGTCGACAACTTTAGTTCTTTGACGGATTCAGTGTTTCTGATTTTATCCATCAAAGAAACACCGAGCATAGCCTGCTCCATAACACGCTGAGCGACTTTAAATTTGTGGGTCAGTCCTGCCGTGAGGACTGACCACATAACTAATTTAGTTCATAATTAGAATTCAGTTACATATTCTTTGTGGTTAATTCAATCAACACAAAATTGATTCGGAACAATCTAGAAGCACTATCAAAAAAACCCCTTCATAACCAGTTATATCATTTAATCTTAACAAAATTACCTTCTCTGAATGCCTTCTTTAACATACATCCGAGATAACAACTCCCGTTGATTTAGAAACGTATGGACGTTCAAAAAATTTGTTTTCGCTTAACTAGATATTCAGAATTGAATTGATCGATAAAATCTTTTAGATGGTTTTATAATATTTGTAATTTTTTATTACTTACAAATCAGTGTTGTACAGTCAATACGCAATTTCATATTTTTGTTGTAAACTCGTTGCTATTCATGAGCTTTTGAATAATTTTTTTATTCAGTCATATATATATCTACGTTTACTATGCTTCAATTAATTATAACCAGCGTTTGGTTTTATAACCACGTTATTGTAAAGATTTCGTAAAGTTTATGTTCCTGTCAAGGGAGTCTAGAATTTTAATTATGTCTCTGAACAACCAATGAAGCACTGCAGCGCAAGTATGTGTGAGTGGAATTTCGCAGCGTACCTACTGGCGGTCGGTGGACGATTGTGTTAAAGTTGACGCGTGCGTACATAGCCAGCTGACTTATTCCGGGTCCGGGTATTCATATAGGGCTAGAATTTAATTATGTCTGTGCATAGACATAACTTGTAGTATGTGATATATCTCATGATATCCAGTAGATAGTAAACCCAACCGCTTCTTTCTACATGAAATCCTCGTAAATTTTTTCCTTTCACACATACAAGTACACTCGGCGTAGATGTCTCAAAACTAAATTTGTTTTTGCTACTGACATACACTGAAAAAAGTGGATAACAAAACTAGTTGTGTTACCGTGAAAATAGCAAAACTTTGATAATTTTTGAACAAAATTAGTTATAATGCAAGTAACTGCTTGGTAAGCTTGTACAACTGAGTTTGACTACATATAGCAATAGTTATGTTGTCAATATTCTTAGGTAACAAGTAATCAAATTTTTTGTTACCTACTTATAACTAAAAACTTTTTTTCTGTATATTTATATTTGATCACCATCTTTATTAGACCCCATAGGAATCTTACAAAAGGGCAAACAGTCACATCATTCAGTTGCGACGTGAAGAAAGGACAAACGAATAAATAAACTTTCACGTTAGTAATATTAGTCATTACAAGTGTTTAATACTCGTTTACGTTGCACTTGCGTGTGCGAAGAAATATTCAAGTGTAAATTTATAAAAACTGTCGAACTTTCTAACAGTAACAGGTTCAACAATAATAATAATAACGTATACATTAAAATAACTTCTAGGCCCCAAACTAAGCGTTATAGCTTGTATTTTGGGTACCAAGCGAAGACAACATACATATAAGAACCAAGACCTGGTACCAGTATCAAATTCATCATACTTGTATAAATACTGACCCGACCTGGGATTCGACCCCGGGACCTCCAGCCCCGTAGGCAGGGTCGCTACCCACTAGCGGTCGTCAAAGCGGTCGTGTATGTTAACATAATGCATTTTGAAATAGGCATACACTAGGCCTTCTCACAGGAAAAAAATATACTTAATACTAAAGATATTCGATATATAAATCCTAGTGTCTCTCTGTCTGACTTAAATGAAATTTCATTTGTCTATTAACTGTTTGTTTGTCTAAATTAATTTCAAAACGGCATAACCGATTTTAATGAAACTTCGGTCATGAAAAGGAGGTTGTCAGGAGTGATTTAGGCAACCTTTTGTCCACAACTACACAAGTGTATAGCGAATAATAGATTATAAGCAGTACCTTCATTATTTCATCTATATAAGCCAATAGTCTGCGAGTTAAATAGCTGTAACAGACGGACAGTTAGCCAAACGTACAGGACGAAATTATAAGGTTTGTGTTGTTTTCCAATTGGTAACAGAACTCTAAAAACGAAGCTCCTTGTCTCTATACATATAGATACTTATGTCTTGTCATATAAAAAATACGCAAATCTATTTTTTAAGTATTTTTGAATAACAAATCTATACCAGTAATTTAATTTAAAATTCAGTTACAGTACAGTTACAGCAGTAACCAGTTTTAGTAGCGGGACGCGGTGGAGCGAGGGGCTTAAGACTAAACCTGCGCTAGCACCTTATAGCGTTGTATTCCGATCCGCCATAAAGTTTGATTGGAACTATACCTAGGACTAATGGAAATATTTAGAAATGATTTCGAAATATTACAGATCTATTTTTAAAAAAAATGATAAAGTTACAACTACGTGTATTGAAATCGTAGTTTCAATAAAATTTACGCTTATTATTTCTAATTTTTCTCTTTTCCATGGTGTCTTTCAGTCTCATTTTGAATAAGTTTTTTTAATTTACTTGATTATTTTTAATATATACACTGAAATTTAATTTTAATAGCACATTTATAGACTGTAATCGTTTTATTATTGCATTCCTAAGTTATTTAAAAACTTAAATTGTGTAGTAATATGAAACGTCCCATTTGTCTTATCGTGATCAATTTGTAAAAGTTTTTACAAATTAACCTTTAAATAATATTAAGGTAGGAATCAGTCTACAGTTGACTGATTGATCAATAGATTTAAATCTTCAGATATATATCTATTAACGTACATTACGCTCCTAATAGAACATGTAAGAACGAGTGGTGTGCATAAAATTATCAATCACAGATTATCTACGATTTAACTGAATGTTATAATATAGGTACATAAGTCTAACATCAGATTAATATCAGTTCATTATACCCCACCGCAGGAGCTAGGCCTCCCCTGGGAATGAGGGTACTGGGAGCTTAATCCACCCGACTGTCATCTAATGATGGCAACTTGGACCGACGGCATAAGGTGCCCTCCTAAGCAGGGAATATAATAAGTGGTAGTAATGTACTTAAATAAAAAAGACTAATTAGTGCATGCCCTGGGATTCGAACCACGACCTTCTGAACAAGAAGCGAGCTCGCTACCACAAAACTATCACGATGTTATACCACTAAATACAATTATAAAACCACTAGATTAACATTTATGAAAAACTATTCAAAAATAATAGTTTTCTTATTAACATAAACAAAAAAATAATACAATACATATTGGGTTCTTTCGTCGAAACGTCTGGGGTTTTTTACATTGGAATATCATTAGTTCTAGTTATGGGTAAGTTAAGATTTTAAAAATTAAATTATAATTCTTTAAGGGCCCCGTGTGTTTTATTCAGGTACGACCTTTGATACAAATACATTTGAAACAAATATAAAATCATATATTCAAAATACTACCTTAAATAGCAATTTAATTGTATTAATTTATTACATTAGCATAGTACTTATACTAAATTCTGAAAATATTTTCATGTAGAGATCCTCTATTATCGATATTTTCCCATCACTAGATCCTACCCATAAAGTTTAGTGAAACACGAAGGATTCAATTCGTTGAGAATATCTGGAAAAACGCTAGAAACTTCGAACCTTCGAATATAAAAAACACGCTTGACAACCAAAGAATCTGTTAGGTTTGAGCGAGTGATCAAAGTTAAGGCATAGGAAAGAAATAAACAAGTTGTGAATGAGTATCAAACTGATGTATGTACGTACATTAGTGGATTTTTTTTTTAGTTTGAGCGAAACAAATTGTAACGAACTTGTCCCCGTATTTTAATGACCCTGTCACACTGTCCCCGGGGTCGTTACAATATTAATTAATCGAGCTGCCTTTTCCGAAACAGACGTTTTTAAACACCACTAAAACAAATCGTACACGTAAACAAATCCACCCCACTGTAACCTACTTCCTAAATTAGACCATCTCCACCGTCATATATCAAGTAGATCAAATCAACGAGGACTTCTTTAATTAATTTAGATATATGGATCTAAGGTCTTGACGTGTTTTGTTATAAAATTTGTCGTAAAATTGTATGTGGTCTATGTGGCCGATGAGGATCAATTAGTATAGTGGCATACTTAAATAAATCAGTTTTAAAGATTTATAAATCAGTGTCCTTTCTTCGAGAGCTCCTTTTGTTTTGGTATTGAACCATTTTGTCCTGAACCGGGTGATTGCCCTGCACCGGTATGTTTTTCGGTGTTTTAATAATTATGTCTGGATAAAGTTGGCGTCGGAAAACGTAGATAAAAATATCACCTAACCGTTCGGTTATAATTCACGCAAAGATACGGTTCGTACATGGTTAGCTAGATTAAGCGGTCAGTTGACGCACAAACACAAGTATGTAAAAAGTTGGCTTGTCATTTTTGTTGACATTGTATTGTGAGGGTCTATCCAGACATTATGTAGTCAAAGAATATAGCATATTTTTGAACGCAAGTAAAATATCCATATGTACGAAAAACTTTCAAACGGTTATCTAATGAAAATATATACTCCTTTCGATTAAGTATGCATTACAGTGCTTTTTGTACGTGGTTTTAGTGTTTCCATAATTTTTTGCAAATTAGTTATTTTTTACCATTGTTAAATATACAGGATGAGGTTTTAATGACCAGCCAAATTTTAAGATAACGACCATTGATAAAAATCCGTTGGCCGTCTTGTTGTTTTTAGTATCGTTAAATAGGAAAATATTCAGTTAAGACTACGTAAACCTTTCCCAAAACTACCAATATTACTAGCCACCCTTCACGAGGGCACCAGTGCACGTACACGCGCCCTGCCCACATGCCTCATGCACCGCCCTTTTGCTCTAAGTAAGTAGAAGGTAGCCAAATTTTGTTAAAATATTTAGGATATAATTATTGGTTATGAATATTTGACCTATATTTTTATTTACGTAATGAGGTGTATTGGTGATACCTAAAATCTAGAAAAATTTTGGCTGATTACTAAAATCTCATCCTGTATATATTTTTTTTTATTTCTTACTGCAAATCATCGATGTACCAATATGACTAGATGGGCTGTCCGCGTTCTAAAGTGTCCGCGCAGAAAGTCATCCAAAACGCAATAAGTCCACCAACCGGCTTTTAGTCTGGTAATAGCTTAGCGCCGAATAAAGGTGCGCGATGTCGACTTGTGTCGTGAAAATTTGTCTACTCGTCAAAGACGCAAAAAAGAGCTGAATATCGTATTTCCGATAAGTAAACATTTAAATTTAACATTGGTTTATGCCTGCGGACGGTTATTCAATTGTTTTTTAATTTAATGTGAACATTATCACGATTTAATTCTCGTCCCATTCTCGTAAACTGTGTGACACGCGAATATATGTCATAAATGTTACGAATAGAGCACAATTTTCTTGATTCATGCAAAAAAAGATATATATAACGTAACAAACTGTAATACGCTACATTACGGCATAATACGGACGGTTTTGTTTCGTCTTTACACAGGCGACTTCGCATCCTGTTAAAAATGGTAGATCAATGCTGTAAATATATATATTTCCAAATAGAAAAAAAAATATCTACAAGTTTTTTTAAGTGGGTTTCATTACATTTATATTTTAAAAACAATATTTTACAAAAAGTCAGCTTATTTAATGCGATGAATTTTAAATACAGATTACAATTAATTGCATTGATATTAATATTACCAGTACAGTCAAATAATTTTTTTCAGAAATTGGGTAGAGCACGCCAAACCGCTCAGACCTGTTCGACTGTCGATACACCTGTGAGTCCTGTGACTGCCTGTGACGCGCTCAAATATTAACCAACCAAAACGGAAAGGACATGCTATATATACGTAATTCATATTGTAAACTCCACTTTGACTCCGAGAGCTACGAATATAATACTGTAAAGAAAATATGATACTAGAGCACATATGACTATTAATTCATTATTAAATTAAATGAACCACAACAATAATAAACAAACATATTACTAGACTTAAATATGTAGGCATGGTGTGTTTTATTAATTTAATTATTGTTATGTTACAAAATTACTGTGTAAGAATTAATTTGTACATTATGCAGAAACTGAAAATCGGTTAGTTTAGCTCAAAATTTAACAAACACAGATGTTTTACCTATTACAACTACAAGTAACTTCATAGCGACAAAATTTTCGAATTTAAAAAAAAATAAATAGCTCAGCTTCAGCCATCTTAATTAAATCACAAAATCTTTTAAAAGGGCAATGCATAAACTTTTACAATAAGATCCCAGTTGACGTGCAAGTTTTACACCTTAACAAGTTTAAAAGTACAACAAAACTAAACCTTTAACTAAAGTTTATTATAAAGTATCGGACTATTATATTATACTATTATTATACTATAACAATCCATGGGTGTAAACCGTTCGCCTATCAGTTTCAATAATATTAATCTCTAAGCACTTATTGTTATAAAAATTGTTTATAATTTCTTTTAAAAATAGCGTCCCGCAGTTTCTTGTGTATTCCTTTGAGCCAGCACTTTTTGAACACGTCTTTGTAAGGACGTTTTCCCAAAATGTAAGAAATTCATTTTTGTGGCGTATTTTAAGATTATATTTCTTTACTTTTACAGTACAAATGCGTTTGGCGTATATTTTCGCGGTTCATTCGTTCGTTCGTGGAACATAGGTTACATTTTCGACGTTTTTTTCCTCGTAAAAGAAAAGTAGTGTGTTCTAGGGTGGTTCTAGGCCTAAAATATAAAGTACTGTTTGTTTATAATTAAGTACACTATCGATCGTTTTATCTGTAACCACAATTGCTTTTTTGCCTAGACATTACGTAGACACTTTAATGTGAAAAAAGTCCACTTGACCCTTTTTTGCCTAAGCCTACATCTGTTAATCTACATAATTTTTGCGGCGAATTTGTAACAGCGGCATTGTCTCAACGGCGTATTACTTCACTTTATGGTTCATTCAACTCGACACTTCGGCCTTCGTTCGTAACAACTGATAATTACTTTGTGATAGTCCTTGACTCGTTGCAGAACGATTTAGCTTTTGACCTTTGTCGCATTTGTTTTTGCTGCGTATCATCGGCTGCTCGAATTGAACCGTAATTGATTTTTTTTTATTTGTTTGCGTAACTAGCGACCGCCTACGGCTTCGCTTTCATGGATTACTTGTGTATTAATCATTTATTAACATTTTATTTCCAATTTAATAAAAATACTGAAATATTTTGTTTTATATATATTAATTTATAACGAAAAAGTAAAATACCAATTTTAGTATTGTGCTCCCGTGAAGGTTTTTCTGTAACTGGTAAAACAGGTCTTTCTCAATTTCCAATTTAAAAGCTAAATTACCAATATTGGTTTTAATCTTGAAGACGGAATTCTCGTACAAACTTTCATCCCTTATTTTACCCCCTTAAGGGTTAAATTTCCATAAACCTTGAAAAACCATCGGTTAACGGGATCATAACCCGTGTTATACTAGACTTTTAAAGAAAACAGTTTTATCTAAAAGTTACCAGTCTCAGAAACTTATCGATTTTATTCGACGTGACAAAATCTTATAAGTTTACAGCAGTCATAACATCAACTCTAGTATAGATTAAAAAAAAAAACACGCTTTAATAGCAAATTGAACTAAAAAACAGAAAATAATTTTTAGTATAAGAGTAAAGTGATTAACGAGAAAATTAATGTTATTATGAAAAATTGTGGGATGGTTTGTACTATATTTTCATACTAACTGTACTTTTAGAAAACGTTCTAAAGAAATATATATCGAGCACCCCACGTTTTTTCACAATAACATTAATTTTCTCGTCAATCACTTTATTTTTATAATAAAAATTATTTTCTGGTTTTTAGTTCAATTTGCTATTAAAGCGTGTTTTTTTTTTAACTATAATTATTATTTTCTCTTTTTTCTTTAATTATTTTAATTAATTTTTCTCTAGGTAACAATCGTTAGTCTTGAAGATCCTGGTCAGGATAATGGGACAAAACTTATTGTATTATCATCTGTCTTTGATGACAGCGCAAAGTTTCAGTTCAATTTGAAGCTTTAAAGTGGGGGAAAATCGCGTTCAAAAATTTCGTCACATATATATAAACCTACAGGTGAAAAAACTAATATTAAAAAAGCGTGTTAAAAATAGCCAGTTTGTAAACCTGAATTGCTATTAAAGAGAGGTAGTTGTAAGTGGATGGGTTATCAGTTACGATCTTTTTTAATAACGACACTTTTACTCATACTTATCCTGCGTGAAATCATTCCCGTCAGCATTACACAATTATTTCATAAAACATGTTTTAAACTCATAAACGATCGTCGTTCTTGATGAAGTCGTGTATTAATAAGGGAGCTGTTACACAAATTGCTATATTAAAGTGTCGGCTATCAATCTCGCTGTCAACGGCGAACGTTCATAAATATTAATGGTGTGTCTTCGCCTTTAACTTCCCCTTTTGAAGTGTTTTGGATGGGTTCAATTTAACATCGAACGAAAGCTTGTTTCTGACATTTGTTTTGTCTTTCTACGAATTTTATTAATATAAGTACATTATGTTTTTACTGTGCGGATAAAGATCGAAAGTTTTGTAGGTACGTACTGGCAACATTTACTACCCGGTTGCGTTGCTATTAAGGTTGGACGTTTTGGACCTGAGCACTAATGGCAGACCTGGCAGTGTTGCCCTTGTAAAATTATAAAATTAAAACGATATTCTATTAAAAAACCTGAAACTGCGTATTTCTATTAATTATTCTGTGGATGACGACGGTAGAGCGAACAGAGAGTTGCCATTGTCTAATCGCAGAAAAATCTTACGAAAACACATTATTTTTGGAAATCCGAAAAGACAAAAATAGAAATAAGTAAAATGATTTATATTAAAATTGTTGGAATACGTTTGACAAAATTATATTAATTAAACTGCGAAAGTATTTTTGAGTTTTGAAAAACATTACGACCTATATATAATTTTTATTTGAAGTCTCAAAACTACCAAATAGTAAAAATTTACTAAAAATGGTCACACTGTAGCGCACGATAATATAATTTGACCATTTTGACCTGAGATTTTGACTGACCGATTAGTGGTCGGAGATGCCAACTCCTGCCTCGAATGTCGCGGGTTGAATCCCGCGCGGGACAAATATCTGTGTGCGTGTACATGTCTATTTGTTTCATGTCTGGACTTAAAATATCTTAGGTTATTAAAAAGTTTAGTTATTAAAAATATATTCAAACAAAAACCATGCGGCTGAAATCGCGGACAATGACCACTTATAAATTGTAATATCCTCTATGTTACGTGATCCAAACATTCCAACATTTTGTAAACAATCGACAAGTTCCTGTAAAACATTCGAATTGGAAGACGATTAAACCCACGCGTGACGATTGTCTCCCTACCCACTCTGAGCTCGCACTGTGGACAATTACAAAATAAACAATCTGCGCTACGATCGGTGACGACTGAAATTTATATCCTTTCTGTTCGTACGGCCGTAAATCAAGAGTTTGAATTCACGAATGACATCGACATTGATAACATTGACAATATAAAATGCTCAAAACAAGTAATGTCTTATATAATAGTTGTGTCTGTGTTGACGAAGAGCTGTGCTTACCGAGTTTTGGATTAATTCAATAGAGAAGTGATGCTGGCCGTTTAGTAAAGCCCCCGTCACTCCGTACGAGTTATGTATATGTACCTACCTACTGTTCGGCGCACACTAGGAGTGCAAGAGAAGTTGAAAAAGAAAAAAAGTATTATTAGGTATTTATTCTGTTAGTTGGAAAACCAAAGTTATCATATTTGAGCCATAAGATGGGGAGTGCGCGATTGGTTACTAAAGGATCCCTCCACGTCTTTGTGATTTTAGCAAGTTCAGTGGCTCTACTCCAGCAGTGAGGGCATTAAAAAAATCCTAAGAAAAAAAATTATTGAAAATAATGTTAACGGGCTTTCTATCTATTATGATTTCGTTAGTATATTTTTATTGACTCGCCTCGTTCAGTTTTTAATGTACCAAGTGTCGCCATGAAGAAGCATTCGTAAACACTCTTCTTTATGGTCATCACATGCATAAATATGGAACCATAGACAAACACTTTTAGGGAATAATAGGATACGTAAAAATTAAAATCGTCAACGAAGTTATCGGAAAGAGACATCATGTAAATGAATGAGATTGAAAAGGAAAGTTCTAAGTGAAGTGCAAATGAATAAGCGCTGTTTAAAAAAAGAAAGGACGTATATAATATTGTTAGATCAACACTTATAATAAACCATAAAATTCAAAGTTGTTTTAGATTTTATAATAAACCTCCAAGCAATCTAATAGATTTGTACATAAATAAATTCAAGAATTACGTAAAACGATAAATTTTGTCTAAAGCATATTACAATTTAAAAGAATATAATGATAAAAATATATGTCGTCACTAAAAAAAATAAGAGAAGTTTCTTGCAATGTTCTTTTTAGAATGGTCGCGTATAAAAACCTGCATAAAATTAGCTTTATGACATTCAAAAGTGGCAGCAGATTGTCCTACTTGAAAATAAAAGAATTTTTATTTTATTTTATTTTAAAATTCCGTTACAAATAAAGTTTACTAAAGCAAGCTTGGCCAAGTATTATTACGTCATTCTTAGAACTTTTTAAGGCCTTAATTTAATTTGTGCGGGAACAAGTTTTTTATGAACCCCCACATCGTTACGTCTGTAGGTACATCTGCCATCAAATAAATGTGATGGACACGTTTTAGCGAGTTTGGTGACATTACACTTCCTGAAGTTTTTTTTATGTAATCCATTATATGACCGAAATACTCGTATGGTTTTTTAGGGTTCGCATGTCCTTGGGTTTGAACTTCAATGCTCTCGTGGTTGATAATAATAATACATAAGACAACCTACACAACGCCATCTGGTCCCAAAGTAAGCAAGTATTATGCTTGTATTATGGGTTACTAGACAACTAATATACATACTTAAATATTTTAATTTTTTTAAATAATATATACATATATAAATATTTTACACCCAGATCCGGAACGAAATAAAATATTTGTCCCGGGCGGGAATCGAACCCGCGATCTCTAACCACTCGGCCAATCGGTCAGTCGTCGCCAATCAGTTGATAAAACTATGTTTCATAAAACGCGTGAACGTGACATCCAGCGTTCAACTATACTACGGTGGAGACCAGGGCACCAGGGCAAAACCACAGGGTGTCAAGAGTATCTGGTTCCAGAAATTCGGCTCATATATCTCCAAGGCCTAAATCTCGCTGAAGTAAATGAACCGTTTTCGATATTTTGACCCCAGCGTAACGCAAATGAAGAAAAGTTACCTACTTACTCCGGCCATTCATACTCAAAGGTGATTACTCCATTACTATGTATTGTTTTAAATTAAGTAATATATCAAACTATAAAAGAACACAACAGTAAGAAAAAGAAAAGAAGAAAGAAGAAAAAGTCTTCTTGTGTATTTATAAAAGATAGAACGTAGCATAGCCAATTTGGACTCCACTCAGCATATGCGACAGGAGTGAGTCCTGCAGCACTGGTTTCCTGTGGAACCCAAAGCAGTCACAAGTGTATCATTATTCCTTTTGTACTGGATCCTTCGACCGGATGTACTATGTCATTTTAGATTCATATTTCGTACATGTGTGAAGCCGTGTAGTTAATTTGTAATTTATAATAATATTTGAAAACTACATTGTCCTTGCTATACGAAACATATGTCTCAATTGGGTTTTTTTTAACATCTATGTTTTACATTGTATTTTTACATTTGATATCCATTAAGCCGTTTTTAGAAAAAAAAAATAATCCTGTTAAATGATAATAAATAATAATAATGTAAAAAAAAAGGTAAGAAAGAATATTTCGGTATGTATGTCAATTGTCTAGTACCACATAATGCAAGCATAATACTTGCTTGCTTTGGGACTAGATGGCACTGTGTGGGATGTTCTATATATTATTATTATTCTTCTTCGCTTCACTTCATCAGCCCATTTTTACCCCACTGCAGGGGCTTAGGCCTCCCCCAGGGTGAGGAGGGGGCTTGGAGCTTAAATCCACCACACTGCTCCACTGCGGGTTGGGGATTGTAACGACCGCCATCTATTGACAGCGTGCGGGACCGAATGCTTAACGTGCTCTCCGAGGCACGGAGTCAGTGATAGTTATGTACTTAAGTCAGAAAAACTCATTGGTACACGCCCGGATTCTTCTTCTTATAAATTTGAGACAGGTTCGTTGCGCTTTAGGCTATCACGACTTCTTATATTAATTGTTATTAATATTAGGCAATTTTGTTTTTACAATTTATCAGATGTAATTTTATTTCATTGTGTGTTTACTTTAGCTTCAACGTCATTGTAATTCATTAACTATGGACCCTAGTCTGAAAAAAATGTTTATTTATTTATTTAAAACATAGCAAAAATTTGAAATCTAAATTAATTATAGTTATGGTTGCTGTAATGTAAAATATATTTAATTAAATCAAACTTTTTTTTTAAGCAACGCACTTAAACTTGACATTTTGAATTAATAAAAAATCTGATGTCAACACACGAAGTCAAGATTTTTGTCGTTAGTAGTTAAGGTCAAATTAATCTACAATTTTTTTTATGTATCTCGCATACATAAATGTTTCACTGGCGTGGTAATATTACTTCTTTACTATAATATGTGTTTTTCTTGAGTTTTTCACGACTTCAAGATTGGTAAAATGGCATTTATCCCATTCCACCCGCCCATTATGCCTCACTGCAGGGGCTTAAGCCTCCCCTCAGGGTGAGGGGGCTTGGAGCTTAATCCACCACGGTGTTCCATTGCGGGTTGGTCCGATTTTAACGACTGCCATCTGTTCATGGCAACCAGGATCGACGGCCTCCGAGGCACGGAGTCATTGATAGTTGTATACTTAAATCAGAAAAAACTCATTTGTACGCGCCCGGATTGCACACTTATTGACTTATTTCGTTTTATGTCTGTATGTCGTAGTGTTTTACATCTGAGACTTTGAAAAGTGAAAGTTTGCGTAGTTCTAGTCAAAAGTATACCGCGTGTATACCGCATAACGTTAGTCCGCCCTGCGGTAGCTGCGAGTTACGGGAAGTTGATTCAACGCTGTCTGTTATTAGGCCAATAGACATAGGGATCTCATGTCACAAACAGCGCAGACAGACGGCACTACAGCAGGTAGAGTCAACGTTATGCGGTATACTTTCAGTAATGGTTCAAAAGTGGTTCAAAACCCTAATGTGTGTCGTATCCATAGAGTAAATTAATTTGACAGCAGTGTGGTATCACGTGAAAGCTAGTATGGTAGCTGTAACGGAGTAATTATGATTTAACACATATAAATTAAGAATCATTAATACCTGGGACATCCCACACACCACCATCTAGTCCCAAAGCAAGCAAGTATCATGCTTGTATTATGGGGTACTAAACGAAAACGCGAGGTACAAGAAAGTTTTTATTCCATATTCGGTAGGTGCTACAAACGGGATCATCTACCAAAAGGAAGTTTTTGGAACGAGTTTGGAAGTTAATTCCTACCCTCTTAAAATGTGAACATGGATGACACACATTCAAAATTATCTTAATCCAGTCTTAATCACAACAATACGTCTTCAAAGTCTGACCGGTTTACACACGATTTTATGCGCTGTTTAATCTACAATGTTGTACCATTTCGACATGTTAAGTTTGTATTCGGCTTTAAATACCACTAATGCGTTTTCGTTTTATAGTCTGTGTTAATGTTTCGGATACACATTTTATTGGTGTTTCTGCGCGGTCGCTTTTTGCGAAGACATAATTTGGCTTTCAACTGCCGGCTTAGGCAATAAAGTGGTGATTAGATGTTTTAAATCGGACCACACGGTCCGTGAGCCGCTCCGGGCCGCAATGATTGCCCACTGCTGGGCTTATCCATATAGGGCGATGACACACGTCTTCCTAGCAATAAAATACTATCGTAACTAATATTATAAATGCGAATGTGTGTTTTATTGACCAACCGATTTGTCGAATGGTTAGAGACTCTAATTGCAGAATATAATTGCAGGTTCGATCCCCGGCCAGGACAAATATGTGTGCATGTATATTTCTTTCGAGTCTGGGTGTAAAATATCTGTCCATATACCGGGTGTGCGGTTGAACGTTTTCAAAACTTATAAAGCATGTAGAGCTTATCGAACTAAACAAAAAGTTTCAAGTGAGCATATGGCACAAACTAACGGTTACCGAGAAAAACATGTTTAAATTTGAATTATGACGCCGGCTGTACACACTCGCCGAGCGGCGGTGAGCGCCAGAGACAGCGCTATACGGGTAAAAGAGAAGGCATCTCCACATTCTCTTTTACCCACATAGCGCTGTCTCTGGCGCTCGGCTCCGCTCGGCGAGATGTGTACAGCCGGCGTAACACAATTCGTAAAATAAAAGTGTCGAAGCAATCGACCGGAATAAGTTTTAATAACCATTAGAGACAAAGTTACAATGTCAATCAAGGTCATAAATTTGTAACGCGTTGATTGCGACAATTTTCTTGTTTATAAGAGTAAATCTATAGACACATAATAGTCTTTAATCTTTGTGAAAGCGAATCGCCCTTCGTAATTTTTTTTTTTCAGTTACCTCGTTCTGTCAGTACAACGTATGTTCTAGCTCTTATGACGTAACTAGATAAGTTGCTATTTGCGTTATTCGGGCTTATAATCATATGGCTCTATCTGCTATAATTTCGCCATTTAAATGTCTATCGTTTGACGGTGTAATTACGATGTGCGCATTTGGTAATTTGATTTTTTTTTTTTATTAATATCCACTGTCAAAACTCGACCATCAGTCTTTGTCTATTTCTCACGAGTTACACCACAGACAATCGAGTAGGTTAGAGATGGGTTAGAGGTGTCATGTGACGGTATTTTGACGACCGCTTAGTCTAGTGGGCAGCGACCCTGCCTATGAAGCTGTTGGTCCCGGGTTCGAATCCCAGATCGGGTCAGTATTTATATGATGAATATTGATACTGGCACTGGGTCTTGGTTGTTATATGTATGTGGTGTCTTCGCTTGGTACCCAAAACACAAGCTAATGCTTAGTTTGGGGCCTAGACGTTGTTGTGATGTAATCGTTATTTATTTATTTATTTGTTCAGAGAAACGCGTCCCAAAAATAATTACACGACGAATATAAGTCAAAATATTACGCGTAACACACGTAAATGGTTTTGCCTCATATTTTTATCATTTTAGAAAGCGGTTAGTCGTTTATACCTAACAGTTACATCTTTAGTATGATTTGATGTCGCATTTTAGAGTTTAGATTATGAGATCTGTTTTAAGGGGTAGGCTTTTCATACAAAAAAGAGGGTTCGGCCCGTATCTAATCCTCGCTGTATTTCTTTATCAATATTTACAGAAAAAATATATGTAATGTGAGAAATACCGTCACGAGGCGGTATGTTTTTGTTTTTTGATATTTTGTATAGTTGTTTTAGAATAAATTCCTGAAAAACATGATTTTCGTCGGTTCTTCGTTTTTGAAAATAATGAGCCGTAAATTTGATGTTAATGGGAATTTAAAGAGAAAAAAACAAAAGGACATTCTTACTTAATGACCCTGCAAATTTTCGTTTTCAGGTGTGGAAACAGTCACGGCCCGCAAACTGCTTGGACGGATATTTCACATGTATTTTTGGGAATTTGCCCTTGTCACCTCTGCCATCGACTCAGGAATAGGTTGGGAAAAGAGGGATCGAAACAGAGATAGCAATTCATAGCCGGGGGATAAAGACTATCTCTTTAAGTGTGAAACACACTGCATACTTGAAGGGCATACTTGATACCCGCCTACTTGCCAAGTCTAAATTACTCTAATGCTCTGTGGGTTACAACAAAGCCTTCTGTCAGCTAATCCAGTCTAAAATTTTTTTTCAAACGTATCGTGTTCATTTTTATTTTTTATTGTTTTTATTTAGCACACTTTCAGCCAGAAGGCATTGAGCGTCATTTTTTTTAAAGTAATTTTTCAAGTTTTCTTATCGCTGCAATTCATATATATATAATCAGTAAATTATTAAAATTAATTAAAATCAATTAAAAAATCTAATGTTTTTTGTTTCGTTTTTACATAATGAGCACTTGTATTAATTATACAATAGACATTTGAACTTTAAGAAGGTATAAATATCAGTACCCCATAAAGTACACAAACGATACACAAAATTTTATTGTATTTTTTTTAAATAATTTGGTAATTTTTTAAAAAAATTTTAATAAATTTTTTTCTTTAAAGCATGTTAAATAATTTGGTATATTTTTAAAGCTTTTTAATATTTTTTTTTCTAAAGCATGAGCTTTTTATGTAAATGAATAGTAATATAATATGAAATATCAAGATTATTGGGTTTACATAAAAACAAAAATTAACAAAATAACGTATAATGAGAATATTAACATAAACCGTAAATATGCTACACGTATTCCTTGGTTTATAATAAATCTGATAATTCATATGCCACTTACATGAAAGGCTAACAAAAATTTTAAAAAAATTTTAATTTTTATTATTGCCATTTTCTTAGAGTCTAGCTTCCCTCTCTATTATTGGTGAGTTTCAACAAGGAGCATACTGTATGATAAGTTTTGTTTTTGATAACACTAAATTTTTTTTTGCTGCTTAAGCTTTATCATGCAACATGTAACATTTGTAAGAACCGCGCAATGTAGAATACGAAGACTTCTTAACTTTGATGTCGGATTGGTATAAAAAAATAAATTATTATGACGTAACACGAAGTGCCTAACGTTAGATTGTCGAAAGCTTGTCACATGTTTGTCTATTAAAAGCACTGCTGGTCGTTATGTTTTGAACACTATATATAATAAGGGACAGATCTAATAGTTATAAACACATATCAAATGCGATCAATGGCATATTTACGGCGTGAGCAGACTGGTTTTTATGTTTATATTGATATACCACATAAAACTAGATTTACAGCCTGCTAGGCAAAAACAACAAAACAGAAACTGTACCAAAACTTCTATCAAGCACTGAGCAAAAGATTGTTATGGGCGACACCGAAGTTATGAAATATTGACAATAATGTGGCTGCAAATCATTAGCCTCTCACCACAGCCGCAAGTGGTCGGCCACGTAGAAATGAATTGCGACCAGTAACCACACGATTCCCTTTAAACGAACTGTAGAAATCCACAGGCTTGTGGCTATACCGTTTGGGGATGCCATTATAAATATAGCGAAGGAAATAATAAATAAATAAGAAAAGAAATGATACTGACTATAGACGCTGTTGCCATCCGTGGTGCCGTTGACGGTGCCATCCGGCAGCAGCTGGAGGTATCTGTTCTTGAGGAACATTTGTATGTCGCGTGATGTGCCGGTTATGTGGCTGAGGTTGGCGGAGCGTTGCGCTCTTGGCTCCGAGGGGGCAGCACAGGCCGCGGCCGCTAGAGCGAGCGCTAGAGCCGCTGCAAACAGCGGGCGCGGCGCTATTCGCGTCCCGCGGTCGCCGCGCCGCGCCCATGGCCCACGCCACGTCGCCGTCACTGCCGCGTGCCCCACATACACTACACTACACACCACACGCACGCCACAACACTACACCGGTCCACCCATTCCCGGCACCACACTTCGGTGGCGCCACACGTCAGCGATGTCGCGGCCGCTCGTTGGCCGTGTGCGTGGGATCTATCAGTGGACACGGCCTGATGTCCATGGCGCAATGGCTGTTCGATATTCGAGATCTGAAACAAATGGCACTTATATTAGCTTCAAATGTAACTGATTTGCAAAACGTAATTCTGATAAAAACACTGTCGTATTGTACCATCGAGCTGATCTTATGATGTAGCTAGAACGGTATTGGAATCCCTCAATGGCTACCAGTAAACATACCGAGTTTGAGCTCGTCTGTTTTAATTAGTCCTACTCATTATACATGGTCGTGATAGCCCAGAGCGCAACGAACCTGTCTCAAATTTATATGGCCCCATAGGGCCATGGTTCGAATCCGGGCGTGTACCATTGAGTTTTTCTGATTTAAGTACACAATATCACTGACACCGTGCTTAGGAGGGCACGTTAAGCAGTCGGTCCCGGACGCTGTCAATAGATGGCGGTCGTTACAGTTCCCAACCCGCAGTGGAGCAGCGTGGTGGACTTAAGCTCCAAGCCCCCCTCCTCACCCTGGGGGAGGCCTAAGCCCCTGCAGTGGGGTAAAAATGGGCTGATGATGATGATGATGATGATTATACATGGTGACAAGGACATCATGACAGAACCAGGAAATGGGTAAAGGAACCCATCAATGGCTACAGTAGGTAAACGTACCGAGTTTCCTACCACGAATCACAGAAATAAACAAAATAATTAGTACACTGTGTGGTAGGCAAGGTAAAAATACTCGCCCAGTACGTCCTGTTGATTGTTTCTCTCAATCGTATAGATCCACAGTGTTATTCCAATGTATGGCACAATATTCCATTTGACTGATGACAGCTTCGTCGAGTGGTTCCGCAGTTGACCTCGGCTACGGAAATAAAAATCGAACACGTGGTGTTTGTTCCGTGGCTGGGTATAAAATATCATTCTGTATATCATTTGATACGTATAATAATAATATTAATACATTGGACTTCCCACACACCGCCATCTAGTCCCAAAATAAGCAAGTAACATGCTGGGTTACCAGACAACTAATATGCATATTTAAATATTCTTTATTATTACATATTACCTTCATATTATATATTGTATACATATTACATATATAAATAAGTTACACCCAGACACTAAACGAAATAAACATGTCCATGCACACAAATATTTTTCCCGGGCGGGAATCGAACCCGCGACCTTCAGCTCCGCAGTTACCACTCGGCCATTCGGTCAGTCAATATCAGTTGTCTAATACCCATAGTACATGTTCTATCTAGTGTAGGACTATGGCCGAGTTTAAGTTGTGCAGATCTTATTAATGGGCATGGACCAACGTTTTTCACGTACTTATCCTTTTATATTTTTTTCCAAACCGAATTTGTCAATTTACTTTTTGCCTTTGTTTTTACTGCGGACAGCAGCAGAATAAGCTCAACTGTCCAGATGACGTCATAGGAAAAATTTTTACGTTAAATCACTTTTCATAAATATCCGGCAAATTCGTTTAAAAAATTTAATATTTTAAGAACTTGTCCTAGAATCTTATTCCTTTCAATTTTAAGTAAAATCTGCGCAACCATAATAACATAGACCAAGCCCATTTGTTATTACTATTTATTATTATCTTAAATACTTTAACCGTTGATGGTTGAGGCTGACTGATTGGCCGAGTGGTTAGAGTTCTTAACTGCGGAGCCAGGGGTCCCGGTTCGATTCCTGCCCGAGACTAACATTTGTTTGCATGTCTACTAGTTCCGTGTTTGGGTGTAAAAAAAATATCTATACGATGTGTATATAATATAATATTTAAGTATATATACCAGTTGTCTAATACCCCGTAATACAAGCATAACACTTGCTTACTTTGGGACTAGGTGGCGCTGTGTGGGATGTCCCAAGTATTATTATTATGGTCACTCAACACCCCCTGTCGTCGTCGGTGCGCAAAGCACATATAACAATATATTTGCATTCCCATGTTCATAAAGCTTAAAATATTTTATGTGCTACACGGGACACATAAAATACAATAAACGTCATAATAATTATCACCGAGTCGTAAAGACGGAATTCGGAAGTCACCATATTCAGTGCAAACATTGACATTGTATTGAGACAATGCGACAGGCGGAGTTTTGTATGAAACGCAAATACTTGGACGTGTCAAGTTAAAATTGTTGACATAAACCATCGCTTGTGTACGCTTGTAGAAGGTTGTCGAACTTATATCTAGAGTGATCAAAAATACTAGAATAGAATACAAGAATAGGACGACCGCTTAGCCTAGTGGGTAGCGACTCTGCCTACGAAGCTGGAGGTCCCGGGTTCGAATCCCAGGTCGGGTCAGTATTTATATAATGAATATTGATACTGGTACCGTGTCTTGGTTGTTATATGTATGTATTGTCTTCACTTGGTACCCAAAACACAAGCTTATGCTTAGTTTGAGGCCTAGACGATTGTTGTGATGTCTACGTATGTTATGTTTAAAAAAAAGAAACAGAGCTTTGTTGATATTTTGTATTTATACAAAATGTTTGATTCGCTGTTACTGACCAGTGGTCCGTGACTTCTTGTGTTGTTTTTTTACTTTAATATTAGGTTGGGAAGAAAATCTTTTCGTATTTTATTTGTATGAAGTTGTCATCCATTGTAATATCATTACAAAGGTAATATTTAAAAAAAAACCTCTTTTACTGTTCAATAAAATAAAAGAATCAATGAATGAAAGAAATGCGACCCCAAGCGGTTAAAAAAATTCGTGGCTTTTATATATTTCGACGTTTGGGTTGCTACACACGCTCTCTGAAGAAAACCTAATGAACCACGTATTCATTTGAGATTCTCTATTAAAACGTAAAACTATTTTTGATAAGGTTGACCACCGGTAATGAAAGTGGATCACTTGAATAAATGAGAAAGATATTTAAATTAAAAAAAAATATATACGGTTGAAGAAAATTAAAAAATAATTTAAAGAAAAACACATTCAAAAGTTGGTCCTCTAAAAATTGTGAAGAGAACAACGGTGACATGCGTTTCTTACATACATCTTTCAAACATAACAATTAGAAACCATTTTAAATTCGTTATTTTCACCCAATTAGTTTCACTCCAGGAAATCGGTTCAAACACTTTAGTGGTTATTTTTCTGACTCGACACTATCTATACTGTTGTGTAAAACTTCACAGTTTTTTTCTGCTCCATTTATTTGTTCAGAACTGTAGCTTCCAGATAACGGCCATCGAATCAATTTGTCGTGACGGCAATTTAGTTTTGGGACCATCACTAAATACGTTTCATCGCTATTCATTTAATTGGTTTTTGTTGAAACTAAAGGTGGGGTCTCATTAACGTGTAGTGCCGTTAATTATCCTAATAATTATGGTGTTACATCAGCTCTTTTTGATACCCCACCGCAGGGCTTAGGCCTCCCCTCAAAATGAGGGGGCTTGGAACTTAAATCCACCACGCTGCTACAATGCGGGTTGGCGGATTGTAAGTAACGACCGCCATCTATTGACAGCGCCCGGGACCGACTGCTTAACGTGCTTTCTGAAGCACGGAGTTAGTGGTAGTTAATGTACTTAAGTCGGAAAACTCATTGGTACACACCCGCATTCGAACCACGGCCATATGACCTTATAATTTGGAACTGGTTCGCTGCGCTCGGGCTATCACGACACTTATTATAATTACGGTGTTCTGGACATTGCGAGTTTGGTTACTAATTGGTTTTCGTTGAATCAAGTCGTCACAGAATTAGCTCTCGTTACGGTGCACTTTTGAACTAAATTGCAAGTTTATCAAATACATACAAATGTACTCTGTTCAGTTTCATTTAGATAAGCTATGATTTCCGACAGTCATTGTACCAATATATGTAGGTGGGTACTTTGTGGGCATTTTGTGTACAGATATACATTTTGTGTAGACAGTAGCAAAAGTTAAAAGCTTAATTTTGATAGTAACGATAGTACCTACTTACAAATAATACATTCACAAACAGCGCTCATTCAGGTAGGTATGGGTGCGTGGGCGCAGCGCGCTTACTATTATGTTAAAATATGAAACGAATTTTCTAAATGGTTATTTTCTGTATACAACATTGATTGTTTTTACATAATTCAAATGTATTAATAACATATAGTAAGTTTTGATTGCAGCCGAATAACAACATATTGTGGTTGACTGACCAGATTTAAAAATTCAGTTTTTGTGAAACCTGACTAGGGGATGTAAGCCCGCAAGTACGGGATCACATATGAAGGATTCGGGGCATTTGAAAAGTAAAAAAAATTATTATAGTAATACGTAAAAGATCTGCGTGCTTTTATATAATTACATATTACAAAAAGATTTTTTTTTCTCAGAAGAGGAGAATCTTTTCCCAGACAAAACCCGCAGCGCGACAATCTGTGGGTAGTGCGGGGCTGAACCCTTTAAACTCCTCTCCCTGACTTCTTACTGTCAGCCACGGGGCTTGCACAACGTAAACGGGCGCTTTGGGGCGAGCGGGAAGCACGAGCCATGCGAAAATTGGAAAATTAGACTGGAACCAGATGGGCTCATGCCCAGCGAAGTCAAAGAGGGTGTAAAATCTGTGAGTTGCGTCAAAAACGCCGAGCAAATCAAGTGCCTTGGACGGCAGGTGATGGAGGAGGTGAGCCAGTAGGCCTATAGTGCAGAACGCGCGCGCCTAGTCTGCGTCTACGTCTGGGTCGGTTTCTATACGAGGATCGTGGTAGTGAGTTCGTTGAGGGCGAAGAAGAGGGATCCTCGGAGGGGTCTAGCGCGGCTATTTGGCGCGTGATGATGTCATCGGAGTCATTGAGTACGCTTTTAGGTCTGCGGTATTTCCATCAGAACCTAATACGTAAGAAGATGCCTCTGCTATTAGAGGATTTTTGTGATTCGAGGTGACTCGAAGTATTTTACAGACAACATTTTTAAGTGTTTGGCTATCGTGGGGAGTTCGAGATCTTTATGTAGATCGAATTGCAACAAGAATTATTTTTTTTTGCGAGATTTGCATGTGGGACATGTAAATCACGAACACGGATCACGAGAGATTGGTAATCTCAGTTCCGCAGTGGCGGAAGGACATCGCTTCATGCCTTCAATGTTGTTTATGTATAAGTTATAGAAAGTAAAACAGGGTTTGTGAAAGAGATTGAGGAGCGAGAGGAAAATTAACTCCTACGTAGATAAACCTTTTCTTAATAAGAGGTTCGAATTAATATTTAAATTTTAGTTAAACACATCACTGTTATTACTATAGTGAATGACTGGACAAACATTACTTTCCTATCTCTTTTCTTATGTCACACACCTTGAGGTCTACTTCTTCATCTTCACCTCGTAAGCCCATTTTTACTCCACTGCAGGGGCTTAGGCCTCCCCCGGGTGAGGGGGGCTTGGAGCTTAAATCCACCACTGCGGTTTGGGGATTGTAACGAGCGCCCTCTATTGACAGCGTTCAGGACCGACTACTTAAAGTGCTCTCCGAGGCACGAAGTCAGTGATAGTTATGTACTTAAGTCAGAAAAAGTCATTGAGACACGCCCGGATTCGAACCATGGTCCTATGAATTTCAGACAGGTTCGTTGCGCTTTAGGCTATCACGACTTTACTTGCCTTTCTATAATGTGTCATCATATTATGAAACGAAAATATGATTAGAATGGATTAAATAAAATGGCAATCAAAAGAAAAGAAGATTGAACAAGAAATAGTTTTCTAAATCCAACTCTAAATATTGAAATGAATTACTGATGTATAAAATGGAAAGTACGAAACCTCAGTCTATTTAGAGATTTTTGAGTAATCGATTAGCGCCATTAAAAAAAACTTAAAACTGAGAAGCGTTTAGAATTTCATAATTGCGAAAAGAAATTAGGCAACTTTCTACTAAAAAACACTGATTAATCGGACAGCGTTTCAATTATTTTTACGATATTTTATGTATGCAACGTTTTTCTGATTCTACACTCAACAGTTGGTTGAATTTTCCAAGAAAAGCCACGGAATTACGTACCGGAAAGTGTCTCGCATTTAATACACGTTAACTCCTAACGCTTATATTAGTAATACTAATTAGTAAAGTAACTTCTATTTACGAATATATTTTTTTTTTACATGAAGTTATAAAATATATCTACTTAATTATTTGTAATTAAGTTTTAAATTACCATAACTATTAGTTTTTTTCTAATTATTCTACAACCGTAGATGTTTATAGAGCTATTGCGTTGTGACAACAAAAATGTAAGCAAAAAAATATACGCCATAGATCAAATATAGTGAAATTCGTAATGGAATGGAAAGTAAAGAATCTGACATTTTATATACATACGAACCTTGAAATTATAGAAAGCCTTCTTTTCAAATTTGGGTCAAGGCCTTGTACGTTTCCTATATTTATTTCAATATTTGTGTATCTAATATATCCTACAATAACAAAAAATGGAATTCATTGTAATAGATTATTGAGAATTCTTATGACTGTTATTTGTTGCGTGAATACATATAACGTTTTAAAACCTATGTGTTGCAGAACTATTTTTATACGCTTTAATTCAGTTTATAAAATAATTCAAAATACGGTTGTTGTATACACATTTAAAACCATTCAACATTTCCCTCCCGTTGATTTCGCTAACAACTGACATTGCTTTGTCTTAAAATACAGCACGAGTGGTGTAAAATCATTTATTTATACTGTCAAAATGCGACATGATGAACGCAACAGTAAAAGTAAATTACAAAGGGTTTTCTTTGCTTCAATAAACTGTAATTTTTCCGTTTTCACCATTTGGTTATAATCTAGTTCGTGAATGAAAGATCTAATTAATTTTACGTACACACACATTTTGAATGTCAATTCTGAATTTCGACCAAATATGTGCTGGATCCATAAGTCTAAATTACAGAATTCCAAATTACTAAACTGGAATTTTTGTTTTAGTAATTCTTCAAAAGTAAAGGATAGTAAAGGATAATGTTGCAGATTAGTTTATGGTTTTAAGCCGTCAGAGGCACTGCCATAGTTGTATGTACTGAAAACTGTTTTTTTTTCAATATTATCGTCATCAGCCTTACTAATCTTATAAAAGGATTAAATAAAAAAGTAAAATTATAAATTTAAAAAACCCACGACGAAAAGCCGTTATAAATTAAAATATATATTAAAAAATATGACCCTTTAAGAGTAAAATATAAATAAATGTATTTTACCTTATAATCGTCCTAAAAACAATGAAATAATGTCGTGATAGCCCAGAGCGCAACGAACCTGACTCAAATTTATAAGGCCCCATAGGGCCATGGTTCGAATCCGGGCGTGTACCAATGAGTTTTTCTGACTTAAGTACACAACTATCACTGACTCCGTGTTTCGGAAGGCACGTTAAGCAGTCGGTTCCGGACGCTGTCAATAGATGGCGGTCGTTACAGTTCCCAACCCGCAGTGGAGCAGCGTGGTGGACTTAAGCTCCAAGCCCCCCTCCTCACCCTGGGGGAGGCCTAAGCCCCTGTAGTGGGGTAAAAATGGGCTGATGATGAAAAACAATGAAATTACTTTAACGGCTTTTCTTCGGTTTTTTTTTTAATTTATAATTATTTTTATATAAGGTGGAAGGCACTAAGGAAACCGACCATATGACACAAGGGATTGTGTTTTGTGATTTTGAGCTTTTCGATTGTGTCTCCCTTAATTAATTATCCATTTGTAAAATATAGTTAGGTGTGACAAAAAGTTATTCCTTACTAAGTAATCCTAATAGTTTATATTACATTTTCTACTTCCATCATAGATCTAGGAGCCACATTCTGAATCAGTTATTTCTGACAGAGGTTAAGAGGGCTGTGTTCACCAACTGACAAATAATACCCAATTACAGTGTTCAATTGAGAAGGACAAAAGTCAAGACTACACTGGACCTCTCAATAAATTATTAACAACAAAAACAAACGCATGATGATTCCAAAAACTTAACATTTTCTCCAATAGAAGGAATAAAAGACAGTCACGCGACGGCGCGTGAAGACAGAGGACCGATTGCGCGATGTCGCGTGATTGGCGATTAACACCTAAAGTTGCAGTCGATGTGTATCCAATGCATACTCGACAAAAACTTCATAACCACTGACTTAGATTACGCAATCGTAAGTTTTAAATATAATTCAATTTTGAAGACAAAAATAATTATTGCTTAAACAATCAGTTTGATTGATTGCATCACGGCTTCTGCTCACATCTGTCATAGCGACTTGTTAATTTCGAATGATATACTGCCACGATAATTCTTTTTTTTTCAATTATCAGAGCCGTTAATTACATTTGTTTACTATTTAAAGATTTTTTTATCTGGAATAAGTCTCTTGTCTTGTTTGTCTTTTATAATTATGCTAACATTGTTGTTTTAATATTTATATTGTATGCTTTATTGGCTTGATATGAACAAAGTTATAAATGGCCAAATGGATAGATATACTCAAATAGTATTTCATAAAATTTAGAGATGAATTTAATGCAATTGGTAATATCCATTTTTTTATTGTTTTATAAGTAAAGAAAATTATATAATTTTGACATTGAGGCATTTGTGGGAAACATGGAAATTTATTCGATATAATGTTGTATTTATGCAAGGAATTAATGATTCATTTTTGTGTAATTTTATGGGCATTTTCTTGACTTTTCAATGTGTCACGTCATGCATATTTAAGCTTCTGTTGATTTATTTTGGATCTAGTCTTTACTACTCAAAATTTATCAATGTCACGTTTGTAATTTTATTTAATTGTACAAAACAGTTTGAATTTGAAGCCACCATACTTGGTCAAATCTGCTCGTATGTCACATGTCGGTCATTTAGCATAATTTTTTTACAATGCAGCGACGTTTTCAGGCGTTATCGTTGTTTTCGGTTGACCTAGAGAAGGTATGGTGCTAGGGGAGGCACGACCTCGTGGATACTTTTCATACCAGCGATATATATGTGTTATAGATATATATGATAGATACTATGTTCTTCAACATGATAAATAGAAATAAGCTCAGCAAGACATTCTGCTTGAGATAACCCTCGGCAAAAGTTATAATAAAATATGGTACGGTAATTTTCACGTGTGAGCTTCATTGTCTTATAGACTTGTCAAAGTACCAAAATCATGAATGTATTATAAATAACTAAAATTTATTATATTTTTAATTTTTTTTAACTTATGTAAACATCACGATTCCAAATGGCCAGTATTCACGCAACAAAAAAGTTTCATTCTAAATGAGTCCAAAGAATTAATATTGTAACCTGTAATAAAGTATTAAAGTTTGAAGAAACTAGATTCCCGAGCATTTTGGTGTGCCCCTACGCAAAACCAAAAGCTATCTAAACAATAGACGTTGTGTTGTATATGTTAGTTATTATTATATGGAAAATAACGCTTTTATAATTCGATTTCTTTTTGATAACAATTGGAAGTTGGTAGATAGGTTAGGCATTCAGAAATAGATATCTATTGGTTTATGGCCAAATGCACTATCTTATATTCAAAGTTCAGTAGCCAAATGGCAAAAAACGAAGCTCTTATAGTTTCATTGGTCTGTCCGTCCGTCTGTCTATCCGTATGTCATAGGCTCATATTTCCGCCATTCTTATGAAATCTCAGAGGGGTTGTCAATAAAAATATCACATAACTGTTGAGTTATAATTCACACACACACAGTTTGTAGATGGTTAATTAGCATGGCGCGGCGTATGCGGTCTGTTGAGTCACACACACAAGTTTTTGTTGACATTATAATGCTCGAAACCCCTTAACCTGGGGGAGGCCTAAGCCCCTGCCGTGGGGCATAGTGGGCTGGTGGAATGCAAAATTATGCGAGAGTCCATCCACACAATATATAATCAAAGGGGTATAATCTGATACAAACAATTTAAATTAATGCTTTGTTGAATGCTTCTTGACTTGGTTTCCTATGGTAAATTCAAAGGTACATTATTGAAACAAGATATGGTGTGATAAAAATTTACTGTGTAAACCTTCATAAAAATGCAAAGACCCAATATAAAGAAGAAAAAAGAAAGAAAGTCAAAACATATATGTCCACATGGGCACTAAAAAAAAATCACATATGCAAATAACTCAGATTTTAATTAAAGTGATTGTCCTTAACAAACACTTTAAACGAAAATTATCCAATTCGCTGGTGCAGCAACAAGCGCTGCTGAAAATCTCAAACGGCACAAATATACTGTTTTAGGAAGCAGCTACGTATTTGTGCAGTATTGGGTCGAGACGATGGGGCCGTGGGGGCCTGAGGCGCGTCGGTTTTTCCTTCGACTGAAATCCAATAATTTGCTATACTTTATCATAGATGGCGCTAACTAACCAGTTATTATCCTATTCAATAGACAGCGCTATCACTAAAGATATCTTGAATAAGTCTTAGTTATTTACTTTTGAACAAAAATTATAAGGTTTCAAATACGCGACATGTATTATTTCGGAAAAATAAGTATTACTTGAAATAAAGATTTTAGAATGCAACTGTGTACAAAGATGACGCCACATGTATAAAATTACAGTATAATAAAAAAAATATTCTACTAACAATTTTCAAAAGAGACGATATTTCCACGTAACAAGCCCGCCACACTGGTACGGTGCCACGATATGAGGAGCTTCTGGTATTTGTTTGACTCAAATTTTCTAATTTAAAAACTCATTGGCCAATACGCTTGGCGGGAATCGAATCCACGACCTTTGTATCTATAGCATATTAGCCATAAGGCCACGACTACTCCTTATGCATGGTTACTGTACATTATTGAGATTTAAATCAAAAAACATATATAATAAGAACCAGCCAAATGCGAGTTGGACTCGCAAATAAAAGGTCCCGTCCCACCGTACGATATAAAAAAAAAACATGTTTCTTGTATGGGGAGCCCTTTTATTTTTAACTTTATTTTATTCTTATTATTTGTTGTTGCATATTTCATGCAAAATTCAAGTGTAAGCAATCAGCTCAAAACCAAAACTGTCGGAAAAAACACGTTTCTGTGTGGATACCCCCTTTAATCATTAACGTAATTTCAGTTTTATTATTTCTTGTCATTACGTCTTTATATCTTGGTATTACGCAACGAAAGCTCATTGGAACGACTGGTGGTGCAAGGAAAAGTAGAGGGTCAACGTTCCCGTGGCCGATCACCTACTAGATGGACAGACCTCATTAAATCATTGACGAAGTGTACCCATACTGTGTGTACACGCAATGCCATGAATAGAGAAAGATGAAGAAATCTCGCAAAGAACGCAACCAATCTATCAGACAATTCATGACCACGACCACTCCATCAGGAGTGTACGACTGAGAAGAAGAATTTCTTGTGAACACTTTGTGAAAATTTCAAGTGTCTGCCTATTACGCTTCAGACAATAGGTACAGCCCTGTGACAGACGCACAGACGAACGGACGGACACCGGAAGGCTTAGTAATAGGGTTCCCGTTGGTACCCTTTGGGTACGGAATTCTAAAAAAATGTATTGACCCAGAATATTTAAAGATACAAGAACATATTACATATTTGAATTGATTCATCGCGCATGCGTCTACTAATTTAATTCGGTTATGATTATTAATGACGACACTATTTAGCATAGGCGAGGCAATTCATAATGTAGCTATCAGAGACAATAAAAATGGTTAACGTGCATTTCTTTCTATATTTGTTTGACTTACGAACTTCGAATATTTTACCTTATTGGGCATTAATAATAATAAGAATATCTGGGGCATTCCCAGTCCCAAAGTAAGCAAGTATTGTGCTTGTGTTATGTGTACAAGACAACTGATATACATACTTAATATTCTATAAATTTAAGTAGATATTTTACACCCAGGCACGGAACAAACAGACATGTTCAGCCGCAACCGAACCCGAGACCCTTGACTCCGCAGTTAGGGTCTCGGACATTAGATATTTGCGGGAGTTTTTGGCGTACTCCAAAAACCTTTTGACCTTACTAAGATAACATAACGCAGAGCGGCATATGAAAGCATTAAATGTAAATAACTAACACAAGTCTTTGTTGATATTGTTGTTGATAATTTTATCGGAAAGAAGATAACGACCTGTTGAATTCGCGAGCCGTAAAGTTTTCTGAACTTATCTTTATAAATACCTAAAATCTAGCTCAGATGTAATACACAGAAGTAGTCAGTTTCAGATAAATCCATGGATGTGAGAAAATACACACATATATATATATCCTCCCGACCTCCACCGGAAAAACGAGGTACTTATGATCTGAACTCTTGAATCAATGTTGAGGATGGACTGCACTCCAGTAGTTTAGGTATGAATACCTGATAATCATGATAATGTTATAGGGATCGATATAGGATAGCCATATCCATAGTAGCCCATCCAACATACTAAGTTTATTTAATGTGTATTCCCATAAACTTCAATACTATCTGAATACTCAGCATTACGAATCGATGGTAAAGTAGATTACACGAGCGAAGAAGAAGGACCTTCTTCAAATTACGGAAGAGAAGTGTACCGATTATTCATGCACTGTAAGCCTACACATACTTGCAGGCATATGACGAGTGCAACAAGCGACCAACTGGTTGAAAGACAGAAAAAAACTCGAAATTTGAATATTATTAGAAGAGTGAAGAAAACAAGGAAGGGCCAAAGAGTCGACGATCGCCTATGATAGAGATAAGAGTTGCACCAAAAGAGATAACGTAAACGTTTAACGCATAAAGTAATAACTGACTGCTATACTTTGATTGGAACGATGATGACTTTCATGTCTGGTACAATCAAGTACGACCATAAAAGACATTGTAGTTCTGATCAAAGTATATCTGTCACTTTTTACTTTATACGATATACGTTGACGTAATCTCTTTTGGTGCAACTCGGTGTAAGACTGCTCTCGCCTTGATCATATATAAATGAATATACTATATACGATAATTACGTTCACCGAATTACGTATTTTAAATAGGATCCTAGTAGTAAAAGCCTTTACTATATTGTCCACCAAGTTAAGAAGAACGCTGAAATTTTTAACTCAAAGTATGTTAGATTTGGCTAATGCCAACTTTACGAGAAAAAGTACATTTAAAGGCCTGCAGGATATTGTTTACAGTATGAAATTTCAGTAGGTTTCAGTGGGGCAGTAGGATCGAAGATAGAAGTAGAACATTTGGTTTCCATCTTTTTTTAATTTTTAGTTATTGTTAGAAGGTAAATCTTTTCAATGACAGCCCATTCAACAAAGTTAATTGACTTAATTTTTTTCGTTGTCAAAATATGACATCTGGTTGTCGCCATATCGCCTTTGGATTACTGTCATATTGTCTTTAATTGGACCACGCGTTTCGGCTCTAGAACGCCTGATAAGTACTAACTTACATAGGTATAGGGCCTATACCTATAGGCTGATAAACACATTACTATAGGTATAGGCCCAAAACACATTACCCTCCTCAGTCGGGTAAAAACGAAGACGCAACTTCTGTCTAAATACAGCGAGCAGACCAATTTAATATTCTCTATGATTAATAGACAAACATTTGTTTAGGAATTACAAAGTCATTAATTATGGATGAAATATTTGAACTTGTTATATACTCTTAAATTATTAATAATTTGCATACGAAGAAACTGGCGGCGCTTAGGCATTAATTATAGCAAATAACCTATAATAAATCTTTCTTTAAAGTAGCAAATCGTATCGTGGTAGCTTTTATAGGTATATAAAGCAATCCATACGTGAATATGATAGCTGCTACCAAAGTATGAGGGAATTGTAAGTAGGATCACTCAATACGTAATTAAAAACAGAACTGAAATATATTATTGTTCTTTTTTTTATAATTTATCCAAATCAAGTAAAAAGGTTAAAAAACTTTACACGTATCCACATCTATGTAAAATAAATATCATTTTATTTTGTATTTCATTTATTTAATAAATTGATCATTTCAAAAGATGTAAAAGAAAATATAAGAAAATCAAGTGTAGCCCTTTATTTCGGAAACTGACCCAAAAATTTTGATTGATTGAAAAAACTGATTGGTTTCTATGGAAAAAAAATGTTTTTTTTTGTTCTTGTCTATCCCGCGTCTGTCACTTACGACTTACAGCGAGTTATTGAAATGTCACTTGGAAGGGTGAAAAGCTCGATACAAAATTTTAAATATATTGATAGTCTACAGCCCACATACACATATCAGCCACTTGTGTGACGCGCATTTCTCACATGGAGTGAAACTACTGGTTTCTTTCATCGACTGTGGCTGTTACGCGTGTAGTCGAGACCGCTTTCTGTTACGACTCACTCAATAAGTTGTAAATCAGTTCACTGGCTGATCATTATAACTCTGATTGATTCGAGTTTGTTTCAATAGTTGTGCTATAAAAATTCATTCACCTGATAAAAAATATTAATTATCTGTCGCCTGTACGGAATTCGGATTTAATAAATACACACAAGTTTGTGTAACTTTCGCAACATATGTTTTCTTCGTATTCGTTTTTAGGATTTACCACAAAATAAGGTATTAATATAAGAGCAAGTAATAACCACTTAAGACGACAATGACGTCACATAACCTGAAAGCTAGATCGCTGACGTCCGTCGCGTACCTATTCGTATGGTATTGTAACTGCGGTAATACTTCAGCTTCCTTATATAATAAGAATGTAATAATACTTTCCACATAGCGCCATCTAGTCCTAAAGTAAGCAAGTGTTATGCTTGTATTATGGGGCACTAGACAACTAATACACCCACTTAATCTTTTTATAATATACTGGCGGTCGTACCCGGTTTCGTCCGGGTGGACTACGGAAACGTTCCTTTTCCCGTTCCACGCATTAGTACATTGCACCCGTGCGAAGTCGGGGTGGATCGCTAGTCCAACCATATAATATCATTACACATTACACTGTGGTATCATCGTCATCATCCAAACAAAGAAATTCTCTGGCGCGTCTAGCAGCAAATTTGATTGCCATAAAAAGGATAGTAAGTCAATCGTAAAAGATACACATGCTGTCATGGACTTTTGGTTAGAACTTTTAAAGGGGAACAATTCCATAATACATGATTTTTGCTTAACATCAACCGTTTACGCAGCGCGCGTAACAGAAGCTCTCAAAAGGAATAATTTTTCCCGTTTTTGCAACATTTTTCATTGATGCTCCGCTCCTATGGGTCGTAGCGTGATGTAATAATAGCTTATAATATATTATATAATATAATATATATATAATAGCCTTCCTCGATAAATGGACTATCCAACACTAAAAGAATTTCTCGATTCGGAGGCGTAGTTCCTGAGATTTGCGCGTTTAAACAAACAAGCAAACAAACTCTTCAGCTTTATAATATTAGCATAGATACATATAGGGATACTTTTTACAGCACACGGAACAAATAGACATATTCATGCACACAAATATTTGTCTCGGCCGGGAACCGAACCTTTCGCCTCGGTGAGTTATATGGAATTTATGATTTTTTTCAAAGAGCTACTTTACATTTGTCATAATTTTTATGTGCCTATGAGTACCTGTATGTGGTGGACGTATCTACGTTTTTCTATTTCTAATGCACTCCTTACTTGTTGATAGAATTAGTAAATAAATAAAATATCTTTAACTCGGCTTCGAAAGGAAAAGACATAGCTTGAACAACTTAATCGGTAGTAAAAAAAACAACAAGAAATAAAGCTGTAAAATAAATTAAAACTCGAGCGAACGCGAAATTAGAATTCTTCAAATTATATCGGGTAATTAGTCTTCTGGTATGTAGTAATATTACTACTGTCTTATTTTTGGCTTTGCAAACAGGTTCCATGGCCAATCTTTCACCGGAAATTCGGATAATGTATGTCACCTTGCAGTGTCTGTGAAAATTGTTAATAGACGAGAGAAACGCAAAGAAAATAAAAAGCAAATGAAAATTTTATCTCGACACTAAAAACTACGAATGTTACGGAATAAGAAAAGAACATCATTATAGACTATTACAATTGTTATCTACAAAAATCGATTTTGTTTTCCAATAAAAAATCTTAATTACGAGAAAAATAATGTCGACGAATAGACAAATTACTGGAATTTTCCCACAATTCTACTTTTTAAATGCCATATTTTCTTAAATATCTCTTTATATTTACCTATATCGGAAAATGGGAAATTTTTAGAATTTGTAATTTTTGAGCGATTGGCCGAGTAGTTAATAGAGACTCTAACTGCAGAACCAAGGGTCATGGGTTCGATTTCCGCCCGGAGCAAATATTTGTGTGCATGCACATATTGTCTATTTGTTCCGTGTCTGAGTGTGAAGTATCTATATATGTATATAATATAAAGAGTATTTAAGTACGTATATCAGTTGCCTGGTACCCATAATACAAGCTTTGCTTAGTTTGGGACTAGATGGCCCTGTGTGGGATGTCCCTGATATCATTATTTTTATTATTAAATTAGGTTATCTTGAATAGTATTAATAATAACCGACTTTTTAATTGAGTTTTTTTTTCTAGAATGAAAAAAATAAACATTTTTTATTCGACTGTAGGGGGTATTGCGTTCATCAATAAACAAATATACAATATATGTATATTTGTTTATTCCTCAGAGCTAACATGCAAAACGCGACAAAAAAAAATCTGCACATTATCTCGTGCCAAAACGAGATAGCTTTATGATTCACACATAGAACTATCTCGTTTCGGCACGAGATAAAGCGTCGATAGAGGCGTTAGCCCGTCCTATGAGGCGCTCTAGAGACGAAACCTGTGGGCCAATTTTGATGATCCTTATTGCTATCGATTTTTCCTAATCTTGTATCACTAAAGACATGACAGTGATCAAAAGTTGGTATGGCGACAGCCAGACGCCATATTGGCAAAGAAAAAAATTTTTGTCTATGAATTATGTCTAGTGAGGTATCATTGAAAAAGTTTTTAAAAATGATCTGTATGTTTCCCTTTTGAATAACTATTTACGATAGTTACTATTTAAATTCGGGCAGCAGTTCTCACTAAAATTTTTACTAATTAAAATATAATAATAATATCTGGCACATCCCACACAGCGCCATCTAGTCCCAAAGTAAGCAAGTATTGTGCTTGTATTATGGGGTACTAAACAACTGATATATTTACTTAAATATTCTTTTTTTTTATAATGTATACATATATAGATACTTTTACACCCAGACACGGAACAAATAGACATGTTCATGCACACAAATATTTGTCCCGGGCGGGGATCGAACCCGCGACCCTCGGCTCCGCAGTTAGGCTCTCTGACCACTCGGCCAACCGGTCAGTCATAAAACTTAAGATAAATATTATTTTTGGGTTCAGGAATGTTTAATTAGTGAATCCCAATAAATATTGCATGCCTTCAATGTGCAAATTTCCTTCATTAGAGTTTTATAATAGTTATATTAATTTAAAAAAATTTTACAGTACAGAATGTTACTAATTGCATACGTTCACATTCCATTAGGTAAGTATTTTACATAGAATCCTAAAAATTTTGAACAATATGAAAAAATAAATTCACACATAATTCATACTACAGGCATTGAAATACAGTTACAGGAAATATTGTACATCACCCTTCAGTCGGTCCGACATATACACAGTCGTAACACAGCTGGTTCTATAATAGGATATTTATTCTAACATAAAAATGATGCAACGCAATTATGTCCATATGGAGATATCCGATGCCAAAACATCACAGATTGTGAATAAGATATTGCACGATTCAAACTAGATTCGGGTTATTTACCTCTTATATCATTGTTAGTTTTATTACTAACAAGAACTTAACCAAAGTATAATTAATGTCTCAGTCTCCCGCCCGATCGGCCGAGTTGTTAGAGCCCCAACTGCGGAGCCAAGGGTTGCGGGTTCGATTCCGGTCCTGGACAAATATTTGTGTGCATGAATATGTTTATTTGTTTCGTGTCTGAGTATAAAATACCTGTATTTGCATATATTATAAAGAATATTTAAGTATGTATATCAGTTGTCTAGCACCCATAATACACGCATAATACTTGCTTATTTTGGGACTAGGTGGCGCTGTATGGAATGTCCCAGGTAATTATTATTATTATTTGAGTGGCATCCAAACACATCGAGCTTTTTTGTATACTTACCCAGACTTTTTCAAATGAGTCAAAACTGTTTTATGGTAAATGTGCAGTTCTTCAGCAATGTCATAAGTAATAACATGCCGATCTTGCTCCACTTTATCATAAATTGCATCAACTTTATCCGTAGCAGGGCGACGCATTGCAATTTTTATATTAAAATTTCCTGATTGGAAACGCTTAAATCTACTTTATGCTACGCTTACTGACACAACATTAGATCCGTAAAAGGATTTTTTTCACTTTAATAATCTTTAATAATAATGTCATTTATTATTATTATAGTATCACCTTGTTCGGGCTCGGCAAAGTTTTAGTTAGTTAGATTTGCGGATCACACGAATCTGGTTTAAGGTGGAACGCTGCCTGTCTAGTATGGATATGTAATAATAGATGGAGCTACCATACATAGAAACAATTTTTATTTTTTCACGATCACATTTCTGCGTTTCAGTTGATGAAACATAACACGCGACTATAAAAAAGATTTCTCTTTAATGTTTTTAACTGAGAGTATTGATCGTTTCAACAGTTTCGAAGCGTTTGTACAAAAACATAAAATGTATGGAAAATCAGGGTTTTCGCCTGATTTATATAATGGTTCTTTCAATAGTTATCATTGATATACCAATAATATAACTGGATGTGCTGTTCGCGTTCTAAAATGTCCGTGCAGGAAGTCATTCAAAACGCAATAAGTCTTCCAACCGGCTTTTAGTCGGTGTAATGCTGCCGACTTGTGTCGTAAAAATGCGTGAAACTACTCGTCAAAGACGCAAAAAACAGCTGAATATCGTATTTGTGGTAAGTAAACATTATAATTTAACATTAGTTTATGCCTACAGACGGCTACTCGATTATTTTTAATTTAATTTGAACATTATCACGATTTAATTCTCGTCACATTCCCGTAAACAGTGCGACACGTCCGAATCGTAATAAGTATTTGCATGCACTGACGCGCACAACGGTGCCGGGCCGCGGGCGCCGCGGCCATATCAGCCCACGCTCGTTGCGGACGCTTTTATTTCACTTTTGGTTAGCGACTACAAATCCTTATTATTAAATTGTTAAATCAATGATAGTTATTTATGAAATTACAAAAACGAACATTACGAAATACCCTATTTTTCACAAATTTTAGTTTTTCGTACAAACGTTTTGAAACTGTTGAAACGACCGATAATGTCAATTCAAAACATTAAAGAGAAATATTTCTTTATAGTCGCATGTTATGGTTCATCAACTGAAATACAGAAATATGATCACAAAATAGTGTAGGCTTACAAAACTAAACAAAAAGTATCAAGTAAGCAGATGGCGCAAACTAACGGTTATTGAGAAAAACATGTTGAAAGTTTAATTTTATTCATGTTCTTATTTAATTAATTTCGTTTTTAACTTTTTATTTAGTTCAGAAAGCTCTACCCGCTCCATCAGTTCGGACTACGTTCAGCCGAACACCAGGTACTGTGTACTGCACCCGCATCATACTGTGACTTCGTTTTAAAGCGGACAAAAATAAATAATTCTTCCTAACAGTTATCGCATTGTTCTAAAACGAACAAACTAAAGAAAGGACTTATCCACACGAATAAATTAACCAAAGAGTGTGAAGAATCCAAAATAACAATGAGACAGACGCTTCAGCAGATGAAATGAAAATAATATGCTGTCCAATGTTATCCAATTCTAACCAATGTAATCCAGACGTTGGATCCAGACCAGAAAGATGGAGAAATCTCGCAAAGAACGCAACCAAACTATCAGACAATCCATGACCACGCTCACTCCGTCAGGAGTGTACGACTGAGAAGAAGAAGAAGAATCCAGACGTATTTGTAATGAAGGATGAAAATTAAATTCTAGTTTCTAATCGTGAATATTGTTTATTTGAATACACACTAGTGGACATACAAGTACAATGCGTGCACTTTTATTAACATGAAGTTTTTGATGACCGCGTTTCATGAGTCTGATACACACCTGATATATCTATAGTACGACAACTCTGAGTTGGCGGCTCCAATGACGTTACATGAATGCGTTGCTATAGATTAATAAGTAAGTTTTAATTACATCACTGACTATCGCAGATTGCTCGATAATAATCCTTTTGCTTCTCGCAACGACATAGGAGCTGACGGTTTAAAGTTATCCGACTCCTAAGACTGAAACTTCAGTAAAGAAATACTTTGAGATTTACGGAGAACTGAATTCAGTAGCACAAGGTACTTAGGATACGGCATGAAGAAATACAAAATAATGATTTAAAAACTATTTATAGCCTTTAACCAATGTTTCCTATTAAGAAATTGACAGAAATGATTTAAATAATATCTCCTTTGTAAGATTCGACCCTACCCCTACCCTGTAGGATACCTATCGTGCCACATTTTTGGAAAACAGAACCAAAAAAAATAACAGCCACAGAAAGCTTTATATTTTTAACGACAGAAACGGGGTATCTTTCAATACTATCAGTGTTTAATGTTGAAAAATTTGTAATAAAAAGAAATAAAACGGTGTAAACATCTATAGTGTCGTGATAGCCCGAACGCAGTGAACCTATTTCAAATCTATAAGACGGATCTGTGTATAAGACGGTTCGAATCCGGGCGTGTATAAATGAGTTTTTTCTGACTTAAGTACATTAACTATCACTGACTCTGCGCCTCGGAGAGCACGTTAAGCAGTCGGTCCCGGTTGTCGTCAATAGATGGTGGTCGTTACAATACGCCAAGTAGCAATGCGTGGTGGATTTAAGCGCCAAACCTTGAATCTTGAGGGGAGGCCTAAGCCCCTGCAGTGGGGTATAAATAGGGCTGATGGAATGGAAACATCTATAATGTTGTCGATTTTGATTACAAATGCTATATTGGCAATAGATTTTTTGTTATTCAAATGCAAATAAAACAAGATACATGCATCTGAAATATAACTCGCATATTTCTGAAACCTTTGTTCATATCTTAAGTATATAGGCCAGAAAACGCTTTAGTTACTAAATCAAGATCTGTCCCTTTTTATTTCCTTTCTAATACTTTAGCATCTTTGAGTTCAAACATTTGTTCGTCTGTCACTCGACTGTTAATTTTTTTTTGTCTTAGAGCTGATTTATCCGGTTTCAATCCTATCGATTTATTTAATTAATTTTTTTTTGTTTTCATCATCGCCAAACGCAATACCATTACCGTTACTAGAGTAGATTGAAATTGAAATTAAATGAGTCTATGTTGCTATGTTTGAAGTTTATTTATATTAAGTATATTTATTTCACTTTATTTTTAGTTCTTCTACAGATTTATGTATGTCTTCCACTATTTGTGTCTAAGCTGCAGGCCCGTCACCTTCCTTATATTGTCCTTTCTTCTTTTGTTTTGTCTACTTCTACTTCTCTTAATAATCGAAGGATACCATTCCGATAAAAAATGAATTTACAGCACTAACTATTGCGTCTAGACAACTGTACAACTGATAAACATACTTAAATATTCTTTATAATATATATAGAAAATTTTACACCTAGAAACGGAGCAAATAGTATGTCTATTCATGTATACAAATATTTGTCTCGGGCGGGAATCGAACTCGCGACTCTTGGCTTTAAGCTAGGCTAAAGATTATATATAGAACATATATGTTAATATTATAAATTTTAGAACCGACCTTGATACAGAATAATCGTACGACAAATTCAATAGTAAAAAAATCGCATAAAAACCCAATTGAACCAAGCTGAAGAGGACATCCAAATGTTATGACATACTTGTTCTGATCAATAAGTTCATTGAGACAGCAAATGATCTACAGGCAACGGCTGGCTGTGATCTAGTGTAGACTAAAATAGTCATAGACATAAAATAGTTACGTCGACGCATGCGCAAATATCGTTGCTAATTCTGTAACAGCGGACCGCAGTTATGCATTGTGTCACTACCGGTACAGATCAATTTTTTTTTCTAGACAGCTGATGGTTTTATCACTTACGCTGTAACTTTTACCGGGTTGAAACCGGCGTGCGGGGATTTCTCGGGGGTAAAATTGCGCACCCGGACTAAAATTCGTCATCTTACACCAGCTAACTTTAGTAGGTATAAACACAGAAGAAGGCTTGTAGTCGATTCTGAATTTTATGACATATGTATATTTCTAGATATTATTTGCCACACTTCCTTATTTTAAGAGACAATTGCCGCTAAATAATTTATTTACTTAACATCGAATGCTGTATCGCCTTTTTGTTAGGGTTCCTTAACCAAATGGCAAAAAAGGAACCTTTATAGTTTCGCCATGTCCGTCTGTCTGTCTGTCTGGGGTTTTGTAATATTGGTTAGTCAGCATAATACTTTTCGCTAAACATCTGTTCAACCAATACTATGTATGAAGTAAATGATACTATCCCAAATTTCCTTCTCACGACTTCTATAGGGCATATTTGTCTGTATGCTAGTTTGTTTCAGTTGCTTTTCACTAAACACAATTACAAATATTAAATTTAGCGTTAAAAATTGTTGCAAGTTATTTGATATTTTTATATTGACTGACTGATTGGAGTAGTCAGATACCTTAACTGCAGAATCAAAGTCGCGGGTTCGATTTCCGCCTGGAACAAATGTTTGTTGTGTTGTGTTGAACAAACGTTAAATATCTACATATATATGTATTATATAAAAAAATATATAAAAATAGATATCAATTGTCTAGTGCCCATAATACAGACTCTGTCTAGTTTAAGACTAGACGGTAGTTGAAGATGCCCCTCTAATTTTTATTATTTTTACATATCTCATTTATTTGTAATAGAAGTGTCTAATTACATAAATGTAAATCAATAAGTAGTGCCTACGACTTCAAACTACTTCCGGGTAGTACCCAAACGAATTTTCCTGTTGTAATTTTTTTTTCAAACTATGCAAGCCATGGCCCAACATTTTATACAGCAACTCTGTTGAATTGCAGGGGAAAATTGTAATAAAAAATATTATCAACAATACTGTAATATGAATCTAGACTTATATTTTTCTTTTAAATGAATTATCGTTTAATTTACATAGATTTGTGCCATACATTAACCATAAGCAACGATAAAAAAATACTGGCTAGTAGAATGACACAGTAAAAGCAACATTTGAAAGGCGAGAAAGCGGCAATTCGATCTTCAGTTGTTTTGTCGAGTGCTAATTATTTAAATATATTTGTCATATATTTGTATAAAATGAGTTCCTCAGATTCAGGTTTGGATATTTTTTTCCTCATGTTCGTAGTGAAAAGCAGAATTTTTTGTAACTATCTACTATTATATATATATCTGTTTTACAGCCAATCATAGAACAAATAGACATGTTCAAAACACAAATATTTGTCACGGTCGGTAATCGAACTCGCGATCTTTTTTATTTAGATCTGCAGTCGACACATCCGACTCCTCGACCAGCCGGTCAGAAACTTATTTTAGATTTCCGTATTCAGCAGATTTTTGATCTAAGGCAGTATTTTTAAATCAAGCGTCTTCCACGCACAGTGACAGCTCAAATGACCGCGAAGCGTGAAGAGTCACTAAACGATTTCTACTGTCAATTTTCCGCTGTCGTTCCATTGCCTTAAATTGCCTCTCAAAATCTAGGCGTTCCGTTCATTTGGAAATCGACTATCTCTGTAAATGGTTTTAAAGGAAGAAATACATTTTAAAATAACAATAGTACCTGGGACATACCTTACTGGGACATTTGACAGACCGGTTGGTCAAGTGGGACCCTAACTGCAGAATTAAAGGTAACGGGTTAGAATCCTGTCTGCAGTAAATATTTCTGTGCATGAAGATGTCGTCCGTGTCTGGGATTAAAATATATGTATACATTGTAAAGAATATTGAAGTATGTATATCAGTTGTCCGGTATCCATAATACAAGCTTTGCTTAGTTTGGGACTAGATGGCTCTGTGTAGGATATCCCAGGTATTATTATTAATATTAACCTGTTTATTATTATTATCCCACACAGCGCCATCTAATCCCAAAGTAAACAAGTATAATGCTGATATTATGCTAGTATTATGGATACTAGGCAGCTTATATACATACTTAAATATTCTTTATGATATACACATACTTATATAGATATTTTAACACCCAGACACGGAACAACTAGACATGTGAAAATTCTGCACACAAATATTTGTCCTGGGCGAGAATCAAACCACCAGATGTATAAAGTTCTCATAATTTTCAATTTTGTTACCAAGTCGTCTCATTTCCGAAATTCCTATTATATCATATTCAGTTCCTTTTATAGCAAATTCCAGTTCTAATAAGCGGTCGTATGATGATAAAGTTAGTTCTAACGTTATCTGTAGATAGTGGGTTTGTTTAGTATTGTTGCTCCATTTTTGTGTAGTTTTCATTGGAGGGTTTCGGTAGTGGTCTTCCAGGGTGACCAGCCGGGTTGGAAGACCTTGGCTCCGCAGTCAGGATCTCTAACCACTCGGCCAATCGGTCAGTCAGCTGTTATTGTATATATATGATCACGAGAAAAATCTCCAAAAATTTAGTTTCTTTAGAGTTCAATAGTTACTAGAAACCATCAGGTACATTTATATAATTTTACTATATTAAATCTGTAACAGTGTTTCTTGTCTACGTTCCACGTATTATCTCGGAGATGGCAAGACGGATGATTAAGTTTAGGGTACCTATAGGAATGCCTTCATAGCAGACGTGATTACATTACATTCTTCATAAAGGTGTCGTATTAGCGGTGTAGGATATGAGACGCTTGCGTGAGGTCTCTGACCTGCTCGAGCTAGTCCAAATAGTTTCATGGAAAACATATATGACTATAACGGTCAAGATGGTCAAAGAATGGACGTTGTTTTGAACATGATCCATTTGTGTAAGAAGAGCTTTCCGTATCCAAACAAAAAATGCAATTTTTTGGCGGCAATTAATAACAGAGATTTAATAATGGTTATATGTCACTACTACGGCGTTAAACAAATACAAAAGTTTTTTTTTTTATATTAGAAATTTACGGAATTGTCCGTAAAAGTCCGTAATGTCCGTACATGTACTCAGATGTCGTGATAGCCGAGTGCTAACGAGCCTGCGTCTTGTTTACAAATAGGTAATATGTTTTATTTTGGATAAATACATATTGCATGCAACAAAAACATTCGATGCAGTTGTATCACTTATAAAGATGGCATTACATGTAAAGGTTCTAATATTATATATATTCGAACAGTTTTCAAAAAAGACGGTCTTTTCAATGACATATGTTTCAATTTGAGGAAAGTTATAGTCACGTGATAACATCTTGGGTTAATTAAGTATTGCGTTATGGGCCCTGTCATTTGCTACTGCGAGCGCACAACGCTATGTTCGGATCGGTCATAAAGTTTTGCTCGATATGCACTATTCAGTAAAATATTCTTTCTGCAGAAACAATAGTGACTTGTCTCTCTAAAATATGTAATTACAGTACAGATGACACATAGGATGTTGATAATTGGTGTTGGTACATAAACATCAAAGGGAAAATAGAGAACGGGAACTATCCTAGTTCCATTCTAAATGTATCCACAGACGTCGATGGTGCCAAAACACTAAAAATTGCCGAACGAAAATATTTCAGCCTTCTAATTGCTTGTGTTGTATTTTCGTGTGTAACGTCACGGGTTCAACAACATTTAGGTACTTATCTCGTAGTGTTGAAAAATTTAAACATCTACAAAACCCGTATCGCGGAAACTACACTTGGATGTGTGTGCGAATAGCTGGATAGATGAATAATCTAATTGCTTTATTTACTGTTAGGGTGTAAAAGTATCTATATATGTTTATATGTATGTATTATAAAAATATTTAAGTATGTATATCAGTTGTCAAGTACCCTATAATACAAGCATAATACTTGCTTACTTTGGGACTAGGCGCTGTGTGGGATGTCCCAAGTATTCTTATTACTCAAAAACAACCGTCCTGGTTTTCCTTACGGAGGGTAGACCTCACAAGCGGGCTTGGAGCTTAAATCCACCACGCTGTTCTACTGCGGGTTGGGGATTTGAGACAGGTTCGTTACGCTTTGGGTTATCACGACACGAATCAATACTATAACTAACTAAATATGCGTTCGTATGATTCGGTTATTTGAAGCACATTTTCCGGGTCACATTCAGGTGTTTGTACAATTAGGAGTAAATGTCATGAAGGCTTGTGTGAATCAATTACAAATTTAGTATGTACCTACTCAAACGGTAACGGGACTTGCAGGTCAGGCAAGAAATTAGAATTTATAGATAATAATACACAAGGCGATGAAAGAACCAAACAGCCATCAACAACCATCTATGTATGAGGGAGGTATTAAGTTATCACCTAAAGACTCAAAAAAATTGGTTGGTAAAATTTTCACTATAAAATATTTTTCCCGAAAGAATTATTGATGTTTTTTAAGAAACTATCTATTAAAAACATTTTAATTAATATAGATGCCAGGGTATTAAAATAATTGTCAGTAAATACGCCAAGGGAATTCGAAAAGGTTAAGAAATTCTTTAGTACTGTAAGCGTATAATCTTCTAAGCTTTTATCATGATCACATCTTGATAGCGGTATCTGAAATACAATGCTTCTAAGAAGAGAGTTACATTTTAATATTCCGTTAGAAGTCCCGATAATTAACCGCGTAGTAAATTAATAGTGGTCATCTTCATTATGATGCAATCGAATGAATCGATTCGGAAAAGTATCGGGTAAATAAAAATTTGTTAGAATGTATTGACTGACTGACCGGACGGCCGAGTGGTTAGAAACCCTAACTGCGGAGCCGAGGGTCGCGGGTTCGATTCCTGCCCGGGACAAATATTTGTGTGCATGAACATGTCTATTTGTTCCGTGTCTGGGTGTAAAAGTATATATGTATATGTTATTTAAAAAAAAAAAGAATATTTGAGTATGTATATCAGTCATTTGGTACCCCATAACACAAGCATAATACTTGCTTACTTTGAGACCAGATGGCTTTGTGTGGGATGTCCCAGATATTATTATTATTATTACATTAATGGGGTTACGAAGCAACGATACGATGGTCAATTTAAGAGGAGTGTGTAGTGGCAAATTTCTATACAAACTGCGTTAAACGGTTGCACCCCATTAAACCTTAACCGACTGGCTCAAAAAATTATATGATATTCAGATCAACAAAACTAGGTTTATGCTTTTTATTTTTCTAAATGTTTTGATAAATCATTAGAAAAAAAATGCGCCGGATTACTTTTCCAAATCGATTCATTTTTCACTCGTTCAACATGAAACTAATTGGATATTTTTTTTTATGATGTATCAAGATATTTAAAAAATTAAAAACATATACCTAGTTATTGTTGATCTGAATACCATATAATTTTTTTGCGCCAATCGGTTAAGGTTTAATGGGGTGCAACGGTATACGCCGTTTGCATGGAAATTTGCTACTACACACTCCTCTTAAGATTGGAAGATGTTTTACTAAATCTGGTTGATGAAATTGTGTTTTTGAGTATCACCATTGAGTTTAATTTTAGCTATTTTCATAGCATGTCATACAACATTCTACTTTGGAGACATGCCGCTCACATACAAAAAGAGTTCTTCTTCTTCTTTTGGTTAATGGTGTTCTAACATATGTTAATTCTGCCAATATCTAGTGTATGAGAGTTATACTATTTTTATTGAATAATAATAAAAACAAGCAACGTAGTACGGTTAATATGGAGTTTTTTTCAAAATGCCACATGGAACTACGACGTTCTACATGCGCCATTTTGAAAAAAACTCCCACAAAAAGAGTTGTTCGATCCATATATAAATTAAAATATTGAGATAGTCTAAGGGCTCATTGTAAAGAAAGTAACAGTCTTAGGGTCCCATATCAATATATTTGGGAAAATATTATATATGTATATAAAACAAAGCTTTTTCCTAAGTGGGCGCCAGCCACTATATAATTACTAGAGATAATATAACAACAATTAACAGGTAACAATTCCTAGATTCAGAGTTTCAGAAGCAAACAATTTCTTCATGGACAATTTCATAATAGACTTCCAATCGACCTAGTTTAGGCTCCAGACTCCCACAATTAGCTGTACTATTATATAGTCTTTCTGTCTTTTAGTTATGAGAAATAAATAAATAAATAAAATAAATAAATAAATGGAAGTATCACAGTTAAATAGTAAACAGTCAAGGAAATGTGTAAAATTTCAGCTCATCAAACTTATTATTCTGTCAAGGAATATTTAAATGATAACGCATGGTCGTTATTGTAATAGTTTTAAGCATTTTATACAGAAAAAAAAAGAATATCCTAACATTGATCTATACTAGTAAAAAAATACCAGAGGGAGTTTCTTGCCGGTTCTTCTTTTTCTATGATTCTGAAACGATGAATAAATTTGTGTGAATGCATCTTACATTAAAGGAAAAAATATGAATTTTGATTATTTTTTTAATTTTGTCTTTTTAACACCTATATATTTACCCTCCAGTATATAATTGGCGGAGTCCCTGATTCTCTCGTTTTTCACTTTATTATTCCACTTATTCATTACCTATATTAGTCATCAGTGTCTATCTAACCTTAACTATATTAAAATTCCTCAATAATTTTGCTCCTATATTCGTTTCTAATATTAACCGTCTTATCTTTATTGATTTCCGAGAATACTAAATTGGCCTGCTTATCTTATTTACACATAAAGAAGCTTCATAGTTTTCCGAGCGGGTGGAAAATGGGCCAAATTTTCTTATGTCGTCATTTCAAAATTTAAACTTTAACACTTCGACAAATTATTGATTGGTCATTCATTGGCACTAACGACATTAGCATTCGTATATTTCAACATTACTTCAAAAAATGTACTATGGGAATGATTAGATACTCTATGACGGTTCATAAATACTTATTCTATTGAAAAACTGTATTAAAAATTAAAAACCAACGGACAAATATTTCATAAATCATTCATTAAATTATGTATTTAATTTGTTAATGAAAATTATTTTATTTTGTTGACATTTGTAATTTTTGTTTAACTGTGCTCGCTTGTATAGATAAAAAATCCGAAATAAATAAATATATTATTATTATATATTAGGTACTCGATAGCGAATTAGATATTTTCTTATAGAAATCTTCTAGAGACCTGCATAATTTAGCACGGGCACAGTTTTTAGATCATATCAGGCAATTCATTCATCAATGTCATAACCAGGTAGCTAACCCAAAGTTAAAGTTACGGAAGGAGCAACAAAAATAACAATTTTTAAGACTCTCAAAAAATAATGTTATAACTATGGATTTTCATAGAGATGTGTGCAGTAGAAATTCGTGTGGCCTACACAATGATGCTTTAGTAAGGATGACGCACCTTCATACTGCATGGCATTCGAAAATTGATCCCTTATTACATACATACTCATATCATAAGTGTATACATATATTACAAAACGGAGTGTGAAATATGATACGAAATAATAAATTTTTATTAAAATGTCTGCTGTATATTTTGTAATAAATAAAAAAGGATAGCCCAAAGCGCAACGAACCTGTCTCAAATTTATAAGGCCATAGGGCCATGGTTCGAATCCGGGCGTGTACCAATGAGTTTTTTCTGACTTAAGTACATTAACTATCACTGACTCCGTGCCTCGGAGAGCACGTTAAGCAGTCGATCCCGGACGCTGTCAATAGATGGCGGTCGTTAAAATCCCCAACCCGCAGTGGAGCAGCGTGGTGGATTTAAGCTTCAAGCCCGCCCTCACCCTGGGGGAGGCCTAAGCCCCTGCAGTGGGGTAAAAATAGGCTGATGAAGTGAAGAAGAAATAAATAAACATATATGATATCTGTATGCATATGAATTTAAAATAGTACATTATGATGCAAGTACACTAAGCTGTATATTATAGTCGAGGTGTTTATAGGCACGAGGCAAAGCTGAGTCCTTATAATGAAATGAACCGATGACTATAATAGCCAGTTTACTGAACGTTACCTGTAAAGATTTATGCTTGAAATACGCTTAGTCAACAAGATTAGAGGGAAAGGCTAATAGGCGATTAACTACAATTAATCTTCCATTCAATTCCATCAGCCCGTTATACTACACTGCAGGGGCTTAGGCCTCCCCCCAGGGTGAGGGGGCTTGGAACTTAAATCCACTATGCTTCTCCAATACGGGTTAGTGGATTGTAACGACCACCATCTATTGACAGCAACCGGGATCGACTGCTTAACGTGCTCTCCGAGGCACGGAGTCAGTTATAATTGTGTACTTAAGTCAGAATTTGAAACAGGCTCACTGCGTTCGGGCTATCACGACACGCAATTAACCTAATTAGGTGAAATTCAGCTCCTCACTTTCTGCGCGATAGTGTAACATCTGCCTCTTTTACTCATATATCATTGGACCTACATGTAAAATGTGTACCTACTAGAAAAGAAAATAAATTTTCTGAATTTATATTTCATGTATACCTAATACAAGGAAATATTTGTTTAAAACATTGATAATTGTTGTAACTGTTGACTGACTGGTCGGAAGCACCGACTGCAGACCCAAATGTTGCAGGTTCGATTCTCGCCCGGGACCAATATTTGTGTACCAAACTATTTGTTTCGTATCTGGGTGTAAAATAACTAGGTACATATTGTGAATTATGAAAAAAAAATTATATAGATACGTATATTAGTTGTCTAGTACCCATAGTACAAGCCTCTGCCTAGTTTTGGACTAAATGACCGTGAGGTAGATACTATTATTATAATTTGATTTTGGATGACATAAAGGATTGCTGTGGTTGTTTCCTTTTCTTTAAATATCTTATCTTTATTACACATTTCTTGCAAATGGACATAAGTGATATCTCACGCCAAACTTCTAGTTCGCTTCGAAATTAACGCGGGTGCATATTGCAAGGCACACATGTTCTCGACCCTTTTTCGAATTTTTTTACTACTACTCACTTTGATTTCGGAGTGAACTAAATGATTGGCGCGAGCTGCACTCGCGAGATAGCGTAATTGTCAGTTTCATATATTTCAGCTCAGTAGTGATATTACTCCCAACGAAAAAAATCATAAACATTTCTTCTTTACAGTAATAGTGCAAAAAAGAATGGAGGAAACACGTGTCTGGTGACATGTGTCGGTCCATTGATCATAGGTCGTCAGTCTTGGAGCGCACGCGCAGGTGTAATCGTCCGTTCTAAATACGATCAGTTCCGTCCCGGCCGTGTCTTTTTTCGTTTAGGATTTGGCATTGCCACCAGAAACGCGCCCACTTACTACGAATAGGAGCACGTGGCTCTATTTAGTGGGGAATACGTTAAACTGTAGTCAAATAAGTATACTATATTATGTTAAGTAATAAAATAAAATTTAAATTAGTAAATATAATTGTATATACTTAATATAAATAAAATATTATTAGGAAATTCATATGATTCATAATTAGAATTCTTGTACTCTAGCATTCTTCAACATCACTTTTGAAAACAAATACATATCTGGAAAAGTGACAAAACATTCTAAAACACATTTTGGCTCATTAATTAGTACTATTAATTAATAATAATAATAACGTATACATGAACAACAACGTCTAGGCCCCAAACTAAGCATTAGCTTGTATTTTGGGTACCAAGCGAAGACACCACATACATATAACAACAAAGACCCGGTACCAGTATCAATATTCATCATATAAATACTGACCCGACCTGGGATTCGAACCCGGGACCTCTAGCTTCGTAGGCAGGGTCGCTACCCACTCGGCTAAACGGTCGTCGACGTAATTAAATGGGATATGCTTCGAAACCATAAAAGTATAAAATGACTAGAAGTCCTCTTCTGCGCTTGCCGTGTATCCACTCATACGCTAGCTATCTGGTGTTCACCCGTTGCGAGATGGCGAATTTCAGTACGCTAAATCCTCGCGCGGTGGTCTTCACCCCCGCGAAAATGCGTTTGAAATTTTCCATACTGTGAAGTGACCTTTCTGATTCTATTTAAACCAAACGCTGCTGTCAAATTTGAAAAAGAAAAAACCGATATGAAAAAGATCCCGTAATAAAAATGGTCAAAAACTTTTACAGCCGCCTTTTATTTTGAAAATGAAAAACATCGAATATGAAAAAGAGTAAAAATATATTTGTACTTTTCTTATTTAGTTTTAAAAAAAAAATGACAACCCACAAGTCAAGATAAGAAAATATTTCTCTTCTGCGCTCCTTTTTCATATGTACAATACATGAAAAATAATTGCATTGAATTTTTGAATCAATATACACAAAATATTTAAATTTCCAATCCGTGACTTATTCCGTCAATGATTTAGAGACCGACGATATACGGACAGACGAACGGACAGACAGAAATCATAATAACTACCATTGATGACAGCAATAAATTATCACGACTGTCTAAAGTCGACTAGTTCATGAGTTACAGCCGATCAAGTTATGCAACTATATGGCATAATTTGAAGCTATGAACGCGTTTACAAACTAAACTGTCTAACCGCTAACTACTCTATCTTATTTATGGGCACAGAATAAGATTTACTTTGCTGAAATAAACGGGCTAAGGCGTTATCTATTATCGTGGATCGCGCGAAATACATTTTCTTCGACTTTTGAATTACTGTGTTTATGGTAATAATTAAGAAAGTTAATTTAATTAAACATGAAACTATGCTGTATCAATAGTGTAAAGCCATTACATAGAATATATTGTTAGGGAAATTATCGTAATTAATTAATGAGTCAAAAAATATACAGGATGAAATTATAACAACCATCCAAAAAAAATCTAGATATGTATCACCAATAGACCTCATTTACGTAAATAAAAAATATAAGTTACATTTTTGGCATAAATTATTTTATGTACAGTATTTATTTTATGTTTATAACGTTTGATTGCCTTCTTTGCGACGACGCACCCGAGACCTTGAAACCGAGACGGGGCAGAGCGTGCGACGGCCGTAAATGGTGACTAGAATTATTGGTTTTGTGGGGAAAGGTTTGTGTCAGTATTTTTTTATTTAACTATACTAAAAGGAAACAAAACGGCCATCGGTTTTTTACCAAAGATCATTAGAATAAAATTTGGATGGTTGTTAAAATTTCACCTTGTGTATGTGCCATAGAAGTAGAAATCGATCATTTTTATTTATTGAAATTAATATTGTACCGGATCTCTAAGAAGCGCTGTTGCCAAACGCGGCGCGTTAACTACACTTAATTTAAGTGTAGTTCCGGTAAGGCAGCGTGAGCTTAGTATGTGTTCTAGTGTCTACCATTATTCCTACTTCTATGACATGTAAATATTGAATCTTAAACTTAAAGTACACATAGGTACAATTTTTTTTAGTTTTGCCGTCTTGTTTGATTAACGTTATAACCGCTTTGAATAACACAACAACAAACAATTTACAATTTATAAAATGAGCAAACATGGCCGAATTGAATAATATATTCAATGAGTACTATATAACTGCAAGCAAAATGATTAGTGGTATATTTTGTAGCGCGTGTATATGTGTTTTTTATTTCTAAAGTGAGATATGTTTTAGCACAGATCTGCAAAAAAAATATTATTAAGAAAATTACGTAAAATTTTAATTGCTAAAATTAAATAAAATGTCATAATGTAATTAATCAATTTTTTTAAATAAATTTTTAATTATAAGTTTCCAAGTCAAAACATGATATTGTATCGAACCAAACGCCAAAATTTTATGTTTTAACTGTTCAATTTCGGAACCTGATCATGGCGAATCGGAACTTTCATTAAGTGATAGGAGAACATTGGCCCAACGAAAAAAGAGTAAAAAATTTATATGGACTGTGTACGAAGTTTAAGCATCTCGTTCAAACGCCGTCAACAATTTGTTAATGACAGTATAATTATCATAATTAATAATTATTAAAATCTTAGTGATAAAAGCTCTATTAATGACATGGACCTAGAGTTTATGGTTCTTTAAAGTTATTTAAAAAAAAGCTTAAATGAAAGTTCTGTTTATGAAAATAATTAGAAAAACAATTTTTAGGTCAAACATAAATTGAAAAATAAATAGTAGATATTCATTGGATGGAACAGTTTAGCATGAAGTAAATCTCGCTTCAATTACCCTTCTCGTAAGACCATAGAGATAATAGAATACAGTATGCAAGCCAGTCCGAAATTCGGGTCTCTACAGATAGAAAAAGGAGAAAAGAGTACCTTGATCTATATTATGGTACAGTTGCGGTCACGGTACAGTTATTTTTCATCCTTTTTTCTTCCATGCCCAACCGATTCCCAACCGTTACGTAAAGGGCTTTATGGAGCTTGCCCACTCTAGTTATGTTATCTCTATGCGTAAGACAGTTCGCCTATACTATACCACACCTTTAAGCATTACTGTCGAATTCAACAGAAATTTTTAATATATTTTTTAATTAACTTTAAATTTTAAAGAATGGGCTTGGACCAAAATTTCAAAGTTGCGTTGATGGTTATTAAAATTGAAAAGGTTCAAGAATAACCCTTTAAAATATCATTTTTTTCTAATTACGAATTCACCATATATTTATGGAAATTCATCTGACTTTAAAATTGCTTTTGTGACGTCATCTAGACGGTTAAGTATATGTAGGTACTTAAGTAGGTATACACGGTTAAGTAGTTAAGTTAAATATAATATAATATATAATAGTTAAATATAATAATTTTTTTAAGCAATAAAAAATACAGAGGTAAGGTCACTGTGCCAAATGAAATTGTATTCCTTATGAATCAATAAAAATGCCTAGTATGACTTTATTTAGTCTCAGATAATGCAAGTAGTAAATATTTGTCCAAACGATGTCATAGCACAGGAATATTTTATCAGTAAAATTTTGGAAAGTAAACAACAAAGAAAATCAGACTTCAACATTTTTTTTTATTTTAAGCTGAAAGTATAGATTTGTTTAAAATAAAAAAAAATCAAATTGGAAAATATTTTTGTCAATAATAAAAGCTTATACTTGAATATGAGGAAAAATAAAGCAATACAACCAAACGAAAAACAATCGCTTTAAATTTTTTGGATTTTTAATTAAATTATGAAGTCAAATTATTACCAGCCAGTAATAATAATAATAATAACGTATACATGACAACAACGTCTAGGCCCCAAACTAAGCATTCGCTTGTGTTTTGGGTACCAAGCGAAGACACCACATACATATAACAACCAAGACCCGGTACCAGTATCAATATTCATCATATAAATACTGGCCCGACCTGGGATTCGAACCCGGGACCTCCAGCCCCGTAGGTAGGGTCGCTACCCACTAGGCTAAGCGGTCGTCAGTTACCCGTGACATTGCAAAATCGTTATTTGTTTTTCATATGAGCTATACCTTTGATTGCCCGTGTGTGATCGTGTCGTGTGTGTCGTGATAGCCCAGAGCGCAACGAACCTGTCTCAAATTTATAAGGCCCCATAGGGCCATGGTTCGAATCCGGGCGTGTACCAATGAGTTTTTCTGACTTGAGTACACAATATCACTGACACCATGCTTCGGAGGGCACGTTAAGCAGTCGGTCCCGGACGCTGTCAATAGATGGCGGTCGTTACAGTTCCCAACCCGCAATGGAGCAGCGTGGTGGACTTAAGCTCCAAGCCCCCTCCTCACCCTGGGGGAGGCCTAAGCCTCTGCAGTGGGGTAAAAATGGGCTGATGATGATACCTTTGATTATATTTTTGTATATTAAAAAATATACTCTTTGAAAATACCGTAACAAAATATTGTTAAACGACTCAGTCTGTATGTCTTAATTATATTTAAACGCATGCGCGAAGATTACCAAAATTAGACCGATTCGAACGTATTTCCTAAAATTTATCCTTTGAATTTGTAACAAATTTATTCTATACTTTACACTGCACTGTATATTAGAAGTTTAGAATAACGGTAAAAACTATTTCCGTAAAAACGAAATCAAAGCAGCAATAAAAGACGCTAAAGCGTTGTTCTCGGCTCACTTCCCTATTGTGAGACGTTCGGCCATAGTGGTTAAACAATAAAATAGAAATAAAAATCGTGTCCTCAACAGAACGGCTGAATGTTTGCCCTCAAAATTGCCCTTTTCAAGATCTTTAATATTTGGATATTTAGAATGTTATCTACGTGTGGTCTGACAATACTTTAGAAGATTTAATGAAACGAGAATACAAAACTGTTAACTTAAGTTTAATGGGCGAAAACACTAATAGTCCTGGAGCTCGTGACAAAAAAAATAATTTCATCTAGTTGATTGCGGTAAGCTAGGTATTAGTGTATTTTTTATTGTGTTGAAATTTAAAAAAGAATTTAAAAACATTTATTTTGTATACAGCTAGTTTTTACACGAAAAAAGCGTTACATTTGATTTTACCAGTTTTTAGAAAATCGTTTCAAACCATTTGTATTATTACATACTTGCATCGCTGTTAACCCGCCGAACAGCAATCATCGTCGACTGAATTGTACCTACTGATTATATTCGAAGGTTCTAACATCCTCGTGCTTGCCAATAAACTTCCAATAAATTCAATTGATCGCATTTATTTTGCATCCAACTTTATAGAAATAAACTAGAGATAAGGAAGTTTAGATTATCGACATCAAGGATATACATGTAATATTAATGGATTAGTTATTACTAGAATTTAACACTTTTGTATGCAACTGTCGTAGGCGTAACACGGATCAAAGGACGCATAAAAACCGCCTGGTTGTCTTTATTTTAAAGTTCATTTTCCACAATTTTCCACAATTGGATCTAATTGTTAAGGCGGTAATGTCTCCAAATCCAGGCTAGTCAGTCATATTTATGTGACATCAATAAAAAGTAGACGAAATAACTATTTGCAGCCATATCTTGCCGCTAAAATTATTAACTCATCCATTATGTTTATATTTAGATACCTTACTTTCGTAGTATAGTAATGAAAAAATGTGTCACAGTCAGATATTAATTCCATTATTGGCATTACTGACTGACCGGTTGGCCGAGTGGTTACATACCGTAACTGCGGAGCCGAGGGTCGCGGGTTCGATTCCCGTCCGGCACAAATGTTTGTGTGCATGAAAATGTCTATTTGTTCCGTGTCTGGGTGTAAAACTATCTATATGTGTATGCATTATAAAAAAAAGAATATTTAAGTATGTACATCAGTTGTCAAGTACCCCATAATACAAGCATAATACTTGCTTACTTTGGGCCTAGATGGCTCTGTGTGGGATGTCCCAGATATCACCTATTATTTATTTTTTATTATTATTATTACTACTACAAAAATCAATTACATTACAATAATCAAATTACACTTTCATGTCACATAAGGCGGCATTTTTGTAATGGCGGTTTATATTAAAATGTAATAAATAAGCATTAATATTTTATGAAATTAACAAAATAAACAATAATTTTTAGTGAAATCATTATCGCGTTAGGGGCCATCCGTGAAGTTTGTCACACTAATTTCGTAATTTTTTGACCCCCTCCCCCGTCCTTCTCACAGTTGGTCACATTTGTGAGACCCCCTCCCTAGTGTGACGTCACATATTTTTCTATTTTACATCTAGAAATTAAAAGATTAAAACAGCAGTTTCGGAATTAATTTTATTTCTATTTCAATTATTTTTTAATATAATCAACATTAAATCAAACATTTAAAAAAATTTACAGAACAAAGATTTTTAATTACTAGCGACCCATCCCAGCTTCGCACGGGTGCAATGTGCTAATTAATGCGTGAAACAGGAAGACGAACGTTTCCGTACCCGGACGAAGCCCGGAAATTTTGCAGTTTAACACTTAGGCTTACAAGTATATGAGATTTCGAAATGTGACGTCACGAAACGTAGAACCCCTCTCGCCCTTGTCACACAATGTCACACTTCATCGACCCCCTCTCCCCCTTGCCCCTAACGTGTAACGTACTTCATGGATGTTCCCTTATTGATATTAGATATCTGCATAGACTTTACGGTAAAACATTCATAATTTTAAAAACTGTGATAACGTCGAGAGGATCCACTTCATTTTATTTAGTTTTAGATAAAAGTGTCAAATATTAACAATTGCAACGCAAATAAAGGGTTAGTGGTAAAACCAAATGAAGGGTTAGGCGGCATGTTAGGGGTAAAACAAATTAATTTGATTTTAGAAACGAACCGGTACAGATCGTGCTAAACATCTTGGTATTTCTGAAGTCGATGCGGGTATGGTTTTGCGCATGTGCGGGGCCGCTATACCCATTTTTCTTCCTACGACGTCACTCGCTGGCGAAAAAGAAATTTGGCGCGAGACGCACATCGACATTAACACCATAGATAACCCCATCATACGTCACTAATATAATATACAACTATAGGCCACGGCTTTGCTCGCGTAGACTAGTTTCTATTATTAACTATTCCTTCTCCCTTTTTATCATGTTGTTGTTGTCATTCACGTTGTTCCAATCCATATTGTACTCTTCATAAATTGTTACAATTTTAATTAACAGGCAGAATTTATACCATTTAAATGTTCTAGCAATTTCGTACACACCTATATGAATCGAGCGCTATCTATGGTAGCCTAAACTTATTTTTCTACCCCGACATTTCTGAGATAATTAGTAGTGAAAAAATGGCCTATGCGCTTTGATATGTGAGATTTCTATATATAGATAGCCATAGAGTGAATAAAGAGAGCAGCAATAGAATTCACTGTCAAATAAATGTACCTAATACAAAAATAATGTGTGAATTTATTCTAGTTGTATATTTTTCCATGCAACATTTCTTATTCTATGAGAAAGAAGCCTTTTGTTATTTAAACCTGGTGTATAATGTTACAGTTACATATAGAATTATAGGTAATAAAAATAATTTTTCATAATATCTTATTCAACCGTAAATTTTAATATATACAAGTAATGCAACCAATGATATAGAAAAAAATAATAATAACATATTTACAAATAAAATACATCATTTAAAAAATTATCTGGAGTCACGGTACCCAGAAGACTGACAGCGTTACCTCTTTATATAGCCGGGCTTATACGTTGACGGAAATAGCTACCAGCCTTCCGGTCGCCGGACTCCTCGACCAATCGCACAGACACTTCCCTGGCGAGCCGCTGAGCCTCTGGACCCCACGGCCCCAGGGTTTCAACCCCAAACGGAGCAAAAAAGTATTGGTGTCCTACATTTAAATATTTGCGCCGCTTGGAGTCCTCAGCGGCGGACGCAGCCGCGCCAGCACGCTTGGAAAAAATGATCTATTTCGGAAGTTTTATATTTCGACTGTTTTGTAGTTTGATTTTTGTTGTTATATTAATGGGGTGTGTTAAGCAAAACTTTTGTAGACGGCGCTCTCGGCGAAGGTTCTTTACATATTGTGACATTTACATTTTGTGAATATATTTATATGTATGTACAAAAATTCAAACTTTTGTATGAAACTGACACTCGATTGTGTACCGTCGCTCATGTGTCAACTGGCGAGAGAAAGGTCGTGATACACCACATTAAATTGATACAAAACAATAACAATTAGTGGAATGAATGTATTATTTTTATTGTGCTGAATAAATATTAATTAAGTCACTTTATTACGTACAACCTTCATGCAAGTAAAACACAATAAGAGCCTATACCAGTTTATATTGTCACGCCACCTCCTAAACACTCACGTTCACGTTCCAAACACACTCGGCTAGATCCCAGTTCGATTTTAGGTCGCCGGCTGTTACATAACAATTGAATAATAGGACGGCCGGTGCGCGTATTAAAAACGAAAAATACGAATCTCGTATAGAAAACCACGAAAGCGTTTTCAAAGGTGCACACAGCCGGCACAGCTCCGATTGAATTAAGCCCCTAAGATCTGGATCCCTGGTTCGATTCCAGATCGGTTCTCGCTGGATCAGTATATACGGATTTTTTAAATACAATTTTGTACATGTCAACTAAGTAATTTTCGGTAGGAGCCAAACTAAAGCCGCACTAGGTTTCTGAGGATCAAGCTTCAATTGAAGCCGAGGACTATACAATGGATCAATAATGCAAAAAAACAAGTAAATGATAGCGTCGCGTTACGTAGTAGAAATTTTCTTGTTTTTATTATTATTTAGATGCTATTTTCTATTTTTGTCTGTTTTATATAGCCTAACACTAAGTATTTTGCGTCTAAAAACGACATGTTCGGCATTTTTACAGTCATAATGTTTATTGTCTAGTGTAGTCTGTAATTTTTTATTATATAATGTATGGATTGACCCTCGCAATACAATGTCAAAAGAAATAACAGGCCAACGTTAACATACTTGTGTGTGTGACACTAACTCGTATTAATCATGTACAAACTGTCTCTGTGTGCGTGAATTATAACCGAACAGTTAGGTGATATTTTTATCCACGTTTTTTGACGCCGACTCCAGACAGTAAATAATCAGTCTGTAATAAAGATATCTGCATAAAGTTAGATATTCATTAGCCTGTGCTTTATTCACCTTTTATCTACACTAACATGTCAGTAGGTATCATATAAATTAGATCCAAACAGAAAACGGGTTTTCATGTTATTCGTTTTTAACCCCCGACGAAAAGAAAAGAGAAAAGAGAAAACTTATAACACCCCTCGTGTTATAAGTTTTTTCTTTTATATTTATAATATTAAAAAATAAACTGTTACGTAGCAATGTTCGTACATGGAACATGTTTAAAAAAAAAAAAACAATATTGGGATGACTAATTAGATATCCTGAACCCAAAAAATAACAGTTGGTCCATAATAACCTCCTACCGTTGCTTTTGGTTCGTCTGTCTGTATAACATACATTTTATTCCGACACTACTTTTAGGATTGGAGGCTGAAATATGGCATAATTATAGACACATATTTGTAACCGCTCTGTGTAGGCATGTATGAAAATCTTTATAAAAAGATCTAAGTTGTCTCATGGTTGTCTCTACTACGTAGAAAAGGAGAGTGGAACAATATAGTTTTGGGACTCGTTGATTAACTATTTTAAAATAAAATGACGTTTTTTTAGTCGTTTTCTTTGGTATGAGTTTAAAGAAATCCAGAATAATAGTACATAGCCTCGTGCGTCACCCGACACGCATTTCACTGATCTGTCTGTTTGTTTGTGCATCTGTAAAGATTCGTGGAACAGGTTTTGGTGAATCTTCACTTTTAAATGGATAAAATTATAGTTCAATATATAGGATATATGTATTATGTATATCATAACAATCGTATTTTCAGGAACAGAGCCGTAACAAAATGTGTTTAGTTTTTACGTTCCAGAAAAAGAATAATTATAATAATATAATAATACCTGGGACATCATCCTACAAAGCGCCATCTAGTCCTAAACTATGCAAAGCTTTTATCATGGGTACTAGACAATAACTGGTATACATACGTAAATATTCTTTATAATAAATACATATATAGATATTTTACACCCAGACACGGAACGAATAGACATGTTCATGCACACAAATATTTCGTCCCGGACGGGAATCGAACCCGCGATCCTTGGCTCCGCAGTTAGGGTCTCTAACCGCTCGTCCAATTGGTCAGTCAATTCTGTCTTAACACATTGTGGTTTGTATTGTAATTTATTGTAGGTGACTAATTAGTCATATCCTTAAAATGCTTATGATATATAATGTAAACGATTTATATATCTACCTGTATAATATATTTAAAGTTACGTGACAATGATATAAGAATGTCTACAACCAAGAACCAGTAAAATGATTTTCATGAAGCTCTCACATTTAGTTCAGTAGACAAATCACGATTCAAAACTTAGTGTAGGTATGTGTGGTAACAATAAAAGTAACATAGAGCAAAGTTTTATAAAAACCTCAGTATTATTTTGATTCGTAAATATCTCTATGCACGCGCGAAGATTTATAATGTACCTACTTAGAGAGTTAAATAATTGTCCGTCATAAATCGTATATATATATTCTTCAAATATTATAAAATATTGATTCTCGAAAAACACCGGTTTTTCCGGATGAAACGAATAAAAAGTAAAGTTTCTGTCGAACCGTCAATCTGTTGCTTGTTATCGGTTTTTTCCGCGTTACTTTCGTCGGAGCCCTGATATGTCATTTAGCCGGTTTGTGAGCTGCGCGTGCACATTCTTCGTTTCAAACTGCCCTAAATTGGGATTAATTGAGTTTTAAATCGGAAATATTGACATGTTCATATTTATGAGGTAACGTGTGATATTATAAGACCGTTGGTACGATTTATAATTTATCTGTATGTAGCTAGTGAATTATTGGTTAATTTATAAAATAATAATAATTAATTTTGTTAAATACATAATTAAACATATATAGTATTATCTTCTATATTAATAAAATTGTAGTGTCTGTCTATCCGTCTGTCCGTCTGTTCGAGCTAATCTCCGAAACTGCGTAACCGATTTCAATGAAACTTCACAGATACGATAAAATGATTATCAGGAGTGATATACAGCACTTTTTGTTTATCTGCCTGTCTGTCCGTCCGTCTGTTTGTTCGAACTGATCTCCGAAAGGGCTGAACTTATTTCAATGAAACTTTCAAAGGTGTTATTAAAAGATTGTCAGGTGTGACATACAATCCTTTTTGTTTGTCTGTTTGTCGGTTCGTCTGTTTGTTCAAACTGATTTCCGAAAGAGATGAACTGAGTACAATGAAACTTTACAGATGTGATTAAAAGATTGTCAAGAGTGACATACAATACTTTTTGTTTGTCCGTCTGTCTGTCTATCTGTATGTTCGAGCTAAACTTTTAAAGATTTTATTGAAACTATGCAGACATTAAAAATAGGTTGTCAGGAGTTATATAAGTAACTTTTTGTCCGTGTGGTTGTCTGTCTGTCTTTTTGTTCCGGCTAATCTACAAAACGACTAAACCATTTTGATGAATCTTAAAGGAAGATATCAGGAGTGACATAAGTTGGTTTTTGTCTGTGTGTTTGTCTGTCTGTTTGTTAGGGCTAATCGTCGAAACGGTTGATCCGATTTTACTAAAATTTTCAAGCATAAAGAGAGCATTGTCAGAAGTTTTTTAAATACATACAAAAAATCGTAGTGTCTGTTAGTCTGTCTGTTCCGGTTAATCTTCGAAACGGCTGACTGATTTTGGGACCTATTTGTGAGATAGCTATTCTTCATGCTAAAATGGCTAAATGGCTTTTTATAAAATTAGATATAGAGATTTCTTAGGTAGTTATGTTTCAGAATATTCTAAAAAATGTTAGAATGTTCTGGAGCATCGCGTTCCTTTAACTATCCCGGTACAACTGTGCAGTCCACGCGAGCGAAGCCGCGGGCGGATAGCTAGTATACTAATAAAAACGGAGGAGCAAAACTGGAAAGAACCCGCTTGGTTGGTATCTAGTAGGTTCGTACGAAGTGATAATAGGCAAAAATTCTATTAATTAGATTTATTTAACGATGACGACCGCTTAGCTTAGTGGGGAGCGACCCTGTCTACGAAGCTGGAGGTCCCGGATTCGAATCCAGGTCGTGTCAGTATTTATACTAGTAGGACGAATGTTGATTCTGGTTCCGGGTCTTGGTTATTATATGTATGTGGTGTCTTCGCTTCGCTTGGTACCCAAAACACAAGCTAATGCTTAGTTTGGGGCCTAGACGTTGTTGTGATGTATACGAAATTTAAAAAAAAATTAGGAATAATATATATATGTAATATATATGTTTTCGTTTACTTTTAACTTGGTAGTTTTTACTATCGCCTAGAGTTGAACCGTATTTAGGGGATAGTTTAATCGGGCCAGTGGTAGATAACTTATCATACTGTATACTTTCTTCATGTTATCAGGCACTCAGTCAAATCAGTGCGAGACGCGATAACGTGAGCGTGGGACCAATTACCTACTTGGAATATTATTTTAGGAGCTTTGAGAATTTTCAGCGAGGTCAATGCATTGCTTCGCTGGCAACGGTCTAGCATTTTATGAAATTTGTAATGAAGGTAACAATAGGATTATACTTTTTTTTAAATCCTTTACGCTTTAAAACTTCCCACACTTAAACAGATAATAAAAACAAAACCTCACCTGCACTGACAAGTCCTCGATATTTCAGCCAAAAAAGAAAACTATGGTAATGTACAAAACGGTCTTATGCAATCAGTTCTCACAAATATTTTTGATACCGTACCGTTTCTTAACGTTTCACTGGTATCGGTTCACTTGTGGTTTTCGTTTGCGTGTAACTCTAACTCAACACGAGGATATTAATGCACTGAACAATACGGTACTTCTATATATCGGATCGCGGGCACATTTCCCTCGCGTTTCCTTGTGAAACGGTTCAACACTATTGACACACGATCTTCGACGGCCGAACACTACCTAGAAAAGGAATTTACATTTGTAGCACTTTTTTTTTATTAAAAAATTCCAATATTTTAATGTATTTTTTTAACATAGAGAAATATTCAAATCGGAATGTGTCGACAACCCGCACTGTCAAATTTCAAATAAAATTTGCATAAACGCGTTTATATTCGAATCTTATCGGAAATAAATTGCTGTTCGTGAGAATAAACGTTCAGAAGATTTACTTTTTAGATATTTCACGATTCGTGTTATGAATAGGGAGTGTTAATAATGCAGTAATATCATAAATCGGCATCGAGCAATTAGCCGAACGGTGTCGCGCCTGTTTTTTTTTTTGCGACCAAATTTTTTTTTTCGCTCAATATATTTCGTAAGTGTCATTGCTCCGACCGGCCTAAATCCTGGCACTGGTTTGTCTCGACGTGAAACGGAACACTTTTACTTGCACACATTTTCACCTGCCGATGATCCGACCTTCGGTGTTATGCAATTTTTATTGAGCTATCTATTTCATTACGAGCGTGGACACTTATTTTACTTATCTTATATTGTCTTGATAATTTTATAATAATATTTAAGTATTGCTCTATGTTTTTATTTATATGGTTACCTAGTCTAGTTTTTCGTCGCGAGGTGTGCGCGGAGCGATCACAAAACTACGTACATTTTGAACCGCGTGTCGCGTGCTACTGAACTGAGTCGAGCGGCTCACGGCGATAACTGGAGTGGCGCGGAAAGCTCTCACAGCTGATACGTGCAGCTTCCGAATTGCTCGTTGACATCATAAAAATCTCATACTTTTCAATAATTCCGCAGGAATATGCCATCTTTCAATAAATTGCGGGTGTTAAAGCCTATACAAGTCGAAAAGAAAACGTGTGATTCAAAATTTAGTTGTGAATATTCGTGTACATATAAATTTGGTATAATTAGACTGGTTTCTTATTATATTAAACTTATAGTAGGTAATTATTATCCAATCCATGTATAAATATAGTTAAGTCGTGATTGTCCAAAGCGCAACGAACCTGTCTCAAATTTATAAGGCCCCTTAAGGCCATGGTTCGAATCACGGCGTGTACCAACAATGAGTTTTTCTGACTAAGTACATAACTATCACTGCCTCCGTGCCTCGGAGAACACGTTAAGCAGTCGGTCCCGGACGCTATCAATAGATGGCTGTCGTTACAATCCCCAACCCGCAGTGGAGCAGCGTGGTGGGTTTAAGCTCCAAGTCCCCCCCTCACCCTGGAGGAGGCCTAAGCCCCTGCAGTGGGGTAAAAATGGGCTGATGAAGTGAAGAAGCATACATACACATGGATAAAAAAATATACGTTGTAATACAACATGCGATATTTCCTCTAAAAATAACGTGTCGATCAATTTCTAATAAAAACATCTCTATTCTTTTTTATTATTGCTATTTAGCCGGTAATTTCCCAGCACTAGTTTTTAGCTTTTCGTAGAGAGTAGCTTTTCATTATATTGGCCATCAAATCGCTTTATTTGCAAGCTGTGAAAATTGATAAAAACTTTAAGGCGGTCAGTTCCTCAAAACAATTTAGTAATTGTTCTGAGGTCCGTTCAGTATGTTTGATGAAATAAGTATATGTATTCACATCGGAATGAACTGTTATACTATGTCCCCCACGTGTCCCACCCACACACCATGTTTTGCTTCAGTTTCAATTTGACAGCGCGTGACAATAAGAATTAATGTGTCATGCCGCCTTAATGTTGAATTTAAAAAAAAAAGTGGAAGAAAAGCTGGGTGATGCAAAAATCCAAATGTTTGCATGTCCATTTTATTATTTAATTCAACCTTCTTTCTTAAAGATTGGCATAATCATTTAGGAATGGACGAGAATAGATGTTTTAAATTGTTGAATAATGTGCAGCTCCTAAACGTGTAAGGGAGAACTATATCACACTGCGAATTATCACAGTACGGCAATAGGTACCTATTCCCGAAAATAGCAAGAGCTAATACTAAAATTGAACAATGAGACGTTAAGGGTAAAGGCTGTATAGCACTTGGATCAGTGTAAGATGAGGATGCATGAGAGATTTATTTTTTTCTTATAAATACATTGATTGTAGTTGGATGCGAAAGGCGGAGGACCGTGTGTGGTGGCGAGCTTTGGGGAGGTGATGCATTGATGTCAGTTTCGACAAAAATGACACTTGGATCACTATGGTTCTGTTTTACACAATTGACAAACGATAATAATCTTTCTTCTAGATATTATAACACTTCCTGAGCTCTAAAGAATTCTGTGAACTCTGTAATAAAATTAATTGTCTTCACGTATAGCCAATGGTATAGCCGTGTGGCACTGAGCCCACTTCTTCTTTAGAAGGTCGTGTTTCGAATCCCAGGGCTTGTACCAATGAGTTTTTCTGACTTATGTACGTAACTTTACTGACTCTGTGCTTCGGAGAGCACGTTGAGCCGTCGGCCCGGTTGCCATCATTAGAACACTCTTTAAAATACACCAACCCGTGTGGTAGATTAAGCTGCAAGCACCCTCATTCCGAGGGGAGGTTTAAGCCTATACAGTGGAGCATAATGTATATATACATTAAGTAAGCATTGTTCGCGCTAATGCCACAGAACTTATTTTTAAAACACTTTACAGTTGGTTCGTGTTTAGCGCGCGAATATTTGTTGCTGACAAAGCCTAGACGTTTTCTCTGAAAATTTAGCGATACACGTATAAAACGTTTAAAACTTGTCGATCATGTTCGAATTTTGCCCCACGCTTCATTCAACATATGGGGTCGTCCATATATTACGTCATTTGAAATTATGAAGGAGGTGTCACCGTTCCCGAGTATTGCGTGTTCGAACGTAGGTAGTTACTTAAATAAAAACGACAGATTTATTAGTCATATATGTACAGATGTACGCCACGGACCAGATATACACCACTTGACGTTTTGTTTGTAAAAATCGTACGGGAAAAACAAACATTCTGATTTTACATTTAATGTGTTATTTCACGAAATGTTTAAAACAAGCAATGATATTGACGTATTATGGTCTGTATAATCTCTGTATAAAATCTGTATAATCTCTGAGCCAGTCAGATCGTTTCGAAGTATGAGACGCTCCATCTCGTTGATTTTGCTATCTAAGATATACAAGTAATATAGTATAGGTGTAATTATTATATTTTTAACATTAGCGCTTAGGTACTCAGGAAACATTGGAATGTCCTCTGATTATTTTGCTCGTTTTATTTTACATGGAAATATGACACGACATGAAGTGTAATATTTCGCTCTTTTCATTGACATTCCCACCATTTTACACTACGCAACTTTCTTATTTTTTTGGCTGGGGAACTTCAAATTCAAATTCAAAAAGTTTTTATTCAATATAAGATGTTTACACACACTTATTGAAAGTCATAATAAATTGATTAGGTTACCGGTTCAAAAACTAGGAGGAAAAGAACCGGCAAGAAACTCCTCCCTGTTTATTTTATTTAAATATATGTTTTTCTTAATTTTTTTTTAATTTAAAGTGCTTACAACTATTACAATGATGTCCATGCGCACTTATCATTTAAAAACTCGCTAATACAATAGTAAGCTTTTTTCATGAGTTGGACTTTAACTCGCTTTATAAATTGATTAGAATTCAAGTCTAACATTTCTTTTGGAATTTTATTATAAAAACGGATACAATTTCCCATGAAAGAATTATTAACCTTTGAGAGCCTGAACCTGGGAATTGATAACATATGCTTATTATGTCTTGTATTTAAGCTGTGGCCAGCACCCACCCTAGAGAAAGCATTTAAGTTTTTATGAACATAAATTATATTTTCATAAAAGAACTGACAAGGGACTGTCAAAATATTACTTTCTCTAAAATAAGACTTTACACTATCTCTAGATTTTAATTTATATATAGCTCGAATAGCCCTTTTCTGCAGAACAAATATTGTTTGAATGTCAGCGGCCTTTCCCCATAGCAAAATGCCATATGACATTATGCTATGAAAGTAGTTAAAATAAACCAGCCTCGCTGTAGGCACATCGGTTAGTTTTCTTATTTGCCTAATTGCAAAAACAGCAGAGCTCAGTTTACCAGCCACCCTCATAATATGAGGACCTCATTGTAAATTTGCGTCGATAGTAACGCCCCAGAAACCAGTTTCATTAACCAAACTTAATGAATCTCCTCCAAGTCTCAAATTGACATTAACTTGTCTAACATTGGGCAATGTAAATTTTAAACATTTTGTTTTATTTGCGTTTAATAATAGGTTATTAGCGTTGAACCAATTTAAGACCTGCAAAAGTGAAGAGTTTACTGTTGAAAATTCCTCTTCATTTCTATTAATTTTAAATACGAGAGAAGAGACTTTTCTACCAAATAAGGTAAGTCATTAATATACACTAAAAACAGAAAGGGACCCAATAAAGATCCCTGAGGAACTCCAATTTTCACAATAGAACCCTTCGACTTAACTCTATTAATATCAACTTTTTGAATTCTATTACAGAGGTATGATTCTATTAGATTGTTAGCACGATTATTTATACCATAATGTTTTAATTTAAGCAACAATGTCCGATGATCAACACAATCAAAAGCCTTCGATAAATCACAGAAGACCCATATAGCATTTTTAGATTTTTCCCACGCATCAAAAACATGTTTTAAAAGTAATATGCCAGCGTCTGTTGTGGATCTTCCTTTCGTAAAACCGAATTGTCTAGAATGAAGTAAATTGTGGGACATAAAATAAGAAAGCATTTGATCGAGCATGTTTTTTTCGAAAACTTTGCTTAATGTGGGCAACACTGCTATTGGTCTATAATTAGTGGGGTCCTTTTTATCACCAGATTTAAACAGAGGTATTATTCTACTATACTTCATTAAATTAGGAAATGTGCCCGCTTTATTACATTCGTTAAATATACTTGACAAGTACGGTGCTATAATGTAAACAACAGAACCTATAACTATCACCGACAGCCCCCATAAATCCTCGGTCCTCTTAATTTTTAAAGATTAAAAGTTTTAATAATATTGAAAGAATTTATTTTTTAAACCTGAACTCCAACCCCTGAGTCGGTACGTTTTCCTTTAACAAAGTTACAGCACGGTCAGGAGATGAACCCAAATGTTCCGTGATTTTCGCGCTCTCAGTTATAAAAAGAATTTTCTAATAAATTCGTGTACTCTGCTATGTTTTGCATAAATAAATAGTTTGAGGCATACAGCTCGCGCCAAATTTCTAGTTCACTCTGAAGTCGAAACACTAATGCACTAGGAAATATGGGTATCAGAGGGTCGAGAGCGGGCCCTGATTCTGCGCAAAACGTACCCACTTCAGAACGAACTAGAAGTTTGACGCGCTTTATTTGCTTTAAATGTGTTCAGCTAAACAACAGATGTATTTTATAAACCGTATGGTTTTTTTTTAATTATCTAATACCTAAAATTTGATAAGACTGTCACCACGCTTTTTGCTTCTGTACCAGTAAAAACTATCAAACAGCATAGGTGAAAAAAGGTTGATAAAATTGTTTTTTAAATTTTTACTCCCTACCGCCCAGCTCATTGACAGTATTATATGAGTAACGATAATAATAATACCTGGGACATCCCACACAGCGCCATCTAGTCCTAAACTAAGCTAAGCTTATATTATGGGCACCAGACGACTGATATACGAGTATATACTCAAATATTCTTCATGATATATACATATGTAGATATTTTTACACCCAGACACGGAACAAATAAACATTTTAACGCACACAAACATTTGTCCCGGGTGGGTATCGAACCCACGACTCTTGGCTCCGCAGTTAAGGTGTCTAACCACTCGCCCAATCGGTCAGTCTTGAATGAATAAACACTAAAAAATTCACCTTTTAGTAAGTCGTAACTATTTGGTCCTTGGCTCCAGGACTATATACTACACTGTATTCATAACCAAAAGTAACACAATCGAATCGACACCAAGTCGTCGTCGTGATCAGGATGCATGCAATTTGGCATGTCTAAAATAAAAACACGACGACCCCTTCAGAATACTGCGGGCAATCCTTTGACCTCCTCAGAACATCTCTCAGCTAATGGTTAATCTGTAGTCTCCCCTAGCTCCTTATTTTCAATCTATGCAACTACGTATATACAGAGACGTGATAATAACTTCTTCTCTTTCTTGTTCTTAATTAATGACTTTTTCTGCCTATAGCAATTTCCACGGAGTCGAGTACTTTGTCGAGTCGAGTACTTGTACTTTGTATACGTACATTACTGTGTATTTTGTGCAATTTTGTGATAAATGTAAATAATGTTATGATAAAAATTCAATTTATAGATAAAAAACCCACTCAGCGTAACAAAAAGTAAACCAACGAAACAGTCATAATGAGAACTCTAGTTTCCTCGTCACTGAACAATCAATGAAGCACTGCAATGGGAGCCGCGCAAGTATTTATGAGTGGAACTTTGCAGCGTACTGACGGTCGTAGACTTACTAAGGAATTAGTGTGCTCAAGTTGACGCGTGCGTTATAGTCAGCTGACTTACTAGGGGTGCATCGATAGTTAATACATACACGTACGCAATGCTTTATACAACGTGTATAGAAAGGTATAGAAACTCTGGTAAATATCGATAAATGTATCGTCTAAACATACTTTGACTGACACATTGGCCGAGTGGTTTTTTTTTTATTTAATTTTTTTTTTACAAGGCTTTGTCGCTTGGCGACAATATCAGCCTTATATATTACACAAAACAATAACTAAAATATAACTAGAATATAATGATAATAATTGCACCTAGATTGTTTCTCGCCTTTCCTCAATCGAGGTTTTGGCGAATCTATACAGCATCCCGGCTTCAGAAGAACACGGAGAAGCCAGGATACTGTTATAAATGACAATCTGTGGAGGCCGAGTGGTTAGAGATCCTAACTGAGGAGCCAAGGGGTCGGGGGTTCGATTCCCGCCCGGGACTAATATTTGTTTGCATGACATGTCTATTTGTTCCGTGTCTGGGTGTAAAAGTATCTATAATGTGTATATTACAAAAAAAAAATATTTAAGTATATACTATATCAGTTGTCTAGTACACCGTAATACAAGCATAATACTTGCTTACTTAGGGACTACATGGCGCTGTGTAGGATGTCCCAGATATTATTTTTTATATTATTATTACTTTGTGACATTCGAATTTAAAAAAAGGTGTAAACGACCAAAATTTTAAAACAAATATTTTTCATAATTATATTTCTATGGATAAGTACCTATCTACGCTAGAGTCTGTAAACTCCTCATGGGTTTTAGACATGGTTCTTGTTACATGTCCTGTAATCTATGATAATCTCATAGCTTGAATCATTTCAAGTAAAATAGGGTATGATATTGGCAATCATAAACATATATTTACTAGGATTCCGCCCGCGGTTTCGCCCGCGTGGACTACACGATTGTACCGGGACAGCTAAAGGAAGCTTCAACCGTTACGGAGATCAGTCTGAACGAACAAGCAGACAGATAAACAGAGAGACGAAAAGTAGTCTATGTCCTTTTCCAAGGTCTAATCTATCTATGTGCCGGAATTCATCAAAATCGATTCAGCGGTTTAGGCGTGAAAGCGTGACAGACAGACAGAGTTACTTTCGCATTTATACAGGGTAAGTCAGAATGTTATGCAGGTTTTCAAAAATTTATTATGTGAAATATAATGAACATATAATATTGTGAGATACACTGTGTGAAAGGTAAACTCTCAGAGTTTAGTATCCTGAAACTGATTCCGCGTTCGCCCGCAAGATGTCAGCAGGAGAGCAGTTAAAGAAAATGGCGCTGACTGGCGAGCAGAAGTCGTTCTGTGTGCTTGATTACCATGTTAACAAGTCCGTGATTACTGTTTAACGACATTTTCGTACCAAATATCAGAGAGACCCGCCAGATGGGAGGTCCATTCGTAAGTGGTACACACAATTTAGGGATGCAGGCTGCATCTGTAAACGAAAATCAACTGGCCGTCCGTCGACTAGTCCCTCGTTCACCCGATCTAACCCCGTGTGTTTCTTCATGTGGCGTTTTGTAAAGGATCGTGTTTACGTACCACCACTTCCAACAACACTGGATGAACTGCGTGCTCGCATCACAGAAGCCATTGCTGATATCGCCCGCGATATGCTGCAGAAAGTTTGGCAGGAGATTGAATATCGGCTTGATGTCTGTCGTGTAACAAAAGGCGCTCACATAGAACACCTGTAATGTGTTTTTTTTTTTAAAAACTACACTAAACTAAACTTTGAGAGTTTACCTTTCACACAGTTTATCTCACAATATTATATGTTCATTATATTTCACATAATAAATTTTTGAAAACCTGCATAACATTCTGACTTACCCTGTATTAATAGTCTATTTCAAAATAATCCATCTGAGACTACAATTGAAGCACAAAACAGTATTAAAACCCTTAATTAAAAAAAATGTTTAAAATATTCTCTGAGCGAAAATAATGTAATTATTGAGAAATTAGTTTTGTGAACAAAATAAAATATTTGTTTTTGGAACTAATTAAATTAAATTAATATTGTTGCGAAAAAACATAAATATGTCACATGAAAATCAATTATCAGGCTGAAATTTCTATCACCATCCAAAATGAAACACGAGTTTTTTCTTTTAGTGTCACTCAGTACAAAAATATTGACTTAAAGCGTGACAAAGTGTCGAAATAAATACCGTCGAAATGCGCTAGTCACTAATGATTGCGTCGATCGGCGGCCGCCGGCGGAACACTTTTCTCCTCTACATCCGCATTTGCGAATGCGGGTGTAAAGGTTCTCATACATATTTAAGTTAGTAATCACGCTGTATCCATAATGCTTTCGGGAAAAATATTTAAAATATTTAAAAAAATGACCTACTTTTCTTTCAAAAATTTAGTCTTACATACCTATATGTCTATGCTTTAGATGCTACCTAAAGCCTTTAAAAAATAGGCAGGTGATAAAAAAATCACTTGGAATATCTAAATGTTAAACTAAATTCAATTTAAAATTATTTGAAATATGAACTAAGTAAATAAAATAACAAAATTAAAAGAAAAAGAAAATTCCAATTTCCCTAGAAATAAATTCCCTTATAAGAGTTAAGATTATGCCAAGCGAAATTAACATTTCTCCCGCGTTACATCCGTGCTCTATCTCCACCGTGAATAATTACTTTATGAGAATTATACATTTGTTAAGTATCAATCATTTAAAGGCAGGAGTCATTGCCTGCTAAATTATGACCTTCTTCGTGATAACCGCAATGTAAACAAATAACGTGAAAAAATAGCAAATAATTGCACGTAGCAAAAATGGTAGCAAAGCGACGTGGTCGAAATCCGAACTATCAACGTGTCAGTTAGTGGGTGTCACGGGCATGTTCCGTGACCAATAGGTTTTCAAATAGTTATTCAACGAACCCCACTCGAAGGAATATGATTTTTTTCTCATTTTAGCTTTGCACATTGAAGCGCGCGGTATTCCCATGGACATATTATGGTATGCCAAATATTTTTTTTTTTCAATATTTCAATACACAACCGTATTTAGAGCTGTTACAAATAATTTTACATGTGTTATTTAGTCGCGTAGCTTTCTTTTTCTTCTTCTGAGTTAATGGCGTTTTACCTGCTGATAACAATTTCGCCTCGTGTAGTTTTAATGGTCTTTACACAAAATGGCTGTGACATATAGGGTGTTCGGCTGAACGTAGTCCACACTTATAGAGCGTGTAGAGCTGACCGAACTATTTTATTTAAGAAAAAATTAAATGAAAAAAAAATCAAACTTTGAACGTGCTTTTCTCGTTCACCGTTAGTTTGCGTCATCTGCTCACTTGAAACTTTTTGTTTAGTTCGGTAAGCTCTACTTGCTCTATATATTTGGACTATTACGTTCAGCCGAATACGCGATAGATTACCTATATATCTATACAGAGTGTTCAGCGGAACGTAGTTCAACTTTAAATATGTTTTTCTCGGTAATCGTTTAGTTTACGTTATCTGCTCACATGCGCATTTTTATTTAGTTCGGAAAGTTCTACAATTCTACATGCTCTATATGTTTCGAATACGTTCAGCTGCACACCCGGAAAACAGACAAAAGAAACTTTTATGATTCTTTTGTTAGACTAACAACTCTAAAAATACCAGGGCACTTTTGTGAAAGTTGGGAACCATTAACTTTATAATTAATTTATAATGATTTATAAAAATATGGCATTAATTTTATGTCGGCGGCGTTACGCATAAAATAGGGTACATGCGTGCGTGCTGGTTAAACGATACTTATGATCACTGGTGTATTATGTCACGTTAAGAATAGAATTAAAGAAAGACTCAGGGGTTGTGACATAAAAAAAGAGATAAAGGAAAAATGAGACTAAATTTAGGTCAGTCATTTACTATAGTAATTTAACGCACATTTAGATACAGACAGACAGAAGATACACTAATTTAAATATTAATTACGACCATGATACGACCTCTTAAGACGTAGATTTAGCTTCGTCCAAGTTGAATTTCCTCTCTCTTCTCAATTTTCAAGCTCTTCATATGTTATACATGATCTAGCTGCTAAATTTCGCTGTGAGGCGTCTTTATTACTCCTTGTCTCAAGATAGCATCTCGCTCACCCGCTCCCTCAAAGTAACACAATATCCAGGTCTTTCCATAGAACTTACGTAGTACTAAGTAATCGATTTAGTTTTCTTCGTCTCCAGATTTCCCAGAACATTCATGTTCTTCAGTTCCACTCTCGTCTACTCCACCCATGTACAGAGGCCAATTAAATGTCAACTCCAAAGTCATTTTACTCATTAAATATATACTTATTTAAATGTTCTCAAAAAATGTTTTAAATAAATCAAAACATATAAAATTCACCAGTTTCGTCAAACGTCATCCCAAATTTTTCAATCATTTTTCTTTTCCACGACAGCTGCCCAAATCTCTCCAATTTTTCAACATTCCATATTTAAAATTCCAGACAATAATAATTTACTCCATAGAGGTCGAACAGCCCGTACATATACAGTAAACAAAGATAACAAAAACAGGAACACGTACAGGAGTAGTGTGACATTATAAAAACATTGATTGTAAAAATCTGCTATATTTTAAAAACAAAATATTTGTCCGGGCGGGATTCGATTCCCGCCCGGGATGCATATTTGTGTGCAAGAACATATTTTCTAATTATTTAGGGCAAGTTACTCGAAATTCGGCCAAGATAGGTTGATGGTCCATCATATCAAAAAAATGGATTGGGTTAGGTTTTTGGACTAGGAGTTAGAGTTGTATCCTGAATAATACGATTTAAGTCGAAGCGGAGATAATACAAAGGTTTTGTTTAGGTACTTACTTTTTGTTGTTCATTTTAGCGAATACGTTGGGAACACAGACAAGTCAACTTTATAGACCACGCTTTGACAGAGAGTAGCATTCGCCAAGGCTATGTAGTGACACTACATAACTACATCTCTTGTGAGCGGTCAGTTGGAAGCACGTCGGAAGCCATTAAATTGTCAATTTTGAACGAGCCAATGAAAAATAGCCGACCTCTCCCCGCACCCCGCCACTTTTTGGCGATTTCGTTTTCGTACTGACGTTTATTAAAGCGTGGTCTATAGGTTGACTGGTCTGTGGTTGGGAATAACCTCCTTTTTGTCGCGGAGAGTAAAAAGCGTACCAACGGGAATACTGAGGGAATTACTAAGGCTCCGCTGTCCGTACATTCGTCCGTTTGTCACAGGGCTGTATCATCTGAACCGTAGGTAGGTATATAGATAAACACTTGTTCACTTCATCATCATCATCATCATCAGCCCGTGTCTCTCCATTGCAGGATATAGGCCTCTCCCCAGGCTCGCCACCACACACGGTCCTCCGCCTTTCACATCTAACTACCCCTGGTATGGTGCTTCAGGTCATCTGTCCACCTGGCCGGGGGCGTCCAACGCTTCGCTTTCGGGTACGTGGACTCCATTCGTGAACTCGTCTACCCCATCGGTTATCAGTTCTACGGCAAATGTGACCGGCCCATTGCCACTTCAGTTTGCTGATCGCTTCGGCTATGTCGACAACTTTAGTTCTTTAACGGATTTCAGTGTTTCTGATTTAATCTTGTTCAGTTGTTACGTATTAGGTATTATGACCGCTATAACAACAAACAATACAAATAAAATAAAGTTAAAAATGAAAAGGGGTCCCATACAAGAAACTTGTTTTTTCCACGTATTTAGTGATTGGTGGTTGTGTAATCATTGCTCACACTTGAAATTTTCTATTGTAGGTACTAATACAACCGCTATAACAACAAGTAATGAAAACAAAATAAAGTTAAAAATTAAAGGACCTGTACAAAACCCTATAGGAAAAACGCTTTTATTCGACTTTTTCGGTGTTCAGTGGTTGTCAGATCATTGTTGTACCCACACTTTAATTTTTCATGGAGTATGTGGGTACCTACTACTATAACTGCTATAATAACAAATAATAAAAATAAAATAAAGTTAATAATTAAAAGAGGTCCCCATACAAGGAACCTGTACTTTTTTATATTGTAGGTGTGGTGGTAGGTACGGAACCTTTTGTGTGCGAGTTCGACTCGCTTTTGGGTGACTTTTTTTATTCTATAGGTAGGTACATCGCAGCGTCTACAATATTACTTCCTGAGACCATAACAAAATAAAAAAAAGATGTAGAATAAAGAACGGGACTCAAAAGCAAACCCTGCTCGAATACATACATCATGACTTTTTCCAATGGTCCCGTTATCTAGGTACCCGATATTTAATGGAGTTTTGAGCCCAATACACACAAGATTTAAAAAAAAAATAGAGACCTCAGTCGATCCTCTTTCTGTGATCCCCCTACTGCGCGCTGACCTGAAAAAAATTACGAAGCCATCATAATAATATAAACTAGAAGGAAAATAATAGATTTGAAAAAAAAAGAAATGAGGGACAGGATCTCTCTCGCTCGATGGCGTTAAAAGCATGTTTCAAGTCTAATTTAGTCGCAATTGATTCTTCGATTAATCGGTCTAATTTGTTATTCCTATAGTTAATGTGTAGTTCGGTCGCGTTAAGAAAAAAGTGTGTGTCCCCTGGCTTAGCCACGGCCCCAAACCAATCAGGTCGCTCAAAATTATAAAGTGAAGTTCATAGTAATCACAGGTAGATAGACATTCACTTTACTTTATAATTCTGTGCGACCTGATTGATCACTTTTTCTTAACGCGAACGAACTATAATTTCCTATTCCTACCGGACCTCCTTTCCTTCACCCTAAACTGAAAAAATAATGTGAATTGTGTTCAAATCACGCAATAATCTGTAGCAGCATGGTAGCAGCACAGGCAGCAGTAATCAGGTAATGTTCTGTCATAGTAATGTAAGGTAATGTAGGTAATGTAAGTAGGAATCAGTAGGAATATTAAAATATTACTGTACCTACTTCTATGTGTTCTGTGCACAAGAATTATGTTATGTGTCAATCGTTGTAGTGGATAGGTAGGGTAGGCATTGTACAGGAATGGTGATAGGTTGTCATCTGTTTTAGGCATGTGCAATTTTTGTAAGTGTTTGTATTTTATGATTTAATTTTACAGTATTTAAAGATATTACCTTTGATTTTAATCATTACCTCATACAAATAATATATTTTAGAACTGAAAAATGTTTTTATCTGAATAAAGAACTCATTTTACAGCATTAAAAATGATGCCGAATACTTACGCATGAAATGACAAATCCGGGTCTTTTAATCTTCTTTGTGTTGTTCTTGACAAGACACAGCTGAACACGACATTCTTTGAAAATTCAAATATTTTTAGTTAAAACAATGAGATTTTGTTATACAATGGGCATTGCCCATTTTTGAAAATTATTTACAAACGAAAAACCGTTTCGAGGAATAGCCTTACTGAACTATAATTTGTTATCCGTTTTATTTTTAATTACTTAATTTCAAAGATATTGGGAAAAATAGTAATGACCCTCATATGACCCCTGTGACGTCACACAAAAGAGATGGAATAGCTCACCACAATGTAATTTAAAAATAAAACATTTATAATATTAGTTATCTGTCAACTAGTGTCAACAAAACGAAATGACAAATATACTTTTGATTGAATTGTTTTGAACTCAGTTTTAATCAGCATAGAACCAGTTTAAATTAAATGTTTCATAATTAACTCTATAGATTTTAAACACCATTGATTCTCCACACAGATAAATTCTGCATTTGATCAACTGCTATTTACATTGACCCTGGCTCCTACACTCTAAAAGGATAGCCTAAACGTCGCCTACGAAGTAATAGCTTTGTTAGATAGAGCTGATTCTCGTAACTTGCCAGCTTGCCATATCTGAGGAACGTTTGCCAGCTTCGTGCTGTTAGCAGTACCTAAACCATAAAAACAATATTGCTGAAATAAGAAGGCCTGAAGTTCTTATGTAAGTACCTACCGATTGTTTTGGATTTCCAAAACATTTGCATACATCTCAGTTTTGTAGGTTTGATGTATTAGATGAGAATAATTCAAAGATCATTATAACTTGTTACAGGTCATCTCGAGACTTAAACTTAATTGTGCTGTTGGGTACGGAGAAAAATAATGATGTTGGACGCTGTGTTGTAAGAGTGAGGATTGTGCCAGAACACAGTAAAACAAATATTATGTTGTGACAATAAATGAGACGCTCACCGGAAGTGTACTACTAAGCTTACTTAATATAATATGGAGATAATCAACAATTATATTAAAAATTTCATTAAATTTAATGCTTTTTATTTGGTTGATCAAGGGCAAAATCAAACACTAACTATTAAAAAGTAATAGGTACTTTATTGACATATTAATGCAATGAATATCATTTCAGAACTCAAAAACTAAAAGTAGGCTCTTGGTTAGACTAAGTATTACTTAAAAATGAAATAGTCATTATGTTATTCCTGGGTTAGGAAAAAAAGTAGGTAAATTATATGAAAAGTACATTTTATTGTCCTGTGCTGAGTTATTCATTTTTAAGTTTTGGTAAAATACATGTTGCATTGGAGGAATATAAGGTAATAGATCTTCATATTATTGTTTTTTTTTTGCACAATGAATAGTCCATTTGGATATAAAGTATTTATTTATTTGGCTCTTCAACAATAGATACACCATTACAGTATAAAAGTACAATTCAAATTTAACATGTTTTAGTGCCCCATTACTTACAGAAAATAACTGCATGCACTGGAAGATAATACCTAGTAATTTAAAAAATAACAAGAACTTATTTTTCGAGTAAACTAACTGACCGTGATTACTAAAAATGACATCACATAAAACACTTTACTGAATTAAATACAAAAACTAGAGGTCGCTCAGTGGTCAAAGTTCGACCATAAGGTACACACTTTTTTGAAACCACCAATAATAATTAGATGAGAGTAAGTCAATTCAAACTGTATCAAACGACAGACTATTAAACTCGTATGGTCGACAGTATTTGTAACACATATTAGGTATACATGTATAGAGTTTAGCTTTTGAGATTCATTAAGTTTGGTTAATGAAACTCTGTTCTTGGGCCATTACTGTCAACGCAAATTTACAATGGGGTCCTCATGTTATGAGGGTGGCTGGTAAACTGAGCTCTGCTGTTTTTGCAATTAGGCAAATAAGAAAACTAACCGATGTGCCTACAGCGAGGCTGGTTTATTTTAGCTACTTGCTGCTACTTTAGAAAGGCCGCTGACATTCAAACAATATTTGTTCTGCAGAAAAGGGCTATTCGAGCTATATATAAATTAAAATCTAGAGATAGTGTAAAGTCTTATTTTAGAGAAAGTAATATTTTGACAGTCCCTTGTCAGTTCATTTATGAAAATATAATTTATGTACATAAAAACTTAAATGCTTTCTCTAGGGTGGGTGATGGCCACAGCTTAAATACAAGACATAATAAGCATATGTTATCAATTCCCAGGTTCAGGCTCTCAAAGGTTAATAATTCTTTCATGGGAAATTGTATCCGTTTTTATAATGAAATTCCAAAAGAAATGTTAGACTTGAATTCTAATCAATTTATAAAGCGAGTTAAAGTCCAACTCATGAAAAAAGCTTACTATTGTATTAGCGAGTATTTAAATGATAAGTGCGCATGGACATCATTGTAATAGTTGTAAGTACTTTAAATAAAAAAATAAAAACAATTAAGAAAAACATATATTTAAATAAAATAAACAGGGAGGAGTTTCTTGCCGGTTCTTCTCCTCCTAGTTTTTGAACCGGTACCTAATCAATTTATCTTGACTTTCAATAAATGTGTGTAAACATCTTATATTGAATAAAAACTTTTTGAATTTGAATTTGAACTCCTTTTCTATATAGACTTTACCTATGTCAAATCTGACACTCCTCCGTGTGCACAATGTGCTTGAAAAGGAATACAAAATTTTCTCTTCACGAATTAATATTTAGATTATCAAATGAAGTGGTTTGATTCACTGTTAAAATAACATATTTAATAAAAATGTAAACATACAGTTTTGTTTTCTCAAAAATCAAGCTCCTGACCCCTTTGAATACTTTTCACTATTGCTCAATGAATTGGTCATACAATCCCATCTCAAAAATTCATCCTTATAGATTTTAGCTTTCTATACTCCTACTCCACATAAACTTTAACAATGCCAAATCTCACATTCCTACGTACGCTTAGTATGCTTAAAAAGGGGTCTAAAGCCGTTCCTTATAAGGATTATAAAAAAAATATTTAAACAATTTAACTAAACTATTCAATTAATAATAAGTATGAATTAATTGTTATGTGGCCAATACAACTTTTTTAAAAAAAGGAATGATATAACATTCAGATCAATGCTTGTTTTATTTTCTTCATATAGTGCATACTTCTTGTTTCGGTAAGTTGGTACGGGTCTTCGAAAAATATGAGAGTTTTCTATTAGAATATCTTGGTGGATTTTGATATGACTTGCTCGTGGTACTAGTACCAGCGTTGTACTACCAGTTGGTCCACAGAGGATTTTTTTACCCGTGTACCAACTATGAACAACGGGACATTTTTACTTACCCGTGGTACTACCAAGTCTTGAATTAGTTGAAAATTGTTGCATGAACCTGATCCTATGGCCGCAGGATATACTATACATGTAATTTTATATTATGATGATGAACCTAACCTAATAGATGACAATGGCTGTTATTTTCAACTAATTCAAGACTTGTTAGTACCTTAAGTAAGAGAAAATGTCCATTTCTGCTACCAGTTGTACTAGTAGGTCTACGGGCAAAAAAATTCCTTCTGGACTTCGAGGTATCTTAAATACAATTTTGTTTAATAAAGCCAGACAATTTCATTGACTGTTTGGCCAAGTAGTTGAGATCCTAACTGTGGAGCCAAGGGTTGCGGGTTCGATTCCCGCCCAGGACGAATATTTGTGTGCATGAACATTTCTATTTGTTCCGTGACTAGGAGTGAGATATCTATAAAATATATATATTCTAAAAAATATTTAAATATGTAGAAGTATCAGTTGTCTAGTAGCCATAATACAAGCTTTGCTTAGTTTGGGACTAGACGGTGTTGTGTGGAATGTCCCAGGTATTGGTATTATTATTAGTCCTTAAAACCAAATCCAAATACCAAATACAATCTCTCTTTGCATTGTCTAGCTATATCATTTTAAAATGTTTTAATCTGTCTTCATATGAAAAGTGCACATTATACCCAGGCGACCAGACCACACTGCAAATATTTGTTGATTTAAATATCTAATTTTAGTTCTGATAATGAGCAGGAAAATGGTGTCTTCTTCTTCCAAATGTGCTTTATGTTAACAGCTTATTAATGAATGATGCTATAATAGTCAAAAATTCGAAATTTACTTAGGGTCTAATAACTTGCTTACTGGGTAGTGATGGCTACTTATTTGGGACATCAGCCAGGTGCGGTGCGGGAATGATACAAGATAAATTGACTATATGTGTCAAAAGGCACGTATATTCATTACAAGTAAATATTATCTAAGTTTAAATGTTTGGTCGTGAATTTATATCTAATTTAAAATATGTAAAATTAAATAACAATAAATACAAATAAATCTAAGAACTAATTAACAATATTTACAATATTTACAACATAAAAATATCGTCGAGGTTGGTCCCATGTGGCATCGATCCCATTACGCTTGCACTGTTTCCGCGCTGCACAGCGATGCTCAGTTGCTGTGCGAAATAGGCACCCGCTCTGGGATCGCCAGCAGTGCTGACCAGACGGGTGGACAAATCTTTTACGAATTTTTTCGTATCAGACGACCACGGACCGAGTGTCTCTACTGCAAACGCCGCAAACTCGTAGTGAGGAATCAAACCCGAGTATTTGCGACGTTTACATAATTGGGCCTGGTCGGCCGCCGCGCCAGCACTCTGGGCCGTGGCCCGGACATGGGACGGAGCCAGAGTATCCACACATGTGGCATCCCAAATCAAAGCACGGCCCAGGCACCAAGGCACCAACGTTGCTCCGTCGGGTCTCTTGCCATCGTCCCTGAACAAACCTTTCGGCTCCAAAGATGAGGGGATAGATGCTGTCACAAGAGCCCGGCGGATCAAGTCATTAATGGCTCCGTGGCGGTAGATACGACCAGCGCTTTTGAGACACGAAAGTCCGTGGCGACCTAGCCGGTCCACACCACGGCCACATGGGCATTGATGAGGCTCGCACACTTCTGCGCCTAACCGCAAACACACAGCGATGCGCAGTGAAACGGGATCTAAAATTGTACCGATGTTTTTGGATGGGAGTGCGTGTAGCCAGTGACCCGATTCCTTTTCAGACACAGCAAGGAGTCTCGCTCGATCAGCATCGTCAGGGGACCGGTCGATGAGATCGGCATGTACGGCTTTGACTGCTGGTAGGTCCCACGAATTTTGTGTACCTACCTCGCTAGGCATCTTTTCCCCGGGGAAAGCCGCAATCCAAACTGTCCGAGCCTCCGCCAAGCCAGTCACCTCAACATCGGCTAGGCGTGGTATATTTAAGATCCTGCCGATGAGGGTAGCCGTGCTATAAGTGGAGGATAGGAAAGCCGGGAGTGCTACACTTGCCGAAGAGCGGATACCCAAACCACCAAATTTAATTGGCAATGTTGCTTGTCTCCATGAGCGATCATCAAATTTTAAATTTAAAATTTTGCTGACTGTATATCTTAATGTGTTGTCAACCTGTGCAGTAACCAAAGGGAATTTCCATAGAGGGCAACAGCGAAGCAAGTACAGAAACTGTGGAGTAAATAGGCAGAGCCGCAGAATATATATTGCCATGTGTGGCTTAATCTTAAAAAGCCGTTCACACGAATTGCCAAAAAGTTCTAATTTTTTATTTACTATGGGTGGGAGAGCGTCGTCAAATATTGGTGCGCCGAGAAGAGTTAGGTTTGATCTGGTGAGAACGATGATATTTGGAGTGATAACATTGAATTTATTCAAAATTTCTGAACGATTACTAATGTGTACTGTATCCGGAATGTATATCTCACACTTGTTAAAATTTAATGTCAGACCGATATCTGAAAAACGATGTATGATTATCTTAAGGTCATCCAGTACTGTCGTCGCTCTTCCACTCAGGGAGCCATCATCAAGGAACCACAAATTAAATTTTGAATTTAAACTACGAATGATCGGGTTAATAGCCAAACTGAAAATGACCGGGCCGAGCGGGTCTCCTTGCTGGCAGCCTACAGCTGAAGTAATTTCGTTATCTCCAAATAATAATTTTGATGGAGTGCCATAACATTGCCAAACATAATCAAATATTTCTGGTATTTCATTTCGAATTTCTTTCAGTAAGGCACCCCTGTCGACTGAATTAAACGCATTTTTAACATCAATTTTTATAAATACCTCGTAATCCAAATTATTGACTAAAAAAGAACGCGCCGCATGCACCGCCGCCTCGCAACCACCTTTGGAACCGAAACCGAGCTGCCGTGGCTCAAACTTATTTGTAAGTTTTTCATGTAAAACTCGGCAACATAATTTTGATGCCAAACGACGGAAGGTACTACCGACGGCGATTGGACGGACACCCACGTCCTTCTTGGATAAAGCCACGAGGTTCGCTCCGTAGAGGATGGGGGTGATCTCTTCAACTACCCGTCCTGCCAACATAATATTCACTAAATTAGTAAGTTCAGTAAGAAGAGAACGCCCCGCATCCCCCACTAAAGGACCCGTAAGGTCTTTTAAATGTTGAGGGGTTAAACCGTCCAAGCCGCCGGCTGATCCATTGGGGAAGGAACGTATACTGTTTATCACAGCTTCATCGTCCACGTTGAGGTTTTTTGGAAGTTCAGAATTAGGCAATTTTGTGAGGAGCGCAGAGGCGGGTGGCTGCGGGTGTTTGTCGCGTAGGGCTGCGAGTGTCTCAGCAGAGTCCGTGGCCATGGAGTCGCTTGAAAATAAAAGTTTACTAGCTCCTTTTACATTGCCGTCCGACAGCTTGTTTTCTATTGTTTTCAAAATGTTATGATTATTACGGGTTTTCGGAGTAATAATATCTGGGATCATGTTATCTAATATGTTTTGTTTTATTATTGTGGTTAATGGCTTGTGTCTATTGTCGGCTATATGGAGGGTACGGTATGAAAATGTGAGTAGGTTTTCCCATGTAGATACTGTGTTTTCAGCGACCACCCTAGCCACACACTCGGCAAGGCTACGTGCCACTGACACCCGGGCTCCTCTTGGGATCCTCCTTATGATTTTGATGTCTCGTTTCATGTGTGCAAGCCGCATCGAAAATGGCGTGCCCGTGCATAATGCCCCATCGATCGTGTGGTCAGTATCGTTTTGAGGTGGTGCGGTTATTGGCCCGGGGCCTACGGCGGCGGTTCTTCGTATGTGGCGGCGGCCGTTGTGAATTGCAAGTCCACGAGCACCCCTGTACTCCTTACCATCAGCACAGACAGGACATTCAAGCAGCGTAGTTTTGTCCGCGATGGAGCTGGAACCGCAACTTGAATCCATTACCAACTCAGCCTCGCATCTGCTTGATCATGATCGTAAATAGCGCTTGCTAGTTTACTTCCAATATCATTGCTTGCCAAGTTTTGGCCGTTTCTGAAGCCGGAAGACGGTTCAGCGGTTTCGTTGCCTAGGGACGTCAAACCACTTGTGTTGAATGATGCATTGAAACTAGGTGGTTGCCAACAGGTTTCTTGTATAATTACTACAAAACCGAAGCGTCACAAACAGGGAACGCGCACGGCGGCAATGTGTTCCAGACGTAGGTGAACGGAGAAGGACCAGCCAACTGTTGTATGTTGCCTAATGCTTGTCTAGGATCTGACAAAACAGCACTGTCTTGGTTTGAACTCGTAAAACAAGATGTCTTCAACTTTTTCTTGTTGTCCTCAGATTCTCAAAGGATTTGATCTAGGCTGCTGTTTGTTGATATCACAGCAAACACATCAGTATTGTCTTGGAGTATGTACTTTCTTAAATTCCAATATTGCTCTTTTTGAGCTGCTACTTGCGCATGGACCGCCTGCGATCCGGCAGCCAGTGCTACTAGGGACTAATGCATACAGCGTATGCCGAGGATTAGTTCTTGTTCAGAAAGTAGCCTCGGCGTGGCCTGCATCCGCTTATCAGCTATATCTATTTGTCTACTAAACATAATCAGCTGCTATTCCAAACCATCTTGCTCTACATAATCCGGCGGTGCAGGGCTTTCTAATTCGGAACATCCAGTGACATCTCTAGCAGGTTACTCAGCAGCCAAAAGCGCGTCGGCAGCGGATGTGCGTAGACGGCTTTTTCAGATGATATTTAAGTTTGATTACATTCTATATTTCGTCACTGAGAAATTTTATTTCCGCCTTTGTAACTTTATATATATTAAATAAATATTCAAATTGAAATTTTTTGCAAATTGTCAGTTTGACTATATTGACTTTTATTGTCTCTATTATAAAGTAACTTTTATTACATATCAGATCACATGTAATGTGTGGTCACGTAGCGTAGTCGACTGATTCGTCGTGCACTCGTGCGGGTGAACAGGGGGTTTGTTGCTGCTTCCTTGTCACATTGATAACCTATGTGTCTTTACAAATATGAATTCAAATTCTTTTTTCAAATGAACTTGTAAATTATTGAAGTTAGTAACTGTCTTACTTCAAAGTACTTCTTTGTTGATTTAACTTTAACCCTTTTTTAAAATCGTCTTTTAGAAGCACAAATTGTTTGGACTATTTGTGGTACCCATCGGGCCATCGGTGGTACATACCATTATGACACGTTAGAACAAAAGATTTTGTATACTCATTGTTGTGTACGCCATCATTAGCACAATATGTATTCAAGTCACTGATTCAAGACGCTAAATCGATAAATAAGAGAAAGCAAAAATCTAATGTAATGCAATCAACCAGTCTAAAAAACTGTATGTATGACGTGGAATTTCTAAAAGCCAATAAGAGCATCCTGAAAAACATAAATTTCTAGGTAGTTAGGTAAATCACATTGAGTAAATAAACTGAAATAAACATCGCTAACAACCACCGAGTAAACAAACACCATGACACCATACCATTTTTAATCCGACAGAGAGAAGGCCTACTCCAAACAAAGTTTTTGTCGAGATAGTGCTGCTTAAGATAGATGCCCATTTTATTTACACATGGTATACATTACATATACATATCTCTTTCTTTCACAATACGTAGGCAGCACTATCTTGACAATTTTGTTTGGAGTGTCACTGCCCATCTTGTGACAAATGCGTGACTTTGATCACAGACACTGTGTTGAAAATGCACGTCTAAGTATATACTTGTAGTATATACAACCTACCCTATACCTATTTAGGCAATAAAAGAAAAATATATTCTGGTGTTACTTAGCAACCTAATATTAAGAAATGAATTTCTCGTTTAGTGTATATCTTATAAAATAAATAATTATATTGTCTGGTATTATCCCTTATTAATAGGTTATGGGCCCAGACACGACAAAGACAAAAATGTCGTCGTCGAAAATGTATAATATAGAACCATTGTCTAAAACAAATTACGACACTTGGAAAGTACAGGCACAAGCCGTATTAATAAAGGCAGGACTATGGGATTGCGTTCAAGGTAATAAAGAAGAAGATACTGTTAAGGATGGTCAGCGTGATCTACTTGCAAGGTCAGAATTATTATTAATAATATCGCCAACAGAGTTGAAGCAAGTCAAAAATTGCAAAACTTCCAAAGAAGTTTGGGAAACTCTAGCAGCAACGTATCACAGTAAAGGACCTGCTCGAAAAGCAACACTTCTAAAACAACTTATACAAAAGAAGATGTCTCCAAACACGGACGTACGTGAGTACCTTAACGAATTTTTGGACGTGGTCGATAAACTAAAAGATATGGAGATAGAAATTAACAAAGATCTCTTAAGCATCATAATGTTATATAGTCTTCCACAAACATTCGACAACTTTAGAGTAGCCATAGAGTCAAGGGATTGCCTACCTTCACCTGAAGATTTAAAAGTGAAAATAATTGAAGAGAGTGAAGCCAGAAAAAATACCAGAGCCGTTGAAACAGACGAAGTAATGTACACGAGAAAAAGCCAAAGCTATCACAATAGAAATAAAAATAGTAGACCAAGAGTAAAATGTGACAAATGTCATAAATTCGGTCATAGTACGACAGAATGTTGGTCGAAAAGAAAAAATGAGAGAAAACCCCACTTCAGAAATGAGGATGAAAAGCCTAGTAGCTCTCATCAAAATCTAAACGCCGAGGAATGCCTAACATCAGATATGCCAAAAAACAATACAAAATGGTGTTTGGATAGCGGTTGTACATCTCACATGTGCTATGACGAAAATATGTTCGAAACTATTGACAACGTACAAGACACATTGAGATTGGCATCAGAAAACAAAACCGAAAAGATTGTTGGAAAAGGTAAAGCATCTTTTAGAGTAAAAAATATAAAAATAAATCTTTCGAATACGCTTTACGTACCAAATCTAGCCATGAATCTAATATCTGTAGCTAAACTAACAGAAAAAGGATGCAAAGTCTCATTTAATGACAAAAATGCAATTATTCGAGATAAAAATGGAAGTATAATAATGAATGCCAAAAAGGAAAATAATCTTTATTATATAAATGCGGATATGGAAATCCGAAATACAGTTAAAGAAAAATCGCTTATGACGAGCGAAATGTACGAATGGCACATAAAATTAGCTCATATTAATGAAGCAGACCTAAAATTAGCCTTAAAAAATGCAGCTGTTAAAGGATTAAATTTTAGCAGTAATGAGAAACTCCCAGAATGCGAAATCTGCGTGCAAGGGAAGTTATCTAGTCTCCCATTTCCTAAGCGTGAAGAAATGAGAACAACAGAAAGACTAGAAATAATTCATTCGGATGTATGTGGACCTATGCCTACAGAAAGTCTCGGTGGAAGTAGATATTTCGTCACCTTCATCGATGAATTTAGTCGATATTGCCGGGTATATTTCCTGAAAAGTAAAACAGAAGTTCTCACAAAGTTTATAGAATATAAAAATGAAGCAGAAAACCTCACTGGCAGAAAAATTAAACATTTACAATCTGATAACGGGACAGAATACAGAAACGTAGAATTCGATAGTTATCTAAAGAAAAATGGAATATTGCGTCGATTATCCGCGCCGTATACTCCACAGCAAAATGGAACGGCAGAGAGAAAAAATAGAACACTGTTGGATAAGGCGCGATGTATATTAATACAATCAAATTTGCCCGAACGTTTTTGGGCTGAAGCTGTACTTAATGCTAACTATATAACAAATCGAACACCAACAGAAACTACTGATTATAAGACACCATTTGAAAAATGGGTTGGTTATACACCGTCGATAAGACATCTACATCCTTTTGGAGCAAAAACGTTTGTACTTAAAAAAACTTATAGAAGAAAATTCGCTCCAAAAGCCGAAGATGGAATTTTCTTGGGATATTCTGAATCGGTAAAAGCATATCGTATTTGGATGCCAAAGCAAAATACGTTATGCATAACAAGAGATGTCAAGGTAATGAACAAAATGTATATAGAAAAATTAAATAAAAAGGACTATTTGAATTTGGAACATAAAGATATTATTACAAATGAACCGAATAAACAAATTCTTATAGAGATGGAAAATTCAAATAAAAAATTATTTCAGAAAAGCAATGAAAATAATGACAGCATAGAATGAAAATGAAAACACAGAGCTTACACTTCAACCTGATACTCATTCAGAAACCAAAGATACAGAATACATGTCAGAATGCGAAATAAAGAATGACAGAGTTATCAGAAATAGGAAACCCCCTATATGGGCTGAAGATTACGACATGTCATATTTATGTGAAGAACAAGAATATGATGAATCAAGTGAGGAATGGCAAAACGCTATAAAAGAGGAAATAAAAGCTCACTTAAAAAATAATACATGGGAACTTATTGACAAAAATGACAAAGATAATATTGTCTCATGTAAAATGGTTTTAAAGGAAAAAATCGGAGCTGACGGAAAGGTGGAACGAAAAAAAGCAAGGTTAGTAGCACGAAGTTTTTCTCAAGTATATGGAGTCGACTACAACGAGACTTACGCACCTGTCACAAAATTAAAGTCTATAAGACTTTTGCTAGCAACGGCAGCTCAAGAAAATTTAAAAATAAATCAGTTGGATGTAGTGACAGCTTATTTGAATGGAGAATTGAAAGAAAAAATACAAATGGAAAAACCCAATATGTTAGAAAAATATCTTTGCGACATAATGGTTGAAGAAAGCATAAATGAAGACCCAACATTGTACATGAAAGCACGAGACATGCTAGAAAAGTTGCGTAGACCTGGAAAACAAAAAGTATGCAAATTGGTAAAAGCATTATATGGTCTAAAGCAAGCTGGTCGAGAATGGTTTATTAAACTAGATAGTGTGTTAAAAGAAATAAATTTTAAGCAATCTGAAGCTGATCCATGCGTATACGTACAGATAAAAGGGGGAGACAAAATGATAATTGCTATTTACGTTGATGATTTGATCATTGCCTATTCGAATGAGGCAGAATTAAACAAAGTAAAGAAAATGCTAACAAAAAAATTTGAAATGCGAGATCTCAACGATTTAAACTACTGTCTTGGAATAAAATTTGAGAGAAAAAGAAATACCATTATAGCTTCTCAAACGGAATACATAAATACCATATTAAGAAAATTTAATATGGAAAACTGTAAGACCGCAGATACTCCAATGATTGTGGGGCAGAAACTAGAAAAGGTAGAAATGACAAAAGAAAGTAAGAATTTACCTTACCAAAGTTTAATTGGATCATTAATGTACGTCGCAGTAGCCACACGTCCGGATATAATGTACGCGGTATGTTACATGAGTCAATTTAACAACAATTATAGTGAAGAACATTGGAAGGCCGCAAAAAGAATATTACGCTATCTCAAAGGAACAAGAAATCTTGGCCTAACATTTAAAAAGTCCAACTTACCTGTAGAAGGTTTTGCAGATGCTGACTGGGCTGCATGCGAATTCGACAGACGCTCATTTACAGGGTACTGTTTTAAATATGCTGGCGGAACAGTAAGTTGGGAATCGAGAAAGCAAAGAACTATTGCTTTATCTACGGCTGAAGCCGAATATATGTCACTAACGGAATCAGCAAAAGAAGGCCTTCACTTGTTGCAACTTTGCGAAGACATGGGTATTGAACAAAAGAAAATTGTACTATGGAATGACAACCAAGCTGCCCAGGCTTTAGCGAAAAACCCAGTAATAACTAGAAAATCGAAACATATAAATATAAAAGAACACTTTATTAGAGATGTTATTCAACAAGGAAAAATAGAAGTAAGATACAAAAAAAGTGAAGACCTGGAGGCTGATATATTAACAAAGGCGTTGCCAAAAGTAAAGATTAACGGTATAATACCAAATTTGGGATTAGTAGAGAATCAGCCGTGAGGGGGAGTGTTGAAAATGCACGTCTAAGTATATACTTGTAGTATATACAACCTACCCTATACCTATTTAGGCAATAAAAGAAAAATATATTCTGGTGTTACTTAGCAACCTAATATTAAGAAATGAATTTCTCGTTTAGTGTATATCTTATAAAATAAATAATTATATTGTCTGGTATTATCCCTTATTAATACACTGACAGTACTTGATTCTTATTGATTTTTTTAAAGCCAGGCTATAGATGTAACATTCAATCTACCTCGGACGTCATTTCCGGTAAATTTTCAAAAAATTATAAAAATTAAAGTACTCGTTCAAAATTAAAATTATTCAAATTAGTTTCTTAAATTGGTCTATATTTTCAGAAAAAAAATTAAAAATCATATGTTGAAAAAATTGGGCAATACCCATTCAAGAAAATGCCATACTTCATCGCAATGTTTTGACCGACCTGTCGGTCAAGCATTGACACGATTCACACTGACTGTCCAACGTTGCCAAACGTACATCAACTATTTCTTTTACTTGTAGCTAGACTTCGTTGGATGGACAAAGATACACGATTACGCGTTGATACACTGATACAAAAGCGGCAACGTCTTATGACTCTGTCCATTATGATAATTGGTCCTAGGGTGTATCACTGCCCTTTTCTCTCGACTAGTGGCGCATGAGCGACGGTACTCAATCGACTGTCAGTTACATACAAAAATTTGAATTTTTAAAAACATAAACGTACATATAAATATATTCACAAAATATAAATAACACGATATGTCAAAAAGTATTTTTGCCGAGAGTGCCATCTACCAAAGTTTTGCGTCACACCGCACTTGGTTCAAAATGGTTTCATTGATTTTGGAACTTTGTGTTTTTCTGTATTATCTATGGTATTTTTCATTGCTGTCAATCAATTTAGACAATATAACAACTTATTTAGGGGCATCTAAGGGATTTTTCCATCTTTTCACGTGTGCTCACAAAATACGTGTTCTTGATCAACACATGATCAATTATTAAGTATACTTAACTTACCACACCTTCAAAAAGATGGAAGAGAACAGAAGTATTGCACCTGAACTGGCAGCAGACCGAGTTGTGAAATTAAGAGAATGTTCAGTACAGCTGTGCCGATGGGACTTTTCCAATCTCTCTATGTTGAAAGTTACAATAGTGAGCAAACCCCAAGGTAGCACCCACTTTGAAAAAGCTAGAGAGCCCCACATTAAGATGGAACCTACGAAGGATATTGCCTACGATATGGTAAGGCTGGTAGTTAACCTATTTTGCTCATGGCTGATGTACTACTAGTGTTTTAGTATGGCTTTCCAAAACTACTACCCTAGAAGTATTAATAATTTAGAAAGGGTTCAGACGAGAACACAAATCCAAGGTTGGCTTTCCAAAACTACCACCCTAAGGGTATTAATAATAAGAAATAAGGGAGCGAGGTGAAAAGAATAAACCCACTTTTAGAATTTTTAGAAATGCGGAAATACGAAAAAAGGCGGAATTAAAAATGAGTAATACATACCTGCTACTAAGACATTTTTAATAACCTTCAAACACAAAACACTTGAAACTAACACTAAATGGCCAGCCACTCTTCTAATAAGTCTCAACTAATTAGATTTAGTACATAAAAGAACAATTAAAAGAAATTCGGTTAAGGTAGGTTGCTTTTGGTTAGTTTAAAAAAATATACAATAAAACCGGATATATGGGCACTCCGACTACTGTTCCAACAACTGATGGTGCCAATCCACTAGGAAGAAAAAAAACGCGCGATGCGAGCGAGCGTGCTGCGGCAGGGGCCGTCGAGCGCCATGCAAATCAAATTTTCAATTGTTACTAAAGGTAGGTTAAGAAATTCTTAACGTATTTACTCTTTTCAATTTATATAAATGTTGAAGTCTATTCCCTCCTTCAATAGTCGAACCTTTGATTATGTCAATACAAGAAGCAAATTCATGTCTGTAGTAACGTGTATGTAGTTTTCAGTTTTTATTTTTGGTTTTTTTCACATTTCCGCATTCCTGAAAATTCTGAAAGTTGGTTTTCTGCCTCATCCTTCTATCCCCTAAATTATTATTAACACGTCTAGGGTGGTAGTTTTGGAAAGCCGTACCCAAATCCAACTTTCAGAATTATTAGAAATGGGGAAATAAAAAACCAACAAAGACATTGAGCTCCTCGCATTGACACACAGATCGGCATTGACATAATCAAACTTAATCATGGATTTAAGGAATTTCGCAAGAATAAAGCCATAAGGGGCCGTCCATTAATCACGTGAGGCTTGAAAGGGGGGGCAAGGGTTTGACAAAAATCATGAAATGGGGGAGGGGGGTGTAGTAAGATATCACGTGTATTTATTTTTTCAAAGGCGCTATTTTTAAATCGAAAAGCGGTGTATAGTGTACACCATTCTTTTATTATTTTTGTACCAATCAAAAACAACCTGCAACTTTTCTGTCTAGACATTTTTATCATGGTCCTTAATTTCAGAATAAAATAAGATTATACTTTATACCCGTATTTCAGATAATATTCTAAAAAATTTAAGAATTTTTGTAGATACTAATAATACACGTGATGTTGGGTGGGGGGTGGGGGGTAGTCTTAAACCTCACCATGTATCACCGAGGGGGGAAGGGGGGGTTAAAAATGCTTAAAAAAAGATCACATGATTAATGGACGGCCCCTAAGCTGGCACAAGCTATAGCTATATTACTGATTTTTCATTCTGCCGTAAGGTGTCTGCATCTAGAGATTGTTCAGATATGGGAGACTACACGTTAGGTGTGCAGTGTGCACACAGCAAGTTTGGGAAATTAAGTCCACATCAGACTTTTAAATTGAGACACATATTGCTGACATTGAACATTGTCAGTCAAAATGTCTGTATTTTTATCAGTCAAAAGTAACTTTAACTACTACAGCCTTTGCTCTTTTTGTGTTAGATAATAACTTGAGATACTCAGATGTTAATACCTGATAGAAACTTTTAAATTTGAATAAAAATAATAATCCCTTTAATTTCAAGTAGGACTCTGCTGTCACTTTTGAACGTCATAAAGCTAATGTTTAGGGCACCCTTAGACTTACAATTTCAAGTTGGCTAAGTAAATCGCAGAATATAGTGGTCGCGTCATGTAAAAAGAACGCTGGCTGTCAAGCTGCTATGGAGTAGCTATAAGTGAATTATCGATTTATCCTTCCAATATATTCTTCAATGCACCTACTTATAACCGATATACGCGGTATAATATTGCGGCTTCGTATATTGGTTATTAGTAGGTGCATTGAAGAATATATTGAACAAATAAATCAAGAAATCCCTTATTATTGAGATATATATATATAGCTTGACTAACACATTTTCATGCACATGTCACTGCACTTGTAACACTGTCACCGAATAAATCAAGTAGGTCTGCGGCTAACAGCCAACACAATTAAGTTGGCCGATTAAGTTGTGCAAGTATGCAATTTAGTTCTTCAATAGTCGGCCAACTTGAAACTGTAAGTTTGCGGGGGCACTTACTGATTGATTTAAAAGTCTTAATTTTGAATATCAATTTGATTTGCAAATGGATGTAGATATGCACGGGCGACTGATTGAGGATGCGTCTGTCTTAAAAAAGGAATTGAATACAGGGCCTACCGTACTGCAGCGATATGTACCAGTCGGCTTAAGGTCGCACAACACTGAGGTGTGTAATGTTAGGGGCTCCTGCCAACTCTATGTTAGCAACAGTAAAAGTAAGTGTTTTTCAGTTGCAGGTTGCCCTAGTTGGTAAGCCGTCGGTGAAAGTGAAGTTGCAGTGCAATAAAGAGCCCGGGCAGAAGCTGAACTGCAATGCTTCTCACTTAATGAAACAGGAAACTGTCCAAATGTCATATGAATATGATGTGCAATTTATGCAATCTGGTTATATAAAGAAATATCCAAGATTAGCAAAGTTAGCTCATTTTATTCCACACAAACGCGTACATACCAGAGAAAAACCGTTTGCTTGCGGAATATGTGATGCAAAATTTGCACATTCTAGGAGTTTAAATAGACACAAACAAATACACACTGCTGAAAAACCATTTGCTTGTGACTTATGTAATGCGAGGTTTGCACAGTCTGCTCATTTGACTCGACACAAAAGCATACACACCACAGAAAAGCTGTTTACATGTGAGATCTGTGATGCAAAGTTTGCACGGTCTAACAATTTAACTCAACATAAACGCATACACACCAACGAAAAACCATTTGTTTGTGAGATATGTAATGCAGAATTCGCACATTCCAGCAGTTTAATTTATCACAAACGTCAACACACTGGAGAAAAGCCGTTTGCTTGTGAGATATGTAAAGCAAAATTTTCGCACCCTAGTAGCTTAACTCAACACAAACGCAAACACACTGGAGAAAAACCGTTTGCTTGTGAGACATGTGATGCAAAATATTCTCACTCTAGTAGCTTAACTCAACACAAACGCATACACACCGGTGAAAAACCATTTGCGTGTACTTTATGTGATGCGAAATTTGCACGCTCTTCTCATTTAACTCAACACAAATCCATACACACCAAAAAAAAACCATTTCATTGTGAAATATGTGATGCGGAGTTTGGACGACGTGACGTTTTAACTAGACACAAACGCGCACACACAGGAGAAAAACCGTTTGCTTGTGGGTTATGTCATTTAAAATTTGCAAGTTCTAGTGGTTTAATTTATCACAAACGCAAACACACTGGAGAAAAACCGTTTGCTTGTGAAATATGTGATGCAAAATTTTCTCACTTTTATGGCTTAACTCAACACCAAATGCATACACACCGGCAAAAATTCATTCGTTTGTGACTTACGTAATGTGAAATCTGCACAGTCTTAATCTATTAACATAATCCACAACCATTTAACTAAGAGTAATCAGGATGCACTTGTATGCAGATGACTGTGAAATATATGACTTTCACAGTGACATACAGATGCTTAAAGACCAGTGATAAAAAAGTACCGCATATGTACCGCTGCGCTGCTATTGTATTGTGGCAATAAATGTCTGGCTTAGGTAATTCGCTTACCATTGCCGCTTGGACTATAAAGAAAAATTGGCTCAATATCCAGAAGATTCTTTTATTTAAAGAATATATTTTCAATAAGAGATTATTTTAAATGCAGCATAAAAAATTGTTAAAATTAATTTAAACCATATTTTATTTTTTGTTTAAATTAAGTAAAGAATTCTTACTAGGTACCTAACATATGAGAATGTTAAATTCATAAATTGCCCATGATATATATTTTCCATAATAATTTCAGAATATTTATTTTCTTTTCCAGTAGGAATTTTACTTAAGGGTCACACAAAATTTTACTTTGCAGCGAATATTTCAGAACATCAACTGGTGCATATTTGGTCATTGGTGTATATTTTTGTCATAACTCATCTCTATACGCTGGCACCAGACATTGGCCTTTTACTAGTAGGTACTGTCCTGTCAAAGCCAATGTGAAGACGTCCGATACAGAAATTGAACTTGCTCTAAGCGCTTTCTAAAAATAAAATAACATTTTTTTTTTAAATCTAAAAAAAGTTTTAGAAATTCAATGACTTTCATTTATCCTTGCGGATGGCGATGGTATAAATAAAAATAATATTCTCGTTCGACCATCCTCGACATATGCACTCAATGCGTGTTGCAACCACAGAACTATATATACTTCCTTATGGGAAGAAGAAATGTAACTCTATGGAGAAAAAAAAACAAGAATAGCGCCACCTACTGATTGCCCCCAGAAACATTTAATTATCAGCAATCAGAAACCTCATGCCTCTTAATTATACTCCTATATCTGAACACACACACACACTTATTTTTAATGTAAAATTAATGGCCCCCATACATAACTGTTTACTCAGCTAAACTTGCAGTGTTACCATAGAGTACTGCAATAATATTTTCATGTATTTGACGTAGAATTCCTATAGTTATAGTTCTTACCAGTTCTTACCTAGTTTAAGAGATACAGATCGCAAATTCATATTGTATTTTATTTAGATGGATTATATGATTACGAATAATAATATCAGTACTGAATAACTGTGAGAATTTTTAGTTATGTAAAACACCGAATAATATATTTTGTTATGTTCTTACTAATAAAAAATCATTATTATGTTACTATATAGTTATGTATAGAAAAATTTATAAATAAAATCGTAACGTATTCGTAAGGTCAACCCTGTACATAAGATATTTTTCCAAAACAATAATTGTTATGGGTTATGATGACCACTTAGCCTAGTGGGTAGCGACCCTGTTTACGAAGCTGGAGGTCCCGGGATCGAATCCCAGATCGCGTCAGTATTTACATGATGGACATCGATACTGGTACTGGTGACACTGCTCTTGGTTGTTATATGTAGGTGTTGTCTTCGCTTGGTACCCAAAACACAAGCTAATGCTTAGTTTGGGGTCAAGATGTTATTGTGATGTAGACGTTATTATTATTATGTGTAGGTAGACGATATTTAACTCAAAACAATCATTTTTGGTAATTTCTATGTATTTGTATAAACATGATAATAAACACAAAAACTACTAAACCTATTTCGGTAAAACTTTTTGTGATTTAGCAGTCGTAATCAAAGGTCTAATCTAATATACAATTTACAACACTTTTGTCAGTTTGTCTGACTCAAAAACTATTGATGAAAATCAATATTGACAATATTGATGACAATCAATCAGCAAATAAAGAAGAAGAAATCGAACATCAGTGATGTAAAATCAAATTATATATATATATATATATATATATATATATATATATATATATATATATATGTGGGTAATTATTATTTACAAAAATTTGTTTCCGTGTGGTTGTTTACATGTCATGTAAAATATTTACAGCAGATTTTTTCATCATCTGCAAAAATTTTATATTATGACTAAAATATTGAGCGCTGTGGCAATGCGCCAGCGACTGACAATAAGATTGTTGCGGCCATTTGTAGGATACCCCTCACTGTAACTCACCGTCCTTGCGTGAATTTATGTTTGCCTTAATAGATAATCTCGAAAAATGTTGCACTTGTGCATTGTCCTCTGGTGGAAGATAATTTGTTTCTTCATGAAATGCGGTAGTGTTTCCATAAATATTTTATGAAAACGGTCCATAAATCTAACATTCGCTATTGAGAACTTTTCGTTTCTGGAGGTAGTAAATGTGGATTACACCATAAACATCCGAAAAAATTGAAGTCATTTTGTTAGACGATAAAAAAAATTGACTGACTTATTGGCCGAGTGGTTAGAGACTAATCGCAGAACCAAAGGTCGCAGCGTCCCCTGTCCCCGTGGTATGTAAACACACGCTATGTTTAGATATACACTGTTAGATGCGAGAGGCAGAGACACCCACAAACATTCGGCGGAAGAGCGCGGCGTACGGGCTGCAGCTCGCCGCGCACGGCTAGGGCCGCCGCGCTCCGTCCCACTATCTTCAGCGGAGCGATCACTACGATAAACTATATACCTACAATCGAAAAGTTCTCTATCATAAAAATCTGAGGTCAACCAACTCTCCGTAATACATACAAAATCATAGTCTGACTGCGTGACTTGTAAAAAAAAATCGTGGGTCTTTGTACGAAGTCCCCTCGTGTTTTGGTAATAACCAATTAACGATTTAATATATGGAGCACCGGTAAGCTTAGAAAATGATTTTAACATTCCTCGCAGACTAGAAGATAACACATATATTATGAATAATCGCTTTCTATTTGTACAAACCAACAAGCTACCACAATACCTATATGCTAAATATAAATACGTAGAAACTGTCAGCTGCAGCATAAAAATAGCTAATATAAAAACACGAATTTTAACTTTAATCTTAATAATAACTTTTAATGAATAAACGTACAAATTACCATAATAGTTATATGAACACGTAGATATTCCTTGCCGCAGCATAAAAAAGCTAATATAAAAATATGAATTTTAATTTTAATAATAACTTTCAATGAATAAACGTACAAGTTACCATAATAGTTATGTAAATATGAACACATAGAAACTCCTTGCCGTAGCATAAAAATACCTAATATATAAATACGGAATTCTATTTTAATCTTAATAATTACTTTCAACCAACTCGAATCATATCGGAAAAGTCACTTTAATTTTGATAAATCTAATTGACTGTTTATACGCACTACCTACCTTCGACTTGTCATTTTTTCGCATAAAGATCTTACAGTCGCGTATCCACAAGTACCTATGAATAATTAAGTTCTACTTTTAACTGCCTGGCATGTCTTAAAAGTAGCTTATTGGACGGCGTAAGATGGTCACTAAGGTATATTTAAGAAGCCGGTCCGGAAATGCTGATGTCGGAGGTGGTAAGCCCTCGGCGAGCGCGTACGCCAGTAGCTGGTCTTTACTTTGACGACCAGTAAACTTCACGACTATTGCAGGCAGACGAGTTATTGTCGGGCCCTGATCACGCCCGGCATTCAACGAAGCGCTGAAGCGACGTACTCGGTGTACAGAATCTATTAGTCTATCATCTAAATCGATGCCGACTTTTTTACACACAGAATGCACGATATTTTTCAGGTTTTCATCAGAGCTAATAGGTATTCCAGAGATCTCGACGTTATTTAGCCGTGAGTACTGATCGCGAATGTTACTTGTAATATGTAAATATTTCTATGATAACATTAGATTATGATTAATTATAGATGTAACTTTGTAAATAATATTGTTAATAATAATAATTTTATAATCTTGGAAGTATCTAGTCTACTTAATCTCAATCTCTAGTCAACCGATCAATTGCTTTTAATTGTTATAATCTCTAAAACCGACCAATAAAATTATAAATCGTCCGCCAAATATTTACATAGAAAGTCTAGTTTTAAATTATCGGCCGTTATGACCTTCTTTAAACAAAAACCTTATCGCACTGGACACTGGCAGAATTATCAACCCTAAGATAGTTGCCAAAAAAAAAGAAAAAGATTCAGTGTTCTGTGATCAGTGTCAAATGCAGCCAAATGTGTCAATCAGTGTGGTGTGGATCAGTGATTTGATTCAAATTGATTTATAGTTTGTGATAAGATTGTAATGTTTAAAAGTATAACCAAATTCTACGTTTTAATAAAAAATAACATAAATAGTAAAAATTTGTCGCAAATTCGGAATTTTTCTTTACATCAAACACAAAAAATGAAGGTATGGCTGTGTGGGCTGTTTATTATTTTCAAAATTTTAAGATATTAAAGATCGCTTGCTAGCAATGATGCTAGGAACTCTAGTAAATAATATGTTAGCAAAAGCTTCATTTATTCTAAATTAAATTATGTTTAAAACACAAAACTTTTCTGTGAAAAACCACGTATACTAACTGGCTATAGGTACCTACTTATTTTTAAAAGTATCCGTAAGGTTACAAATATTACTGACAATGTTTTATTTGATAGATACGTACGTACCTCATTTCCTAATAAGACTTTGCACTTATATAAGGATGGATTGTAATCTGGACATTTTTTTTTCATCAGTGTTTCTTTTAGTAATGTAACCAAACTTCTAAAGAAAGGTCTATTTGTTATATTGAAAATAACGACAAATTGAATACAAATTGAAATTAATGCTTAAAGGGTTTATTTTATTACACAATACATTCATGCATAAAACTTGAAATTTAAAGCTAAACAAATAATTTTAAAAATTTTAATATGTTTTTCTTGGTAACTTCAAAACTTAGTCTACATTATACAAACTCAAACTCAAAAGTTAAAAATAATATTATTATAAAATAATATTTTTACTTTAAAAAAGAGTATTAGTGGGCAGCATATAGTTTATGAAGTCAATGCCAACTTGACCCTTTAGTTAAATATGTACTAACCAGGTAGGTAATACTAATTGTTTAGTTTTAAATTCAAATATTTCGCGGCAAAATAAAAACATTAAAATTTTATTAATTTATTCGAAGGTAGTAGAGAGAACTAACAAAATTTCGTGTACGTCGTAATAGTATTGTCTTGTCGTTCGTATTCTCTCGTTCGTATTCTGTCGTTCGTACTCTCGAAGAATTGTCGTATAATATTGTCGTTTGTCGTAGAACAGAGAGATAAATTTGTCGCAAGTAACTCAAAATTATTGTTTGTGTCGTATTTAAAACCGGAGATTTGAGATTGTGTTGCTGGTGAGTGTGTGACTCAACAAAGGCGGATACCATACTTCGGCAAATATCGCTGGTCTAGGTGCGTGAAAGGGTAACGGTATTTCGAAGGTAAGTTGACGAACCAACGTATGCTGAAGCCTGGCCATGACACCGAAGCCAGCCTAAGGAGGAATCTGCAATAGCGGTGAGTTCATACGATTTCATTCAGTAGCGCACATTATCGAAGAATCCAGTTTCTCAAACAATTTATCGTCGAATATACAGTCCACACCCCCTTCTCGTAAATTAACCCCAACCCCCCATTTTACCAATCACAAATAACCTAACACTAATTAAAATACAAAATAATGAATGACTCATAATGACCAATGACTTCATAAACTACATATTGCCCATTAATCCTATTTTCTTTGAAGTAAAAATATTTTAACTTATTAGTTTGCATACGTAAACTACGTTTTGAAGTTGGTTTTTATTTCTTGTTTAATTACAAGAACGTGAAAAAATAATAACTAGAACCTCCCACACAGCGCTGTCTAGTACCAAAGTTAGCAAGTATTATGCTTGTATTAATCTAGACATGGAACAAACAGACATGGTCATGCACACAAATATTTTTCCCGGGCGGGAATCGAACCAGCGAACCTTGGCTCCGCAGTTGGGGTCTCTAACTACTCCGCCAACCAGTCAGTCAAATGACTTTCTGTAATAAGCGTGGACTAATCTTTGTATGGTTTCAATCTTGAATTAGATTGTCAATTATTCCACTTTCATCAGCCCTTTTTATGCTCCACTGCAGGGGCTTAGGCCTCCCCTCAAGATGAGGGGGCTTCGAGCTTAAATCCTCCACGCTGCTCCAATGGGGTTTGGCGGGTTGTAACGACCGCCATCTATTAAAAAAACTCATTGGTACACGTCCGCATTCGAACCATGACCATATATGGTCTTATATATTTGAAACAGGTTTGCTGCACTTGGGTTATCACAACAATTATTATCAATGTCAATTATTACTTAGCTCATATTACTTTTTTTATAATTTGTGCCACCAATCTAAGTGGCTCTGGAATTAGTCATAAAAATGTCTCAATAGCATGATTTCATATTTCTTAGAGTGTTAAGGAGAAAGTATGGAGCACCTGTACAATTGTGCATGCACATTGCATTTCAGAGCCGCATAGAATGTTGCTCATACTGTACATGTGTATTTTTAAGAATGTGTAGATTGCAAAAAAATTAATAGATAATTATTATTTTTAATTTCAGATAGGCACACATGACGGTGTATTCCATTGTGATGAAGTGTTGGCGTGTTACATGCTGAAACAACTTCCAGAATACGAAGATGCTGAAATAATTCGGACCAGGGACAAAACGAAGCTTGACGTTTGTGACATAGTAGTCGATGTTGGAGCAGAGTTTGACCATGAGAAGAAACGATATGATCACCATCAGAGGGAGTTCAAAGAGACTTTGAGTACTCTGAAACCTGAACTCGGTGATAAATATAAAATTAAGTATGTGAATATATAAATATTAGTTCTAATTAATATTTATATTAATACTAAATATAAATATTGCATAAAGAAGGCAAAGGCCATCTTTAAGTGCTATGTATACCTTTACAATGCCGTGTCGTGATAGCCCAGAGCGCAACGAACCTGTCTCAAATTTATAAGGCCATAGGGCCATGGTTCGAATCCGGGCGTGTGCCAATGAGTTTTTCTGACTTAAGTTCAATAACTATCACTGACTCCATGCCTTGGAGAGCACGTTAAGCAGTCGATCACGGACGCTGTCAATAGATGGCGGTTGTTACAACCCCAACCCGCAGTGGACTAGCATGGTGGATTTAAGCTCCAAACCCCCCTCACCCTGGGAGAGGCCTAAGCCTCTGCAGTGGGGTAAAATGGGCTGATGATGATGATACCTTTACAATGCACTTTCATAAAGAGCTAAAGTTTTTTTACAATATCTTTGCACTCCCCTCCATACAGATGTATATGATTTGTATGTTTAACCCATTGCTTTGCTGGCTTTGTTTTGTTTTCTGTTTATATTGACGAAACAACTGATGTTAGCGTTAAAAGGCAGCTAGCGATACTGATCAGCTACTGCCACACACGGTCGATTTTCCCTCTCTAACCCTTTCTCCCTCTCTGGAATCTAAATTCCCTGCAAAAATGGAACTTGTCCTCATTGTGGAAACAAACACTGCACAATAGTAACTGATATAAAAAATTGTATCAGTTTCGATTCATAAATATGACAAATCAGAATCTTTTTATTATAAAACACATTATTTTGTCATATTTCAATATGAATTACGTCCAGACGTCCAAACTATTAAAACATTTAGTATGAAAGAAACCATCATTTTGAAACCAAATTACAAAATAAAATTGATTATTTGATTCCCCGATTACTTATTCCCTGAGGTGCCAACTGACCCAATTTTGGAAGATTTTTTTCCATATTCTTTCTCGCCAAAATCTGATTAACAAGATAGTTGTAAATGAGCAAACAATCAATTCACAGCAAACAAACATTTTATTTCTTCATTTTTTCCTTAATGTCGTTAAATAAAAAAAAGTAATGATATGGAAAATAAATTACAGTGTTTGCTCTACAAAACGTACATATTCATTTGCACAAACATTACTTAATTGAACTTCATTGAGCGATACTGACATGCGTATCTTCTTTCCTCTGTGTAGCCAATAATCTTCAAATAAAATGGTTATGACAGAAAGACAGGACAAAATTATAAGGGTAGCGCTTATTGTCACTTGGCTATGGTATCGAGCAAGGAAGCCTCAATGCTAGTTCTTAGACAAGTTCATGGTTACTGTCCACCGTGGGGTGCTTTAGTATTTCTTTAATTAAATTGGGCCAATGTTGATGAATTTCTTGTTTTACATATTATTCTTATGGTATCACTACTGACTAGATCCCCAGACATGTCTTACAATTACAGGCCATCAAGGAGCGCTGCGATAGATGTGTTTCTCTAAAACGGTCGCTCTGATATAAATGCCGTTTTTTGCATTACATAGATAATAATAATATAATAACACCAAAGATAGATATCACCTCAGAGCTTTTAACCTATACACTACACATTAACCCAATTTGGTCAGAATTAAAGTCATCCCATTTACGAAGACCCATTTAATTAACAGATACAATTAATTGATAATGATTAATGACAAGTTAACAGATTAAATTCGTTTATGGTTGTAAACTGCTTATTTATTCATTATTATTTGTAAAATCTTTTCATTGTCATCATCATTTGACTATAAACATTCCAATGTTGGGCACAGGCGTACAAATTTTAAAAATTTAATTAAAAAACAAAAAAGAACCTTTTAAATTTTGTTCAATAAAAAAAAAAGTTTAATTGGACCCTCAAAAAAAGTGAAAAAATTAAATGACTACAATCAACCAAAAACAATATTTAAGATGTTAATTAACCGTCGTGCGTGGGCTGTTGACTGCATATGTTAACTTTAGTTATCATAGTCCCAGTTAGTATTATTATCAAAGACATGCAGAAGGATTAGTTAACATCTTAAGTTTTATTCTTGTAGGTCGATTATAAGGTAAAAAACAATCATTTAGTTATTTCCCTCTTTGTAAAAGAACATCTTTTTAATCCAGTTTAATTGTGTTTTTACTAGGAAAGTACTAGGATTTCTTCCATTCTATATGTATTTTGGGTTGCTGAATCCGAATCTGAGGTTTGCGGACAAAATTCCGTGACGCAACATTGAAAAAATCGCAGAAAAAGCAAAAAAAAATCTTAAAGTTTTTTCCGGTTTTTTGCCTAAACCTCGAAAACTATTAAATTTTAGTAAATGGTTTGTTTACAGAAATTAAAGTACTTAAAATTCTGTACAAATATCACTATTTAGTTTTTTTTTTTTTTCAGACCAATCGTTTGGTCTCAATTGCGAGTTAACAATTAGCAATTTTCAGCGGTCTCTGCGAAACATACTTTGTATATTCTAAAACTATATTTTTTATTACAATGCTGTCATTTGATAAATTTCTCCTAGTTTACTGCATAAGTAATTAAAAAGAAAAAAAAGATCGAAACTATTAAAATTAGTATCAAAAAAGGTAGGACCGTACAAAATAAAACATAAAATATCGTTACTCATGAATCTCATGATCATATATTAACAATATTACAAATTATAATATGGAAAAATTATATGAGCCGTTGCCTTTTAGAAGGTCCTGGCTGAGGTTCTTCAGTGGCGATGGGTCCTGGTACATATTCTATTTGTTCTGGAAATTGAAAGAGGTGGTGTCATTTCTCAAGGAGAGATGAGGATTGCAAAATAGATTGTGAGATTAAACATACCTTCCGCATCGTGCTGAGGTTCTTTGATGGCATCGGTTCCTGGCTAAGGGTCTGATTGCTCCATCGTCAGCGTTAGGGGTCGTTCTCCTGGAAAATAAAAGAGGTTGTGAGACACTGATTTGTGATTATGTATTAAGAGAGATGAATGAATACAAATTAACTTGTGTGATTCGACATACCTCTGTATATTTCTTGAGTCTCTTTTATGTCTATGTCAGAGCTGTCTTCCGGGCGCTTAACGTTGTCACACAGACCTTTGCATGATGTGCAGATTGGGGAACAATGAAGACCTGCCTTCCTGCATCCACAATTGCATTAGCAGCCCTTTTTACATTTACATGAAATGTACTGCAGTATTGAGTTTGGTGCAGGGACCAAAGTGGTCAGCACTGGCACGAGACCACTACTAGTTCTTTTCTACCCACTCACTTGGGTCTTTTTGTTGCTCGTCAGGTGTGGCTTGACCAGATAACCATTGCTGCATCTGATAGTAAACTCTCAGTGAATTTTCTCATGCAGCAGCTTCAGTAGGGGGTAATGAGGCAATGTTGGTCTTATTTTTGTATGATGAGGATACATATTGCCTGTATCTCAAATCGTTCAGACTGGTCTCTTTTTTTCCATATAGAGCTACGAGAAACATGTTTCCTGCTGTGAAAATCTCATTATATATTTATAATGTTTATGTGCGCTAGTGTGTGCTGGTGCTACTGGCTACATACATACTACAGAAAGTTACCACATTGTTGCTGATTGGAATGTGAATAGCTTTTAACAAAGATATTGTTACATGTTAATGTTTGAAGGATTTGGAGAGAAAGACCTGCTGACTCTTTTGAAGACTTTATTGACTAACACTAGGTCCAACACAAAGCACTAGGTATAAACACTAAGCACTAACGATGTCCTAGGTCGTAGCCAAGTCGTAGGTTTCACTGGTATCACTCTTGATTACTAGTTTTCACTTCGAAGTCGTCTCGAAGGTAGCCCAAAACTGAATTGCTTGGCTCGCCTCCCTGCGGCTATTTATATGGGACGAGCCTCGAGACCATTCCAGAACGTAACCGACTCGCGCGAACGCGATCGACCGGTTTGGATGATTCTGGAAAGTCTCACGCATGTACTCGGTTTTCGAGACTATTCCTCCATAGTAGTTCCTCTAACGCCATCTAGTATTGAGTAGGGGGTTTCGTGTTGTCTTTGTTCTTTGAGTGGTTTTACTGGTTGACGCTAGATTGCGCTAGTTGCTTTGTGTGTTCGTAACAATATTTTGCTTTTTTTGCAATATAGCTATAATAGCTGTTCAACAATAAAAACAATAGAACGTAAATTCTCCGTGTGACTCGGTCTTTATTGAAATCAACTTAAAAACTAGGTGAAATTCACTGAAAGCCTTTCAATGAAAAACTAAGAAGTGGGTTTTGCAGAGACCTTGGAAAATTGCCAATTTTTAACTTGCATTTAAAACCGAACGGTTCTGAAAAAAAAAAAACTGAATAGTGATATTTGTAGAGAATTCCAAGTACTTTAATTTCTGTAAACAAACCACTTACTAAAATTTAATAGTTTTCGAGTTTTAGGCAAAAAACCGGAAAAAAGCAGTTTTTTTTTTCTTTTTTTGCGATTTACGAGCACCCCAAAATACATATAGAATGAAAGAAATCAGAATTACCTCAAAACTTTCCCATTAGTGAGCCTTTAGAGTACAAATTGACTGGATTATTTTACATATCTTTTTTTGTCATAGGCTCAAAATAATTTGAAAATTTTTCACAGATTAAGCTCAGCAGGCCTCATATATACTTACTATGGCGAAAGAGTAATACAAAAACTAGCACCAACAAACTGTGAATTAAAAATTGAAGACCTCAAGTTAATATTTAGGAAAGTCTATGAAAATTTCATTGAAGAAATAGACGCTATTGACAATGGAGTGCCGATGACAGAAGAAGAACCGAAATATAAAATCAGAACTCATATCAGTGCTCGTGTAGGTAGGCTAAACCCAGAATGGAATACAAAACAACAGGAAAATTTAGACGAAATCTTCCAGAAAGCTATGAAACTAGTCAGCGAAGAGTTTAAATATACCTTGAATTATTTCATAGCTGTATGGTTACCAGCAAGGGATTATGTCAGATCTGCTATAGAAAACAGACTAGAAGTTCATGATTCTGGACAAATTCTAGAATTCACAGAACGATTCCCTTGGAAAGAGCATTTATTCGATTTAGAAGTAGATATGTCTATACCGAATAAAATCAAGTATGTAATATTTAATGATAAACCAGATTCGTGGAGGGTACAGGCGGTTCCAGTGAATACTACTAGTTTTCTTACCAGGTAAGCGTATTAATGTATTATATAGATAAGAATTTAAGCATTATGTATGTGTACACAAATGTTTCTAAGCTATCTGATGGCTATCTGAAAGATTTGTCCATTGATTTCTGACATTAGATAAGAAATAGATTAACCTATTAACTTGTCATCAATCATTATCAATCAATTGTTTCTGTCAATTAAATGGCTCGTGACTGTCAATTTGACCCATTGAGTTAATGTGTGGTGCCTAGATTAAAATATAGTTTCATTAAATTTGGCGTATTTTTGTACAAAATCAATATCTCTAAGAGTCTAGTTATTTTAGACCTCATAACAAAAATATTGAAAAAAAATCCATGTATTGTATTAGTGTAGGAAGTTACTGTATGCACTAATGATAGCATTACCTATTTCACTATAAACCTCATTAGCAACATAAAAAGGCAACGCGGTTTATTATTTGGCACCTTAATACAACAAAGTGTCGCAATTTTAGTATTTCGTTTTTTCATTGAAAACTCAAGATATGAAGTATAAATTTAAAAAAAGTTTCGAACAGTGATTACAAGTTTCTGCTAATATATTGTAAATACTTCAGAAACACGTTTATAATATAGCATTATTTTGTTTTTGAGTTTAAAATTATATAAATTACATTAATAAAAAAGAATATTGGTACAGGCTAGCGATTCAGATATTTTTTTGTACGAAAACACCAACTTAAGTTGTACTCATAGCACTTTATTTACCATCATTCGTGGCACTTTTATAGGAAACAAAATCACAAACTATTCTCACACTTGTATCACACTTGCCGTTCTCTCTTGACTCTTCCTAGAAACTGACTTCTCGGACTCCTGATATAAGCGCCGAAATCCCCACACCGTTGCATCTCGAATTTTCATTGAACATTCGATTTTTAAATTCTAATTACAATTTATCATGGGAGATTCATAGCGCCGGCGCTATGAATCATTCCCATAATTTTTGAACATAATTTCGAGCGCATCAATATCTTTTGACTCGCGCCGCCCCTAAAATATAAATTCACTTATACTTCATATATATTTCTAATTTCTAGTTATTTCTGCATTCGGTCGATATGTTTATGAAGCCACGTACGTGCTTCTACGTATAGACGTCACGATATTCCTGACTGACGTGACAATTGTATTATTTTCCAAATAATTATTTCCTTACAGATCGCCACTTAAACAAGAGTGGTGGGGTGTCAGAGATGAACTACTAAGTGAAGTGGCCAGGATCGAAGGATGCGTCTTCTGTCACGCCACTGGATTCATTGGTGGGAACAGAACTAGAGAGGGCGCTTTAAAAATGGCCATCGCCAGTTTAGCTGGTAACTCTTAGCAGAAATATATCACTGTGATCACATTTTGTGATACATCTTCGTTCATGCCTTTTCCTATTTATTCTGTGGGAGGTGTTTCAAAGCAAATACAACAAAAGTGTTTTACAAATGTCACACAGACGTTTGCCATGTACGTATAGCTATATACAAGATGCCCAGTAAATAGTGGGCAAACTTTAAAGCTGCTAATAAGTATGATTATGACCTACCGGATATCCTAGTTGAAGTTATGTTTAACTTTTATGGAAATACTTGCCTTTGGATTTTTAACTAAGCATGTGCTGTGGTTAGGCGTCATACTTGGTAGAAGAAAGTTCTTAATATCAGTCAAAAATAAAATTAAACAGGGAAATAATAGGCCTATTCTTGTTGCTAGCAATGTAATAAATTTAAAATTTCTAATGAATGATCTTTAATAGAAGACCCATGTCTTAAGTATTGTGAAAGACAATGACCTACAGAGTGGTTGCCTCACTCATTACGGTGGTAATTTAGACTAGGTTTATGCTAATAGATAGAATGCTTTATGCTATCCTGGACTTGAACACATTCGATTTTTTACTAGCTGCCTAGAAGAAAAAGTTTATGGCAAACCGATCACAATTCTTCAGTAATTGGGTGAATTAATATTTGAAGGACTTGCTGACAAGGCATAAATTTTTAGAAAACGATACCATTTATTTAAGCAAGTCGATGTAATCTGGTATGTCAAGATTTAATCTATGTGTAGTTTCAAAGTTATTTCTTATGTACTGAGCACCTATTGCACTTAAGCGCTGCATAATATAACATTATAAAAAATCAAGAGGTGGCTTATAGACTTTTTTAAACAGGTTAAGAACTTTACATATGACTTTAATTTCAACAAGCTGGCTTTTGTTTTGAAGTGAAACTTCTTCTTGTGGTTAACATAGTATTATGACATAAATGATGTCAGTACACTCATGAATCCGCTCAGAGACAAGGCGCAGCTACAGTCCAAGTCTACTGTTTCTTTGCATGAGATATAATTAATAATGAAGATAAATAAGGATTAGTTATGGAAAAGGGGAACAGTTTCACTATAGATATAATAACATTTTCTCTTATGATTCACCCTTGACAAACCTGTTAAATCTTTTTTTAATTTTTTTTTATTTTAATCTTATATAACAATCATACCATTCCAACTTTTATGTGTATAGGAAAATTATGTTTGTAATAGTGTAAATATATCTCAATAAATTTTTCTCTTTATTCACTTCCATAGTACAATACGCGCCACGAACGTAAAAGGCCACCGGCTGTACACACTCGTCGATCGGAGGCGAGTTCAAAATTGCCAGAGGCAGCGCTATGCGGGTATAAGAGAAGTATACAGCCGGCGGCATTTTACATTGGTGGCGCGTATTCTACACATGTTTATTGTAGTTATATTGTTTAAATATAATTCACAATATTTAATTTGCACCTTCTTTTATGACATGCATCTAATGTTTTTATTAGATACAACAAAGACTACATTAGTATGTAAGCTTATAATTTTGTAATAGCCAATTATAATTATTAAATAAATTATATGATGAGTTTTTACTAGTGTATTATTATTAATAAATTTCGATTCGATAAACCCAATTTGGGCAGAGGTCCAATGAAGCACCCAACTCGGCTGTACCGTTTTCGAGAAGTTCCGCAGCGTCTTTTATTCACATTGCAAAGATCAAAGCCTTTAACAGTGTTTATTGTCAAAGGAGTTGCTCAATGTACTATTAAAGAAATATGCTCATGTTAGACAATTCATAACGAAAAAGCCACAAAACTGCTATGACCGACGCTGTTGTTGAAATTAAAATGGGCAAGCTACATCTTCTACACATAAGGCCTTATACGCACTAGCGGCTTGCGGAGCGGTTAGCGAGACAGATATCCGCCAGTTTTATTTGTATATAACCGCCGGTTCATTACGCACTACAACAATGGTGGAGCGGTCACCGCGGCGCACGAAGATGGACGGCGGTGTCCGCCGCTATTCCCGCTGAGCCGCCCCGCCTGTTCAGTTTTGTGCTCGGCGGCGGACGTGTAGGATCATTTAGAGTGCTCTCGCATCTTTCTATGTATATGTAAATAATACATGCTACGTCTATAGTGTCCATTTTAAACTGACAAAACAACTGCTCAAACCGAGGGAAGACCAGCGGATGGCGAGACGGTTTCCGCTGTGGAAATCGTCCTGTCTCCAGCGGTCGGCGTTTCGCCACTCGTCCCGCTAGTGCGTTTAAGGCCTAACTGCTGTGGAGCAGTTTCGAGAAGCAACCACAAACTAGACATCATAGCGTGTGATAGCCCTCCACTAGATAGACGGACGATCTGAAAAAGGTCGCGGGCCACCATTGATATAAGTTGCCCGTGACCGTTCGTTGTAAGATCTAGGAAGGAGACCTATTTCCGGCAGTGGACGTCTGAGAATTGGGGTGACGACCGACGTTTAATATGCAAAAATCTATATGTTTATTAATGTATAGGATTACGAAAAAAATGGACAAATGTACCCTTGAAATTGACTAATCACAAGCAAAGATTAGCGCTATCTAGAACTAAAAAAGTAGAATATCTATAATGGTAACCAGACGGGAAAAGACAAATCCGGGAACGTTATCTATGTCTAAGGGAGCAGAGCCACAATTAATAGCAAATTTCATTCCACCAGCCCATTATGCTCTACTGCAGGGGCTTAGAGCTTAATCTACCACGCTGCTCCAGTGCGGGTTAGTGGATTTTAACAACTGCCATCTATTGACGGCACCAATAGTTATGTACTTAAATCAGAAAACACTCATTGGTACACGCCCGGATTAGAACCACGGCCGCACAGCCTCCTAAACTTCTAATAGGTTCGCTGCGCTCAAATACACAAATTTTTAATAGTAAAAGAGGGGTATGCTATCATCTTGCATCAACTTTTCAATTGACAGAAGTGGGATCAAAATAATTAAACTAATGTTTCACGGAATGGGATGTCACGCTAAACTTTCGTAGATGGCGTTCTAGGTGAAGGTACCTTTACAAATTGTGACATTTATAATTTGTGAAAATATTCTAATTTTGCGGTAATAATGTATTCAACGCTATCAGTGACTCAAAAGACGTGATAAGTAAGCGGAAAGCATTAAAAAAAGGAAAAAAGGCTGATTTGATAGAGGCGAGCAAGAGGTTGTAATAAATAATGCCTCGTCGAATTTAAATTGTCAGCAATTTTACGTTGTGATTTCTATTTTTTTGTATTGGTTGTAGATTGAAGTATTATGACCGCAATTATAACTTCCATGTTATAGAAGAAGACTGGTTAGATCAGATGATGACAAATATCTTGCATCAGTTAAAAAAAAATTTTAGAACATAACCCCGACAAAGCTGTTGATTTTAAATTTTTCCTGTTTCCAAAGCCTACAGCGCTTCTTGTGTTGGAAAACGATGGACTCCTCGAGTTTTACATTTCAAAACTGCATACTGCAGCATTATCCTAATATTTAGGTATATGTTCATAAAAAAATCCAACTTTTGTATTAAACTCACAGTCGATTGAGTACCGTCGCTCATGCACAACCTGGCGATAGAAAAGGGCAGTGATACACGCCATAAGTGGATGTTCTCGATCTCTAAGGTCTATGTCGTTGTGGGGCTAAGGGGGTCATCAATTTTAAAATAAAAAGTTAAAAAAGGCTCGGCCATTTAATGTCTTATTACTTAAACCTATATATCATTTACATTATTATATTATTCTAATTTATCGCACCGAGGACTTAAAACGACTACTTTCAATTTCGTGTTCAGATTTCTCTTTGCTGACGTTTTCCGCACTAATTTCAGTTGAAATTTCAAGTGTGTCACCTTTATATTCAGTAATTTCTGGCTCAGATTTTTTTTTACTTACATTTTCCTCATTTTTTTCAGTAAAATTATCAAGTTTTTCATGCTTCTCATTTATTATGTTTCTTTCATTATCAGTAATTTCTTGTTCAGATTTCTCTTTGCTTATAGTTTCCTCAGTTTTCGCAGATGAATTTTCATCAGAATTATCACTTGTGTTATCCTCATTTTCAGTAAACTTTTCTTCTTCTATAATCTCATAATGATGTCTAACCAATTTCTCTACTAACCAGAAACCCATAGAGTTGCCTTCCACCTCACCTTTTATTATACTGGGATAAATCTGTTGATGTTTGAACTTTTGCACGCTATCCTCACATTCTTCCCATGTCAAAGTTTCATGGCTGTTTTTGTATTTTGCATCATAGCGGTCGTAGTGGACCTGGAATAACATTCAAACTTAGATCAATAACTACTATCATCTAGATATGTTGCAATCTTAATTGAATTAATTTGCTGAAAGTGAGACATAAATTTAAAAAAAATTTGGTTGACCCTGCAGGCCACCCCTGAAATTTCCCGCTATTTTCGAGATCAAAGGGCTCGAAAATATAGCTTGAAAGCTATTGCTCAAGCTTAAAATATCGATGTTCATGGTTTTATGAGTTCTTTGAGCTCACAATTTTTATTTTCTGAGCTCTCCAAACTCAAAAATAGAATTTCTATAATTTTAAAGTTCTTCGAGCTCAAAAACCAGGGACATATCCAAAGAAAACTTTGTTTTGGAAATTTTTGAAGTACGATATCTTTTGAACGCTTCGTTTAATTTGAATGCAATTTACGGCATTCTATGCAATTTTGTAAGCATAATTTTTTTGTATAAAGTAAAAAATCGATTGGTCGTAAAATCTCAAATTTATGTTAAAATAAAAAAACACTTTATAAACTGCGATATTTTTTGAACGCGTCGTTCGATTTTCATTTTTTTTGACGGCTTTCAACGCAGTTTTTATGAACAAAAGACGTATAGAAAATTTCAAGTAGTTCGGTTGGAAAATCTCAAAGTTATCTAAATAAAGTGCGATATTTTTTGAACGCGTCGTTCGATTTTCATTTTTTGACGGCATTCAACGCAGTTTTTTATGTACAAAAAACATATAGAAAACTTCAAGCAAAGTTATCTAAAAAAAGTTTAAAAAATTATTTTTTTATTTTGAGTTTTTTTGAAACAGCTCGACTGATTGACTTTAAAATCTAATCAGATCTAAGTCTCGATAAACCCTTTCGAACGCCGTATTGTGGGTCTTAATCGGTTGATCCGTGCTCAAGATTATTGTATGACAAAAAAAAATTACAAACACACACACATATATGGACGTCCAGCCGGAAATAGTCAGAATGGCTTCCCAGGACCTCAAAACGTGGAGATCTGTTGAAAACTCGATTTTCGAAAATCGAGTCCAAGCCAATAACTTCCCTTGGATAGCGGAAAGTTAAAAATGTTTTCTAAGTTTTTTACTTTAAGGTGACAGTGCAACATCCTTTTAACTGAAGGGAACGGTTCAACACTGATTGAATATCGACACCAACAAACAAAATCGAAAGCATTTACGAAGTTGACCTACAAGTCATTTTGGTATTCTAAGGCCACTGAAAAGCCTAGTATTGCTTATGAACTGAGAAAAAATAGTTTATTTATCGCGATAGAGGGGCTATAGGCGACTGCCTAAAAAACGAGTTGTCATCTGTACTAATATTATAAAGCTGAAGAGTTTGTTTGTTTGTTTGTTTGTTTGTTTGTTTGTTTGTTTGTTTGTTTAAACGCACAAATCTCAGGAACTACTGGTTCAAATTGAAAATCCTTTTTGTGTTGGATAGTCCATTTAATGAGGAAGGCTATCAGGCTTTATTACATTACGCTACGACCAATAGGAGCGGAGCATCAATGAAAAATGTTGCAAAAACGGGAAAAATTATTCCTTTGGAGAGCTTCTGTTACACGCGCTGCGTAAACGGTTGATGTTAAGCAAAAATCATGTATTACGGAATTGTTCCCCTTCAAAAGTTCTAACCAAAAGTCCGCGACAGCATAAGTGTATCTTTTACGATTGACTTACTATTTTAATGCAATTAAATTTGTTGCTAGACGCGCCAGAGAATTTCTTTGTTTGGATGATGACGATGGTACCATAGTGTAATGATACTACATGGTTGGACTAGCGACCCACCCCGACTTCGCACAGGTGCAATGTTCTAATGCGTCGAACGGGAAGAGGAACGTTTTAGCTTATAATTTCCATATTCTTCAACCGAATATAATTTAAAAATGTAAAATCTGTTTGTTTGTTTCCGGGCTAATCTCCGGAATGGCTGAATTAATTTTTATGGGACTTTCATTAGCAAAAAAAAGGACTATTTAGTAAGTATAGAGAGTGGGTTTATAGGGATTAGGAAAGGAAAGGGAGGGCAGGGGAGTGTATGTGGGTGGACGGGAGGAGGGGTGGTGGAGGGAATGGGAGGGGGAACATGTCTGTAGTCCACCCGGGCGGAGCCGGGTACGACCGCTAGTACACCATACAAAGTAAACAAAGTTAGTTTTTTTATTAAAAGAATTTTGTTGACTTAATGTGCTGCCTGTGGTAGTCAAAACAAAGGAGTATACATATTCCTAAAGAATGCTAATTATAATAATATCTGGACATCCCACACAGCGCCATCTAGTCCCAAAGTAAGCAAGTATTATGCTTGTATTATGGGGTACTAGACAACTGATATACATACTTAAATGTTTTTTATATAATAAATACATATGTAGATACTTTTACACCCAGACATGGAACAAATAGACATGTTCATGCACACAAATATTTGTCCCGGGCGGGAATCGAACCCGCGATCCTCAGCTTTGCAGTTAGGGTCTCTGACCACTCGGCCAACAGGTAAGTCAATCACAATCAATCACTAAGAATTTTGTCTTAATTTTGTAGACCAAAAAACCTTTTTTGACGAAGAGTTTCCTCAACTGTTCTTTCGGCCAACTTAACATTAATGGAGAACGTTTTCATAACTAGATAAAAGTAAATATCAACGGAATGTACAAAAACATAGCAATGGCGAAATCTGGGCCAATGTCTGCAGCTATCTTCACAATTAGGCTATGCGTTTTGTTACTCGTTCATAATTTACACATTTTTGCCTTTTGTTTCATATATGATTATTCATACCATATCGAGTACCAAGCCCAACCCTGGTGCAGTTGGGATCAAAACTTTTTCTTTACTGAATGCCTTTTCTATAGTAGCAAATTCTGTGTGATTCCTTAACACCGCTATTGTTAATCCCACCATTTTTCTAATCTGATGCAGCATGAAACTCTGGCCCTGTGGAAAGTTTTAGTTTATTAGTTGTAAAAGAATCATAATACAATTGATGGACGAGACGGTTTCTGTTATACCTAATTTAAAAACCAATAGATGATTTTGAGTGCAATATTTACATACTGTTATGATTATTATATGATCATCTACAGATTTTGTAGTTCTGTTATTCTTAAGAATGGACCTCACCTATGTCATTCCATACTTTTGTTTGTTTTGTTAGAACGCAATAGTATTTTTGATGCTTTTTAGTTTTAAGGTCGCGCTCTAGAAGGCTGTATTTAAACCTACGTGACAAGGAGTCGCTTACTATCACCCAGCGTCTTTGTCTGACATCAAATCAACGTACTGCCTTTAAATTAAATTGAAACAATATTTTCATATAAAATTTGTCGATTTAACCCTGGCAGATATTAAACAAAAAAGGACAATACATTTTCTAAAATTAGTAGTAAAACGATTACGGACAGATGGACCTGAAGAGACGAATGGATAAGGGTTCCTTCTCCTTACGAAACACTAAAAATGAAACATTCAAAATTGTTAGCTTCTAATAATATTTATGCCTTGGTATGTGCCGCGAAATTTAACAGAATGACTGTTTGCCTGGTTTGTTTTTGAATACTTAATCTCGACAGATTTTCAAAGCATGAATTACATGTGAAGCAGTAAATAATACCCTAGACACTTTCTAAATCATAAAGCAGTACTTTTTCATCAGCTCGAGTAAGGGATAGAAATTCCGGCTTTATAGTGGTTACCATATAATTTTTTTTAATCAAATAATTTTGATTTTTTTTAGTATTAATTTTCATAGTAAGGGGCCGTCTATTAATCACGTGAGGCTTGAAAGGGGGGGGAGGGGTTTGACAAAAATCACGAAATGTCACAAGGGGGGAGGGGGGTGTAGTAAGATATCACGTGTATTTATTTTTTCAAGCGCGGTTTTTAAATCGAAAAGCGGCGTGTAGTGTACACCATTCGTTTATTATTATTTTTATGCCAATCAAAAACAACCTGCAACCTTTCTGTCTAGAAATTTTTATCATGGTCCTTAATTTCAGAACAAAATAAGATTATACTTTATACCTGTATTTAAGATGATATTCTAAAACATTCTTAAAAATTTAAGATTTTTGTAGATACTAAAAATACATGTGATGCTGGGTGGCGTGTGGGGGGTAGTCTTAAACCTCACCATGTATCACCAAGGGGTGGGGGGGTTAAAAAATGCTTAAAAAAAGATCATGTGATTAATGGACGGCCCCTAAGGTTATTTTTATATTTGAATAACATATTTGCAATATTGGTCTACTTTGTTGGGGTTGAAAAATAGAGTACATTGGAAAGATGTGAAAATTTAATACGTATACAAAATAGATATATATATACTAACCTTCACTAATAGCATAGCAAATTCCATATCAGACTCAACGAAAACTTTGTCAACAGCAAAACTATACATGTATCTACGCGATGAAGGATCTTGGAAAAATCTGGAAAAAAACACACTTATATAAACTCACAGAGTAACGAAGCACAGTACAATGCAAGTCAGAAACTTTGTCGACTTGTTTCATGAAATTCGAGTATTGCCGAGTATAATTTACTTCAGATTATTGTTTACAAAGCGTCAACGTAAAACCGTCTTATTGTAATAGCCAATAGTCATAGACTTTAAGAGAATTAAAACATTTCAACTTAGGCGGTCACTCGGCAATTGCTGCTAGATGTCATTTGACGACCGCTTAGCCTAGTGGGTAGCGACCCTGCCTACGGGGCTAGAGGTCCCGGGTTCGAATCCCAGGTCGGGTCAGTATTAATATGATGAATATTGATACTGGTACCGGGTCTTGGTTGTTATATATAAAAAAAAAAATATTTATATAAGTATATATTATAAAGAATATTTAAGTATGTATATCAGTTGTCTAGTAACCCATAACACAAGCATAATACTTGCTTACTTTGGGACTAGATGGCGCTGTGTGGGAAGTCCCATGTATTATTATTATTATTATTATTATTATTAGTTGTGCACTACAAAATTACCTTAAGTAGTGACTTATAATGCATAATAAACTTTATGGTTCTGCCAGTAAGGTGACTTGGTGTTCACATAAATAAACATTCTTGTCTTTACAGTAACACCACTGGTTTGCGTCGAACTGTAGGCAGCAGCGTATAGTACAACAGAGGGCGTGGTGTTCTATATAAGTGAAGCGACTCGACTTTCCAAAGTGCGCATGCGCGGTGACTGCGTCTCACGACAGTAATAACTCGGCTATTTCTCATATTGAAAATTCGCCGCATGGGTTGCTTAGCAGATATAAAACAACTAAATTTATTAATATTTTTATCTTTTATCTGGACCTTTGCCAGGGTTAAATCAAAGAATAAGTAATTAATAACAATATGTATATTATATGCGTGGGAATGTAACATGTTGCTGAGTTTTCCTCTCTTTTTTATGTTTGGCATTTAGTTGAACAATTTCAGTATAAGTTTTAGCATTTAAAGATATACTGCATAAATCCGACTTTCCCTGCGGTAGCTGCGCGGTGTGGGAGAGGTAATTATGGGCTATTTTTTATTGTACGAATAGACAGTGCAGAATCTCCCATCCCACACCAGGCAGCTATCGCAGGGAAAGTCAACGTTATACAGATAGCTTTAGTAATGTTGTGCACACATATGGCATGTGTCTTTTCCAACGATACCTCAAACTTATTACACTACACCGCCTCACCATTTCAAAAATAATTTGTGTTTATAAACACTCCCCTTGAAATTTTATATAGTAGCTATAAAAAAGAATTTAAACTCACTTTTTCTCAGTAAAATTATGATAATTCTTAGTTCCTTTGTACATGCTCAATACTCTATTAATTTCCTCTAATTTTTCTGGTGTTATCCTGTAGGATTTTCTCTCATCTTCGGTTACCAAGTTCGCATCAAAGACATAAGTGGGCGCTGTGTAACTGTATGTCCTTGCACTGCATTTCACTTTTGAATTAAATTTATTTGTAACTCTTTTAATCCCAAAAACCTTTATACATTCAGGTAATCTTTTGTTTATCTCTTCTATGCTGCTGTTGACAGCTGCAAATTGAATAGAGAAATATGAAATTATTTCACATCATTTTTAAAGGTTTGTAATCTAACCCTCTTAGCTTAACTTCAAAAAGGACTCATGTCACAATGGTATGGGCAGAGATGAAAGCTTCTGATGAGCCTTTTTCACATCCCAAAAAAAATGTCAGGATGTTTAAACATGTTTAAATTTAAAATGTTTTTAAGGGGATAGTCTTTCAATACGCGGCTCCGAATTGGCATCGCTATCTCAGTTTCAATACCTCTTCCCTGACCTAAAGTGACAGATATGTCCAGAACAAATTCCCAAAAATACCTATAAACTGCCCATCGAACCAGCTTGCGGGCCGTGTCTGTTTCCACCTCTCAAATGTGTATGAATTAGAACCAAAATTTGCAGGGTCATTAAGAAAGGATGTCCCTAGGGGGGTACGTTTTGTTTTTTCTTCGAAATTCGCATTAATATCGAATTTACGCCTCATTATTTTCAAAAACAAAGAACCGACAGAAACCATGTTTTTCAGGAATTTATTCTAAAACAACTAAACAAGATATCAAAAACAAAAACTGTTTTCAAAAATTTTTTCTGTAAATATTGATACAGAAAAACAGCGAGGATTAGATACGGACTGGACCTCTTTTTTGTATGAAAAGCCTAGCCCCCGAATGACTTTTTTTTTTTTTCAGACTTTATTTAGTTCGGTAAACTCTAAATGCACTATGAATTTGGACTACATTCAGCCGAACACCCGGTATGAAAATCAACTGCCATGTGTTGGTCTCGCAAAAACTCGAAAATACCTCAACCAATTTGGATATTTTGTTTTTGTTTTGTACACCTCAATACGGAGGTGGTTGAGAAAAAAATAAAATTAGAAAAAACCCAAAGGAACAGTCGAAAAATCTAAATTAGTAATTTCATATAGCAATTGCCACTTCGGAGTACTTTTAATAGATGGCGTTCGTGGCGAACCTATCGTTTAACAGCTACTATCCTATAACTGTTATTCATTCTGTGCCATTTCGTAAAAAAGGTAGTGGATTTTGTGAATACATATCAGGTTCGAAGTTCACCGGGTCATCAAGTGTATTAAAAAATTAAGCCTCAACAATGAAGCTGGCTGTTAATAATACGAGTATCTTATCCAATACTTGAATCTATACTAACGCATTTTAAGAGATACAACTTGTCGAGCGGCCGACACGCCTTTGTCCGTACGCGAACTGCGTTGGAATTGAGCGTTTTGTTGGTTGTCGAAGTTATCTTGTGTAACGTAATTTGCCTCTAACAACGCTTTCAGTAAATCCTCTTCTATTGTTCTTACACCAGGATTCCTGAAACCGTATAATCATGTATAGGAGACAAATTTAAATGGAGTTGAACTGTCCATGAGAATTGACATCAGTCTGTTGTACTTGTAGTAAGAAGGGAAGATTATCATGTTCTCAGTGGCGCCTCGTCGATCAGCAGAATTAAATTTATACAAAACTATTTACATTATAAAACACAAATCTATAACGATGACTATGTCCCTGAGTGCGGTGGTTCTACTAGTAAGGTTGTAACATTTGTGTTTGATGTTGCATATCACTGGCTGATTGGATTGACATATTTGATACTTAAGTGTTTTGGCCCATCAGAAAAACCTTTGTGTGATACAAAGTCCGTTCTTATTTAAGCCGTCACGTGGCGGACTTGCTCAGTTAGCGGAAATATTGTTTTTTAGTATAAATTGATGACAATGGGAAATGACCGAAACTATTGTGAAATTGAGGTCACCAATTTGAACTTTGGTATAAGCGGTCATTATCCTTATAAATATAATAAACAGTCATGACTTAGAAAATGAGGCTAGTGAGATGCTAACTCATTAACACAGTCTTATACTAAAAAAGATTCAAGTTTCCAAGGGGCTTATCACTAGTTTCATCTACGAATCTGCCTAGAGATTATGCATTCAACTTCGGAAGGGATGACATTAGCAAATATTATTCAAATATTATTCATTATATAATTACAAATTGCAATTTTAATGTTCCATCTCAAAACTAAACCATATAAGTTACCATATCTTGAAAACAGCTGACATATTTCTGTATATTAACTAAATTAGGTATAAAGTATGAGAAAAAAATATTTAAAATTATTAATCCAGCTAAACTATCAGAAATTTGACGAATCGATTGGCCGAGTGCTTAGAGACCTTAACTGCGGAGCCAAGGGTCGCGGGTTCGATTCCTGCCCGGGACAAATATTTGTGTGCATAAACATGAAGTATGAATATCGAGTTCTCTAGTACCCCATACAAGCACAATACTTGCTTACTTTGGGACCAGATGGTACTGCGTGAATGTCCCAGTTATTATTATTAAAAATCGTAACAAATAGAAACAAGAAATCCATCGCATCTCAGAAGAAGAGTGGTCATTCAAAAAAAAATTTGTTTAATAACTGAAATTTGAAAATATTGTATTTAGATATATCTGACACAAAAAGAACTTGACGAAAACCTGAAGCTAACCTTTGCATGCCAGAATAATCCATACCGCAGTATCCCAGTAACATCGCCATTTTCTTCCTTTTAATTTTGTCCCCATTCTCATCGCACAACTTTTTCTCTTTTATCTCATCCTCGGTTATATTTGAATTGTCTTCCCAATTTCTCTGACGTTTTCTGTAACGCGTCCCTTCTTTCGATCTGATCTCATTATTTGGCTTGTCCTCTGCAGCAATGTCCATGGTTGCTATGAAACGTTTTTGTATACCTGTAACAATAGTCTTTTATATTAGGTCTTAATCTATGAAGTTACGGTTCTTCAGTACCACTTCAAACAAAAAAATAGTTTCATTCGCTGTTAATTCTAACTTCAAATTTCGTTTTTAAAAACATGACATTCTTTTTACAAAGTCAGTTTTTTGTTTATTGATTAGCGTTGTGTTTTTATTACATTTGAACATTTTTCGTCATAATGGACACTTTAAAAATTCGTGTACTTATGGAATATGAGCTCCGTCGTGGCAATAATGCGGCGTGGCAACAAACGACACATAACATAAACAACGTTTACGGAGAAAACTTAACAAACAAATGCACAACCCGTTATTGGTTTGCCCGTTTCCATTCTGGGAATTATAACTTGAATAATTAAACTCGTAATCGTCCGGACACTTTGGTTAACAATAATGAATTGAACGCGATTGTGGAAGCTGATGATACTCAAACTACAGCTGTCCTAGCAGCAGCTTTTGATGTTAGCATCAAAACAATATTGGACCATTTGCGACAAATTGGCAAAGTAAAAAAGCTTGATAGATGGGTACCCCACGTACTTAAGGGTCGCCAGCGCAACGTACGCGTCGTGACCTGCCTCGCGTTGCTCAACAGGCACAGAAATTAGGGAATTTTGAACCGGATAGTTACCTGTGATGAAAAATGGATTCTGTTTAACAATCAAAGGTGCTCAGCAAGTTTGTTAGATCCTGGTTCAGCAACAAAGCAATGGGTTAAATTAAAAGAATCTCATAAAAAGGTGATGGCCACTGTTTGGTGGTCTAGTGCCGGTGTGATTTATCACAGCTTTTTACAAAATGGCATGAGCATTACTGCAGATGTGTACTGTGAAGAACTGATGACAATGATCGAGAAGCTCGCACGTCTGTGATCAGCTTTGGCCAATCGGTCGTCCCCGCTGCTCCTTCACGACAATGCTTGACCCCATACTGCACAACAAACAGTCTCCAGCTACTAGAGTTGGGGTTGGAAATTCTCCCTCATCCACCATACTCACCAGACCTTGCACCTACCGACTCTTACTTTTTTCAAAATTTGGACAATTTTTTAACAGGAAAAAAATTCAATCCCTGAGAGACAGTACAGAATGCCCTTGAAGAGTTTGTTGCCTTCCGTCCAGTTGATTTTTACAAGAAGGCCATCAATAAACTTATGGCAAAGATGCATCGATTGCACGGGTGATTACTTTGAATAACAGAAATAAAGATGTATGAAAAAAAATAATATTTTAACCTATTCGTACAAAATGGCAACTTCATAGGTTAAGACCTAATACATATACTAGGTTCCGCCCGCGGCTTCGCCCGTGCGGTCAGACGCACGTAGTAGTGGTTTTCCGCTTTCACCACTGTTCTCATTCCTTCTCACAATTTTACTCTCATCTAATTCCTGCTTTCGCCTCTTTGTTATAATATGTACCGCTCTCATTCACACTCGCATGGGCCTTTACCCTTCCATTTCAAAAATAATAGGCCTTGGCTGTGTCAATATGAGAATAGAAGCAACGAGCCACAAAGAAGCTTTATTTTCATATTTTTGTCAAAAAATATTTTCTGTAGAAGTTCCCTCACCCTTTCTGCACCCAAATAAATATTTTTATCATTGGGAGATTTGAAAAACGCGGCCCATTAATTAACCTTTTAATTGTTAAGAATGTCAAAAATTTGTGCTATTTCCCAAACAATCAGTTTCATTTGGTGAAACATTCACATGAGCACAGGCCAAGACATCAAATGTTATAGAATAAAGATATTTGTGCGTTTTAAATACTTTGCTTTAATTGGGATCTTTATGTGAATAGTTTGGCAAATTACTTAAGGCTTGACGGACTAATCTAGTGTCATATTTAGATTTTAATAAGTAATTTACAATTTCATTACATATTTATTAATTTGCAATTTTTTTTTCAATTAAATTTATTCACAAATCTCTCACGGAGCGTTCATAGAAATAAACAATCAGCTTAGCAATTTTAAACCCTTTATACTAAAATCAAGCTTAAAATCAGTATTTTAATTTTGCATATAGTTATGTGATGTACTTGCCTAACCTCAAACAAAATAGGTGCAAATTAATAATAAATATTGTTAATGATGACTAACTAAAATTATTGTATTAATAACATTATTAACATGACTCAATGAAATTGTCAATTGAACTTAGCACAAACATTGAACCATGTGGGACTGAACTGTAGAACCATGTTAAAATAAGTACCTGATCTCAGAGGAAGCCCCAAAAATTTCACTGTTCCAATATTCACGAATAACTTTAATAGGTTAAGCGACATACCTTACAAGCATCAATTATTTAGTTTACATTCATATTAATTTCAGAATTTAAATTCAATTAGTATAGGTACCTACTACTTCAATCCACAGATTACTAATATTACTATACATACTTCAATATCCTATTTACAAGGTTCAATCAATTCAATCTGATTCAATCTGGTCACTGCCTTACTTGACAGGTAACAGACGGGTGATAGCACGTTGACAGGATAGATACTGATTGACGCTGATTGATTCATAAAATAATTGATGCTGCCAAAGATATATTATAACTAGAGCAGGCAAACTCCATAAAGCCTAGTAATAGCGAAGCTCCCCGCCCCCCTCTCCACTAGAGACACGGAAAGACATTTACTATACGAAACGCAGCGTTCCATTATGCGTGGGTGTGAGACGTGTTTGCGCGGGGAAACGTCCATACAATTCATGAAAAGTTACACCATGCAACGGTTGTCTGACCGAATTGCCGAGTCATTAGAAACCCTAACTGCGGAGCTAAAAGTTGTGGGTTCGATTCCCGCCCGGGATAAATATTTGTGTGCATAAACATGTTTATTTCGTTCCGTGTCTGGGTGTAAAATATGTAAATATGTATTTATTATAAAGAAGATATTTAAAAATTTTATTGGGCCCAGACGGCATTATTTTAAAGACGTAACTTCTTAGGGCTTCATAAACTTACAGAAAGACAGGCGCCTATGATGTCAATGTATCTTTACCGGGCTCCGCTAACGGTCTATAGGTATTCAATTCAATACGGCTACATGATGCATAAATAGTTTAATGTTTGCGCCGCAAACTTTGCCGTCTCAGATGTGCGGGCCTTTTCGAATAATACGAAACTAATGTATTGAAAAGAATTTTGATCCCACAACATATATCTACTTACGAGATTTTTCCCTTATTTAAAGTTAAAATCTTTTCGCTTAGAAATATCAGGGGGGACACGAAAAAAGATATTTTTTTAGCTATATGAATCAGCTCAAATAAGAATAAAGAGTTAAATCAGGGGCTAAAATTAATTATAGTGTATCTGTAGAATCTCATTTTATAAGAGCTTTCTTATGTTACCCCACGTGATATAAGAAAAAAAATTTCATCCTCACTCCGTTTTGCTTTTCCGAAACCCAAACAAACCGAAATGAGGAATATCAAATACGTGTAGGTATATTGAATTGGTTTCTAATGATGTAATTTTATGAGTAACTTTTTTTCATAACCGCTTAGGAAAGTCAAATATCCGTTCGATCTCGTCATAAAAAAGTAACTTGTTACCGATTTTCATAGTAAACTTATATAATTATTAGAATTATACCGACATCACTCAAAACAGTACCTGGTTGTAGAGATAGTGGGTATCAATAATTTCACGAGTTACAGGCGATTAAGTTCATGCGTAGTTTATTATAAATACCTAGGTACCTAGTAGGTAAGAAACGAAGTCGCTATCCACATCTGTCTGTTTCTGCTCTTATAATATAGTTCTTCTAAACTATACAACGGATTATGTTAAGGTTTTCCCAATCATTTAGATATTTATTCAGGAATGTTTGTTTGTACAATACATGTTTATTATATTTATAGAAAGTAGAGAAAAGTCGATGTTTTGAAATGATGTCCTAAAAAATCAGGGCGTGCTTCCCCATCGACATGTGCTCTATAGAAATTCGTCAACAGCAGGTATTTAACCTACTTAAAAGTTTGGACCTTGGAAAAGCTGCGGGTCCGGATTCTTTGCCTGCTCTCTTTTTGGCGAACTGTGCAAAAGAATTATCTGTACCGGTATCCATATTGTTTCAGCGGTCCATAAAAGAAGGCATAATGCCCACTATATGGAAGTCTGCCTTTTTAACGCCAATCCATAAAAAAGGAGCTAAAACAATGGTGGAAAACTATCGACCTATCTCCAAATTGTGCTTGCTGGCTAAAGTTTTTGAACGTATTGTGTATGATCAATTATATGATTGTATTAAACATGTATTTATATCACAACAGCACGGTTTCCTGAGGGGTAGGTCGACGGTTTCCAATCTGGTCGTGTTCAATGAATTTTTAACAGCGAATATGGAAAAAGGTAACCAAACTGACGCAATATACACCGATTACAGCAAAGCGTTCGATCGCATTGACCATGATATCTTACTATACAAACTTAGCAACTTAGGTATAAGAGGCGATTTGTTTAGATGGTTTACTTCCTATGTTCAGAACAGATCACAAGCCGTTTGTACTGAATGGTTATTCATCTATGTGGGTGGATGTAACATCCGGGGTACCGCAGGGTTCCTTGTTAGGTCCTTTGCTGTTCGTAATTTTTATAAATGATATTGATTCCTGTTTTCGAAATTCTAATTTTTTGCTATTTGCAGATGATATGAAAGTTTTTAGAGTAGTTATTAGTCGCGACGATGCTTACCTTTTGCAACAAGATTTAGATAGGCTTGATAAGTATTGTGACGATAATAAACTCGAACTCAATGTCTCTAAATGCTTTTCCATCAATTTTACCAGAAAGAGAAATGTTTATACCTATAAATATAGTATTAAAAACCAACATTTAAACTCTACTCAATCGATTAAAGACTTGGGCGTAATTGTAGACAGCAAATTGCAATTTAACCAACACATTGAACATTGCGTGGACAAAGCCTATAAAGCTCTTGGCTTCATAAAACGTCTATCAAAATGCTTCAACAGGATGAAAACCATTAAAGTAATTTATTGTGCTTATGTGCGGAGTCATCTTGAATACGCTTCTCAAATTTGGAACCCCTGCTACGAAAATCATAAAAATAGTATAGAAAAGATCCAAATGAAATTCGTAAAATTCCTATGTCACAAATTTAAATACCCTTATTCTGAACTTGATTACAAAATTTTTTGTTATAAATTTCATTTACTTCCTTTGTGCTTGCGTAGAACGATTGCTGACACATGTTTTTTAATTAACGTAGCTCAAGGTAAAATTGATAGTCCAGAGATCCTCAGCAATTTAAAACTTCAAATACCGTCTTGCAACCTAAGACACAAAAAGCTGCTTCATGTCCCTTTCGGCCATACTAACTATAGAAAAAACAGTTTCATGCCTAGAGCGCTGAAAGTAATCAATGGATTGCACCGTGATGATCGTTTCGATCTATTTTGCAGTAGCAGTCAGAGTGTTAAAGCCATTATCAGCAAAGAGCCTTCGCTTATTAAGAATATTATGTAACATTTATAACTGACTTCTGTCTAGTATATTTAAATTATTTTTCGCATATCTGTGGTAGCTTATAATTGGCATGTCTTTAACTAGAATGTAATAATATTTTGTAAATTAGGCTGTTAGCTTCCCAAACAAAATAAAATAAAATAAAATAAAAATAAAAATATTTTCGGGCGGTTGGTTATATTGTCAATGTTGGCTAAACCTTATGGGATACTTATACCAAAATAATGTACTACTTAATTGTTATCATAAAAAGGCCTACAGAAAAATCCGCGATGGTATATGTTAATCTCGTTCGTTAATGGTTCGAATCCGGGCGTGTACCAATCAGTTTTTCTGACTTAAGTACACAATATCACTGGCACCGTGCTTCGGAGGGCACGTTAAGCAGTCGGTCCCGGACGCTGTCAATAGATGGCGGTCGTTACAGTTCCCAACCCGCAGTGGAGCAGCGTGGTGGACTTAAGCTCCAAGCCCCCCTCCTCACCCTGGGGGAGGCTTAAGCCCCTGCAGTGGGATAAAAACGGGCTGATGATGATAATGATGATATGTTAATCTATGAAGGTTAATCCATCTCTTAAGTATATCCTACTTTTACATAAGAGCCGGGAAGAAAGACTGATAGGAAGAAAGTGATAAAGTTGTGAGAAGAGGGAGTTAAATTATGATAGAAAAAAACACCTTTGAATATACCGATAAATAGCTAATGCGCTGAAACATTTGTGTTAAAGTCGAAATAATATAAACATGTAGTCCACGCGGGTGAAATCGCTGGCGGTCGCTAGTATAATTTTATAATTCATGAACGTGGTTTATGAGAAGGTTTTATTGCTGGTATGGTTACCGAACTACCGAACCTACTTTATGCATGACCCGATGTGCATTTGAACGATTTTTTAATATTTACCAAGCACTGAACCAACTAACAAAGGTTACTTTTGTTCTCTGTTAGTTTTATTTAATTACAAAGTTCTTGATACGCAAATTAGATGAAGGAAGTTTAACACGCTCATATTTGATTTAGCATTTAATTCAAGTTCTATGCCGTACTTGGCTTCTGCCATGCGTGTTAAAATATGTAGCTAATGTCTAGATAATTCCATTGAGATTTAGGAACTAAACTGCGCATGTTTTTCGCGCATGCGTCTTGTTACTCAAGAAAATTGGTAACCCACTCCACAATCCAGTGCAATCCAGTCTGACATGGGATGAGGTAGGACTAACACTATGCGGGGTGGCAGCTCCGAGCGCCTTGTCCGTACCACGCATAAAAGAGGGGACACTCGCGCGAAACTAACGCGGTATATAACTGTTATGTTAGCTGCGTTACTTGGCGGAGGGGGTTCGGCTTTGCTTTTTCTCGTGCCATTATACGCTGATCCAGCTTTGAGTGCCCTAGCTGCTGACTTCGATCCTGTACCAGCGGAATGTATTACTGAACGACGAGACGATCGCACTGGTTTAGATAACTGCACATGGGCTTCCTGCAGAGAAGGATGTACTAGCGACGCATACAAGTGCACACAATTACACGTCAAATACAGACCAAGGACGGCGGACTGGCATTCAGCTGTACTGTTCGTAAATATCAAAGGCTGTGGTTACCCACCCACAGTGGATTGTGAGAATTTTACAACCAGTTACGGCTATGTGGGAGCGAAATATCCTTGTTATTGGTCTCGGGCTGATACTGGCGTTGTCGTGCCGCGTTGGTCGCGAAGTGAACAAGTCGCTACAGTCACTAGAACACTGGCTTTGCCTCTGTTTTTGTCGGGTTGTGCTGGGATCGGACTGTGTGCATTGCATTGTGAATGCCGCCCGCGACGCAGACGTAGGTTATCCCGTAGGCCTCGAGTACCTGCGCTATCGCCCGACGAGACTTCGGTCTATCGGTTAGCTTAGACTCTGAATGATGTATGTTGGAAAGTCTCTGCCTAACAACGATGTAAATTTATAAATTCGTTAATGCGAACGAGTAGAGGTATTAGGATACTTTCGCTCCAACAACGCGCATTCGCTTAAACCGTTAGCATAAAAATGTCGAATTGAAAAGGATAAAATTAAAAAATTATGGTTCTAAAGATACCTATTTCAAAAATATCAATTAAAATGGCCCAAAATATATTTTATGATAAGTATTCCAAGAATATAACTAAATTATATTATTGTAAATAAAAATGTAAATACGTACCTATATGTTGAAATAAAAGTGTGGACTTATTTTTGTTTTATTTTATCGGATTATACATTGTGATTAATTACTACCTAATTTTATATATCACAATTTGCGCTACAGTTCTACAATATTTTCCAATTTGAAATCAGAGTTTATATAGAGCCACGTAGCACGCAGAAGAATATACATGTCAGCTAAGGTTTCTCATCAACAAGTGACCAAGTTTGTATTCTACCTATGTAACGTAAATAATCAATACTAAGAAATCCATTATGAAATATTACCGCATTGCAATCGTTGATCTACCTAATCGTAGTTCATAAGATCGAGAAAAAAATGGAATCATTTGTCCGTTCGTGTGTCTGTTAAAACACTGACTTAGGTACCTACCTAATAACGATTCAACCGGAAATTATACTATTAACGCATAAATTCCAATAGTTTAAAACTGTAAGGGTCTAAAAAAATTTTTTTAATTTTTTAATCGAAAAGAATCTTCTTGAGAATCATCTAACTTTTATTAAAACGTAATGTCACCTATGTAGTTTAATCTTCTCAAAAATGTAATGCAAAAACTAATTCTCTAATCTATTTATCTTACCAGAACTTTGATTAGTTACAAGTCTGTAGTTACGAGATTTTCTGACATTCAAATCTTGTGTTTCGTGGAGATAGTTAAAAAAAATTACAAATTTCGCAAAATAATTGGCCAGTGCCAATGAATCTATTCTTGGTAAATTGTCTGTCTGTCCTCGTACACATACGCTCAGCAAAGCACTCAGGACGAGATTGTTTCAATTCAATATCAATTGTAGCCGAGCGAAGCATCCAGCGCTGAAGGTGGGCACCTACCTAACGTCAAAAAACGATCCTCCGTACGAGAGTTCTCAAGACCTACAAGTCTAGCGTGGCACGTGCGGTCGCGCTTTGGCGTTTAAATTATTAATCGTGAAGCCGTTGTAACACCTTTGCTGAGGCTACGATTTTTTAAAACTTCCCTTTGGTGCGTTACAGGGTATATTTTGTCCCGTATGCCCGTAAGACTTAATTAACAAAAGCTGAATTTTAGCCTTTACAAATTATTGTTAGAGTTTTTAGTTATAAAATACTGTTAGGTAATAAAGCATATAGGTACAACTGGCAGCGTTCAGGGATATGACTATTATATTAGGGGTGAATTTCTCGGACCTAAAATTGCGTGGCATTGATGAAACCGGTACCTACTAAAAAACATAGTTATAATGTTCTAACATTTTTTTTCTGGTTAAATGAAATAGTAATCATGTGTAGCACTAAATATTTTATTAATAGGGTTAATAGGTACTCCAAAAAAAATAATTAAACCTCCAAATCTTACATTGCCGTGTTTGTCCACACGTCACCTTGGTGTGTATTATCTCATTTATAAAAATCTATTAGTTATATTTATATTAAAACCTAGTTTTTAACCCCCGACGAAAAAAGAGGGGTGTTATAAGTTTGACGTGTGTGTATCTGTGTGTCTGTCAGTTACCTACATCGTATCTCCCAAACGGATGAACCGATTCGTTTGCGGATTTTTAATATGAAAGGTGAATTAGTCGGGAGTGTTCTTAGCTTTGTTTGATGAAAATAAGTCCAAGATGGCCGCCGCCACAACGTGGCGGACATCATATTTTTTCACTACTCAATCAATATGGGTATCAAATGAAAGGGCGACTAGTAGAATACTATACACTATGACAAATTTCAAATCCAAGATGGCCACCAACACGAAATGGCGAATTACATATTTTCTTTCACTACTCCATCAATATGGGTATCAAATGAAAGGACTTGACTACTTAGTAGCATACTATACACTATGACTAATTTCAAATCCAAGATGGCCCCCACTAGAAAATGGGGAATTACTTTTTTTCACAAGTCCCTTAATATGGGTAGCAAATGAAAGAGCTTTACTAGTAGCATAATGTTCACTATATTGAAAGGGACTGAGGAATATTACAATGTCATGAAAACATTGAGCGTTTCAGAACAGCCTGCTTATAGTATAGGTATGCTAAGTAAAGTAATAATAATATCTAGGACATTCACACAGCGCCATCTAGTCCCAAATAAGCAAGTATTATGATTGTATTATGGTGTACTAGACAACTGATATACCTACATACTTAAATAACCTTTTTTAATAATATATACATATACAGATACTTTTACACCCAGAGACATGGAACAAATAGACATGTTCATGCAAACAAATATTTGTCCCGGGCGGGAATCGAACCCTCGGCTCTGCAGTTAGGGCCTCTAACCACTCGGGCAACCGGCCAGTCAGTCAGCAAAAAGTATATATATTATATATAATAATTATGTTTGCTTTTAACCTCCCAGCTCCTAGCCACTGAAATGGCGGCGTAGGCGGATCTTGTACGTATTATTTTTTTTTATAAAATAACATCTTATTGGTTATGATGGCGTTCAAACCCACACCTTTGTTTGTAACAAAAGCGGGGCGTTTAACTACTCGGCCACCACAGCTTTAAATAAGTGATATAGTTCGCCTCAAATTTTATGGCGGATACAAATACAACGCTATAAACGTGCTTGCGCAGGTACAGTCATATACCCCTCGCTCCACCTAAAACTGGTTACTGCAACGCGACTTATGCATATGTTCACATCCGCCATAAAGTTTAATTGGAACTAAACCGTTCTTGAAGATTCTGTTTTGTGTTCGCCTCCGACTCGCCCCTTGGAGATTGACAATCGTCTTTTGCCTAGGTACAAAATTTATTTTTGTTACCTCCAGAGAGCGCGGCGCGAAAACTGTTATTGCTCCATAATTTTTGCATTAATATTTTGCTCATATTTAGTGGACATTCGTAAATATAATTATAAAGTTTAAACGATTATTTTGGGCTTGCGCTGAAAATATCACAGCGGTTGAACATGTGAAGGAAAAAAATTGCTGTATTTTAAGCTTTAATCATAAGGAATAAGTATAGGTATGCGTTTTTTTTTTAAATAAAACAAAATATACACAGGGCCAAAAGTAATTTTATTGCGGTATTAAAATAGATGAAAATTATTAACTTTGAAAAAAAAAAGAAATTATAAACTGCCAATTGCGAAATGAAAAATTGTAAAAAAATACTACTAATTATTTCCATTTTATCTGTTTCTCCAAAATTTACTTAATTATATAGTACGTTTAAAAAAATAAATATAAATTATCAGTCTAACACAACAATTTAATACAAAATATTGCAAAGTAAAACTGAATCTTTAATTTAATTTACTTAGCATGACTTAGATTTCAAGTAAAAAGGTAACATTCAAAAATATAATAGAAAAGATTCACTTCCATATCACTATATAACTTATACTTCCACCATGCTAATTAGACAACTATCGAATATCAAGTCACTGTGGAGCTAGCCAATAGTGGACAAGAACGCTCTCGGGAAATATACACGATGTATTTTCTATTAGTGGATCACATTCATACAGGAGACATTTCCATCGAAATAACGACCAATTCTGATTACTGTTGTCACTGTAGGGTGCGCAAGCGCTAACACAATCACGGGTCGTTGAACTCATTTAACCTTGTACTACTGAATGATAAGACGCGTTCTGGAAATACGTCACATTTTGTTTTCTATGAGTTATCTTTTCCTTACATGGACCCACAGAAAAAAAACAGCGTGTACCTACAAACAGCGGTAAATTGGTAAACGATATTGTAATACACCAGTTTTCTAATTATCGTGGTGAAGTAACAATAATTACGAGTATAAAATAGCTAAATTAATGTACAAAAAAAAAAACAACTTTTTTGCCCAAAACAGCAATCGTCTATCCCTTGTTCTTGTAAACTTAATGTAAAAAAAGGACAACAAATGACTGATTGAAAAACAAAACGTTTTCATCAGATTACAACTTCAAAATATAATAAAAATATCAATATGCTATTTTGGGCAAAGTTACAAATTGAAACTAATAAATACTGAGCACTTGGAGACATTTGGCTAAAATACGTTTAGCTGTGAATATTTCTATAAATAAGGTCTAAGATTTATACCAAAAAAATATATTGAAGTATATATACTAAGTCAATATAACTTAAAATTTGCTCTGCGACGTAATGTTCATATTGATCAAAAATCACTCGATAAACATTTGTCTAGACGATGTCACAGTGGTACTTTATTAATCAAATAGAAAAAAAATTACTAAAAACAAATTGCAGAGTAACTTTTTTATTATTTAGAGAGAAACGTATAGCTTGGTCTATATTTTCAGAAAAAAAAATATAAAAATATGTTAACAATTTTGGTTGAAGCTCGTTGTGCTATTACAATAACTATGCTAAACATTTAATTCGAAAATAATTTTACAGCTTTTTCTATTACTGTTAATTAAACTAAAATGATAGCTTACACTGAGCACATTCAATTTTAAATAGGAAAATAAGATTTCTCTTAAATTTTCATAATTTTTTAAATTAAAAATACTAAACAAAAGACATTGTCATTTATCAAGATTATCATGTATTTGTGATATACATTTTATTACAAACATTATAAGATTAACATTGGCAAGAAGTAATAGTCACCCATAGCTGCTCATTGCAAACATAACTTCTATTGATTTCAAGAAATTACAGTTCAGACGATACAGGTAGTGCCAAATTTTTTGATCGTTTCTTTGAGGCGAGTAGTGTCAAAGAAGCAAAAATATACTTCAGTGGGACGAGAGCGGAACCTGGCGATAAGTTCAGAGCGATCAAAATGTCTGCACCTACATTCCAGTCTGTCGCTAACTGATGTAGTATCACATTTTTTATGCATTGACTATACACAATTGTTGCCATGATTGGGAGTACGTTTTTTTAAGTAAAATATTATAAAGTGCTCGCTCATTAAGTAACTTTACTAAAAATATTTTCAAAAAAGTCAATATTTCTATTAATATTCACGTTTTTTAAATTATTTTTCCCAAATTCAATGTACTTGCGCCTATTAAGGATTTCACCGTTACAGAGGAAACAAAATCTCATGTTGCATAAATCTTTATATGGGATAATAATTGGGTTTATGTATACACATCTAATACAGAAGATGCAACTGTTTTTGAATTTATATGACCATTATATACAATAATGAACAAATGTACAAATTAAATTCAAGCAAATTATTTACCCAATAAAAAACTCTATGCATGTACAGATCACGTCAAACTTTATGGCGGACCGGATTACAACGCTATAGGCGTGTTTGCGCATTACAGTCATATACCCCTCGCTCCACTGCATCCCGCTACACCTAAAACTGGTTATTGCGACGCGACTTGTGCCTATGTTCGGATCCGCCATTAAGTTTGATTGTAACTATACTTAATATGAAATTGAAACAATTATCGAATTAATGTAAAATATGCTGATTAGCTGGTAAGATTTTGACAAACTGCAAAAGGTTGATAGGTTGGAATAGATTTTTCTATCTGATATTTATTATTTACGCCTAGAACACAGTTTTTTTTCGGCAAGGAAAAAAACCGCGAAAATGTAACCCGCGTTTTATTGCAACGTAACTGCGAGAATATACGCCAGGCCCAGGCCCAGGCGCATTTGTACGTGCACGGCCACACTATGTTTTCTTTCTTCGCCGAAAAATAACGTAGTGTGTTCTAGGCCTTAGCATTTTTTTTTTAAATTGTAGTAAATAAAAGTAGTTTGGAAAATAAAAAGCTATGACTTTTGAAATAATTACTTACAAAACGAACAACTTCAAATATTTTAAACACTAGAACATTGTAATTTCAAATCAACATCTGGATATAGTAATTATAAGAATGGAACCTCCAATAATAATATTCATTTCAAATTAAAGAAATATTTTTTTAATTCGTTAAATAAGGATTTACCGGTTCCCTGATTTTCTTTCATTTGAATTCTAAATACGTACTTAACATTGTACATTAGCACGTAAACCTTATTCCTCAACTTTGTCACATCATCACTTTACTTAATTTGGCATTCTTTGATTCTACGAAAGTATTAAGAGTTGAGAATGATTTTATATCCTCTTGCCAGATGTGCGACTTGAGTAAAATATGCATGTTAATAAATGCTGCCGAAAATTCACAGTTTTTGGAAGCACCTTAAAATAATCATTAAATTAGTGGAATAAACAATACATTTTAAATTACTGACATATAAATTTTACTATTATTAAGAAATATTTTGGTGAAAAAAGGTAACTATTAAACATAGAACAAAGAGAAAATAATATGTCATGCATAACAAAGACAGCGTTCATTCAGCATCAGATTAACACTATATTTTTTTTTAATTTATGGCAATGATAATAATTATCAATGCGAAATGATCGCATCCATAATTACATTACCTATTTTATTTTTATATTTCGATATCAGGCCACGGTTAAATACGCAGTTACAACTATTCAACATTCATAAACACGGTTATACAAAATATATATATCTCTTTCACACTTTAGCAGTATTCTTGTTTCGAGTAATATCACAATATAACATATAGTGTATAGTATATATAGATAGCCTAAATCCCTTCTCCATTCAATCGAAGTAGCGTATAGGCCATGACAACTTACGGCGAGTTGCAAGAAGGCTAGTTAAAGTCGTTGACAACCTAACAAAGACCATTAATCAATTATAGGACATAATTCTATATTTTTTTTTAAAATTCCAATCCAAGAGATGTGATCGGTTAACCGCCTTAATAAAATAGTTACCAACTTAAGTAGTCTTCCTGATACTTTATTTTAAATGAATAGATATAAATGATTGATAGTTATTAATTAACAAAATCTTTAACTTCAGATAATTTGATCGATTGGCCTTGATCCCAGCGCTGCTTAAAAAGGCCAGTCAATCGATATCAATCGAACATCATTATCGCGCACTGTCGTTTACGTGTCGTAGATACACACGATCGGATATCACGAATATGATATTAATTTGGTCATAACCTCTTAGATCTTTAGTAATAATGACAAAAATTCACATTTCTCTACGTCAATTCTCAATTTTACCAACTAAGTTATTGGTCCATCAATACAAGTTGAAATTCGTAAAACGGTCAATACGCTGTCATTTTAGATATAGTCTTTGGTCATCACCTAAAATGTTCTTCAAAGGAATTTGCAGTACAATTAGCTCTTTAGTGATAATGATGGAAATTCACGTTTCTCGTAATCAATTCTCAATTTTACCAACTGTTATTAATCAATTTATGTAACTTAAAATTGGCACAGTCTTTTTGCCATTTAGTAAATACAATATCGTACAGTCTCGTCAATATTATATAGAAATTTACTTATGACAGTTTTCACTATGTAGGTAACTTAACACCTCAGCAATATTTAGATTAGAAATATTGCAACTTTCATCACAGGTCTTGTCTGATATTAGATGCATCCAGTGCACTTGCATCATTTTTTCCTAACTTCTTTATATATAAATCACAACAATAAACTCTGGAATTTTTCCGCATCGTAACCCAAAATCAAATCACTAACCGTAACCTTTTCCTATCTACATCTAAACTATTACCTAGAGTACGTTTCACAGCCAAATTCGTAGGTTGCTGACGGATCTCATTTTCTAGTAACCTACGTGATCTATTATACCTAAAATCGTTTGGATCCGTAGAATCCATATGTGGTAAATACGTGTCGCTCAAATCCAAAGCGGGATTCTCGTTCGTTTCTTCGGTGCTCGTTTGTCTGTATGCTTCCCCGTTTATGTAGCTGGCGACAGGTGAAACATGAGACTGCGGCGAAGTGCTCGGAGTAAGGTTCGGTGTTGTCCTAGCGCTGCCGTAACCCTGATCGACTTCTGAGTTCGCTATTGTAGATTCGCGTGATTTCATAACTTGCATCATCCTGTAAATATTTGATTTAATTTAGAAATTATATTTACAGTCATATCATTTTATTATATTTTCTAGTTCAGTTAGCGCTTCTGTAATATAACCACGAATAGGGATGTCTTGTTAAAATATCGACCAATAAAGGGACACATTAACAAAGTATCAACCTAATCAAATTCCATAAATGGAAGTCTTTTCGGCCTTTGTTCATCATGTGTTAATTAAAAATATGCTGAAACTCACTTATTGCATTAGCTACAAATTAGGACTCCCAGACACAAGTTAGAAAATATGTTTCCAACATGTACCGACATGGGGACTGGACGCGCTCACTGACACTGTTTAAAAATGTCCCGCTAACATGGTCATCATCGTTAATTACCTATACCTACTTATCCGAAACGGTTGTCGAGTGACGACCCCGCACCACACTCCACCCCCTCTCGAGGCACACATTCACACTCGCCCTCGAAAGCTGATATAATGCACACCGCCGCCGTTACCTACGCATAAATCGTGTTCCGCACCGCAACCAACTAACTTGTGGTAGTGCAAACGTGGACGAGGAAGGAGCTCGTAGCTGGATCGGGTAAGTCCTTCCTTTTTCTGTTCCCGTATTTTTAAATAGGGTTCTGTGGTCGCATTGCCTTTAAATTGCACAGGAAACGACTGCCAGCGCCCGCCACTGCTATCGAAGGCCGCAAAACTACGCTACGCTATTTTTCCGCATAATTATACAAAACAGGGACTGAACCCGGTACTTTTCATATTGTATGCAAAATGCTTGTCCAATGCACCAAGATGCTGATAAATAAGTTATTTAATTATGAATACCTATCTTTATTGTTCGTTGTTTTTTCATACAAATACTGAAAACAAATTGTATAGAATTTGTTCAGAGGTCTTGGTAGCATAGCTATAGCCACAAAGCTATCCAGATGTGATTATCAGTGACAATGAAGAAGATACAAAATATGTGTTAATTTCTTCCCGTAGGGATTCATAGCTAGGTGACTTAGTAGCATATTATGCCAGATAAAATAAACTATTCCCAAGTTTGAAAGAAAAAACTTTTTCTTATAATCATTTTTTAAACAGACAAAAGTAAACATTTTAGAGTACCTAATATTACCACTAAAAATTACCAGAACATTAATTTTTGTGTCATGTCATAGTTTTCATGTAAAAGTATGGAGGTATTCAGTTGGTGTCTGAATAAATTGTAAAAAGCTGTTGCCCATAGATATGATTTCTGTTGCGGCACCAAACAGAACTGAATCAGTTTCCTCAATTCCAAACACGTCTCCAGGTTAACCTTATTTTTTACATTCAGTCAAAATCACAACGACCGCGTGAACACCAAATATCGAGACACTACACTCAGACGTCAATTCTCGCGTGCTTGTCTTTTTAAATCTCCAAATGAAACCAAAGTGCGTACGCACAGGACGAACACATTCGACAATCCGTCGAATCTTTTGTTTACTAAATTTAAAGTGGACAATCGTCGCACTGAATAAAGTTACATATCAGAAAGTATCAAATGAGCATCCATGTATAAGCTACTATACAAACCAGAAGCCACGAATGGGGAAATAAAATTCCTATGTATGTCGACCCGAACAAGTACTTTATATATCTATAGAACATAAAATACAACATCTTAGGTGATATCATAGTATGCATGTCACTGACCTCTGTAACAGTTTTGCTATAGGTGCGACTTTGTTGGCGTCGCGAGTGGTGACGTCAGCGAGCCACGGTGGCCACGCTCGAAGACCGAGATCTGCGCGGGCGCACGCCACGCAAGCGCACCCCACGTCTACAGTCTCGACTACTTTGAGGCGGACATCTGAAAACAGACATTTAATTTCATGTTATTAAAGGAAAAATGTTATTAGTAACATAGGCAAAATCCAGGCAAGGCGATATTGGTTATATCTACTTAAATTGGCTTGATAGTAAGTTATAATTCATTTATAAAAAATTGGAGCAATCACGAATTATAAAATTTAAAAAAATGTTTGTAAAACTTTTTTTTTTGAAGCTGAGTGTCCTTATTTTAGACCTACTAATTGTAGGAAAAAAATCAATCAGGGAAAATTAATTATTGCTTCAAAACATCTTGAAAATCAAGAAAACTAGATGGATCTTCATTATTTACTAGTTGTCTTTAACTGAAATATTGCATTTATGGTAGTGAAATGACATGTTATAAAACAAACCACAATGGAGTAATTGATAATGATATGGATCCAAGGATTGGCGGACTTTGATAACTCAGAACTTGAAAACTTAACTAAAAACGAAGATTGTACAAATATAAAAAATTACCAGACAGTGTCAAGTCCAAATATGCATCGAGTAGTTTGGCTCCGTCTCTCCTGAACCTCCTAACAAATTTTGGATGCCTGGTGGTCAAATCGCTGTCAGCAACCACATGTTGGGCGATCAGCGCTGCATATGTTGCAGCTGTAGGTGTGAGCAATCGCCATCGCACATGTTGTCCGACCATCCATTCAAGTTGCCGGAATGTCTTACCACAGATTTGAATACCGCTGACTTTCAACAGAGTTTTTAATGTTGGTGCACGACTGAATTTCTCTTCGCTTTTCGCTGTCGATAAAGAAAAAAAAATGGTCTGGTCAGAGATAAAATCAATTACTACATAGTTGCATTTCGTACATGGATATTATAACCAATTTAATTTAGATATAGTGATTTTAATTATTGTTATTTATGCTGCTGTAATTTTATTCGTAATACAATGGCAGTTAAAGCAATGTACCAAATGCAAAGTATTAATAAACAAACAAAAAACCTATTAAGTCTGTAAAATTTAAAAACCGGCCAAGTGCGGGTGGGACACGCACACAAAAGGTGTCGTACCACCGTACAATATAAAAAAAACATGTTTTTTGTATTAGGGGCCTTTAATTGTTAACTTTATTTTATTTTTATTATTTGTTGTCATAGTGGCCATAGTAATACACCCTCTGTGAAAATTCCAAGTGTCTACATATTTTACTTCAGATGATACAGCCTTGTGACAAACGGACGGACAGCAGAGTTTTAGTAACAGGATTCTCGTTGCTACACTTTGGGTACGGAACCTTAATTAATGTTACTTAATATGGAACCCTAAATTAGAGATTGGGCATTTATTGCTATATACCATAAATCTAGGTATATGTAATCAAGAATAAATCCATTTCAATCAGAATCAATTGATTTTAATTTTTTCCTAAAAACAGGTTGATACTTTAGCAGACTATGGTACTTGACTACCATTAAATCTGTTATATTTATCAAGAAAATATAAAAATAGACTACTTAAGATAAGAAAATTTATAAACAAAATTATATTCGGTTCAAGAATATGAAAATTATAAGCTTTTAAAATTTTATCTCTGTCTCTTTCTTACAAAACAATATTTAACATTACTTTAAAGGGCCTGACATCACACATAGGTACGCCGTGCGATATTGCCATCTCTGTCTAACAGGACATTCATAACTTTGTTAATAATGATTTATTTTTAAAAATCCTTTCACTTTTATAATATTATAATATATTTAGAAAACTCTCAAATATAAAATAATAAAAAAATAAGAGTCAACTGGCGTATTGTACAAAATTGCAAACATATGTAGTTCAATAGATTGCAAAACAACAGTAAACTAGTTCACAAAGTCAGTCACTGGAAGAGAATTAAAAATTAATATCTGTTGTTGATTGAGTTTTTTTTTTATCAAAAAGCAGTCACATTGGTTATTTTTAAAAAAAATCTCAATAATATAACCCATCAAAAACAATACTTGTCAAAAAAACCAAGTCTCGCAACTCAGTTGTTCTGCGGTAAAAAGTTGTGAGATCCATGTAATACCAAGTCGGTTATTAATTTATTCGGTTATAAATATATTGAGACTTGGCCATCGCCTGAAAACACGTGTAAATTCAATCGCCTGAAAACACATGTAAATTCAATTATTTAGTGCGATGGCCAAGTCTCAATATATTTATAACCGAATAAATTAATAACCGACTTGGTATTACATGGATCTCACAACTTTTTACCGCAGAACAACTGAGTTGCGAGACTTGGTTTTTTTGACAAGTATTGTTTTTGATGGGATCTCATTTCTTTTTGTATTTTGTAGACAGTTCTATTTTTTTCCTTTTCGGTACCTTCTACTTATTGTATATATGTATATCTATATGTATATAGTTTTTCTAAGATATATTATACAACCTTACGCACTCGTAATAAGTACGAATACGCACGTAGGTACGTTTTTTGCATTAATAAATAATTTAATACACGTGTTTTCATGACGGGAATACCCATTTTTTGCTCGATTTGGCCGGGGCACTACCATGCGCCTATATTTATATGGGACTAGCTTAAACCCGCGGCTTCGCACGCAATATAATAATAACTGCCGTAATAAAACATCGTTACGAATAAAGCCAATATTGAAAAATTTAACTGAAGACTTGGCTGTATGGGCTTAATTTTTTTTTTTTGCGGTCTTTTCTAGATTTTTTAGTTTTTTCTTGATTCATACACCAAACACTACTTATATTCCAAATTTGAAGCTTCTAGGTCTGCTAGAAGTGCCTTAGAATTTTGATGATCGGTGAGTGAGTGAGTGACAAAATGAAGAAATTTGACCCGTTATAATTTCTTAAAAATACTGGTTCTAATTGAATGAAATTTGAAAATATGCTTATATAATATGCCTGCATGGTTACTGAAAATTTCAGTCTTCTAGTTTTATCCACAACGAAGTTACAGGGGGTCGAAAATGGTCTGAATTGCTTCGAGAAAAGGATGGTACGGCCGTGACGCTTTTTCGCTCGACTTCGTGGGGGCACGGCCGTGCCCCCAGATAACCAAATAACATGGTATTTTCACCATTATTTTTATATTGTTTCACTGCAGTAGTTTTTCAAATAAAAGCCCAATCTCCAATTACAACCTGCATATTAGCTGACTTTCTCTATAACATGAATGAAATGGCAGCCATAACTGTTTTGTTATATCACTCATCATGCATGAAACTAAAAATATGTACTTACCAGCTAAACTGAGACAGGCAGAAGCGACATGTGTCAAACGGTCAGAACGCAGTCGGTGTGCATCCATGAACTGATCGAGTAAAGCGACTGCAGCATGCAATGTGGCCACTGTCAAACTTAATTTGGTAGTTATATCCCTTAATTGCTGCACTAAGGTACCACGAAATTCCAACTGTGGAGTATAAAAATAATGATTAAAGAATTTTTATGTCAGTCTAAGATTCAGATCTATCTTGGGAACCCCTCATTCTTTTTCCAGACAAAACAATGTTCATATACTATAAAGTATAATAATAAACATTTAAGGTTGGCACCTTAAATTCGGTCCAGCCAATTTTGCAATTATAATCGTTAAATTAATTTTAACATATTTCATTAAATCCATGGCCTTTTCCAGGTTTCAAGGTACCTCTTTGTTAAAGATCATTAAGGTCGATTCAGTAGTGTAGCCTCGAACATGTAGCAAACCATTTTTGCAGTAAATATTAATATGATATCTATATTCCTGAGAAACCTGGTAAAAATTTAGGAGATATTTTAGTCTATACTTGAGTGGGGTCTATAACCTAGATAAATATGAATAATGAGAGTGTCCTGTCATTTTAGTATTTTATAGAAATATGTTATATTTACTAAGCAAAAGTAATCAGCGAAAGAATTTTGTCGATATCTACAAAACTACCGAAGACAAAAACATTTCAAGTAAATCATGCCATAACATCACTTGATTACATTACTATGGGCTAACATGGATAATTTCTATGTAGCGGCACTGAGTGACGTCACGAGCGGGTCGTAAAAACACAAACATTGAATTGTTATATCTCCGGTAATAATCGGTATTTTTCCAAAATTCAAAAAAATATTCATCAGTTTATTATATACTAGCGTGTGAAATAGCATATGGTACATAATTTTGTCGAAGAGAACATGTTCATTGCACTTTAAAATACGAGTACTGAAATATTTGCTTATGTGAGACATTATATGCTATCCAGTCAATACACAATAATTCATTTATCTAATATTTATAGTTGATATACATTAAAATAGTCCATTTTTTCAAACACTTCATGAAAATCAGCAGATATCTGTATATGTATGACAATATTGTACTTTTCACAAATACTTAATTACTATTTCATCATATGGTGTAATTATGGAGCAATAAAATAACTATCACTACAATATGTGAAATCATGTTGCAAGACTTTATCCTTGACAGACAATTACTTTTACAATTCTAGATAGTTTATTTGAAATTTATGAATAACAATAACACAACAATAATAAATGCATTTACCTGTGGAGATTGCAAATGTATAGGTACTCGCTCACTTTCTTGTTCCAGCAGGTTTTTCCATATGTCTTCTCTATATTCACACTGATAATCATTGTCAATGTCTGATACTGAAAGCTGAAAACATAAAAAAATCACAATTAATATTTAATTTAAAACTCATTAAATATATTCCAGTTAAATTCAACTTATTGTTGAAAATATCTTTTATTTCAGAAAACATTATTTCAACTAATAACTTTCATACCTCATGGAGAGAAACACACATTTCTCAATTATACACTATTACATAAAATAATCTATTTAATTAGTAAATAGCAAGCAGATGACATAGAAAGTTTTAAATTTGTAAAGTTTAGACATTGGTAGCACTTTACAATGCTGTCCGATGAAAATTTAAATATAAATTCAAGCTTAAAGGTTATAACATAAGAGTGTGGGAACGTCCAACAGTAATTTTTTTTTTTAAATATAGGCCTTATTTGTGGCTTGTCGTTCCGCTCCGCTACGCTTCTCGTATTAAGAAAATCCTAACCTATATTTTTTTTATGGTGAACCAATAACCTATCTTGGCAGAATTTCAAATTTGTCATTGATATGAACACGATTTTCATCAGCATTACAAAGCCGACCCTAGATATTAATTAAATCGTTTCCAAAACAGTGTTTGCTGTTATAACACTATAATATTTTGTAATATTACACTTAAGATCAAAGGGTCGGATAAATATGTACTTACATTTGTATCACTTTTTCCTTCAGTTTTTTCGGCCTTACAAACTTTTTCTATAGGTACATCGCTGGTGACACTCGACAAATTTAATTTAGACATATTTAAAGATTCCATTTTGTATTAAATATTTGGTAAATTGAAAATACAAAAGAAAATTTAACACCAAAAGTAACACGTCGACTATCACCACGTGGAAGTGTCAAAACTACAGCAAATCTTTGACCAAATCGTATCAAAACTGCACTCACTAAAATGATTCACACAATTTGTAGTAAATCCATGATTTACCCGTGAACTAAAACTTATAATATCGGAATGGCAAATAATAAATTAAAATGAAATTACAAGATACAATGACTTTGGTTTAAAGATTTAACGTGGATTCAACTCGGCGCGCTAGTCAACACTGATCAACCAACACACTAAATCACCAATCAATATCAATCAGTGAAAAAAATTTGAATTGCCGTATTTAAAAATAGAAACTGCCGTAAATTTCAAAAAAATGCACAAAATTGCCGTAAAGGATTTGTTCACACGAATAAATCAAATAAAATCTGTAATTTCTTCACCGTATAAGTTTTGAATAGATACTTCAACGTCTTTCTTTTATCTATGTAATTAATATTGTTCATTACTTTTAATTTTGTAACGCATATCGTTTGATACTTGTAATTTTGAGTAAACTCCTTGATTTATAACTGCTGCAGACATGCTTTATAATAGAGCCCCGTTGATAGTGAATGTTATCAATTTGTTACTCAACCTTGTTTTCATATTGTGTACTCCACTAAAAACTCTCTCATAATCTGCATTGTTATATAATATGTATGTGGTAAACATAATACATCTAGAGCAACTTTCCTAATGTTTTATAGTCTGTAATACCGGTGCCAGACTTAACTTCAGATACGCAAAACACTACAAAGTCCCAAAGTGTGGCACGGGAGTTTGAGCATTTGTTCAAAGTTTGATCACACGTTTGAAGTTTACCATGTCTTCTCGGTTTTTGCGGACATCAAAGCGTTCAAAGCTCAAACTTTGCTTAGCTTGCCACACTTACGCAAAATTCAGATGGGCTTGCATCGCTGAATATTGTTCGGAGTGGTTGTATTTGTCAATAATATATAAGTAATCAACTAATATTATGAAAACTCACATGAAATAAATAATTAAAGGCACTCAAATATCTCTATCTGCGATCTTGAATGAATGTAGAGCCTTTATTTGTAAAACAAGTCTGGTGTAGGCGCACAAATGCATCAAATAGGTGTGCAAAGTTTAAGAAAAGTTTCCCCAAACATTTGGGCAAATGCCTGGCGCTCGCGTAATACCATATTCATTCAAATTTCGTGTATTTTCTATATACCTATGTGTAAACTTGAAAATGTGGTCACATTTGGTAGCAACCCTCATTCGTCATATATTTATTGCATACCCAAATCAGCTTTTACAATTCGTGGTGATTGCTGAATCCTGGTAACAAATAAACTTAATTGCCGTTATACTTAATCACTACATTATATAAAATAAAGTCCCCCTTCGCGACTGTCTGTCCGAACGTGATAAACTCAAAAACTACCGAACGGAATGGCATATTATTGAAACTAATGGACGGTGTGATTCTAGAGGTAAGTCTAGGTGTATAATTTATCCTTGTTTTGTGGAAATTAGTTAAAATATGACGGTTATTGTTGAAGAAGTCGAAAAAAAACCAAGCCGCCTGGAAGTTTTAATCGAAAACGCTGTCTAATCCTCTTGAGATATAACAAAATAATGTACGGAGCAATTGTGTTTCTTTTATAGGACTAAAGAAAAGTTCGCGATGGCACATGTCTCTATTTTATGGATAACTTATTTATGTTTAAAAAAAATGGTGCAAATGGTGCCAAGGTGATGTGGTAATTAGAAACAAATTTATACGGATACGGTATTAATCCTTATCAAGTTAAATACGTTATTTACCTTCAGCATATTATGCAGATAATAATTGCTTTTTATACCATACCATTTAAATTAATATCTTAAGAGCTATTGCGAAATAAAAATATAACACGACAATAGCAGCTGGGCGTCGCGTCACCGCGCGCTGCACCGGTCCGCCATACCGAACGACGCGACACGCATTTTGTAAAATTTGGCGGAAGTTATCAATGTTATATACAAATATTGTAATATTGTAGTTTGTTGTTATGTATTTATTCCTTACGTTTCAAATTCTCATAGCATTAAAAATAACTTACTTTAAAAATACTCCACATAGGATGAACTTACGTTACACTTAAATCTAATTAAATCCAATCCACATATTCGACACAACACGTTGGTACGACACTACGACAGATAAAAAGCCTGCCGTATCACCACTTATTAAAAAATAAAGTCCCTCGCCACGTCTGTCTGTCTGTCTGAACGTGATAAACTCAAAAACTATCCAACGGATTGGCATAAAGTTGACAGCAATGGAGGGAGTGGTTCAAGAGGAAGGTTTATGTGTATAATTTATTAATGTTTCATGCAAATTAGTTAAAATATGATGATTGCTGTTGAAGACGGCGGAAAAAATTTAGCCAACTGGGAACTTTCATCAAAAACGCATTAAAGTTGTTCTCTTTATTTATAGGACAACAAGAAAGTTCGTGATGGCATATGTCTATCTTTTATAAATAGCTTATCATACCAATATCTATGTTTAAAAACATGGTGTCAAATGATGAGGTGATTGAAAAACAATTTATACGGTATACGGTATCAATCCTTATCAACTTAAATACTTTATTTACTTTCAGAATTTCATGCACATTATAATTACCGTTTACACCATACAATTTAAAATAATATCTTCGGAGTTACCGAGAAATAAAACCTGTAGCCCTACAGGAGATGGCTGAGGCCCTACACTGACGCAGATTAGTCAGAAGACATCAATGTTGTATACATAGAAATATTGTAGTTTATTTTTGTGTATTTATTCATTACTTTTTCAAATATTTATGGAATTGTAAATAAAATACATTATAAATTCTCCAAGTTGCATGAATTTACGTTAAATTTAAATCTAATTAAATTCAATCCACATGATCGACGGAACAAGCTGACACGACACTACAACAGAAAAAATACTACGGCTCATATGGTCCGATATCCGTGTGAAGCTGGGGCGGTCACTAGTATCGTATAATTTGAAAAAAATAATAATGAAATGCCATATATTATGGTGATTGCCAGTTCAATTGTTACACTGCAGACAAAACAAAAACTGTCAGTAAAGAGTAAAGATAACCAGCGGAACCGAACTGAACTGAACTTAGCTGAGTTCTCTGAATGAGATTTGTGCTTTGAATTGACTCGTGAATTGACTGGATCTGACTTGAAGACTGAATAGAACATTTAACACTGCTATAGCCTAATGGCGACATTTCACGTACGCTCGCCGAACGGAGGCGAATGGAGGCGAGCGCTCGTGTCGATTCATGTGCGCTCGCTTTCTTGTCGGTATTTTGGGGTTAAGATCAAAGTAGCGAGTCGCAAACGCGAGCGGATCTTCCACACGACGAATAACTATCCTGTTACTGCTCATTCATATCTACAGTATGGATTCCATCATTGGTTTGTCCCACATTTAGCGTGTTGTTTAGTTCGCCTCAAACTTTATGGCAGATCGGAATACAACGTTATAAGCGTGCTTGTGCAGGTACAGTCATATGCCTCTTGCTCCACTGCGTCCCGCTACACCTAAAACTGGTAACTGCATTGCCACTTGTGCCTATGTTAACATCCGCCATAAAGTTTGGAACTGTACTGATTGTTTTCTTGACCTTTAGACAACAAGTGCAAGAAAAAATGTCATATATGAAAAACATGAAAAAAGTTAATTAATAATAAGTTATAATATTAGTATAAAAAGTTAGTTAATTACTCCCAGTCTCGTCAACCCTGTTACAGCACATGCGAAACGTAACGTAAAACGAATGCCTACTAGGTATGCCGCATCCGCACGCGCGCCCAGGCATCGCGACTGCTTATTTGTGAATAATATGCATTTGACTTACCAAAAATCCTCAGTTTTGTAAGTCACACCAGAAACGATGGATGATTCATTCATAATGGTGTTACCACGAAGTCACAATAATCCACGGAACACGCAATTAGTACAGATTTAATTCACAGTTACCATGCCAACGTCGTCGTTCGTATTAACTTTTCAGATACTAATTTTTAAATTGTTTGATGTGATGAACGTTTCGAATTAAAAAAAGTATTTAATTGAATAAATGTTTATTCTAATATTAAATGCTCTAGATATATAGTGACTCACGTAATTAGCCTTGTGAACTCTTTTCAATAATTCAACTTCACTATTTTATTCACAAAATTTTAAAACTACATTAATAAAGAATACGATAAACTGCAAACAGCTGATGTTCGCGGGTGTCCACGATTCGGATATGAGTCGCATTAAATAAAGCATATCGGCAATTTCAGTAGCACTACGCTTCAGCGTTGACGAATAATCAGTCTCAGAAAAAAAACACTCGGTTCGTAGGTATAACAACCTTTGCAATGTCATAGACACTAATTACGCAACATAACATACAGCAAGCTGCGCCGCGCCTCGCTTCACCCCGCATCACCTGCTTAACCATCACCACTGCCGCCACCAGCTGCGGTCGCTGCGACTGTCGGTAAATCTCAAATAAATTTCGAGGCCGTTTCTGGTTTTCGGCGTGTGCCCCAGTGTGATCCGGCGGTCATAGTGCAATTACAGTTCCGTGTTTATTTGTAAACCAAGTAGTATAAAAAATTGATTTTCTCAAAAAAACGGCTAGAAACAAAAATATAGTTTCTTCGGCGAAATTGTTATTGAATACCAGCGCATTATAAATGGAATGGGACTCTGGCCGGTTGGTATCCAAACTGTATATGTATAATAAAAAGCATTGCTGTAAATGTTGTCCTGAATATATTGTTCTAAATTGTTTTTTTTTTATAATATTTATAATACCAAAATAAAAAGATGTTATGCTATTGTTTTTGTTAAACTTGTTTTGGCTATTTCTATCATTTTGACAATATAATTTTAATAAAGTTGTATTATGTCAATACTAAAAGTCATGTGGTTTTTTTTAAATATAGTTAGTCGCTTTATTTGAATTTGAAGCTATTTTCTATTTGTAACTATATTTGTAAAACTAATATAAAAACACCAACATGGCTTTTGCAGCAGCCACTTTTTCTTATCAACTTACATCTATGATGTTTGGCCGCAACTGACCTAACCGAGCGTGTGGAGAAGTGCAGTCGCCTCGGCTCGGCACCACTTACCTTAATAGCGGCTCGACTAAGCGTGAAGTGCATGCCTACATTATATTGTTGAATACTGAACAGCTGAACTGTAGACGTTTATTCTGGTTGATTTCGTAGATCGTAAATCACAGACAAGACTGACCTGAAAATCCGTCAAAATCAACCACGTCCAAATCAAAATCAAAAAATATATATATTTACAAAACATATATATTTACAAAATATAAATGTTATAACTTGTACAGAAGGTACCATTGCCGATAGCGCCATCTATGAGAAATTAGCATCATTTAATTGACATTTACCCAGAAGCCCAAATATGGGCTTTTACTAAAACCTCTAGTACCACTGCGTACCAACCCTGATAAAAAATATACGTCATTCATGACACACACACATTTGCATTGCACATTGATACGAGAACATGAAGAAGTAACGGCTGTGTTCTTTTCTAATTTATTACAAAAGTACTGAACTTATTAGCGTTTAAGCTATATCATATTAGTGGTTAAAGTTTAATATTGTGTTTATATAATGTCTTACTCTAACAGTGAGTTTCCAACTACACACACAATCATCACATGCCGGAAACGGTGTGGTAGCTTAATTTCTTTACAGTATGTTTTATTATTTAATTCTTTTCCCGTAGAATATATATTCGCGGCTTTGCCCCGAACGCAGAGAGGGACTCCTTTAGTTTTGGGCGGTGATCCCAAGGGCAGAACTTTCCTCTACACCAATGGGAATTCTGTTATCATAAGGGACATCGAAAATCCAGCTATTGCCGACGTTTATACGGAACATTCTTGTCAAGTGAACGTAGCGAAGTATTCTCCGAGTGGCTTTTACATTGCTTCCGGAGGTAAGTGATAAATGTAGTTTAGATTGTAATTCTTGACAACCTCAGTGGTATGACTGCTCAACTTTTTCTGAATCAGTAGATTTAGTACTGACCGGGACCCTCCTAACATATTCATGTATATTAAAATATCCTAGAGACCAGTAAAATGAGTACCATTGTCAATGCTTAGGGTTTCTTATTAGAAAATATGGGTAGGTATTTACGTTATAGACCAAATAAATTGTGACTTCATTTTTCAGCTTGCCCATATTTCAACTATTTGGATAATAATAGATTTTTTTTTTGAGTACTATGCCTATCCAATTCTGTAGGCTCTGCAAATGTTTTTATATCACTCATCATCATCATCATCAGCCCGTGTCTCTCCACTGCAGGATATAGGCCTCTCCCAAGGCTCGCCACCACACACGGTCCTCCGCCTTTCGCATCCAACTACCCCCGGTATGGTGCTTCAGGTCATCTGTCCACCTGGCCGGGGGGCGTCCAACGCTTCGCTTTCCGGTACGTGGCCTCCATTCGAGAACTCGTCTACCCCATCGGTTATCAGTTCTACGGCAAATATGACCGGCCCATTGCCACTTCAGCCTGCTGATCGCTTCGGCTATGTCGACAACTTTAGTTCTTTGACGGATTTCAGTGTTTCTGATTTTATCCATCAAGGAAACACCGAGCATAGCCCGCTCCATAGCACGCTGAGCGACTTTGAATTTATGGATCAGTCTTGCCGTGAGAGTCCACGTTTCGGCACCGTACGTCATTGTAGGTAGGACGCATTGGTTGAAGACCTTGGTCTTCAGACATTGTGGTAGTGGCGACGAGAACAGATGATGAAGCTTCCCGAAAGCAGCCCAGCCCAGCTGAATTCTTCGGTCGGCCTCTTTGTTGAAGTTGTGTTTGCCTAACTGGACAGTCTGTCCTAAATAGACATAGTCTTGCACAACTTCTAGAGTCGCACCCTCTACGGTTACCGGTCTCGGAAGAATATGTTCGTTGAACATGACTTTCGTCTTGTCCAAGTTCATCCCGAGCCCCACCCGCCGAGAGGCGACATTGAGGCCGTTAACCATTTCGCTGAGCTCCTCCAGCGACTCTGCCATGATGACTATGTCGTCAGCAAAACGGAGGTGAGAGATGTATTCGCCGTTGACATTAATGCCACGATATTTCCAGTCCAGCGTCTTGAAAACATCTTCCAAAGCGTTGGTGAACAGTTTCGGGGATATGACATCCCCCTGTCGTACTCCTCTTCGCAATTGGATAGGTTCCGTTCGCCGGTCCTGGACCTGGACAGTCATTGTCGCGGCTTCGTATAGACACCTCAACACCTCAATGTAACGACAGTCGATTCGGCATCGCTGCAAGGATTCCAGAACAGCCCAAGTCTCGACGGAGTCGAAGGCTTTCTCGTAGTCCACAAAGGCTAGGCACAGAGGTTGATTATACTCTTCTGTTTTCTGTATAATCTGCCTCAGCGTATGTATGTGGTCTACGGTGCTGTAGCCTTTTCGAAACCCGGCCTGCTCAGGGGGCTGAAATTCGTCAAATCTTTGGGCGAGGCGATTCGTGACGACTCTCGAAAACAGCTTGTACACGTGGCTGAGGAGTGAGATCGGTCTATAATTCTTAAGAAGCGTTTTGTCTCCTTTTTTGAAGAATAGGATGACCGTACTCTCACTCCAAGCACTCGGCGCAACACCACTATGAATGACAGTGTTGAATAGCTTCTGAAGCTCTTTCAGGACTGGCGTCCCGCCTGCTTTCAGAAGCTCTGTCGTGATGCCATCGGCGCCGGGTGCTTTGCCATTTTTTAGCTGCCTGAGAGCTAATCTTACCTCGCCCAGGCTGACGTCGGGAATGTCATCTGTGTAGTGTCGGGTGAGCGGAGCCCTTCGATCACTGTTGTCGCGGGCTGCAGGGGGAGGTGCATGTACGGCATAGAGTTTTTTATAAAAAGTCTCAATCTCAGCGAGAATCTCTGGTTTAGAGGAGACGATTCTGTTGTCGCTAGTCCTGAGCTTCGTCAGTTGGCTTCTACCAAGCTGCTGAACGAACACTTTCGAACCTTTGTTCCGCTGGATTGCCTCTTCGATACGTTTTGTATTGAAGAGGCGGAGGTCCCGTCGTATCAGCCTCTTGATTTTCCTGTTCAGAGCCAAGTCTGACGATACTCCACGTAGCGACTTCTCACGTCTCTCTCGCATGAGATCCAGTGTTTCGCTGGAGAGTTTAGACTCTTTGCCTTTGCACCTCGATCTAAAATGTTTGCTGCCCACTTCTCTGACAACATTAATCAGATTATCCGCCATGTCGTCAACATTCGCCATGGTTTCCAGCGCGTCGAATCGGTTTCTCAACTCCAGTTGAAAAGCCTCGGAGCCTGTATCGGCTTGGGACGGTGTCGGTCGGAGCTTGAACCTCATCAGACGGGCCCTTTCAAGCCTGTAGTTGATATTCAGAGTGCCTCTGACTAGGCGGTGATCGCTGCCAGTATTGAACCTATTGATCACTGAGACATCTCTGAATATGCGCTTTTTATCCGTCATGATGAAATCAATCTCGTTCCTGGTCACTTTATCTGGGCTTTGCCAGGTCCACTTCCTCTGTGGCGCCTTCTTGAAGAAGGAGTTCATTAGGAACAAACCTTTCATTTCGAGGAAGTTGGCTAGCATTTGCCCTCTGTGGTTTCTCCGTCCGATGCCGTATGGCCCCATCTTAGATTCGTCGCTTTTCTGTACTCCCATTTTGGCGTCGAAGTCCCCCATAACAACGGTGAACTGAGTCGGGCTTGTATGATGCATAGTTTTTGCTATGTCGTCATATACTGCCTGGACTTCGTCGTCCGAGTGAGTCGAAGTTGGTGCGTATACCTGTATAACCTTTAGGCGGTACCTGTCGGTTAGTTGCAGCACAAGGTATGCTACCCGGGTCGACACACTGGAGATCTCCACTACGTTGTTGACTAGGACTTTGTTGACAAGAAACCCGACACCACCTTGGGAGGGCTGATCGCCTTCTCGGAAGTAGAATAGGTTACCAGAGCTCAGGATTATCGTGTCCTCCCCCTGTCTTCGGACCTCCGATAACCCAAGGATATGCCACTTTATCCTGCTCAATTCTACTTCCAGCTCCTCAACGTGCTCGTCTCGCATCAGAGTCCTGTTATTGAGTGTTGCTACAAATAAATGTTTATTTTGGCAGCCGAATCGTATCCGGGGATTCTTCGCACCCCCTGCCCTTCCGTTACCATGACCGCTGCCGTGGCCAGGAATAGAAGGGCCGCCGGAGACTAGGGGGCATTGTGTGATTGTGTGCTGCATTGGGAGGGTTTGCCAATAATCACCACGCTTGGCAGGCGGGTTGGTGATCGCAGTAAATAGTTTCACAGAGAGATGCTGCTGCCCATCTTCTGCTAACCAGGGTTAGTCGCCTCTTACGACACGCTTCCCGGTGGCGGTGGGAAATTGTATTCTTTGCCGTTCCCACACGGCATACACTATTATAACATATATCACTATTTTATTTATATTATAGATTAATATTTGCTTATGTTTTATGAGTGGGATAGGTACTTATTTTAATTCAATTTTCTGCGTTTTGTTGAGTGAATGCCTTAAAATTTAATATAGTAAATAAATAAATGCTTCTTATGTAATTATAAAATAGCATTCAAAATAGTCCATCTACATTTAGAATTTCAAAGTACTTAAAAAAATAAATAAATGTTTGTTTATGTAATATATTCTTATTTACTAAATTAATTATATGCATATATGTGACAAAATTTCTATGTTTGTACTATTCTGAAACTTAAATAAATTAAATTATAACCTATGAATGAAAGTAAATAAAATCTAATTGAAAACTAAAATTTACTATCAATAAAAAGTTACTAATATTAAATAAGTAAGTAGAAACTTAAAACTTCGAATTATTTAATTTTTGCTTAATAATTACAGGGAAAAAGTTAATGTTGTAAATGTTCAAAGCACTTTAAAACAAAAAGTGACATCAAATTTAATAATAACATCTGGGACAACACATGGTATTCTAGTGCCAATCTAGGCAGGATCTGTTTGTTCTATGGGTACTTGATAACTGGTATACATAAGTTAAAGTGACCAGGTAGCCCTAATGACACCTGTTATTTAACTGTCCATTCCTAAAGTCCTAATTTTTGTTAGAGGAATTTGCCCCCCCCCCCCCCCCCTACTAGCTAAACCGTTGTTTTTGGATATGTGGAAAAAATTTATGACAGGAGTATATATAACGTAGTTAAAAGGAAAACTATCACAGTTAACTAGACTGTATTATTTAACGAGTAATAGATTAACTTATAAAATTACTTTTATAAGTTAAAATTTTGTAAAAATTGCATACAAAATGACAGATAGCGTTTAGCCAATAAGTGAAAGGTAGATGCATTTTATCTTTGTGATGTTATTGTAAAAGATAATTTAAAAAAAAAATTTATGATTAAAACTACATTGTATTACTAGGTACTATAAATTTACGCTTTCCTTTGCAGAGCTTATTCTCTTCACAATCGACACTAAAAGTCAAAGGTTCACTGTAATAAAATAAGAAATAAAAATTGTCTCTTGCTATCAGTGCACTTATGTTATTACTTTTCGCATTAGCCAGGGAGGATCGAGCGCCTTCTAATCAAATCAAATCAAATCAAAATAATTTTATTCAAAGTAGGAATACAAAAATTCTCTTTTTGAACGTCAAAATACAAATTCTATAATCACAATGAAACAAAACAATTGGGAAATTCACATCACAACAAAAAAAAAAATTATGTAAGTATCTAATAATAAATATAATGATCGTGCAAATCAACAAAGCAGTTAATAATCATACCAATGTCAATAACAAACGTAATAAGCAAACAACAATAATATAATAACTACGAAAATACTGTACTGTGATCAAGAAAGTCAACCACTCTGTAATATTTGGACTTTATAATATTGCACTTTGGACATAAGTGTGCTTTTGACAACTTTCTTAAATTTATCTTCTGAGAGGTTAACCATCACGTCTGGGATTTTGTTATAGATCCTCGTACAGAGGCCCAAAAATGATTTATATACTCAGCTTAACCTAAGTTGTGGTACAGTCAGTTTATTTTTAATTCCAGTATTGTAGTCATGCTTTTCGAGGTTCTTTGCATAGTTCGAAATATTCCTACGTACGTACATTATAATATAATAAATATATTGAGACTTCACAGTTAAAATATTAGACTCTTTGAACTTTTCCCTCAATGAGTCAAAACGCCTTAGATTGTAAACACTGCGGGTTGCCCGTCTTTGTAAGATGAATATCCTATCAATTTCTGCAACAGATCCCCACAATAATAGACCATATGATAAAAGGCTATGAAAGTAGCTGAAATAGACCAGTCTAGCAGTAGCTACATCTGTGACTCTTCTGATTTTCTTAATGGCGTATATGGCCAAATTCAATTTAGCCGATAAGGTTTCCAAGTGAGCTCCCCACTGAAGCTTCGAATCTAATATTATGCCCAAAAACTTAGTTTTTTCAACAAATTGAAGCCGGTCCGAATTTAGTTTGATATTATGATTACTGTGTGAAACATTAGGTAATTTGAAATTAATTAGATTTGTTTTCTTAGAATTAAGTACTAAATTATTTGCTGTAAACCAGGTATTTACTTTGGCCAAATCTTCATTAATAATTTGGTCAGTTTCCAAGCAACCACGCTTGACATTAAATATAAAAGAAGTGTCATCAGCGAAAAGGATAATATTTGCGAACTATTGTACCATTTAAGGCAAGTCATTAATTAAAAATAGAAAAGATCCTAAAATTTACCCTTGAGGTACACCCATGCTATATCTGAGCTATTAGATTTGACACCATCAATCTGCACAACTTGATTCCTATTTTGTAAGTAGGATTTTAACAATTCTAGTGCTTTAGATTTTACGCCATAATGTTCTAGTTTACCAATCAAAACTTCATGTTTCACACAATCAAATGCTTTGGATAGGTCACAGAACACATCTATTGCATTCTGCGACTCCTCCCATGCATCATAAATATACTTCATCAAACAAATACCAGCATCAATTGCAGAGCGGCCCTTAACGAAACCATTCCATATTCCATCCAACCATATTCTAAATAACTAACAAAATAAAAATGAAATACATTTATACAATAATTCTTAAATTACATAATAATAATGATTAATGGTTAAGTTTGATTAACGTCGCGCATGTTTTTTTATATTGTATGGTGGTACGGAACCCTTCGTGTGCGAGTCCAATTCGCACTTGGCCGGTTTTTAACAGTGAAAAAGTTGAACAGTTTAAGGTGATAGGATATCAAATATGTGAGATGGAATAGAAATGATGATAAAAATCTAGAAATAAAGTAGAAGAAGTGGATGGAGCCACAGGTAAAAGCTAGTTATTATAAATGTATCTAAATATTACTGAACTATTCACAACTTAGTAATATTTAGGTACATTTATAATGAATACAAAGAAAATACAATAAATGGGGATTTATCTCTAAAAAACAGTAAGGATCAATTCAAAGTTTAATAATTTATTATTGAAAAAACTCATATTCTAATATGTAGGCACAGACCAGTCAACCTATAGACCACGCTTTAATAAACGTCAGTATGAAAACGAAATCGTCAAAAAGTGGCGGGGTGCGGGGAGAAGTCGGCTAGTTTTCATTGGCTCGTTCAAAATTGACAATTTAATGGCTTCCGACGTGCTTACAACTGACCGCTCAGAAGAGACGTAGTTATGTAGTGTCACTACATAGCCTTGGCGAATGCTACTCCCTGTCAAAGCGTTGTCTATAAGATTGACTTGTCTGTGTATGTAGGTAACCATTTTAGAATCATTAGAGTTGTTTTTAAAAGCACATTAAAAAAGATATTAATTTTGCAAAATAAACAAAAATTGACAATTTCTTAATATTATGTATAAAATTTATCAAATCACAACAACAGATAATTTCTCTTTTTGTTATTCAATAAATTATCTTCAAGTCAAATAATTATGTATTTTTCATAGTTTGAAACTCATTATTGTATCATTACAATAATTTTGATAAATGAATCACTTTGAAAGATTAACATACAATATGCTTATTTCTGCATTATCACATATTGTCTGTTCTGAAATGACTATAGCAGATGTTGAATAAAACAAAGATAAAAAATATAAAAAAGAATATAAGTCCATCAAATGGAAAGTAAAGTGCCATGCTTGCTTGAGCACAACTAAAGGCTTTACTTGCTCATTTATAAAATGCAAATCTATTTTATGTTAATTCCGTGATGTTGGTTAAGTGTTTTTTAGGGTTCTCTAAGCATATGATGAAAACCAAATAATATTTTTTATGCCTTTTAGTTTTTTTTAAATTCTATATATAAATTATTTAAACAATTAAGGAGGCTCTTATTACCTACGTGAAATTTGCTTGTTAAATTGTTATTTGACAATTCTTATACCATATCAGTTCATGTGTTTGTATGAAGGTTTAAATTATTTGAGGTAGGTAATATGTTTTATTAATGTATTTTTGGAAACCTGGGTACTTTTAATTGGTTTATTTGAAATAAGAGACCTATATTTTTCTTTTTTAGATATAATAATATTTTCAAGTCTTTTTAGCGTATTTCAAAGTTGCTTATCTTATCTGCTAAATGATGTCATTTGTATCAATTTTTGCTTAGTTTTTGCATTTGCTCTATGCAAAATAAAAAAAAATATTGTTTTAATAAAGACCAACTTTTTAAGAAAAGACTTTATAAAAATTCGTTTTTTGCATGAACCATTAATAATTTTATGAGACTCATCATACATTTTCGACCGGTGTAGATTCAAAAATTCTACAAAAGGTTTTTGTGTTTTTTTTTGTTTTCCTCTGTTAGAAAATATGAAATGTAGTCAATTGTATGAGGTATCATTAGACAGACTTTTGAAAATGCAAATATTCTTTAGTGATTTTTTTATGTACATGGAATGTCTCTCAAGACATGAGCTTCTAAAAAATGACTAAACTACTCTTGACTAAAAAATCAAGGAAGTAGCACATGACGGTTAATTTCACTGAAAATGGTTTTGAATAAAATTCATTGACAATTGTTCGAGATGTACACAATTATCAGTTACTAGCTTTCCGCGCGCGGCTTCCGCGTGGACTACACAGCTGCACCGGGATCACTTTTTCCGGGATGAAAAGTAGTCTATGTCACTCTTCTGCTTATAAACTATAGATCATTCGCGTAGGGAAAATAGTGACTCACCCGAGCTACTTGGCTTAGCCACGCCCCTTGCCAATCAGAGCGTAGCAAATTAAAAAGTCGTGTTCATACTGGACAGTTTTGGACAGGTGAAGTGAGCTCTTCAGACAGTATGGACGTGTTTTTCATCACTTACAAAAATGAATACTTCACCTACTCGTAAACATAAAAGTGGATCAATAATTCATAGTGGGGAAAGACGCGTGATTTATAATGTTTTTAAGTACTTTAAACAGTGTGATGACCAAAACGTGATTGTGGAGAATATTGTAGTGAAAACGGCTAGTGCATGTGGTGTTTTTGAAAATACCGTTTATAAAACCATCAAAAAACAGAAGGAAACAAATGCTCTAAAATCGCCTGTAAAGAAATGAGCTTGACTACTACTACTACTACACACGTAGTATATTATTATTGTTATTTTTTTAATTTTTTTATTAATTGTGAATTTACTGTTATTATTATCTGTAAAAAAATGTAAAATTATGAGGGAGTCAAGAGTTCGTAACGATCCTATGATGAAAATAAATGAATATGATTTGTATGGTTTAATTTTTACCCCAGTATGAGTACACCTCTACTTTTGAGTAGCATGGTGAGTCACTATTTTCTTAGCGCGGATGGATTATATATGCAAAAAATTATAGCGGTCGCGGTACAACTGTGTAGGCCACGCGTGCGAAGCTGCGGGCGGAAAGCTAGTTTGAAAATAAATTGTAGCCCTTGTTATTCACTGATAATGTAGCTTTCTTAATACCATCATTAGTACTTATTTTAATGTTTGAAATGTGGCCCAAAATTATTTCAAATATTTCAAATTTGAATTATATTTATCAGATATATTTTTAAAGTTTGTATATCATGTTGGTAAGGTTGTTTGAACTCTAATATTACACTATCATACTATGTTTCTATTATACATCAAAACTAGTTAGGAGTGCTATCTTTGGCCAAGTGCCAGATGTAAATGTTCTTATGGATTCCAGATTTAAATGCTATTTCTGAAGTTGACCGAGTCAAAAGATTAACTTATTTCAAAATAGTTCTAATAGGTAAAAATAGTTATTTTCCCCTATTACATTATTTTAAAATTAGTACAAAACTAGTGATGACCGTTAGCAACTCTTTCATATTTTATTTTATCTGCAGTACTTTTGTCTTGATTGCAATAGTTATTTTACTAATTTTATAGTTGCCTTGCTACGTGTTGTAATAGTTAAGAGAAATAAGCTATGGGTTTGAATCTTAGAAACGCGGCGTCGTGTGTCTTTGTCTTTGACCTTGAAGTGTGCCAAGAGACGACAGCAACTCGAAACAAAAATTTAAATCAGAACGGGATCTGCGGGTGAACTAATTCCTTCCCCCATAGTGTTATATGCATATCCCTTGTAATCAATTGACAATTCTCATTTTCTCATTACCATATTTATGACGATTAGGTTAAGAAACAACTCAGTTATGTCTTAATAATATAGGAAGTGATGGTTGGTCTGTTGTGGTGTTAGTTATAATAATAATAATATTAATATCTGGGACATCCCACACAGTGTCATCTAGTCCCAAAGTAAGCAAGTATTATGCTTGTATTATGGGGTATTAAACAACTGATTTACATACTTAAATATTCTTTTTTTTAATAATCTATATATATATATAGATATTTTTACATCCAGACGTGGAACAAATAGACATGTTCAAGCACACAAATATTTGTCCCGGGCGGGAATTGAACCCGCGACCCTCGGCTCCGCAGCTAGGGTCTCTAACCACTTGACCAACCGGTCAGTCAAGTTGTAGTAGTAGTTAGATATACCCGCAGCATCGACTGTAGATTGTGTCGACTGTCAAAACAATAAATCACCTCGTTTGGTTGCTCCATTTAGATAAGCAGAAAAGACAAATACACTTTTGCATTTAGAATATTGGCATGAAATGGAAGTATAAATGAACAAATTGGACATTGATAAAAAAATTCAACACATATATTTATATTTTTTCCGAAAATATAGACCAATCTATACCTTACTCTAAGAATAAAATAAGTTTTTTTTATGTAATTTTTTGCAAAAATTGATTAATTAAATATCCCTGTGACGTCATAGTGACAAATGTTTACTATGTATATTATCTTAGACAAAGTAAAGTCATAATATTTTATTGATTCATGAGGATTACAATTTCAATTGACATAGTGACCTTACCTCAATATCTTTTATTTTGTTTTAACTTTGGTTTTTTACTGTGCAAAGCAACGCAATAAGCTCAACAGTCCAGATGACCGTACAGGGACAATTTCAACGTTAGTTGAATTTTTCTAAATATCTAGTCAATTCGTAAATAGAAAAAAAACATTAAGGGGTTATTCTGGAACCTTATTCTTATTAATTTTTAGTGTATACTAGCTTTCCGCCCGCGGCTTCGCCTGCGTAGACTACATAGTTGTGCCAGGACAGCTCTTTAGCTGTCCTGGCACATCGCATCCCTTTGGATGCGATGGTCCAGAACATTGTGACACATTCTACAACATTCTGAAACTCAACTACTTAAGAAATCTCTCCTACCTAAATACCTAATTTTATCAAAATCCATTTAGCCATTATAACATGAAGAATAGGTATCCCACAGGTCAGTCCCAAAATCGGTCAGCCATTTTGGAAATTAATCGGAACAGACATACAATTAGACACTATGATTTTTTGTATAAATAAAAAAATTGCTTGTCACTCCTAACAACGCCCTTTTTACGTTTGTGAAATTTCAGTAAAATCGGATCAGCCGTTTCGGCGATTAACCCTAACTAACAGACATACAAAAACCAACTTTTGTCACTCCTGATCACTGATGATAATTTTTATGTCTGCGAACATTCATTGAAATGGTTTAGTCGTTTTGCAGATTAGCCAGGACAAACAGACAGAGAGAGAAATACACGGAGAAAAAGTTACCTATGTCACTCCTAACACCCTATTTTTAAAGTCTGCAAAGTTTCATTAAAATCGGTTTAACCTTTTAGGAATTCAGCTCAAGCAGACAGACAAACAGACAAACAAATAAAAAGTAGCGTATGTCACTCCTCACACCTTTCTTTTCACGTCTGCGGAGTTTCATTAAAATCGGTATAGCTATTTTGAAGTTTAGTTCTAACAGACACACGAACGTACAGACATGCACAGAATAAGTATCGTATGTCACTTGTAACAACCTTTTTATCATATTTGTGAAGTTTCATTAAAATCGATTTAGCGGTTTCGGAGATAAGTTCGAACAGTCAGACAGACGGATAGACAGACAAAGTATTGTATGTTACTCCAGACCAGTTCTTTATTGTACAATCTTTTAATCACACCTTTGAAAGTTTTATTGAAATGATTTCAGCCTTTTCAGAGATTAGTTCGAACAAACAGATGGACGGACAGGCAGACAGATAAACAAAAAATATTGTAAGTCACTCCTAATAAACTTTTTATCATGTCTGTGAAGTTTCATTGAAATCGGTTCAGTCGTTTCGGAGATCAGCTCGAACATACAGACAGACAAAAAGCAGCTTATGTCACCCTCGATAATGCCCTCTGCACGTCTGCCAAGTTTCATTGAAATCGGTTCAGCTATTTCTGAGATCAGCTCGGACAGACAGACAGACAGACAAAAAGTAGCCTATGTCACCCCCGATAATGTCCTCTGCACGTCTGCAAAGTTTCATTGAAATGAGTTCAGCCGTTTCGGAGATTAGCCGGAACAGACAGACAGACACAACAACTTTAGTAATATAGAAGATATAGATTTAACAACATTTTTTGTATGTATGCATTGTTGTTACAGATGCGTCAGGTAAGATCCGTATATGGGACACGGTGAACAAAGAACACATCCTCAAAAATGAGTTCCAGCCAATTGGTGGACCTATCAAGGATATTGCTTGGAGTGCGGATAGCCAGCGGATGGTGGCCGTCGGCGAAGGGCGTGAAAGGTATTTTTTGCTATTTATCAATTGAAACTATTAAACTTGCCTAAAGTGTTCAATATTTGTGCAGGCACAACTGCTAACAGGCTGATAATGGTGATGATGAAAATGAACTGCTTACGTTTTTTTATTTATCTTTGGTAATTACTTTTTGTTTCCTGGTCTATTATGGACAAAATTCACAAAAGTTGATCTTAGGGTGCTGACACATCCACATACTATACATTGATCAATGCCATTGATATAAAAATAAAAACGGTCGATGTTGATCAACATTTCTTACCACACCCAATCAATCGGCTTGATTGCTTGATACGCAATCGGTTTGACATCGAGTATGGATTGATCATATTATAACAATGAATTTAATATTAATCAATCGATTCTGTTTTCGATCCGCATCCATCAATCAGCCAAGACTCCTACATTCATCTCTCGATCTCGTATGATTTAAGGAATCCAACGTCGATTGTATGTATTTGGTAACCCTTACTCTCTTGAAATAGTAAGCAATTAAAAGTACGCTCTAATTTGACATTTAAAAAGCGCGCATTTTTTTAATGCGTAATTAATTGTTTGATTATTTTAAGAATCAACAGTCTCTGTGCTTGTGATTATGATAAACATTAGTTCAATATTATATTTGTTTCTGCAGATTTGGCCATGTATTCATGTCGGAGACGGGAACGTCAGTGGGTGAGATCAGCGGTCAGTCCAAACCAATTAATTCTGTAGACTTCAGACCCGCGAGGCCCTTCCGCATCGTGACCGCTTCCGAAGACAACACCATTGCAGTGTTCGAAGGGCCTCCTTTCAAATTCAAGTGCACGAAACAAGTAAGTTTTGCATATATGTGGAATATGGATTATTCTGATCGCCAGGTGGCGCTTTATGACGACGATAGCGCCATTGTGGTGACCGGTCAGAATGTAGAAGTAGACTGAAAGACGCACTAAAGAGTGAAGACGTTATACTTTTATCGAAATACAGAAAAAATACTTAAAAGTGTTTTCGTTTAAATAGTAATATATGTGATCGCCAAACTGGATTTTAAAGTAAACTAGTGTATCCTAGGCTAACTATAGTTTTTCTTAAGCACATTAAGACCAACTGGCTTAGCATATGAGTGTTCAAGTGGTTGTGCTGACTGTTTACAACTATTTTGTCAGTTGACTAGGTAAATGTGAATTAGGTCAGGTAAGGTTAAAAGGATAAGTCAGTTTAGCCTTGAAAAACTTGTTGATCTTAAGCCCATGTAAAAAGAATTGTGAATAGAAAAATTAATTAAACCTTGTTAACATATTATAGTTAAACTTTGTTAACATATTATAAAACTTCACAAGTTACTCCGATGACTCAGTTTATTAATTTCTTTTTTATATATCTTCTGTTATACTATTAATACGGTATAATTTTTGATGTTATTAGCAATATTTATTAGATATAAATCCACATTACATATGCGTTACAATAATTGACACTTCTTGCAGTTCCCGCCATTATTGAATCATCCTTATTCAATCTTAAGGATGTGATAACTGATAGCGTTGTACCGCGTCACATCGAACCATCGCTAACAATACCTTGTCTCCTTCAATCAATTTCTCCATCTTCACGTCTTCTAGTCTTCTCCTTGTGACCACCTCCGCTGTAGCCATTTTCTCTTTAGAATCTATCTCTATCACTTAATTTTCCTTCGTCCACACTTCCTTCTTTTTCCTCCAGACATTTTTTGCTAACCTCTTGCTTGCCCTTACTCGCATTTTGTTCTTTTGCGTTTCTCTGTACACTATATAGTCTATGGTAGTTACTTGTTTGTGGCTAGGAGCACACGCGGTTCGCTCAAGCAGTGCGCTATAGTCCCGACGGGTCTCTGTTCGCATCCGCCGGCTTCGACGGAAAGATCTACTTGTATGATGGAGTCACGAGCGAGCTTAAAGGCGAGGTAAATCTGACTTAATGTGTATACCCAAAAAGTTATATTAAAACTGGTACAGTAATACGCATGGATCTTTGCCGCTGTGAAGTTATTTACAGAAAGCGTCGCATAAAATAGTGATGAAGGAGAGGTTGGATAGTTCGTGCGACTCGCTCGCGCGCGCGCCTTTCGCCTCCCACTACTACCCCTCGCTGCCCGTGCTTGTACTTACGCATTGAATCATTCGCAGGCAACTCAGGACGGCAAAGCTCCGTGCATAATACTTGTACATACGTATAATACAGGGAATCCTAGGAGCCAATGCAATATGTGTGTATTGTTGTTTTAACGTTTATTCATCATCATCATCATCATCATCAGCTCATTTTTACCCCACTGCAGGGGTTTAGGCCTCCCCCAGGGTGAGGAGTGGGGTTTGGAGCTTAAGTCCACCACGCTGCTCCACTGCGTGTTGGGAACTGTAACGACCACCATCTATTGACAGCGTCCGGGATCGACTGCTTAACGTGCCCTCCGAAGCATGGTGTCAGTGATATTGTGTACTTAAGTCAGAAAAACTCATTGGTACACGCCCGTATTCGAACCATGGCCCTGTGGGCCCTTATAAATTTGAGACAGGTTCGTTGCGCTTTGGGCTATCACGACACTGTTTTATTAAAGTGTTATTATTATTATACATGCTGTGTCTTTTATGTAAAACCAAATTGATACTGACTGACCGATTGGCCGAGTGGTTAGAGACCCTAACTGGGGAGCCCAGGGTCGCGGGTTCGATTCCCACCCGGGACAAATATTTGTGTGCATGAACTTGTCTATTTGTTCTGTGCCTGGCGGTACAAATATATATATATTATAAAGAATATTTAAGTATGTATATCAGTTGTCTAGTATACATAAAACAAGCTTTACTTTGTTTGGGACTAGATGGTGCTGTGTGGATTGTTCCAGATATTATTATTGTACTCGTAGTAGTTTCGTCTAACGACTATGAACAGTATTAAAAATAAAAAAATATTTTAACAATATTAAATATTGAAAAAAGAGTAATAACTATTCATGGTTAATATTGTTTCTGTACGACGAGTGGACGCCGGTGTAACAGTAACCAGTTCATTAAAGTATGTGGATGTAGTCAATTCCTTTACTCGAGTTTAACTAGATTATTGTGTTAATTACGGTCGCGCCAAAGTTCATCTACCATACAGAGACAGTATTATCCATAAACAGTTATCATTTCGAAAAATTGTGTGTCGTTTTTTTCATTTCTATTTAAATAATTTAATAACGAGTTATAAAGCTAATTATCATTATGAAATTATTAAATATTTTTTTTATAAATATTTTATTTTTTATTGATGCTTTATCATCTATTTCAATTTGATCCCACACGAAAAACACAACTTTGTAATAACAGATTGGCTCACCGGCTCACAAAGGCGGCGTGTATGGCGTTTCCTGGTCACCTGATGGCAAAAGACTGTTATCCTGCTCTGGGGACAAGACTTGTGCAATATGGGATGTGGAGACAAGGGAAAGGGTGACCCTGTTCAATATGGGACCAAATGTCGAAGATCAGCAGGTTAGATTTTGATGTACCATGGCTTTTCTTCAGTTGTTAATGATAAACGTCAGATATATATTTATAGATATATATTTTTGCGCTTTTCCATAAACACGAAGATGTAGAGTTAAACAGTTTGGATTCAGAATATCGAGAATATAATTTTCTTGTGACTCCATCGAGTTTTTTATAGGTGCTCATGTATGGCGAGCTCTTTCTACGTTAATTTGGTTTTCTAACACTAAGTAAATCCACCGATTTGCACTTCTTACAAAATCTGCGCATCATCTTGACAATTCCTAGAATCCGTTTATTTCTTTTAATATTGACTTTGTTATCAACAATCCAGTCGCTCGTCGATTGTGAAGTGCACTTTATGTATTACAGGGTTCAAACATTCTAGCGCTTTCAAGGAAACTGCCATCTTTAATTACTCAGCATTTGTTTTCATCAAACTTTCTGGTACAGTGGACGCCCACACAAAAATTCTACTAAAAATGATTTAAAATTTCAGGTGTCGTGTCTATGGCAAGGCAAACATCTCATCTCGATATCGCTATCGGGTGTCATAAATTATCTGGATGAAAGTAACCCAGATAAACCGTCCCAGTTGTTGATGGGTCACAACAAACCGATAACTTGTCTGGCATTGCACCCTGACAAGAAGACAGTGTATACTGCCAGCCATGATGGGTGTATCACTGTATGGAATTCTGATACTGGTAAGTTAATATCATGAAGCACATCCAATAGAACAGTAATCTAGGCCATCCAACTATGAAACTGATCAATGATTTGTCACATAAACCACAGTACTTTATTGGGCGGTATTTAATAACTGTTTTAATCAACAGCACTATTATATTATATTGTATTATGTTGTGTTGCACTATTTTATATTATATTGTTTATATATACTTAATAATAATAATAATAATAACGTTCATTAGAACATAGAAAATACAAAATAAAAATGTACAATGTAGCAAATATTTTAATTACTAGAATTGCCTAACTCTAGTCTTTGTCAAATCACTGCAGTACCATATCTATTACACAGACTAGAAATGAAAGATGAACTCTACATTGTCTATTCTAAAATGAAACATAGCTCATTGTACATCTAGTGATCTAAGGTGACAGATATTTTTCATGACGGTCGATCGGCGTTCCTTCATGTATATGTGTGTGTGAGGCTTGTATGTACCATTAGACCGACTTATTTAGTCTACTTTACTAGCGAACAAAAGGAATGTCTGTCTTTTTTTCTTGTTCGTAGTTCGTTATAGCTTGGTAAATATATCTAAAACATCAATTTAATTATGAACAAATATACAATTGTATTCATGCATACAATTCACTATTGTTGTCTATATATATATATATATAATAAAATCGCAGACTTCCCATGTTTGTACATTTACGACTTTTGCATAAAAATAACTGGGAGACGCAAGAGATAAGTAATAGAACATAAAACAACAATTATTAAAATTTTTGTTTGTTTGTTCGTTTATACGCTCATCACTTAAAAGTAACTCATTGGAATCAAAATCTAATTGCTGTAAAGTATGAAGCTTTCTTCTGAGTAACATTTAATGTTTTTTTCATCAAAATTTTATTGACTCATAGAATCAAAAGATATCAATTTTTTATGTTTAGTTAAAAACCTCATATGACAACACCGCCGCGCAGCAGCACGCGTTACCGGTGTTACGTTGCGGTGTTTCGCGGGAGATAGAGTGAAATTACGTTTTATAACCGCCTGAGACAGATTCAGTTCACGCGGACGAAGTTGCGAGCACAGCTAGTAAATAATTTATCTTCCAATTTCCAGGTGAGAGCCAACATGTATTGGGTCGTGGTCATGGCAACCAGGTGAACGGTATGCGCGCAGCTAAGGACGGTGCTCTGCTGACGTGCGGAATCGACGATACGCTGCGTAGAGCTGTACCTGCGAGTGAAGGTTGGTGTTGCCAGTTCTACGAATTATTTACGACGACAGTAGAAAGTGCAATGTCAGTTTAGAGGATGTAATGACGTCGACTTGGCCGACTCGATTCAGCAGGAGTGAAGGCGGGCGGGGATGGCGAGACGATCCTTAGCCTCAGACTCGTTTGCCACATAAATTTGAATGTAGAGCACACTAGAAGGCGCATGCTTGCTAAACTCATCGACTCGAGAGTCGATGAGTTTAGCAAGCATGGGGGCAAGAACGGGTAATACACAATGAATAGACACGAATCAAACTTCTAGGTAACCAATCGCATGGGTCACATCCGTCCATCGTCTCCCTTCCTCATCCTGTGACTCAAATATGATAACTTTGGTTCTCGAAGTAAACGGTCAGCATTACTCCTCTATTGAACTAATTCAAAGCTCAGTGGTCGTTAGCTGTTTTACCCCCGCCCAGCAACTTATATATGAGAATGTCACATATAAGTGGTTGAACTGAACGACTGATATGACGTCTCAGTCAAACTCTGTGTGTTGTACTGCGAAATACTCCGTGTATGAATACGAAATATACGAAAATAAAAATTTATTTTTATTGACCCCGCAAAGTTTCAGAACAGACACAGTAATCTAAATGAAAAAGCACAAGGAACCAGGAAGTGCTCTAGTCGTGTCGAATTCATTAGGAATAAATTTTGAGTTTGATCCATCTATTCTGATTCGTGAGTGAGTAACAAACGTCCAACTGACCATTCATTCTATGCGGAAGGCAAAAGACCGTTTGTGGTGGCGAGCCTTGGGAGAGGTCTATATTTTGCAGTGGAGAGACACGGACTGATGATGATTATGAAGTATTCACGTCTATAACTCTAATGTTGGATGTTCACTTTAGTGACCATATAAGCCTTATTGGTGCCCATACAAAACCTTACATTCTGGTTCTCAACTGACACGATGGTACACTTGAATAGCATCTTGGCTTCTTCAGAAGATGGAAAGACCAGGATTCCATTAAAGAATTCAGTCTGTATTCCTAACATACTCAACACAACTATATTCTAATAATTCTAAGGCTTGTGGATCCTATGTCATCGTAAGGCGCTAGGAGAGAGGAGTCATTTGTCAGCTTAGAGTCGCCAGACTATATGAATTTTTGGTCTCCAAAATTAATTCTGAACACATTCTGTCAACATTTGATAGAAGTCTTCTACTATGAGAGTAGATAATAACAATGTAGCAGAAACACTGACTTCACTTAGTCTTTGTATGCAATCGAGTAAAAGACCGACAACCAAAAGCTCTGGTAAAATCATAAACAAAATACTATCGAGAGTTTGGCTATGTGCCGTAAGTGTCGCCTTTACCTTGTCGCGTGTGGTGTAGTTCGGCGATTACCTAGTACATTGTTTTTCAGGTGCGGTACCTCAATACACCGACGAAGCGGTGGCCTTGGGGTCGCAGCCGCGCGCAATGGACCATGTCATTGAAGATGACACCACCATTGTCGCCACTGTCAAGGAGGTAGTCTCCAGTGCCTTTTTTCATCTTTATTAACTGTTACATTTTAAAGTAGCGATATACGCAGAGTATTTTTGTAGAATTATGCGAACTAGTATCGTCCAGTGGTCAAAATTAGACCGTAATTCAATATTTTTCAAATTTTGAACTTTATTGCTTCTATATAATTGTTCGTACCTAATTTGAATGTTGCATGAAAGTGTAATGAATAGAAACTTCTAAATGAAGGCCTTGACTCTATGTCAAAGATGGGGTTAAAAAAATTTTTACAAAATTTTTTGATTGGTACTATACGAAATTATACTATAAAATACAATATGATACTATACAATACAATATGATACTATACAATACAATATGATACTACACAAAAGTAAAGAAAATCGGTTACAAACAGGAGAAAAAGTTACTGAATTGTTTTGTCTTTACATATTGTCATTGGAAATGACTTTCATTTCGTTGGAGTATAGGAGGTCATTTGGGAGTTTTTGTGAGACAGGCAGATTGCACGACGAGTTTTCGAAATATCGGGATGAACGTGTTGTCAAAAAACGCAGCTCGGCGAGCTCTACAAGATGGCAAAAGACAATTTGGAAAAAGTTCAAAAACAAAAAAATTATCGTCTTGTTCGTCCCTCTTGCGGTGGAAGATGCTGGCTGTTAGGGGATTGAAGCCAAACGTTTCGTCGCGAGCATCGGCCGTCGTCTAAAAGAGAGGGGACTCGACCCCCGTTCCGGTTCCTTCCTGGTGCAAAGAATTGCCATTGCAATTCAGCGCGGCAATGCGATGAGCGTCATGGGCACATTTGCGTCGGGGGCGACGAGGGGTGGATTATTGGATTAGTTTTATTTTTTATTGTTTATTGCTTATATTAATATTATATTTATTATTATTATTTATTATATAGATTTTATATATTATTTATTATAAAAAAATTATCGGCAAAAAACGAAAAAATCACAATTTTTTTCTTCGATTTTCATTTTGGGAGCCCGATATCTCGAACTAGGTCTGAATAAGAAAAAAATTAAAAAAATAGCTCGGGGTAATTAGACGGGAGATCGATTGAGACTAAAATTGTTAGAATCGGACAACCGGAAGTAGTGGTTAAGGGTGCCCTTAGTTGTAAGTCGGATATGCGTCGGTGTTACATTTCGTACTAATTCGGTTCGGAATGTTATATTTCGAAGTTTTAAGCTTATTCAGATACAGTTGTGTTATTTTTTTTGCGAAAAAAATTTCGAAATTTTCGAAAAATATCTAAAATATGTGTATTTACTTTATTCCGTTAGGTTCATTTCCAATGTCGTAAGAAGTTCGTGCGAAAGCAGGAGATCCGTAGATTTTTTATATATACAAAAGATTTGTGAGGTGACGCATGGATGCCAGAGAAATTCAAATAAGTAGTTATGAGAATGTCTTCTGTTTACGAATACTGCGATAATGGATGTACCTCATTTCGAAATTTGCGACCGTATCACGAAAATCTCCATGTTCACGATATAGTAAATCGGACACTACATACTTCAAGTCCTTGAAGTATATTATGTGACATTTTTTAATACGACATTTATTTAATTTTTAATTTAATATGACATTTGATACAACACTATTATATAGTCATAAACAGTCTTAACACAAGACGCAGCCCTCATGCTTTGATAACGTTACAGCGTGTATCTGACGACAAATCAAGGCGGCACCATATCTTGTGGCGGTTCATTTAGAGTTTTGTAGCATCGACGCAAATTTCATGTATTCACTAATTTGTTAATAACTACCCTGTCTTTTGCGCTATTTTAAAATATAACATTCAACGAACACGCAAAATACAATAGGCACATTTGATCGCATTTGAAGGTACACGTGCCACGCCTACATGACATTTCTATTAATAATATATGGGACATCCCACACAGCGCCATCGAGTCCCAAAGTAAGCAAGTATTATGCTTGTGTTATGGGTTACTGGACATAGCTAAATATTCTTCTTAATTCTATTCTGATTTTTATGGTCGTTTCTATTTCAGCTTGCCGTAATCATCGGCGGTAGCAAGCAGTCATCTCTGCCACTAAGCTACGAGCCGACCTGCGTCTCCATCGACCCCAAGAGCCGTCACGTTGCAGTTGGAGGTACAGTCAAAACAGAGAAAAACTCATGAGTTTCACAACGGATGATAAAAAGCGGCAGCCATGCCGCGTACTGTCGAATGATAATTTATAGCGGTTGCGGACCATACGTACACGGCCTTTGCCTAACCGAGTCCGATTCGAATTCGCCGAAAATCAAAGTATATTATTTGATGGATTAGCTTACGTAAAGATATGTCGAATTTGCGCTAAGGCACACATGCAGTGCCCGCTTAACGCAAAAAGTTGCTACACGGCGCCGCAACGCTAATTTGACATAGTTACAATTGTAAAGTGGATACTGGAACCTCATTGGACTTATCATCCGGTAATACGCCGCCCAGATGGTACAACTATTACAACAATACTATACTTATTAGTAACATAATGCTTTAACTGTCACCACCAGACTGACACTAACAGTTCGATGTATGAGGACAGCTTTACAGTTACGTTGTACTCTTTTAATTTTGCAACCTATTTTGTTATAAATTAATACATATGTCGTAAACGTTTATTCCATACTAACTTGATAATTTGCCTCGCTACCTTCACTTCTCAATTTTTTATACGCTTTTTTCGTCGCTTTTTTTTTTGCTTTCCCATGACTCCGATTTTCCACCTTCCTCGCCGTTATTCTTATCATCTTCTTCTGTATACCATTACCTACGACTTTTTTGACATTATTCCATATTTCTTATTTTATCCCCACCTATTAAGACATGCAGTCTTTCTCTTGCCGTCTGTATTTTTCAATATCTTCCTTAGTCTATGTCGTAATTTTTTTTTGTTTCTTTTTTTCGGTTCTGCACTCCCTTTTATTCTTCTCTCCCGCGGTTGATGTTCTGACTCTGTTTTCTCCCCTATCCTAAAGTTCTCTTCCTGTTTTCCTCCATCCTCGTTTGTGACTATGTAGTCGAGGACTGATGTCCCCTTATATATATATATATCCTCTCTTTGTCTTCCCACCCTGTGCCATATTAACTTTACCCTTTTCACCCCTTAGGGTTTGAATTTAGAAGATTAAGAAATTTGTTTTCAGCTATGTCACAACCCCTTTCTGATTGTATTCTGAACTTTATTTTCCTGCTTTGCAAGCTCTTAAAAATTTCATAGTCTAACATAGGTTTTAGTTCTCAAATAGCCTTGCAACCCACAACCATGTATCTAAAAGAACTTATCCATTATGCACTATATGAGGTTAAAATAAATATTTACAACAGACAATTTCGCTGGCCGGAGTCAGCGAAGCGCGTACCGTTGCTACTTTATACGCTAAATATATAAAAGTGATTCGCTCTTACACGCCTGGCGTATGTAAGTAAACGACACAGGCGTACGCACAATCAATCACAGATACGGTAGTTAGATATTACACAAAATAAGGTGACTGTATTTTCGTTTGATAATTGTAAAAACAAACCGGCCGATTGCGAGTTGGACTCGCAAATGAAAGGTTCCGTACCACCGTACAAGATAAAAAAACACTCTTGTTATTGTTAACTATATTAAATTTTTATTATTTGTTGTTATAGCGGACATAGTAGTACATACTTCGTGAAAATTTTAAGTGTAAGCAATGACCTCAAAAACACCAATCACAAAAAACGTAAAAAAAACCCCGTTTCTTGTATGGAAATCCCCTTTAATTTTTAACTTTATTTTATTTTTATTATTTGTTGTTGTATTATGGCGGCCATTAATACACATTCTGTGAAAATGTCAAGTGTATATTTATTACGGTTCAGACGATATAGTTCTATGATAGACAGACAGCGGTGATAGACAGACGGACGGACAGGATCTTTAATAATGGTACCCTTTGGGTACAAAACCCTAAAAATAAATAGACAATTAATATCATATAATCCTTGCCAATATGTTCTGACCTTGGTAACTGTTAACATGTTGTGAGGAAATATTTTAATTAAAAACAACGTTTAATAAGATATCGTTTTCCCAGGTGCCGACAATAAAGTCCATATATACACATTGGACGTTAGGACTTTGACGCCGGGCGTTGAGTTGACGCATTTGGGTGCCGTCACAGATGTCAAATACAGTCCAGACGGCACCTACTTAACGGCCTGCGACGCCAACAGGAAGGTCATGTTGTATTCCACTGATGAATATAAGGTTAGTTTATCTGTTCATATACCAAACTGAATTCGTATCATAATATAGGTTCGATTCCTGCCCGGGACAAATATTTGTGTGCATGAAAATGTCTATTTATTCCGTGTCTGGGTGTAAAAAAAATGTCTATATATGTAAATATGATGAAGATCATTTAAGTATTTGCATTTGGTATGACGACCGCTTAGCCGGGTAGCGACCCTGCCTACGAAGCTAGAGGTCCCGGACTCCAATCCCAGGTCGAGTCAGTATTTATTTGATGAATATGGATACTGGTACCGGGTCTTGGTTGTGGATGTGGTGTCTTCGCTTGGTATCCAAAACACAAGCCAATGCTTAGTTTAGACGTCGTCGTGATGTATACGTTATTATTTATGTATATTTATTTATATCAGTTGTCTGGTATCCATAGTACAAGCTTTGCTTCGTTTGGAACTAGATGGCGCTATGTGAGCTGTCCGAGGTATTATTATTATAAGTGACGTCTATCATGCAATCTGCATTGTCCATTTTTGGAGAGTGAGAATCAGTGATCGCACCACATACTGCGAACTATATAGCGTATGTGTCAATAATAACTTATTTGCAAACACTTATTTGCGATTTCCTTTTACACTCATTAATTTTTCAATACACATAGTTAACATTTTTTAAATATACAAGTGTTCATTTTATGGCCGATCCGAATACAATGTCGTGTAGCGTGAGCGGGGGTGCTATGCCGCCGCAAACTAGCATTCACCTCGTGTTTAGTGTGAACATAAAGTTCTGTTCCATTCGTACATTATTAAGCTATTTCCAAGTACGAAAAAAAAGATTTGTTATTTATGGAAGTATTTTTTAAATTAAAAAGACTAAAAATGAATCGCAAAATGTTAATTCCGTTAATTACATACATAATTTTATTATTTTTCTTTGACTATACAACTTGGGTTTGTTCAGGATTTCACGGTCACTATAGTAGCTTTTTAACACGTTCTACAAATAATTTTATGATTACAAATAATTAAGTCATTTGATAAGCAAATGAAAATTATAATAAAGTTAATAAAATGTGCGAACTATGTCATGTCATGAAACGTTAATAAAACAAGTTAAATACGAAACATCATGAATTTCAATAAAATGCGTGAAATGTGAAACATCTGCTGTTTTTTTTTTTTTAAATATGTAGATGTTTTACACCCAGGTATGAAACAAACAGATATGTTCACGCACACAAATATTTGTACCAGGTGGGAATCAAACCTGCGACCTTCAAGTCTTCAATAGACTTTGATTTATTGCCGACGGTTCATAAACTGCTGTAAATATGTACCTAAGGTGTTTCTTAATTTAACAAATAATCTTTACAAAATTTGTGGTATCCCCATTGCAGCTGGCTCACAACAAAGAATGGGGCTACCACACTGCGCGGGTTAACTGCGTGGCGTTCAGTCCGGATGCTGGTCGCGTCGCGTCTGGTTCTCTCGACACGGCCATCATCGTGTGGTCCGTGACTCAACCAGCCAAGCACACAATCATCAAAAGTGAGTACTAATTTAATGAAGTATAGCAGAATAATACCTCTGTTTAAATCTGGTTATAAAAAGGACCCCACTAATTATATTCCATTAGCAGTGGTGCCCACATTAAGCAAAGTTTTCGAAAAAGTCATGCTCGATCAAATGTTTTTTTATTTTATGTGTCACAATTTACTTCATTTTAGACAATTCGGTTTTACGAAAGGAAGATCCACAACAGACACTGGCATTTTACTTTTAAAACATGTTTTTGATGCGTGGGAAAATTCTAAAAATGCTATAAGGGTCTTCTGTGATTTATCGAAGGCATTTGATTGTGTTGATCATCGGACATTGTTGCTTAAATTAAAACATTATGGTATAAATAATTGTGCTAACACTCTAATAGCACACACCTCTGTAATAGAATTCAAAAAGTTGATATTAATAGAGTTAAGTTGAAGGGTTCTATTGTGAAAATGGGAGTTCCTCAGGGATCTATATCGGGTCCCTTTCTGTTAGTGTATATTAATGACTTACCTTATTTGGTAGAAAAATCAGCCGAGATAGTGTTGTTTGTTGATGACACGTCTCTGGTATTTAAATTTAATAGAAATGAAGAGGAATTTTCAACAGTAAACTCTTCACTTTTGCAAGTCTTAAATTGGTTTAACGCTAATAACCTATAATTAAACGCAAATATAACAAAATGTTTAAAATTTACATTGCCCAATGTTAGACAAGTTGATGTCAGTTTGAGACTTGGAGGAGATTCATTAAGTTTGGTTAATGAAATTGTGTTCTTGGGCATTACTATCGACGCAAATTTACAATGGGCTCCTCATGCTATGAGGGTGCCTGGTAAACTGAGCTCTGCTGTTTTTGCAATTACGCAAATAAGAAAAGATGTGCGTACAGTGAGGCTGGTTTATTTTAGCTACTTTCATAGCATAATGTCATATGGCATTCTGCTATGGGGAAAGGCCGCTGACATTCAAACAATATTTGTTCTGCAGGAAAGGGCTATTCGAGCTATATATAAATTAAAATCTAGAGATAGTGTAAAGGCTCATTTTAGAGAAGGTAATATTTTGACAGTCCCTTGTCAGTATATTTATGAAAATATAATTTATGTACATAAAAACTTAAATGCTTTCTCTAGGGTGGGTGATGGCCACAACTTAAATACAAGACATAAGCATATGTTATCAATTCCCAGGTTCAGGCTCTCAAAGGTTAATAATTCTTTCATGGGAAATTGATCCATTTTTATAATAAAATTCCAAAAGAAATGTTAGACTTGAATTCTAATCAATTTATAGAGCGAGTTAAAGTCCAACTCATGAAAAAAGCTTACTATTGTATTAGCGAGTATTTAAATGATAAGTGCGTATGGACATCATAGTAATAGTTGTAAGCACTTTAAAGTAAAAAAAAAAAAACAATTAAGAAAAACATATATTAAAATAAACAGGGAGGAGTTTCTTGTCGGTTCTTCTCCTCCTAGTTTTTGAACTGGTACTTAATCAATTTATTTTGACTTTCAATAAGTGTGTGTAAACATCTTATATTGAATAAAAACTTTTTGAATTTGAATTTGAGTCAATATTATTATGAGTATAAGTCATTTAGAATGTTATCTGACACGAATGGGTTTGGTCCAAAACTTTAAAGTTGCGCTGACTGTCATTAAAAGTAAAAGGAATAAGGTTTTAGAATAAATTCCAAAAATATCAATTTTTCTATTTACGAATTGCCTACATATTTATGGAAATTAAAAGCAAAAAGTAAATAAAAAAATATTGAGAGGTTATTATGTCAAATGAAATTGTGACACCCATGAATCAATAAAAATATTATGACTTACTTATGAGGGGGGAAAAGACCGTTACGGAACTCGTTTATTTGAAAATAACTGTATTTCCATTACTTCATTGGACTATGTACATCAACATTTGTATTTACATAATAGAAACACATCGTAATACATAAAAAAGACACTTATAAATAGTGGCGTTATCGTAAAATAGAAAGTCAATTATCTCGCACTGTTAACGCACTGCACTTTGTTATGTTGTTATCGTTCGTAAATCGGGTCCGTCGTTCACAGTAATAATAATTTGTAATAACGTTTCAGATGCCCATCCCCAAAGCCAGATCACGGGCCTGACGTGGCTGGACGACGAGACCCTCGTTTCAGTGGGCCAGGATGCGAACACACGCGTCTGGAACATACCTAAGCAAGAGTGAACTGAACATATTAAGTACAGTCAGACAGAATCTATGGATTAAGGTCCCACAAGACGAAACTCCCATGCACTCGTAATTATAAAATTCCTCAATAACTATTTGTTGTGGTGTTACAATTTTAATGGACATTTATCTGGAGCATAAAACAGGTTATACTAGAATTACTTTTATAGAAATCAGTTTAATCTAAAAGTTATTGGGTCCCAGAAAATCAATTTCATGCGAACTGCATGACGCACGGATCTTTGGCGCTCTGAGTTGCCTGCGAATGACTCAACGAGCAAGTACCTACAGCCGCGCGGGTAGCGAGGGGTAGTAGTTGGAGGCGACGCCACATAAACGAGCTAGTAGCGCGAGCTACTCGACCTCTCCTTCGTCTCCTCCGCGCTCGTATTGTATGCTACTTGGACATCTTCTGTAAATAACTTAGCAAAGATCCATGCGTTGTTCTGTATTTGGCGCAATTTCAGGTTTCGAAATCTTAATGAAAGCTTACAATACAATAATCGTAACTAGTAGAGGGTCCGTACTTCGAAAGGTAAAAAAAAAAAGGAACCCCATTAGGAGCACGCTGTTTTCCATCTGTCTACACTCTTTTTTCTGGAACAAGCAAATATAAAGTTGAGACCAACGTTAAGTAATCATGTCAACGCCTCATAGACCTTTAAACAATTAAGTTTCAAAGTCAATGCAATAAAAGGATATGGCTTCCGAACACATATTTTCGTGCATCATTAAAACTTACATCATTAACGTTGATTCGGAATCTTGTATGGATTGTATGGTTTAGTATTAGTAAAAGAAAAAAAAAATCAAGTCACCAATTTCCTGCTACCTGACGGCTAGTAGTGATAAATATGTTAAGCAAAAACTATGTCTTTCATGCATCCAGATATAGAATTGCTAGGTTAGTGAACCGTACAGTACTACGGGATCTTTGCCACTTTGAGTTGCCTGCGAATGTTCAATGCGCAGGTACCGCCGCGCGAGCAGCGAGGGGTAGCAGTGGCCGCGCGCGCGAGCGAGAAACGCGAGATATCCGACCTCTCCTCCATTTTATGCTACTGCGACACTTTCTATAAATAACTTCACAGCATCAAAGATCCGTGCGTTTTACTATACTCTGTTGATCTCTTTGGGGGATGCTTTTCGTCGTTCATGGCTAATGTCAAAAAATTGTTATAGAGAACTTTATTATTACTCATAAAGAACAATGTTCACTTAAAATGAGTTATTATGCTAGTTACAACTTTAAACTTAATTATTTCAGCATTGTGACAGTGCTCGAGTACATTGTATCATAGAGAATTTTTTTATAGTTTTAACTTAAATACTGTAATACATTCAATTTTCCTTATTTCAAGGGGTAAATTAATATACATTTGTGCTCGCCTATTATGTGCTGAGTTTGTGAATATTAACATGTATAATGCAGTGAAATATCTTTCGTAATTCATTTAATTAAGTTTACACATGTATGTGTTTAATATAATAATATATAATGCCGATTAGCGTAAATAAATAAATGATTTGCATGCTTTCCAAAATACGTTGTCACAATACGGTACCCCCATAGCGCGAACCCGACTCGCACTTGACCGTTTTCTATTTAGCACAACACACTATTCAAGCAAGCAAGCAAGCAAGAGCTGAAAGCTCGTTATTTAACGACACCAATTTCGCTTCCTATCCTAAGACATCGCATTTTATGTTCGTTATGCGATTGTTTTACTATTGTTTTTGTATATAGTACAGGAGCTCAACGAAAGTTGGCATGTCAAAAAAATGTCTCCCTTGCTTAAAAAAATAACAGGCATCAATAACTATTTGTTGTAGTGTTGAAATTTAAATGAACATCGCCTATCTCGATTATAATCCTGGTCATATTAGAATCACTCGGTTTCATCTTTAAGTTCTGGAACTCAGAAACTTGGATACACGGTAATCGTATCTCAAGATGAATCGTGCGATATGTCGACAAGATAAAAGTATTTTCAAGTTAGGAGTATCTGATTTAGAAAACAGACATAATCGTAATAGTGACGAATATGAAAACGACCTATTAAAAACTAAAGACCTACTAAGCGACATATGCAATTAATATTCACACATTTTTCTTATTGAAAAATAGGACTGTAATATTTAGTTGACATACATGATTATTACAGTTTCATTATATTGACTCACAGACCAGTCAACCTATAGACCACGCTTTAATAAACGTCAGTACGAAAACGAAATCGCCAAAAAGTGGCGGGGTGCGGGGAGAGGTCGGCTAGTTATCATTGGTTCGTTCAGAATTGACAATTTAATGGCTTCCGACGTGCTTCCAACTGACCGCTCACAAGAGACGTAGTTATGTAGTGTTACTACATAGCCTTGGCAAATGCTACTCCCTGTCAAAGCGTGGTCTATAAGATTGACTTGTCTGTGTGGTTGTCTCAAGACGGTACAGTCAATACTGTACCGTCTTGAGACAACCCCTGGGGTTTTATTATTTTCTGTGTGTACACTCTATCATCTGAATCATATCTAGAAAACCATGGCTCAGACAGCGTGCTCCTTGTTTTGTTTGATAATAGCCACCAAAGTGGATCGAAAAAAACTGTAAACGGTAATTTGCGTGTAATTGTTTACTGTTTATTTTATGTTAGACTGACCGATTGGCCGAGTGGTTAGAGAGAGACCCTAACTGTGGAGCTAAGTTGCCGATTCGATTACCGCCCGGGTCTCCCGTTAGGGTCTCTAACCACTTCGCCATCGGTCAGTCATATTCCGAATGATTATCAGATGAGAAGGCATGCATTGAGACGGCGAATAAAACGAAACATTTTTATTAAATTCTCTGAACATAGACTATTAAGGAGAATAGAAAAATAGTCTCTATACGGTATTCTCTATAGTCGAACAGATTATAAAAATAAAAAATCAGAATAGAAGTTTTCATTTCTGAATATATTCATTGTATAAATATTTATAATAAACTGAATTATTTGTATTGTATCAGTTCAAAATAGTATAAACAATTTCGAGTCTATAAAGTCGTTTGACGGTTCTTTTCTGTCTGACTGTACATTAGGAGAAACTTAATTGTATTTTTATATTACAAAAAATTGTATGTCCATTAAATTATTGAATTTTAATAATTCTAAACTAAGTACACTAAAAATTATAAAGAACAGTTTGTGTTACTTTTTATTTTTAATAATTAGATATATTTCTCTATGAGATGTTTATCACGAAACAACCTAATCGTGTACTAATTTATTTATTTTTTTGCTTAAGTTTTATAATTATTTAATATCCAATTTAGCTAACAAAATGAATTTATTACTAATATATTTAAACTAGTGTGTATATACCGATCGACCATGTTAATTAGACAAGTGTATAAAAATAAATAGGAAGTGCTATGGCATTACACAGTGTCTAATTGTTATGGTAGTGTGCATTGTGTATTTTATACGTGTATTATTTACATTACCTAAAATTCATACAGCTGATATAGTATCGATAACCTAAAAAATTAAAAAAAAACCGACAAGTTTTTTTTCTTCAAAATAACAACTATTGATGGTTAGGTAATGTTGTCTCTGTATGGCGGATAGAGACCGACGCGACGTTAACTAGCACAGTAAAATAGATCACTGCGGTCGTCAATCTCGTACAGCCTAAATTACGCCATAGAGAAATGATATTATTGTGAAATAGTCGTTATTTCAATGAAAAAACATGTCGATTTTTTAATATTATTTATTTTTTACTTATTACTAGATACTTTATCATTTCTATCAATTTCATCCCCCACGAAAGATCTTGAACTTTTTTTACCGTTTAAATAAATCAAATAATGTGACACATTTTTTCTTTGTAGTTACTGGCAATACTCGTTTTTAAGAACAAAGATTATGTTTTATGAATCAGTATTTTTGTACTAATTTCTAAAGTATTTTAATTATAACTTTTTCTATGGATTTTTTCTTAACGAAGTGTGAGAAATAAATTGTATACACTTGTACTGCGGCTTTTATTTAATTGGTTGGTTTTTATATAATTTTATTTATTAGCTGCTGCGTATGGCTTCGCCCACGTGGTCTATTGGAAAATAAATAATTTCTGTATTTAATTATCATAATATCTGGGGCATCTACACACAGTTGTCTAGTTCGGATCTAAACAGATCCTGCGTCATGGGTACTACACAATGATTACATACAAATTTTTTTAGCAACAATATAAATTTTCCAACTCAGCCATGGAACAAATGGACTTGTTAATGCACACAAATATTTATCCCGGGTGGGAATCGAATTCGTGACCTTGGGTGCTGCAGTTAGAGTTATTAACCACTTGACGAATCGGTCAGTTAATTATAAAACAACTATCGTAAATTATTTGTAACATGTGAAATTACTGGTAACATGGTACCAATTAATAGGTACCCGACCCTAATGTTTTAACATCTATTTTAAATCTTAACAATCTATTTTAAGCAATGGGCTTGAACCAAATTATTCAACCAGTTTTTAAATTTTTTTACGAAAATATTGACCAATTTATACCTTCTCCTTAAAATAAAATAATTACACTTTTTATTTTCTTAGTTTTTTTATTATTAATAATAAAATATCCCTGTGACGTTAACTGGACAGATCCTAATTGCATTCCTTAAACTAAATAAAGTATTATTTTTATTGATTCACGAGGATTACAATTTCATTGGACGTAGTGACCTCACCTCATTATGTTTTACTAGCGACCGCCCGCAGCTTCGCCTGCGTAGACTACACATTCCTGTTAAAGTGATCTATTATTAACAAAGAGATGGTTTCTGTGTACTTTTTGCTGATATAAATTTTGGTTACTGTCATACAAACTTTTGACTCCCACCTCCCCCTTAGAATTTGAAAATAAAAAACTCTAAAACACGTCGTCATTTATTTATGATTAGCGGTCGTACCCGGCTCCGCCCGTGTGGACTATAGAAACGTTCCCCATCGCGTTCTCCCTCCCCTCGCCCTTTTCTAACAATCCATTCCTAGATAATTAATGTATTTAATTTAATAAGGATTCAAATCATGTTTAAAAAACACCTTCACAAATAGTGCATTATGTTGGAATAAATTTGATTGCCATAAAAAAGGTTATAGTAAACCAACCTTTAAAGATACACATATGCTGTCGCAGACTTTTGGTTAGAACTTTCAAAGGGGAACAATCCCGTCATACATGACTTTTGCTTAACATCAACCGTTTACATCAACACGCAACGGAAGCTCTCAAAAAGAATATTTTTTCCCGTTTTTGCAACATTTTTCGTCGGTGCTCCGCTCCTATTGGTTGTAGCTGATACAGTAATAGCCTATAGCTTTCCTCAATAAATGGACTATCCAACACTAAAAAAATTCAATTCGAACCAGTAGTTCTTGAGATTTGCGCGTTCAAACAAACAAACAAACAAACTCTTCAGCTTTATAATATTAGTATAGATTTAGCTTTAGTTTTTCACTGTGGAAAGCAGCGCAATAAGCTCAACCGTCCAAATGACGTCACAGGGATAATTCAACGTCAGATGGCATATCTGGAAAATTCGTAAATAAAAAAAATATTTTGAGAGGTTATTCTAGAACCTTATTCCTTTTAATTTAATTTTAGATACGAGTGAATGAGATCAATATTCACTTCTAGGTGCGCCGTTGAATCAACTTCGAAAATACAAATAAATATATCAATAGGGCAAAATAAAAATTTAGATTTCAAAATTCAAAATATAAATTGGTGAAGTTTTTAACAAAGTATGCAAGCTCTTTTTATTTCAGCAAGTTACTATAAAATTTTACAAAGACATAATTTTTGAAAATTATTAATGTGAAACGTCTATTGGCGAGGGTATAAAACAGATTGTTAGCGTGGCGACGCATGCCGTGGCGACACGTCTCCACGCTATAAATTTAGAGAAAAAAGAACCTTATGTATGTAGAGTAGGGTATCAATTTCTAAGTTCATTATATTAATATTTTTTATTTATTTAAGTAGATATTTTTATTAAGTAAATTATTAAATATTACGTATTGTTTTTTTTTTTAATTCGCATTAATATCGAATGAACTGACCGACTGCCGGCTAGTAAGGGGCCGTCCATTAATCACGTGATCTTTTTTTAAGCATTTTTTAACCCCCCCTCCTCCTTGGTGATACATGGTGAGGTTTAAGACTACCCAGCATCACGTGTATTTTTAGTATCTACAAAAAATCTTAAATTTTTAAGAATATTTTAGAATATTATCTTAAATACAGGTATAAAGTATAATCTTATTTTGTTCTGAAATTAAGGACCATGATAAAAATGTCTAAACAGAAAGGTTGCAGGTTGTTTTTGATTGGCATAAAAATAATAATAACCGAATGGTGTACACTACACGCCGCTTTTCGATTTAAAAACCGCGCGTTTGATAAAAATAATGGAAAAATAAATACACGTGATATCTTACTACACCCCCGTCCCCCTTGTGATATTTGTCAAACCCCTCCCCCCCCCCCTTTCAAGCCTCACGTGATTAATGGACGGCCCCTAACCAAATGTTAGCATATGCCCCTCTTACCTGCGTATAGTTCCAATCAAGCTTTATGGCGGAACCGAAGATAGGTACAAGTCGCGTCGCAGTAACCAGTTTTAGGTGTAGCGGGACGCAGTGGAGTGAGGGGTATATGACTATACCTGCGCAAGCACGCTTGAAGTGTTGTATTCCGATCCGCCATAAAGTTTGACGCGAACTATACCTTACGCGGAGCTATAGTGGGTAGTGGGGGGTGCCGTCGTGAAATAGACTATAACTATTACTGAACTCACAGATTGCAAGAAATGAGTTGTCGCAACTAGAAATGAATTTTCGTATTTAATGAAAATAAATGTCTTAAATAAATAGTCATCACACTCTGTAAAAAAAAATCATAATATTAAATTTTTCATTATGCTATATTTAGTTCCTGTCGTAATCTTGTCTTATATATTACTTGTACAAACTCGATGTTTCACATCTGCCAGGCGTCCCGTGATAGCTTACAATTATTTTCTAAGAAGTGACGGTAATTTTTTTATCGACAAAATCTTGGTAATTCTGAATCAGGCAAGTTTTTTAAAATACGATCAATAATAACATTTATATTTCTTTCACCTCAGTAAGTTATGTGGATTTTGTAATTTTTTAGTTATAAACAGCAGGACTAGGCGCAGGGGCGGACTGGAAATCCGTTTTGTGGGTGTGGTCACGCGGACGCGCGGGAATTTCTCGGGTGTTAAGAGCGGCGCGCGGGGTCCTTGCGCACTGAAACTCGGACTAAAACTCCCCATCTTACACCAGTTAGCTATAGTATGAGTGGTTAGACGGTAAACGCGGAAACGCAGGCTTCTAGTCAATTCCTACTTTTATGAATCACACATTTGCAGCGAGTCATGGCTGCAGAGAACTTTTTTTGTGTTTTTTTTTTAGTTGTCTGTTATGTATGTAATTATGTATACGTGGCCGTGATTAAATGTATTTCTTTCTTAATTTACAGTTATCAAAGTATTAAAATTCGTTTTTTATTTTATCAATGACTGGTAAACTTTCTATTTTTATAATTACATAGATATATATAGTTGTGATATGTATACGTTATTATTAATACTTATTTATACACTTTTTCCACCCAGACACGGAACAAATACACATGTTAAGTTTTAAATTCAAATATTTCGCAGCTAAATAAAAACATTAAAAGTTTTGTAATTTATTCGAAGGTAAGTAGTAATTAGAACTAAGAAAATTTCGTTGTGTCGTTTTATAATTCTCGTTTTTCGTTCTTTCATAATAATAATAATTACGTATACAACACAACAACGTCTAGGCCCCAAACTAAGCATTAGCTTGTGTTTTGGATACCAAGCGAAGACACCACATACATATAACAACCAAGACCCGGTACCAGTATCAATATTCATCCTATAAATACTGACCCGACCTGGGACCTCCAGCTTCATAGGTACGGTCGCTATCCACTAGGCCAAGCGGTCGTCATAATGAAGTAGCTATCGTCATATTATTTTGTCGTGTTGTCGTATATTTGATATAGTACTATCTGTCGAGTTCTTCACCGATATATGACTTTGTCGCTAAATAACTATCGGAATCATTGTCGTAACGTAATCAAAACCGGAAATTTGGAATTGTGTTGCGAATGAGTGTGTGACTCGATAAAGGCGGGTTTCATACTTCGCAAAATATCGCTGGTCAAGATGGATGAAAGGGTAAAGGTATTTCGAAGGTAAGTCGACGAACCAACGGATGCTGAAGCCTAGCTATGACATCGAAGTCAGCCTAAGGAGGAATCTGCAAAAGCGGTGACTTCATACTTTCATTCAGTAACTCAAAAATCAAAGAATCCAGTTTCTCGAATAGTTTATCTTTGTCGAGTATACAGTCCACATCCCATTTTCTTAAATTAACGCCAACCCATTTTACCGATCATAAATAGCCTAAGAAGACATGTTCTGTTCATAAATATTTGTCCCAGGCGGGAATCGAATCTTCGAACCTTGGTTCCGCAGTCAGGGTCTCTGATCACTCGGCCAGTCCTAACATATTCATTAATCACACACATACTGGAAGTTAAAATGAATTTGCTCAATAAAAATACAGTTAAATTGAAATGTCTTTATTAAACGTCTTTCATGATTAAAACTTAACATCTAACAATTATAATAACTTTATATTTAATGTCTTTTTCAATAAATAAACTCAACAGTTTTAATGACTAGAATTGTTTACAAGGATCTGTTTTATTGTTCTTTAAATATCACAGTATATTTTCATTTACTATGGTAACAGTTCACTAAAATTAAATAAAGTTTTAATGTGTAAACATGTCTTCCAAGGAAAAGAAATATTTTAATATTAAACTACAAACAGAACTCTATAAGAAATAATATTAACTTTAACATGTGTATAGTAAATATTTTATATACACCGTGTTCGGCTGAACATATCTAAAAAACAAAACAGAGCGGGTAGAGCTTATCGAACTTAACTAAAAAAATCAAGTAAAACAGATGGCGCAAAGTAACGATGACAGAGAAGAAGTAAAGTAATATTTTTTTATTATATTGTTTTTTATGACAACAGATAAAAACACTTATACATAATTATAAAATTAAAGTAACAGTTGTGGAACGGCTGATAAAATCAACGGTGGACAATTACGTAAAATAGAAAATATTAAATTAGAACTATATTCAAAGATAATCGAAAACATCGAAATAAGTATTAAATATAAAAAGTATAAAATGAGTTATTCATTCAAAGGTAATTTTATTAGATTTTATAATTAATTTCCAAGCTTGTATAGACTTGTCAATAAATTCAAAAATTATGTAAAACGACATCTTATGTCTAAAGCATAATTTAAAAGAATATATGAATGTTAAAAATGCTTGCGATTAAATTGCTCTAATCCACTTAGTTTTAAGACAATGGTTTCTAGTGCCTGCACTTAAAAAAAAAAACAAGCCACTCTAAGTTTCTTGCAGTGTTCTCCTTAGAGTGGTCGCGTACGAACCTGCGTAGCCTTAGCTATAGAACGTTCAAAACTGACAGCAGTCTCCTACTTGAAAATAAATGGATTTTTATTTTATTTTATCTTAAAGCATTCGGGCAGTCAGCGTTGTGACAAGTTTTTTCTCGGTATCTATTAGTTTGCGCCACATGCTTACTTTTGAATCGTTTTTATTTAGTTCGATAACGTCTGCGCGCTATTTTTTGGACTATGTTCAACTGGACACAGTTTATAGAGTAGAAAAATCTCCAAGCCGTATCAACAAACTAATATTAATTATTAGATTAAATAAACAATAAATTGAGATTATTTAGAGATAAATAATAAACATTATTTTACCATCAATATTATCAATAGGATAGTATTAAAAAAAAAACACTAAAAATATATATTTCCGGTGGGAATTTCTAAGAATATATATATCTATAGCAGTGGGTTCAAAAAATAATATAAATATATTTATATGTTTCGAAAATTCAAACTTCGTGCTGAACCATTGTCATAGTATGATGCAGTTGATCTGAAACAAAAATTTTAAATTGTAATAATGAAATGCATAAGATTCCATTAGTCTTAAAAATGTGTTCCAAGTATTATGATTTACAATAATAGTACATTATGATGCAAGTACAGTAAGCTGCATATTATAGTCAAGGTGTTTATAGGCACAAGGCGAAACCGAGTGCTTATAATAAACCGAGGACTATAATAGCCAGCTCACAGTACAAGCATCATACGACGTTTTTCAATACATTTGCGATTAAAATTAAGTAGATATACAAAATGTAATAATGGCGGGAACGGATTTGGCGGGAGGGGGCTGCTTTTCGCGGTTTACGTATGCGTCATAAACGGAATGCTCGTTTGTGATTGGTGTAAAATAAAAATGCCTAGCACTGTAAAATACAACATGACGGTTCAAGTTTCGATGTCATAAAACCATATTAATAGCAAATGTGTTGCAAAAAATAATTTAAGACCAAATATTTATTATCAATTAGTTGTAATCAGATAATTTAAGTGAGGCTCAGCCTCACCCACAAAGCCGCCACTGATACCGATTAGGACAGAAGAAACGGTGAACTTCGCCTACGTCATACTAAGGTTGCACAAACACAGCTTAATTGAGCAAATTATGTAGGTAATGGTAGCTTAAAAATTATAAATATTTTTTTGGCAGTTTGAACCAAATCACCAATGCTACAAAATACGGAAGTCTTTACACATTTGCACACCATATGAAACGCAATACAATTAAGACAATGTTAGAAGCTGAGGACGGCATTTTCAAACAACGATATCGCTTAAAGTGTTTCATGTATCTTAATATCTTTAAAATATATTAAATCACTGTCATCGTTTTATACGACGTTCGTTTTGAAATTATTATTTAATAAATTTAACAGATTAAAAATAAATCGTAAAAATACCTCTTAAAAATCCATTTATCAATCATTGTAGCTGAGTAAGAAGTTTGTTATAGTTGAAAAAAATATATTATATAGATTTCATAATTCTGTATTCGATGCTCGTTTTGTATTTTTCAATAGGCGTTTCAATTAAAAGAAATTAAATTTTAATAATTTTGCACTTACACTCTTTAATTTCAAGCGGTGCGCTATTGTGCGTCTCGCTTGTGTAAAGCACGAACTCGTATAACAAGGTATGTCGCCTTTGGGGCCAGTGGGCGGCGACATTCTGAATTTTCGTTGGCTTATGACATTCTCTTAAACGACCACCAGTTACTAGACTGTATGTTTACTCAAACCGTGAAAATACCTAGATAAGTTGCATAGGTAATTAAGTTGTTTTTGTGCAAATAATTTAGCACGGATTGACATACGCGAAGTATCCTCGTCAGTGAAGTAATTTTTTGTATGAGTGTACAGTGTGAGCTCTAAATCAGTATGAAAATTGGACGCTAATGTGGCAGGGTTCCGAAAAAAAAAATAAAGCATCAAATTCAGAAAAAAGTCAATAATTACATTTTCTTCAGTACTAGGCTCACAAAAACTTTTTGCAGATGAGCTGTTGTAGGCATTGTGGCTCTTGTCTAACAATTGTATACAATCTTCTGAGGCTGTAGTATTTTTTTGAACTAGATTTTGTTTTTATGTGTTTTGGTAAAAAAGTCGCTTACTTTGAAATTAAATTTTTCATAAACTATACAAAATTAATACTCGGAAGTTTTATTTACTCTTACATTTATAAACTCAACGGCTGTCGGTTCGGCGGTCGGTCGGGAACCCTACTAAGGCTCCGCTGTCCGTCCGTCCGTCTGTGAAAGGCTGTATCGTCTGAACCGAAATAGGTAATAATAATAATAATAATAATATATTCTTTATTGTACACCAAAAGTTAGAACAAAAATAAATAATGTAGGTATCTCTTATATCTATGTTTGGTAGGTACAGTGGGCGGTCTTATCGCTAAGAGCAATCTCTTCCAGACAACCTTTGGATGGATTGATAGGCCTGAGACAACAAAATGGTTATGATGTACTAACTAAGAATAATTTAAGCTACCTAAACAAGATACATATATCTATACCACACAATACATTTCAGAACAATACACAAATATGACACTTAAAACTTATTATAATATTTAAACACTAAACACATACATACCACACAATCAGATAAGCTAAGAAGGGCACAATAAATGATCCTTCACCATTCTCTTGAATTCTGATATAGATTGTGCGCGTCTTATAACTGTAGGGAGTCCATTCCACAGGCGAATAGCTTGCACAGTGAAAGATTTATCAAAAAAATTGGAAGAGTGCCTAGGCATCACCAGTCCCAAGTTCTCGGACGATCTTAGATGACGAGAATGTGTGTCATGAAGGAACTTAAAACGTTCTTTGAGGTATGAAGGGGTTGCAGGATTATACAATATACTGTAGAGAAGCGATAACATGTGAGCGTTCCGGCGAAGGCGAATCGGTAACCACTTAAGCTTATTGCGGAATTCAGAAACATGATCATATTTGCGTAATCCAAAAATAAATCGGATGCAGAAATTTTGGAGTCGCTCAAGCTTATCAAGTTGTGACTCGGTGAGATCAGAATAGCTGGCATCAGCATAGTCAAGTATAGGGAGAAGCAAGGATTGGACAAGCGCAGTTTTGGTCGAAGTTGGAAGGAAATTGCGCAGTCTCCTCAAAGACCCCGCCGACGCAAAAATCCTACGACTTAGTTCTTGAATGTGAGGACCCCAAGAGAGATTTTTGTCTATCTGTATTCCTAGACTTTTGACAGAGTTGCTTATGGGTATAGTAACACCATCCAGCACAAGTGGAGGTATAAGCGACCAGTCAATTCTCGAGCTAAGTTTAGAACTGCCAATAACAATGGCTTGGGTCTTCGCGGGGTTCACCCTCAATCCATGTGCCACACTCCATTCTGATATTCGAGCTAAGTCCAAATTAATATTTCGAATAGCCACTGATAGCTCTGCCAAAGAGGCTTGCGAGTAGATCTGCAAATCATCTGCATACAGGTGATAGGATGAAAGAAGTTGATTTGAGATAGAATTTATGAATATAGAAAACAACAAGGGAGAGAGAACGCCACCCTGGGGTACGCCGGCAGTAGTGCTACACCACGAAGAAAATATACCTTCGAGGCAGATACGTTGCCGGCGGCCCAATAGGTAACTACGAAACCAATCAATTACTGTCGGAGATATGTTAAGAGAGCGAAGTATACTAAGAAGGATATCGAAATCAACAGTGTTAAATGCATTGCTAAAATCAAGTAGTGCAAGGACTGTTAAATTCCCCCCCTCCATACCTAGTCTTATATCATCCGTAATCCTGACCAGGGTGGTGACAGTACTGTGACCACGACGAAACGAAGGTAGACACTTGAAATGTTCACAATGTGTATTACCTACAATGGCCGCAACAACAATAGAAATTAAAATAAATAAAAAATTAAAGGGGGTCTCCATATTTTTTTGATAATTTTTTTAATAATTTTTTGATATTGTATGGTGGTACGGAACTTTTTGTGTGCGAATCCGACCAGCTAAGTGTTTTTGGGTATAATTACACAGCTCATAAGTATAAACATTGACCTCACCTCAAGAATGTGTTACACTCCCATGTGGATGCCTGTACGCGACGTGTTTCCTCAGAGCGTCACGGCTGCGGGAGACGTGCGAGCACGCCGGGCAGTGGTGTCGTGCGCCCGCGTGCGTCTCCATATGCACTCGTAGGTTGTACCGATTGCTCAGACGTTTGTAGCACACGCCGCATACGCAACGACCGTCCGAAGGATCTATAATAATAATATCTGGGATATCCCACACAGCATCATCTTGTCTCAAAGTGAGCAAATATTATGCTTGTTATATGGGGTGTGAGACAATTGATATACCTACATACAAAATATAAAAATATTTCATGCACGTAAATATTCGTCCCGGGCGGGCGGGACTCGAACCCGCGACCGTTGCCTCCACAGTTAGGGTTTCTAAGCACTCGGCCAATCGGTTAGTTTAGTTTAGTACGTTGGTCTATCTACGACTGTAGGTAGAGAATACATAAATTTTGGGGAAAAAAGAGAATCTTAAATCTTTTTTCAATGGAATGTTTTTATAAAAGAAGTTCTAAATGACGTCGCTAGGTGGCATTGGTTAGTAGATTAGTTGTCAATCTTGTCTGTGGTTTTCTGTTTTGATAATATAGTGGATTAGTGGAGTCCAATTTTGGAGGACGAGAGTTCCCGCGTTTTTTTAAAAAATGTTATTATGTTATGTGTTTATTAAGTTTTTGTTGTTATCTTAATTGTAGTTTCATTTAGCGGTGGTCTTTCATACTAAATAACAAATACAGATATTACATTTTATGGTATTGTCTTATGGTGATAATCAAAGAGAATGTAGATATACGTATTTGACACTGACAACCATGTTGACCTACGACGTTATCTACTTTCCGCATTATCAACTAAACCTAGAAAACTTCTTATATTAAAGTAAAAAAAAATTGACATTCGAATTATCTACGTAATCAATACCTGATTTAGGTGGTCAATATAGGTCAATAAGTGGGTAACTATTGACAGTCGGGGCCGTGCCCTCAACGAGTCGATGTCCGGGAACAGGGGGAACCCTATACTCGCACCTGCTCCCTCCCGAGGGAGGTAGATGACCCGATAGATAAACTTTGGCTCTCGAACTAAACGGCCAGCATTACTCCTCTATTGAACTAATTCAAAGCCCGGTGGTCGTTGGCTGTTCCGTCCACGCCTGGTAACTTATACATGAGAAAGTCACGTATAAGTGGTTGAACTGTGAGACTGAAATGAGGTCTCAGTCAAATTCTGTGTGGTACTACGAAATACCCTGTGTACGAATACGCAATATACGAATAGACGAAAACCAAATTTCATTTTAAATGATCCCGCAAAGTTTCAGAAGGAACATAGTAATCTAAATAAAAAAGCACAAGGAATTAGGAAGTGCTCTATAGTCTGTGTCAAATTCATTAGGAATTAATATTGAGTTTGATCCATCTACTGAACTAATTCTTTCGGTGGAACTCTATGTAACCATAGATGTATAAAATACCTGAGAAATTTGTAGCGGCTGGTATAACAGGAACACTTGGACCAGGACTCACAATTTTGTGGGTACTGTACAAATTCTGCACGATCTGATCCAATTTACTCAGTCTATCTCTTTCGCTGTTCATCAATTCGCTCATTGAGGCCATGTTGCTTGTATCGAAATTTATAGTGTCTGATAAGACACTTTCAAATCCCGTCGTATTGTCGATTGAATTTGATATTTTACTGTCAGTTGATTCTAAGTTCAATGGAGAATCGCTAGGCTCTGTATTTCCACTAATGAAATTTGATGCGTTTTCCACTTCAGTTGGAGTCAATGTTGAGTTCTGAAATACAAGTAGGTATACTATAAAGTTTAAGTCAAAGGAGTTTATGCAAAATAGATCTAATATAATTATGAGCTCTTATTGATAGTCACTGTTATACAATTGTTAGAATGTGTTATATAATAGATTAGAATAGAATCAATATTATAACAATGAATTTACAAAACTTATATAATCGTAAACGTAACAACTTTATACATTATATTAGTGAATAATTCCACCATAGCTGCTGTAAAGGGGCATTGTCATTATACAAGTATAGTTCCCCTCAAACTTTATGGCGGATCGGAATACAACGCTTTAAGCGTTCTTGCGCAGGTACACTTCTATACCCCTCGCTCCACTGCTCTGGTTACTGCGATCACCTAAAACTGGTTACTGCGACGCGACTTGTGCCTATGTTCGGATCCGCCATAAAGCTTCATTGGAACTATACATATAAATTTACAAGTATATAATATTTAGCTGCTGCAAAAGGCATTGTCAGTATAAAAAATGTTTTTTACTACTTTTGTGAATTCAAAATGTCCACAATATAATTTAAAATAAAACAATATGAAATTGAACAATTATTCCCATGAGCTGTTGTCATTAATATATTCAATGACATTATAATACCATTTCATTATCAATTTTCTTTTAATATAAGTTTGGAATTTATTAATTGACAGTTCCTTGGCAAAGCTCGAAACCAAATTATAGAATTTTATTGAAATAGCTTTGAAGGAAATGGCAACTTTATAAAGTCTAGTCCTAGGTACTGAGTTTATCTTTGTTTCTAGTGTTCACTCCTGTGTACATATTTTATTTTATAGTAATAACATTTGATCATGTACTTGATTTTCTTACTTCAGTAGCTTTCATTTAATACCTCCCATAAGGTGAAAAAAATCAAAATCAAGTCTTATAATTGACCATTTTCAAATTGTTCAACTAAAATCTGTTATATTTTTATTGTTTTCGAAAGAATAGGCAATTTTAAGAAACTGATTTGAAAATTTATGTTTTTAGATCGGTATTTACATAGATATATTATATTAAAAATTCTTATAGTGTGACATCACGGGGTGGAATTATAAGTTTAAGTATTCTTTTGTAACAGAAAATTATTATGTAACTATAACTTGTTAAGAAAATTTTAATTGGCAACTAGTTGCAAATAAAGGCAAAAAATCCTATTTCCAAACTGATTTGAATCTTAGTTGCGATGGCGGCTGGGAAGCTCACGTCAAAGTAGAGGATCAAGATGTTTGGTCGATTTGTATGATATCTACATGCTAGTAATTAATAATCTAAACGAGAACTATGTAAAATTTCAGAAAGTAGTGTTGTGTGAATATACCGTGTCAGCATCTGTGAGGCCAGAGACTCTTAGAGCTTGTGCTAGCCTTAGCAATGAAGGTAATATTCTTCTTGAAGCTGTTACTTCTCCCGTATACATAAAGGTCAGGAGAAGTCGAAGTTCAACCACCTCACAGCCCAGCACCACCACCAAAGCTCCAGTTTCATTTTCTAGCTCCTGCAGAATTATATATTCTTTAACATATTCTCTAATATTTATTTGTTAATTTGAAATTTTAATATTTTGTGCAGCGACTGAACGCAGCCAAAACTTAAAGAGAGGGTAGAGCTTACCAAACTAAACAAATAGTTTCAAGTGAGCAGATGGTGTAAACTAACGGTTACCAAGACATGTTTAAAGTTTTTTTTTTCATTTTCTTAATTTTTTTTTGTTAAGTTCAGTAACCTCTACAAACTCTATAAGCTTGGACTATATACAGCCGAACACCACATATAGTAACATTCAATAATATAGCCATGTATTTACAATCTGTAAATATAAAGCAGCAGCCAATATTTGTAAATAATAAATGAAAATAAAAACCTTGAATAATTGTGCAAAGTATTGGCTGCATGAGGCAAGGATCAGTCGATGGGCCTTCAAACTTGTTCCACTTGCACTTAGAGTGACATCTGCTAATGCTCCTGAAGCCAGCATACGACCGAGGGACGTGATGACACTTGTCTGTATTGATAAAGCAACAGACACAAAATAATTATAAGGAAACACTTTATACCTAATTAGAATCGGACCCTGATCTTTAAGAGAAAGGGTACCATTCTAAGCTCAATGTTACACATATAAAGCGTTAAAGTGAGAAATAAGTAGCAAGCCAAAGACCTGTTTCAACCTTGAATAAATTATATTTTACAAATTAATCTATGCATAGGTATATATGGAATGAATATGCATGAATGTATTTTGAAAATAATTTTAATTTTTTTTCATAGCTGTGTATACAGTATGTTCTGCAGTTAGGTATATAATCAAACTTGCTCATGCTATAATAATAATAAACTTTTATATACTTTAACAATTTTAAACAACTTCAACTAGTGATTTTAGACTGCTTTTAAGCATGCACTTAGTGCCTATGTCAGGAGGCTACAAATTTAAATTCAAGCAATGAAAAGAAGTAGGTCTAATGTTATAATATTTTTAATTTTTTATTAAAGTATGGATTCTCAATATGAATATTAATTTAAAATTTAATAAAAAATTATAATACAATAATTAGACATATTTTTTCATTTTTGTCTATAAATTTAGTTGACAATTTAAGTATAACATGTAAACTATCCAATAACTGTGGGCCATACTGTAAATACAGGATGTTCTAAAAAAACACTGACAAGCAGAGAGGTAGAAGACCCGATGGGGAGTCCAAATCATATGTACCTATATTGACCGATTTTTTTTTGTCTTGGAGTTATGATTTTTTTCTGAGTTTTCAGTGATTATCGACTTTTCAGTTTATTTTGGCTATAACTTCCAAAATAAACTTAAAAGCTGAAACTCATTGAAATCTCAAAAAAAAAATTTATTTATAGCCGCTACAAATTCTAATTACTTAAGAACTCCTAGACTAAAAAAATCCGATAATATACATGGTGGTGATTTGGACTCCCCAAGGTTGTCCTAACTCTGCGCTACTACTAATCAATTTTTTTGGAACGTCCTGTATAATTCCTACATCGCAAACAGGTCTTAGGAAGGGAAACATTTAAAATATGGATTCACAATATGAAAAGCATGTTGAAAATTAGTCAATATGTCTAAATTCCTTGAATAAAATTATCGAAGCTTAACTGAGAAGCTGTGGTGTCAAAAATTTTAATAGAGTTTGTTAACAAATTACTTGAAAGTATTTATCAGTTTAAAGCGGTGGAATTAAGTACTGCATTGTAAGGTTTCAGAGTAGGTAAATACATAGAATTAAAGTTAATGTATAGTGGAAGTATAAACAAAAATAATTTTCATATACCAGGTCCTTTAAATTGTATTGAGAATAGTTAACACAGAGTTTAGTTTCACACAGAATCAGGTTATTACATTGTTTTTGATTAATTTTAGAAATACTACGGTTTGTAACTATTATAAAGTACCTAGGTAAACAAATAGATCCCTCTTCACTTTTCCCAATACATTTTTAAGATAGGTTATTTGTTAAAAGCCTGAATATTTAGTAGGTAGGTATACTTTGAAGGTTTATTAAAGTGAGGAGTACAAATTGTGGTCAAGTCCTGTGGGTGTACCTTTTGTCCATGTTGTGTGTTGACCACAGCCTTTACTTACCTACCTGGTGGTTGTGCCATCTCAATGAAAATTGTTGACTATCATCCTCATCCATGTTAAAAGCTGGCGTTGTTAAAAAGCAAGAATAAAAGCGATCCCGATTTATACCCGTACCGTGATTGTCTCCGCACAATACAATATTGTTAACTCAATCCAGGCTGCTTTATTTTCGTCTTTGTCTGGAGAACCTGTTGTCACTATTTCTGGACTGGAGCTGAATTTATTTATACAACAAATGAATGATACAAAATAAAGTCACGCGAACAGTAGATTAACTTTGTTCACTCACAGAACTTTGTTCATAGTCATAGTAAACTCACAAAAATAACTAGGTAGGTAGTCACAGTTCACTACTCTACCTACCACCCACACCTACTAACTATGTATGTATAGTTCCAATCAACCTTTAAGGCGGATGTGAACATAGGCACAAGTCACGTCGCAGTAACCAGTTTTAGGTGTAGCCGGACGCAGTGGAGCGAGGGGCGACTGAACCTGCGCAAGCATGCTTATAGCGTTGTATTCCGATCCGCCATAAAGTTTGATTGGAACTATAACCAATAATAATATAGTTATAAATTATAAATAATAGTAATAGGTAATTATTAATAGTATAGTACAATCAAACTTTATGGCGGATCCGAACCTAGGCACACTGGCACAAGTCGCGTCCACAGTCGCGTCGCAGCACAGATCATTCGCTGCAGTAACGCCAGTAACCAGTTTTAGGTAAGGTATAGCGGGACCACAGGGACGTAGTGGAGCGAGAGGTATGAGGGTATGACTAGGGGATGACTGTAGGTACCTGTGCAAGCATGCTTGAAGCGTTGTATTCCGATCTGCTACATAGTTTGAGACGAACTAATAGGTAATTAGGTAACCATTCTAACTAAATTACCCGCGTTGCCTGCGCGGTTGTAGTTATTCTGTGGTTGTAGTTGAGCATTGAGCCATTCGCAGTATTTCGCAGGCAACTTAGAATGGCATATAACCATGCGTATTGCTGTATAAAACGATTCGTGGGACCGTGTGTGTGACATGTGTATTTTCATTTGGATAATAAGAATGAAGTAACCTACTGCTCATATTGTTTCTTTGTGTCATTGACAACTGACGCATCGCACATACCAAAATCTCCTCCAAAAACAAATTCAGTAGTATGTAGACAGTTTGTGATTGGTGTTTACGGTGGGCTACATAATGTGCCCATGATGTACTCTAATTTTCATCAATACAAATGTACCTACAAATTAAGTAGGTATTGTTCTACTACTAATAAATTAAGAGGAGACTTCTTCGTCTTCTTTTTCTTAGTTAATGGCGTTTTCTGCTTATAGCAATTTCGCCAAAGAGGAGACTTTACAGATTTTACTGGTGTTTACTGGCAATACCAGCCACTGGCCTGTCAACATACGAGTCTTCTTCTTCTTCATAAATATGGCGTTTTCTGTATAAACCTACCAATTTCGCCAGTGTCGAGTTATAATTTTTATGTTTAGTCATCAAACGAGATTGTCAATGTTATTTGTGTAGTTGATTTTAGAGAGTTACATGTTTTTTAATCAATTTTTGTTTATAAAATAAACAGAAACATAAAAATATTGGTGTTAAAAACTTTAAGTTAATAAGCAGACCAAAGAGAATGTAGATTTCAATCTAATCAATCGCCATTGACAACATCCATGGACAACACAAATGACTTGCAGCGCCATCTACTTTCAGAGATAACCAATGATTTAGGAGTTTTACAAGATGGCGCATGTGAGGGTGACCTGTTTTCTGGCGTCATCTTGTAAAACTCCGCCAATAATTTGTTTTTTATCCGTTTCGTATTTGGGCTGATAATTGTTCTAATTAATGCCCTTTCAATAAATAAAATAAAAATAAAAAAATAACCAATGATTTAACAACATAACGGTGGGACGCCGCGAGTCTAGTACGACTATTTAATAATAGATAGAGCAATCATACAAAGAATTAATTTTAATTATGTGCGACTATAAAAAATATTTCTCACTAACGTTTTTAACTGAGAATATTATTTTTTCAACAGTTTCGTAGCGTTTGTGCGAAAATCTAAAAGACAATGGGCGGTTTCGTACCCAGTGGTGTATCAAGTTGTGACATATGGCATTTTAAGGGTCTCAATAATTAGCTTTATTTTATTGTATGACACCAACAACGAGAAATGTGCAGAAAAAGAACTATGAATACTTTAATTTTTATTTAAATGAACAATATTTCTAGCCTATAAAGTTTTTTACTTATTTTATTTGCCATATTATATAGTATACTGTGCGGTGCGGCTACCTGTCTATATCATTCCTATACTACCCCGCCCGTAAGGCATTTCACCCTTCTCTTTTATCCGTATAGCGCTGTCTCTGGCTTTCGCCTCCGCTCGGCGAGTGTGTACAGCCGGCGTTACCGAGACAACTGAAAGATAGCAGTAATACGGAGGCAAGAGAGATAAAGACAAAGAAGTGATTATTTTGTTTAACAGTTTTGACTGTTGTGGTTGTACTTACCAACGAGTATAGTGTAATGTGTTTGATATTGATTTACGATACGCACGTCACATCCTTCTTTTATTCTTTCGGAACGGAACTGTATATTTTTGACCTCGGTACGTAAAACGGACTAGATTTTCCTACTTTAGATTTTTATTGTGGCTAATTCAACAGATTTTCTTCCTTGCACAGGTTTCATGGTTGGTATCATACTATAGACTAAAGCTATTGATACGACCTTTAAAATGACATATGCCACAACTTGATACAACCTGGGTACGAAGCCCATACAAAGTTGCCCATTCACTTTTACGGAAAAGAAGGTCTATCGTCAAATGCTTCGAAACTACTGGAAGAACCATAATACCTTGGCAACAACCTTGAAATCGTTTGAAATTTGCCGTTAGCAGCGGAGCGGGGTAGTGTAAAGGGTATACGCGCCACGTGTATGCGTTGCGTTCGCGAGGTTGCATTTTGATATTTAACCATGATTTTTACCACGAATTGATACTGAAGCCAAGACTGTCTCCTCATGAAGACACTCCTCAACAGTTAATAGCACGAACACGAAATTTTGTATATTCATTGGATTTTGATAGCTAACTATGATATTCACCACGAATTGATGCTGAAGCCAAGAATGTCTTCCCATGAGGGCACTCCTCAACGGTTAGTAGCACGGGTACAACACTTTGTATTTAAGTTGGATTCTAATAGTTAACAATGATTTTTCACGAGGTAACTCCTCAGTGGTTATTAGTGTTCCATTTAGATCAAACTCGAAAAAATTACACAACTAATGCTATCTGTTGACCAAGTAGCAACAATATTATGCCTGTGTAAAATTTATATTCCTAACCCTAATGTATCCGATAAACCGCATGATCCGCACGCAAGTTCATAAAAGTACATAAAAATCAACTATACAGCGGTGTACAAACGTTCAAGTATTCAGATTGTTACCGTGTTCAGTGTAAGCCCAATTAAACTATAAATTTAGTGTGCGGACAACGACACGTCCGCTATATTTTGTAAATATCTCAACTCAAGAAAAGCAATCGAATTGGAGCAGTTCTACTTCAAAGGTGGTTTTGGAGTCGCCACCCTTAGCCAACCGAATCAGGTTTAGTTCAGGTTCTTATACACGCAACCTTACCCAACGTGTTCCAGTACGAGGTATATACGGATACATTCATCCTTTACATTATATTTACGAAATATAATTATTCAACTTAAACGGAAGGGAAATTCACTCCTATTTTCAATTAGTAGCACGGATATTAAACTTTGTATGTGATTTCATCGTTTTATAGGTAATTGTGAGTTACACCTGTAAGTTTGTAAATTTTGATGAAACATAGTTTAAAAAATTGTAAGATAAAAAATTAAAAAATAAATTATAGTTTAAAAACCTAAAAAAACACGAGTTAGTAGCAAATTTGCTATTAAAGTGTAGTTTTTTAGCTTTTTTTTGTATTCATGCAATATACATACCTACTATATACAACAAAGTAACCTAGTGATTAGGATATTTTTTTTCATTGAACATTTTTTAACATTGAAAATGTTTATCAGATTGCTGTCGTGGAGGAGTGTAATTCGGCTATATTTCCGAAATTCATGGTGGTACACAAAAGGCAGTGGCGTCAAAAGATGCAAAAGATTGTGGGGTTGTCGGTTCTGGGGAATTGTCTGATACCATATTTCCTAAATCGGTCTGTAACTTTTTCGGAAAATCGAAAATGGTGAAAAAAAGACGAAATATCCCGACTTTTCGGACGAAAAGTTGATTATTTCAAAAACCAAAGCCAATATTGAAAAAAATTAAAAAATGCTTCCGAGGCAAATAGATTGTCTACCGTTTGGAAAAAGAATTTTTGGAATCGGTTGAAAATGGGGGCTGGGTAGGTGCCTTTTTCGTTGATTGATTGAGATTCGGCTATATTTCATAAAGTTCTAAAGGTAGTCAAAAGGCAGTAGTGTCAAAAGATCCAGGAGCTCGCGAAGCATCGTATAACACCTACTCTGAAAATTCGTCTATAACTTTTATCTCGAATTTAATAAAATTGTTAGACAAAAAAGTATTACAAGTGTTTTTTTTAATTTTTGATGTCCATTTTCAACGTTCTCCAGTAGTTGCGAGAAGCGCGATCACTGTAAGTTTTTTACAAATCCCATTATCCAAATAATACATCCCAAAATATTTTCCCACTCTCAGGATAAAATAGCACGCACGTTCAAAAATGGCGTGCGGGACACTAGCTGGCGAATCATTCGTGAATTTTTCGCTCGAATGGATTAAGTTCGCTAGGCCGTCGCCAGGAGGGGCGCTGTCTTTATGGCGACTCTCTTCCGGAATGTCGTCGATTTTCTCGTCGGCGAATAAAAATAAAATGGCGTTTTACAACAAACGCTCCCCTCGATCGAAACGGACTCTAAAATAGTTGTCGATTTTTTCCCCTTCGAGATTGTGATTGTTTTAAAGGATTTAAGAGATACCTACGAGTACAGGGGAGGCTTGGTAATTACTTCGCATCGTTCGTTTGTCCTTTCTTCACGTTGTAACGGAGTAACGGAACCATGTGGTTATTTGCAGGAGATAATCGACGAAGATACTGTTTATTAATGGTGAAAATATAGTCATAGGAATATTTTTGCTTTAATAATAATAATAGGTTTAGAAGGCGTAAACCATCCTTAAACTTTGACCTTTTTCACGATGAAAAAACGTTGTTTTTATTAACACTCAGGCTGTAACTGTGATACCAGAAAGCAACTGTAATAAAGATAAGGGAAATGAGGTGTCCGCGTGGCAGGATGGCGGTGTGCGATTACTGCACGTGAGGCGTATTAATTTTACTCGCCCGAATGTGATCTGTCATCTTTGCGAGAGGAGAAAATGCCATATTTCACGGGTTTTGCGCAAGATAAAAGTTATTTTTATTATACTTATCTACTAAATCCTTGCTAACAGTAATAAAATAAATATAGAAAGTTCGCTCGTCTTTCAGGGTTCAGTACTTACATCAACGTAAGAAATGGACTTTTAAGAAGGGTCACTTGTTCATCTATTTTGATCTATTTGATCCTACCCTGCACAGTGCGGAGGGTAATGCTTTTCGCATTTACGTATGTATGTATGTTTTTTGTATGTCTATTTGTTTGGCATGCTCTATAGTCTAATTGGCTTTAAAGATTGTAATAATTAGGTGTCGTTAAATTCGTTTCAGATGTAGGAGTGATAATAGGTACGTAATGTTTAAATAATAAAAGGAGAATAAAACATTTTTTTTTCAATAAATTAAATTATTAATTAAACCGATCGAATGGCCAAGCTGTTAGAGACCCTAACTGCAGAACCAAACGTGGCGGGTTAAATTCCCGCCCGAGACAAATATTTGTGTGCATGAACATGTCTATAATTTCATGTTCATATATACATGAAATATATACATATACATATATATATACATACTTTAATATATACATACTTTAGTATATGTTATATTAAAGTATTATATCAGTTGCCTAGTACCCATAACACAAGCATAGTACTTGCTTACCTTGGGACTAGATGGCGTTGTGTGGGATGTCCCCGGTATCAAATGAAAGCTAGTAAATAGAAAATTCTAAATATAACATCTTCGTGCTACCATTTTGACGCAAACTATAAAACAAAGCACCAAACTGGGTGAATCCGTTATCTCAGGTATTATTATTATTGTATATATCATTACTTTAGCCCAGAAATAATATCATCGAAGCTATATTACGTCGCTTTTCGAAAACTCGGCGTTTCTAGTGTCCATTTTAAACTTTCAGAGTTTTAAAAAAGCATTATTTTCCGCCTCCCTGCAGTATCTTCTCTCTGAATTTTTTCACAGTTTTTGTTGCGAAGTTTTTTTCTTTGTAAACTCAACTTACGTTTTTCCATCGGAGTATCTGAAATTAAAGTCCTCTTTGCGATAAAAAAATCGAGGCAACATTTACCTGGCCTTTGATTATATGATGTTTGGATGGACCCTCGCAATGTAATGTCAACAAAAATTATAGGCCAGCTTTTACATATTTGTGTACGTGACTCAACAGACCACATACTCTCGCTACGCCATACTAACGATGTACAAATCGTTTGTGGGCGTGAATTATAACTGAATAGTTAGATGATTTTTTTATCTAGGTTTTTTGACGCCGATTCTTACCCAGATATTAATACGAACAACGGTCCTAGCATTCAGGAGAATACTAGTCCTATCCTATCTATGTTTATCTATGTCTAATCCTAATCCTATGTATAATACATATATAAATATTAAATTATACCCTAGGATTCTCCAGAATGCTAGGACCGTTGTTATATATACATATATATATACGACTCTATAGATATCGAGATATTTTAAATCGAACTTCCGCTACATCAAATACGAAAATTTCAAAGACCTATTCTACAAGTATGTATGTGCACAGATTTTTTTGTTCTTCGGTTACACGTATGGCACCCTGCTTAATCTTTTTTTTTTGTGATTGCACTACATTATTACTCTTATAAGTGTCGTGATAGCCCAAACGCAGGGAACCTGTTTCAAATCTATAAGGCTATGGGGCCGTGGTTCGAATCCGGGCGTGTATCAATGAGTTTTTTCTGACTAAGTACATTAACTATCTCTGACTCCGTGCCTCGGAGAGCACGTTAAACAGTCGGTCCCGGTTGCTGTCAATAGATGGCGGTCGTTACAATCCGCTAACCCTTATTGAAGCAGCGTGGTGGATTTAAGCTCCAAGCCACCTCATCTTGAAGAGAGGCCTAAGCCCTTGCAGTGAGGTATAAAAGGGCTGATGAAATGGAATTACTCCTTTTCATCTGCACAGTAAAATAGTCTGCGAGTAAAATGGCTGTGACAGACGGACAGGACGATATTGACGATATTATAAGTTTTGTTTTTTTTGCCATTTAGCTATGGAATCCTAAAAATAGTTTCCTATCTTTTTTTCAAATCAACCATTTATAGGTCGAGCAGAAAATCTGTAGCTCATTGCAGCGCAGCAACCCTTCGCTCGCTAGGTCTATAGATCACAGTACGGATTTTTCAAATAACCATTTTTTAAGCGTTTTCCTTTTTTTAAAGCGTTTTCCTTCTCTGTTTTCTAATGACATGATCTCGTCGCTGTAAAAAATTATGGAGTTCATGGTTAAAAAATTACAAGCAGTTTTGACAGCCTTCTCTTGATATTAACCTTATACTACCTAAAGAATTCTGAAGAGACTGAAACAAGTGGAAATCTGGGAATGCAACGTCAGCGTTATATGGTGGATACGTTAACAGTTCGCAACCAACTCTCTCAATTTTTCCTAAGTAGCTAAAGACGTGTGTGGTGTGGCGTTATCGTGATGAAATACTATACAGCCTTTTTATTGATCAATCTGGCCATTTTTTCTCAATATGCATGCTTGAATTATCAGTCGTTGGCAGTAAACATTCGAATGGATGGTTATAACCGAAGGTTAAAGCTCATGATGAGCGATGTCCTTCCGGTCTCACCATACATTTATCATCATTTTACTGCGTGTTAATCCGGGTTTCGTCACAGTCTGTGAAGCTTGGCCGCGCTTCACTGTTCATTCATTACCAGTGATCAGTCTTTTAAAAAATGTTATACTTTCACTTGTTTTAATAGAGAACATTACAGATGAGCAGGCGTTTCTTTAGGTTTCTTTTTCAGTGAGCTTGTGTGGCATCCAAACATCGAGCTTTTTTTTGAATGAGTCAAAACCATTATATGGTCAATGTCCAGTTAATTCAGCAATGTCGTAACTACCAATATGCCGATCATGCTCCACTTTGTCATAAATGGCATAACTTTGTGCTTTCTTACTGATACCGCATTAGGTCTAATATTTTTTTTGCGGCTTGTGTCGCATTTTTTCTTTCTTTGGAATAAAATTTTATGATACATAGTTTCGTAGGCACTTTCACTCATTTGCGCAGACTCATAAACAATGTATAAAATACGAAAACTAGTTTTTCCTTTATCTTTGTTTTACCTGAGAATGTTAACTTTGAATCGTGGGTATTAAAATCAATCAAGTACTACAAAAAGTAAAACCAAGTGATTAAACTTCAAACTTACAAAATACGAAATTACTTACTCCCCGACCTATTACTTATGAGGTATCGATATGATCGATGGCTAAGACGGAAAAAATATACACGTATAAGCATTTACTCGATCTAGTAATAAACTATAATCGGCGGCGTATAGTAGATGATATTCCCGCCACGATAATCGAAAAACTTATAACGAAATAAGTAGGAACGAAAAAACAACCAAAGTGTAATCAATCAAATCATCAAAGTAAATTAGTTAATACTTTATCTAGATGTACTAATTTCGCGGGACTCGCTATGACGGAGGTTGATTACTTTTCCTTAAAGTAGATAAGACACGTTTTCGATACCTCTCCCTAAGTTGCTGAACTTTATCCTGTCTGTTTGCACGCGCTATCTCGCCCTTTCGCTTCGTGACTAAATATTAATCTCGAAGTGTGTTTTGGCCTTAAGTAATTTACTTGCTCCATAATAGTGCGATAGTGGCCTTTTTTATTACATTTTTATATTTTTATATGACTAGCTTTTTGCGTTTTCCTTTTTTAACAGCTCTCATTATTTAGTAATTCGTTGTTATTGAATTATTTACTTATACGCTTTCAACCTGACCAATAGAGAAAAAACCGGCCTAGTGCGAGTCGGACTCGCACACGAAGAGTTCCGTACCACTGTAAATATAAAAAAAAAATTCCTTTCAATTTTGGACTTTATTCTATTTTTATTATTTCTTGTTCTAGAGGCCTCTGTAGTACACTCCATGAAAATTTCAAGTGTAAGCAATGATCTCATGACCACCAATCAGCAAACACGTGAAAAAAAAAACAAGTTTCTTGTATGCGGACCCCTTTTAATTTTTAACTATAATTTGATTATTTGTTGTTACAGCGGCCATAGTATTTATTACACACTGTGAATATCTCAAGTGTCTACTTATTATGGTTCAGACGATACAGCACTGCGACAGAGGGATGGACGGATGGACAGCGGAGCTTCAGTAACAAGGTTTTCTTTGGTATCCTTCGGGTACGGAACCCTATAAAAGAATGTGTTTGGTGTTCAGGGATAACAAATTGATTAAAATAACAAATTTAGACAATATCTTTCACTTACAGCAGCACATTATATACAGTATTTAAATAGTATAATTTGGTATACATTCATCGTGCAGTTAATTTTAAAATGTTGTTAACTCCATATTAAAAAATAGCATCTTATGAATGTTTTTTATTTATTCGGTGATACTTCATGTTTATTATTCAGAAATTGAAAAATTTCGAATCTGTTTGGAGTTGATTGCTTTTAAAACTTTGTAATATAAAGATAGAATAGAACAGTTAATTAATAGGTAAATTTAATTTTTTTTTAACAAGAACAATTATATTGCCATTGGTGTTTTTTTAAACTTTATTTTTTTCTGTTTCAAAACGAAATTTGTTACTGACTCGGGAATATTATAATAAATCTTTTCTTACAAAGTACTAGTTTAGTTCAATATTTAAAAAGCTAAGTTTTAGTCGCGTTTCTGAAGTTTTTAAATTGTGATTTGCGGCTGGGGCGTGTATAAAAGTTAGTTTTAAGAAATAAAAATATAACGATCTACATTAAGGTTAAAAGATACCGCTGACTTCCATACAAAATTTATTTGAACAGAAGTAAAAAAAACTACTCTTTGTTGTGTTTAATTTACCATCTTAATAAGTTAACACAGTAAAAATATATTTTTTTTAAAACTACACAGCTCTAGTTCTTATTTTTTTAAAAATTTGTATCTAAATCGAGAATTATGAACTTTAAAAACCAAAATTATAACCGTTGTCTGTAAAAAAGAACATATTTTAAATAATTTAACGTAAGTTTTACAATGTGTTTTACTTCCTAAGATGGGAAAATTAATACATTAACGCTGAATTAAATACTTCTGGTTCAATTAGTATGGAAGTCAGCGGTATCGTTTAACGTTTACCATTATTAGGTATCGACCGCCACTCTAACAAGTTGGTCCCTTTGAGTTGGTATTGGTCACCAAATGCAGAGGTGTGTGGGATATCCTCAATTTACATCAATATTGCCGTGGGAATGAAATAAATTAAAAATAGCGAGTAAACTTCAGTATGGAGAAGAACTTTGTTCGATACCACCATACAAGAAATCAATTTCGGTGAGCTTTTCACTGAAAAATACCTTAATATACCGTTTTTTATGTGGCTCTTCAGGACGATATATTTTTTTTATAATATAATATCTGGGATATCCCACACAGCGTCGTCTAGTCCCAAAGTAAGCAAGTAATATGCTTGTATTATGGGGTACTAGACAACTGATATACATACTTAATTACTCTTTTTTTAATAATATATATTAGATATAAATAGACATGTTCATGCACGTAAATATTTGTTCCATTTGTTTGCACATAAATTTAAAGAAAGCTGTTTGTGACACCGAGCTTTGAATTAGTTCAATAGAGGAGTAAAGCTGGGCGTTTAGTTCGAGAACCAAATTTATCACATTTGAACCATAGACAATAAGATAGGAAGGGAGACAGAAGGGAAGCGCGTATGGCACACGCGATTGGTTACCTAGATATTGTGTTGCGTCTAGGTCTTTGTGTATTACCCTTTACAACTAGTTAAACTTGTCTAATAATTGAAACGCGGATACCGATAAAAAAATTTAAAGTAAATAAAACTGACAAAATTTATCGGCTTTGTGTCGTTGAGTCTAGCAAACGTGCGCCTTCTAGTCCGCCACATTTAAAGTTCGGTGATCTGTACCCAGTTTACAATGTAGGTATACCTTTTTCTTTTTTATAGATTTTGATGTTTTTGTTTTATTACATAAATATTACCTCATAAAAGGTTTTTACATAAATTTTACGGTTATGGGTCAGCAGGGGGAGCTATAGTAAAAATGTATTCCTTTACTTCGATTTAACCAATTTAACTGCTGTTTTTTGTATTATATAGGTTTTCACCTCATAGCAAATTATTAGACAAGTTTAACGGATATGAGTCATCAGGTGGCACTGCCTAGATGGGTTGCTTTCAAACGTCGGTAGATGTCTCTTCAAAACAGAGTTTTGAAGGGGCTGTAAGTAAAAATGAATTTACCACCTATTTGGAAGTAGTAGTGTAGTATAGTGCAAGAAGTAGTGCCGACAAAAAGTTAATTTGTTTAAATATAAATTTAAAAAAAAGGTAATTATAAAATTATTTTGAAATTCAACAAGAAAGGAAAGGACAACAAAATAAAATTTTGATATTCATCATCATCATCAGCCCGCGTCTCTTCACTTCAGGATATAGGCCTCTCCCAAGGCTCGCCACCACACACGGTCCTCCGCCTTCCGCATCCAATTACCCACGGTATGGTGTTTCAGGTCATCAGTCCACCTCGCCGGGGGGCGTCCAACGCTTCGCATCCCAATACGTGGCCTCCACTCGAGAACCCGTCTACCCCATCGGTTGTCGATTCTACGGCAAATGTGACCGGCCCATTGCCACTTTAGCTTGCTAATCACTTCGGCTATGTCGACAACTTTAGTTCTTCGACGGATTTCAGTATTCCTGATTTTGTCCATCAAGGAAATGCCGAGCATAGGCCGCTCCATAGCGCCCTGAGCGACTTTAAATTTGTGGACCAGCCCTGCCGTGAGAGTCCATGTTTCGGCACCGTATGTCATTGTAGGCAGGACGCATTGGTTGAAGACCTTGGTCTTCAGACCAAGACCAGACAGAGAAAATTTTGATAATAATTTGAAAATAATCCATATTATCAACAAAAAACATAAGAATTGATGATAAATTAACCACACGTGGTTATAATATAATATCACATTTTAATGCGTAAATTGTTATATAACCGTTCTAAAAGTAGAACAATTTCGCTTTAACTTACGGAATAAACGTTCTTCTTGAAGTTAACAATGTTCAGGGCAATGATAATAAATTCGCGCGAGACGTGTGGGCGAGGCTCCTCTTTATATGGCCGACGAGCGCTGCAGAGACTTGAATTCAGGACATAATACAGACATACAACCTTACTGATATATCAAAAAGAAAAAAACCCTTGATTGTTTGTTATTCCATCACATATTAAACAGCATATATAAGCTGACGCCTGTTTCCCAGAAGACTAATTAAATTACTGTTCTATTAGTTCACAACAAAAGATTATGTCTATGTTGTAAAGACTACATATTGAGCATACAGACTTACTCATTAGCCGAATGGTTAGAGAATAACTGAAGAACCATTAGCCGAGGCGGGTTCGATTCCCGCCTGGCACAAATATTTGTGTGCATGAACATGTCTATTTGTTCCGTGTTAAGGGTTTCGAATTGGCATCGCTATCTCCGTTTCAATCCCTCTTCCCGGACCTATTTATGAGTGACAGAGACGACAAGAACAAATTCCGAAAAATATCTATAAAATACCCATCGAGACAGCTTGCGGGTCGTGATTTCCACTCCTGATATATGTATGAATTGGAAACAAAATTTACAGGGTCATTAAAAAAGGATGTCCCTAGGGCGGTATGTTTTTTTTTAAAATTCGCATTAATATCGAATTTACGGCTCGTTTATTCTAAAACAACTAAACAAGATATTAAAAAAAAAAACATACCGCCCTGTGACAGTATTTCAACTGTAACATATTTTTTTTTCTGTAAATATTTATACAGAAATACAGCGAAGACACGGGCCGAACCTTCTTTTTTGTATGAAAAGCCTACACCCTTAAGTCAGAAAATAAAGCAGTAAAAAGTACAACAACTTGGCTCGCAACTACATTTAAAAAAAAAAAGAGTCTAGACACAGAACCATTAACCCGACAAAATTATTCATAATATTACATCGATTTCAGAAATATCGGCGAGAAACTTTATTTACCCGATTTCAGTCGAATAGCTTCGCAAAACTCGGAATACAGATGTGTGAATTCGTTCGTTTGTTCAGTTTCCTCTTAAATTTGCATTTCGCTCGTGGATGGTTACATTTTGATTTAATTTCATATATTCCTAAAGGCCCTTGGTTACTATTATTTTTAGCGTGCATGGTGGATTTACACATTTGCTGCCTATAGGCTATTATAATTTTTCAGCAAACACAGTAAAATATAATAGTATGAATTGACTAGAAGCCTTCTTTCGCGTTCACCGTCTAACCACTCATACTCTAGCTAGCTGGTGCAAGATGGCGAGTTTTAGTCCGCGAGGTCCGCGCGCGCCGGTCTTCACCCCCGCGAAATTGCATTTGACATTTTCGATACTGTGAAGTGACATTTATGACTCTATTAAAACCGAACGCTGGTGTCAAATTTATTTACTCTATACAGCAAACTGTCACGGTCACTCGTTCCCACGCCGCAAGCAACCAAACGCAATTACGCTTTTTGTTAGATTCCAGTCCGAAACAAATACTTGTGTGCATGGACATGCCATGAACATGTCTATTTACCCCATGTCTGGGTGTAAAAAGTATCTATATTATATATAGATAATATAGTATAATAAAGTATAAATATTATATAAGAATATTTAATGTCACCACTAGTCTCAAAATACAAGCATAATACTTGCTTACTTTGGGACTTTGGGACTAGATGGCGCTGTGTGGGAAGTTCCAGTTATTATTTTTATTAATTCATAGAGATGTCGTTTTTAATTTTCGTAAATTACCATTCATTCTATGCTTAAAAAAAAGTAGATTTCTACCTGAATATATTATATGGTAAGGCATTGTAAATAGACTAACAGTCGGTTGTCGACTCAGCTATAGTCCTATGGAGTCTAAAATAAATGCTCGGAAAATTCAGGAGCAATCAGCAGCAACGTCTCCCTCGGGCGAAACGCAGCTGTGCTAGGGTGACATATTTCAAGGATTTGATTAATACTTTTAAATATTTCATAATAATATTCCAGTATTTCGCCGGTGGTTTTTGAGTTGCGTATATGTTTTGAGTGCCAAGTTAGTTATAATAATATGGTGTATTCCATACATAAAAATAAATGTTACTAAAAATGCAGAAATTAAAAAAGAAACTTTATTTATTTAATCATTTTTGGGGCAAGTAATAGCGAATTGGTTATGGTAATAGGGTAAGTATATGTGACTAATATTGAAAATAATATATTTATCAAGAAAAAGAAAATATACAAATGGACTTAACACGACAACAAAATTTATAAATAAACTTATATTCGGTCAAAGAATATGGATATTATGAGCTATTAAATTTCTATTTCTGTCTTGCAAAACGATATTTAACATTATTTTAAATGGCCTGACGTCACAACTAAGTATGTACGCCGTGCAGTATTGCCGTCTCTGTCTAACAGGACATTTTAAACATTTATAACTTTGTTAATAATGATTTATTTTTAAAAATTAGTTATAATAACATAATAAATCTGGGACATCTTACACAGCGCCATCTAGTCCCAAAGTAAGCAAATATTATGCTTGTATTATGTGTTACTAGACAACTGATATACATACGTATATTCTTTTTTTTTATGTAAACAATATATACGTATATATTATTTCATTGCTACTATATATTTAGAAAATTCATATATCATAATTATGCAGCTCCTCAACTAAATTAAAATAGTACGAAATAGTAAAAAAAAACGCTATTGAGATTGATAGAATAACCTATTAACAACCGAAACTTACTTTTAGTTACTGGATTAAAAATAAGTTTTTCATATAATAAAATATAAATACATACCTAAAACGACTCCCGTTTTATACTTTTTCGACGTTGTTCAGTCGTTTAAAATTTGACGAAAAAACAAATTGAAATCAACTTTTTAAATGTGTACATTTAAAAACTTGAAAGTTAGTTTAGAATTTCGTTTCATCCATAAAATTAAATTTATATAGCATTTCGATTGTCTCGTCCAATCACTACGCCAGTTTAGTGGTGTACGGTAATAAAATAAATTACCGTTAGGTAACTCCCGCATACCCCCCTTCACACCCGAAACTTGAGTCCACGTCAAATCCATAGTTCAAACTAAGAATTCACACTTTAACTAAACCATACGCTGCTGTTTCGTTCCTTTAAGATATTTTAGATGAAACATCTTGTACACATTAAAAAAAACATTTTTTACTAAAATTTATTTAATGACACTTTTATGGAATTATTTCGATCACAACAAAGCATATACACCCTACTCTAGTCAAAATAAGGTTTGTTTCATATTGAAGAATATTGGCTCACGAATTCAAGTCGATTAGAAGACTAAAAGTGTGATAGCAGTTCATTTATTCATATTTAAGTATGTATATCAGTTGTCTAGTAACCCATAACACAAGCATAATACTTGCTTACTTTGGGACTAGATGGCGCTGTGTGGGAAGTCCTATGTATTATTATTATTATTATTATTATTTACATAATTTATATATAGTATACTTATATACTATATATCTATATAATTAACTATATATGTATATTGTAATGCTTCAAATAATAGTATTCTCTGAAGTAAAAACTTTATACTACCGCATCCCAATTTTTTTTCCATTTTTCGAATGTGTTTTCTCCGTTCGAATCCTGACATAGCGGCTTCGCAATATGGCCTGCGCAGCCTGCGTGACCAGCACGTCTTTGGATTTGTAGTCAGAAAGGTAATATGGACTCGAACACGTCGTATATGATTATTTATAATAAATAGTTGAAATTCGATTGAATTCCATTGGACCAAAATTATAGGTCTAAGCGATGGAAGAGTTCATTATATCCCGTACGAAAAACACGACAGCTTAATTCCATAAATACAGTTTATTTAATATATGTCATGATAGCCCAGAGCGCAACGAACCTGTCTCAAATTTATAAGGCCCCATAGAGCCATGGTTCGAATCCGGGCGTGTACCAATGAGTTTTTCTGACTTAAGTACACAATATCACTGAGACCGTGCTTCGGAGGGCACGTTAAGCAGTCGGTCCCGGACGCTGTCAATAGATGGCGGTCGTTACAGTTCCCAACCCACAGTGGAGCAGCGTGGTGGACTTAAGTTCCAAGCCCCCCCTCTTCACCCTGGGGGAGGCCTAAGCCCCTGCAGTGGGGTAAAAATGGGCTGATGATGATGATGATGATAATGAGTTTATTTAATGATTTTATATTTTTAGCAGTATCTACTATAAAATATTTATACTCGTTACCCTTCATGGGTTTGGACATGGCTCTATTTATATTGTTACAAAACAAAACAAGTTTAAAAAAAATATTAACATGAGAACACCCTTAGCGAGGTGTATAATACCTTATTGGAGACCTGTGCAGTGTTAAAAGTGTTTAACTTAGATAAGACAGGCCAACAGTGTGTTCGGTTCTTTATAGCGTTGCCATAAAGGAATATTAAAGCAGGCTACATAATATATCATCAAGGTATACCCAGGCGTCTGTGCGTACTTTTCTAATGTCTGTGCATCGACTGACCATTGCGGACCTACTGCGACCCTGACTGCGGAGCCAAGGGTGGCAGGTTCAATTCTCGCCCGGGACAAATATTTTTGTGCATGGACATGTCTCTTTGTTCCGTGCCTGGGTGTAAATATCTATATATGTTTAAATTATAAAAATATCTAAATATGTATATCAGTTGTCTAGTACCCATGTTACAAGCTTTGCTTAGTTTGGGACTAGATGGTGTTGCGTGGGATGGCCCAGGTATTATTATTATTTATTATTATGATTATATGAAAACTACAAGCAGGGCTCGCCAAGCGATCGCCTCAATGGAGAAGTTTACTAATTTTTTTTATTCGCTATTAAAATTTAGGGCAAATAAAACAAAAGTATGAGAGAATCATGAAAATATCTCTACAAATAAAGAAGCTATAGGACATTAAAGTCGTGCTTGCAAAAATAATTTCGTTCTGTGCGGACGGCTCAGCGTGTGACGTCACGCTGCCCAAATTCATTGGCATTTGTCATTCGCGCGCTTATTTTTTATTTATTTTCATCTGTCCGGTGTTTGAGGTGGTTTCAACCATATCAAATTTAAGCTTTTTAGCTTTAAATAATTTGCTTTAAGACTATATTTTTTATGATTTAATTACAAATGTATAGTTTTCTGATTGTTATTATACTTGTAATATATGACGGTATTAGTTGCCAAATTTTATATTATAGTTCTAGGTCATTGGAAAGTATCCTATAAATTTTGATTCCTTTGAGAGTGTAGACATATACGTTTTTTGCGACATAAACGGCCGCATCTTTTAATCAAACTTAGTTTGATTTTTTTTCACAGCTTCAAGGGACTGTAGACTTGAGTATATGGTTTCAATTTCAACTCGATACCTCCACGCATTCCCGAGAAAAAGGGTTTTCACAGACAGACGGACAGGGATGGATGATTTATGAAGGATCCAGTTTTTTCCTATTGAGATACGGAACCCTATGAACCAGACTTTAGATAATTAGGCAGGTACATACTTACCTGAAACGTTTAACACTTTTTATTTCAGCACTAACATAAGACGATATCAATTTTGGGCAAATTATCACTTTGTCCTTTTACAAAACATTGTTTCATTTTAAATAAAAATAAAAATATCTACCTATTACATTAAAAAAAAACATAAGATATTATAGGCTTGGACAAAGTATAGGCACTTAGTTCGTAAAATAATAACAACAGCAAGCAAGGCATAATTTGTGGTGCGGTGAAACGAAACGCGGCACTCGAGTGAGCGGTTTGACGTCACGGGCAGTGCGAGGCAACAGTCAAACCGCACGAAAATACGTAAATTTAAATAATTTATTTCTCAGTCATTTCTTGACGGATTTCAAAAAAAAAATCACTGGCTTATTAGATTTGGTCTATATTTAAATTCTATCGAGTTAAATATAATATTTTCAAGATGATGATGCTTCTCCATTTTATTTTATCCGTTTTAAAATAATCGTATTAACATTATTTCGATTTCAATAAGATCCCCTACTGACCGAACTGAAAGAGGTATCAGATCAAAATAACAAAAATAAATCAAAATCAGCCACAAAATAAACCTAGCAGCAATACCTACGCATGCACAAGCCGAGATTCTTTTGGCCACGAAACCTCCCAAATAGTCAATATCACTTCAATCCCTTTATCCACATTTCTTAGTTAGACCAATCTTGGAAAAGGGGTAATAACGCTCCGAGTGGGTCTGCAGTAAATGGAATGATTGTTTTACGGAACCCCAACTGTAATACATCACAATCTTGCTTGGAAATGAGATACGATAATATAATGAACACAATAGCGGCTTTTACCCACAGAGAATTGAGTAGGTTAGAGGTGCCATTGAGTTGTCGTGATAGCCCAGAGCGTAACGAACCTGTCTCAAATTTATAAGGCCCCATAAGGGCATGGTTCGAACCCGAGCGTGTACCAATGAGTTTTTCTGACTTAAGTACACAATATCACTGATACCGTGCTTCGGAGGGCACGTTAAGCAGTCGGTCCCGGACGCTGTCAATAGATGGCGATCGTTACAGTTCCCAACCCGCAGTGGAGCAGCGTGGTGGACTAAAGCTCCAAGCTCCCCCTCCTCACCTTGGGGGAGGCCTAAGCCCCTGCAGTGGGGTAAAAAAGGGCTGATGATGATGATGATGAGAGGTGCCATGTGACGGTATCTGTTCGGAGACACGAGCCTCAAAAATAATTACTCACACAACCATTTATATCCATGCACACAACGAATACAATGATAATATTACGCATATGTAAATAGTTTTGTCTCAGATCTATATAATATTCGAAAGTGGTTACCTCGTTCATCCCTTTCCCTTACTTCTTTGGTATGATTTGATGTCGCATTTTTAGGGTTTATTTTATGAGGTCTTTCTTAAGTATCCAACGCATTGCATAGGTACTTGAAAATGGGACTGCGTATCCGCCTACATGCCAACTCTAACCTACGACGACCGCTTAGTCTAGTGGGTAGCGACCCTGCCTACGAAGCTGGAGGTCCCGGGTTCGAATCCCAGGTCGGGTCAGTATTTATATGATGAATATCGATACTGGTACCGGATCTTGGTTGTTATATGTACGTGATGTCTTCGCTTGGTACCCAAAATACAAGCTAATGCTTAGCTTGGGGCCTAGACGTTGTTGTGATGTATACGTTATACACTCTAACACTCTGTGGGTTTACCCGTAAGTGATACTGCGATCGCCCGGAAGTTTCCACATGAAAATCGTTTGTATTTATTATTTTCATCATCCCTTAGAAAGCTTTCAGGTTCGCTTATGAAAACAATAATCTTAATAAAATATTTGTTTGAAATATCGAAATTTTCCCAACGCTAGTTCTATTCCAGAAATTACGATCAAAAATAAGCTTGACCGCTTTTAAATTTGAGGTTTTTTTTGGAAACGCCAGAACGTTTGAACCGTAGAACGTGTGTTGATCAGTCAGTCAGTTAAGTCAGTCAGCGAGTCAGTTTCAAATTTTGTACAGTAATTTGAGATCGAGCATTTGTTGAAATTATACGACTGGGATACATGTCTGATTAAGAATCCAGATATTTTAAGGAGAATATGTGAAGAGGTTGTGATAGCCCGAGCGCAGTGAACCTGTTTCAAGTTTACAAGGCTATATGCGGCCGGGTTTGAATCCAAATGAGTTTTTCTGAATTTAAATACATTACTATTACTGAATCCGTGCTTCGGAGAGTACGTCAAGCTGTCGGTCCCTGGTGCCGTTAATAGATGGCAATCGTTAAAATGCACCAACCTGCACAAAAACAGCGTGGTGGATTAAGCTCCGAATCACACTCACCCTGAGGGGAGGCCTAAGCCCCTGCAGTGGGGCATAATGGCCTGGTGAGATGGAATGAAAGGAGAATAAAAAAAAACATTCGTTTTAATATTTTTTTCTAAAACATGAAGAAACCTCAGCGTTATTATAGGACGAAAATATAAACACAATTAGTGAAATGCATTTTATGGCAAAAACACAGTAAACTAGTTCAAGAAATCACAGTCACTGGATTGAAACTAAAAAGAAGTAGGGACCAACCTATCTTCATTTATTTTTTATTTCGACTATATTTTCTATGTCACGTCACGTTGATTAATTTCTATAAGGAAGGAATTGATATCTCGATAGATCGGAAACTATATTACATGGGGGGATTTTGGTAATTACTTAACTATTATTTCACCGCATTACTATCTCTAATTAATGATCGACCTCACATAACACGCTGTATAATATTAATATACAGTATGGTACTACTACACTAGGTGATCACTTCGTATCGTAATATTTAATCAGTACTAATGAAACGTCAAACAATAGTAATATAGGGTTTTAATATACTGAGTGCGTCTTCTTCAACAAAATTATGTATCAAATGCTATTTGACACGTAAAATTTTTGAATTTTGAAAAGATACCGATTATTATCGGAGATATTACAAATTATATATATATATATATATAATTTGTATATATATACAAATATTGTATATAATACAATACAATAAAGTTTGTGTACAATACAATAAAGTTTGTGTATTTACGACCCGCTTGTGACGTCACTCGGTGCGCGCTACGAAGAAAGAGATAACATTTAGTAGAAATGATCCACGTTAGCCCATAGTAACCGAATGACGTCATGGTAGAATATACTTTAAGTTTTTTTATCTTAAGCATTTTTGTAGATATCAATGTTTTTCTTAATAAACTTAACATATTTCTATGAAATGCAAAAATGACAAGACGCGCTCATTGCGGATTGCGGCCGTGTAAACTTCGTTGCATACTGGTGGTCAGTTGTCGTAATTACTGTGGTATGATTGTTTTCATGTTGACGAGTACGTACCTACATACCAAGCTGACTTACTAGGGGTGCATCGGTAGTTAGTTCGTGATGCTATGTCGGAGTATACCTAAAATTAAAAATAAAAGTTTACTGTGTTCTAAATTCAAAATCTGTAAAACAATCATTCGAACTCACCATTCGAACATGCACACGTCGAAAAGTCGGCTGATTGATTGAGTGAGTGATTTCTTAATAATACTAATAATAAAAATAGTAGTAGGTAATACCTGTGACATCCTAAACAGCAACATCTAGTCCCAAACTAAGCAAACCTTGTATTATGAGTACCAGACAACTGATATACTTACTTAAATATTCTTTATATACATACATTTATACATAAAGAATATTATATTTTAAGACACGAAACAAATAAATATGTTCATGCACGTAAATTTTTGTCCCGGACGGGAATCGAACCCGCTCTGAGTGAATACGAGTTCCGCCGTCGTGACACTAGCTCAGTAGGTACGTCATGTAAACTTAATGCTTTGTTTGAAGGAAATATGACTAATGAACGCGCCGTACGTTGATAATAATTCAAATTGTATGGTATAAAGGGCAATAATAATCTGCATGAAATGCTGAAGGCAAATAACGTCCAATTTGATAAGGATTAATACTGTATCCATATAAATTGCTTTCCAATTATTTCATCATATAATACCATTTTTTTAAACATAAATATAGGTATAGTAAACTATCCATAAGAGATAGAGATATGCCATCGCGGACTTTTCTTTAGTCCTATATAAGATACACAGTTCGTACATACATTATTTTGGTATATCTCAAAAGGATTGGGCAGCGTTTTCGATGAAAGCTCCCAGCCGGCTTGATTTTTTTCCGACTTCTTCGACAATAATCGTCATATTTCAACTAATATGCACAAAACATTAATAAATTATACACGCAAACCTTCCTCTTGAATCACTCCGTTCATTGGTGTCACCCATATGCCAATCCGTTTGGTAGTTTTTGACTTTATCGCGTTCAGATAGACAGACAGACAGCTAGGGACTTTATTTTATAATATGTAGTGATATTTACGTATTTTTAAGAGCTGTGCATACTGTTATTGAAATAGCTAAAAACATAAATAAAAATTTACACGAGCACTGAATGAATTGTTTCCATTGATAATTCAAGGATTGACTTTATTGTAAAGTTGGCATATATATATTTAATGCAATAACGTATGTTAAATAATCACCTTTATACATGTACGAAAAACGATAAACACGAAGTATTTTCTAATCATTCACTCCGGTTCTTTAACATTGAATGAAATTGGATCCCTCTTTTAAATTAAAATAAATGGGCAAAATTAAATTCGGTAACCGTTTCGGGTAATGGAATCCCTGATTTTGCAAAATATCGCAAAATTAATTCTCATTTATTTTCGCAGACGAATAGCGGCTCTTTTGCGGTTTCGCTCGAGTCTTTGTCGATTCCTTCATACGTTCCCAATAACTTATTCTACTCTGGTATCGTCCACGTGATTTCTATATTAAAGAAATTATTTATAACTTTGAGTGATTAATTTACCTGGGACATCCCACACAACGCCATTTAGTCCCAAAGAAGAAAGTATTGTGCAAGTATTATGCTTGTATTATGGTGCTAGAGAACTGATATACATAATCAAATATTTTTACAATATTTAGTCTTAACCTATGAAGTTGCCGTTCTTCAGTACTGGCCATTTCAAACAAAAAAAAAAAATTTGATTGTCTGATAATTCTAAATTCAAATTAATTTTGTTTTAAAAACATGACATTCTTTTTACAAAGCCAGTCTTTTGTTTATTGATTAGCGTTGTGTTTTGAACATTTGAACATTTTTCGTCATAATGGACACTTTAAAAATTCGTGTAATTATGGAAATTGAGATCCGTCGTGGCACTAATGCGGCACAAACGGCACGTAACATCAACAATTTACGGAGAGAACTTAATAAACGAACGCACAACCCGTTATTGGTTTGCCCGCTTCGGTTCTGGAAATTATGACTTGAATAATGAACCTCGTGGTCGTCCGGACATTTTGGTCAACAATGATGAATTGAAGGCGATTGTGGAAGCTGATGATACTCAAACTATAGCTGAACTAGCAGCGGCTTTTGATGTTAGCATTGAAACAATATTGGACTATTTGCTACAAATTGGAAAAGTAAAAAAGCTTCACTGATGGGTACCCCACGAACTTAACGATCGCCAGCGCAACGTACGTGTCGAGACCTGCCTCGCGTTGTTCAACAAGCACAGAAATGAAGGAATTTTGAACCAGATTGTTTCCTGTGATTTCCTGCGATGAAAAATGGATTCTGTTCGACAATCGAAAGCGCTCAGCAAGTTGATTAGATTCTGGTTCAGCACCAAAGCAATGTGTTAAACGAAAAATAACCCTTAAAAAGGTGATGGTCACTGTTTGGTGGTCTAGTGTCAGTGTGATTCATCACAACTTTTTACAAAATGGCATGAGCATTACTGCAGATGTGTACTGTGAAGAACTGAAGACAATGATAGAGAAGCTTGCTCGTCTGCGCCCAGCTTTGGTCAATCGGTCGTCCCGCTGCTCCTTCACAACAACGCGCGACCCCATACTGCACAACAAACAGTCTCCAAGCTGCTAGAGTTGGAGTTGGAAGTTCTCCCCCATCCGCCATACTAACCAGACCTTGAACCTACCGACTATTACTTTTTTCAAAATTTGGACAACTTTTTAACGGGAAAAAAATTCAATTCCCGAGAGACAGTACAAAATGCCTTTGAAGAGTGTTGCCTCCCGACCAGTTGATTTTTACAAGAAGGGCATCAATAACCTGCCACTGCGTTGGCAAAGATGCATCGATTGCACAGGTGATTACTTTGAATAACAGAAATAAAGATGTTTAAAAAAAATACTTTAACTTATTTCATACAAAACGGCAACTTCATAGGTCAATATCTAATATACATAAATAGATATTTTACACCCAGGCACGGAATATATACGTATGTTCATGCGGGCAAATATTTGTCCCGGGCGGGAATCGCACCCGCCACCTTTGGTTCTGCTGTTACGGCCTCAAACCACTCGGCCAATCGGTCAGTCGGCATAGAAGATATACACCGTGTTCGTCTGTACTTAGTCCAAACTAAATAAAAATAGAAAAAAAAAAATACTATATAAAAATATAAATAAAATAATAAAAAAACTGAAACTAAAAAGAACGCGTACAGTTTAATTCTCTAAATATAAAGTTTCAAGTGAGCAGGTGGATCAAAGTAACGGTTACCGAGAAAAAATTCACAACACGGACAATCAAAATGCTTGGTTACCTTACTGTTAAAATATCGTTATCGATAAGTACCTATAGTTTTTTAAAGGTTTCCATCTAGGTGTTCCAGTGCATTTCCCTGGGATTCGAACCACTGCCTTCTAAACAAGAAGCGGGCTCGCTACCACTCGGCTATCACGATACGATACCATACCCGTTGCAGTTTTTTTTATCCCTTAGCTACATGTATGGTGGCCGATCTGCCCCAAAAATGTTTTCGTAATTTCGCTACATGGTATAGCGGTTCATAGATTACACATACCTTTTAAACATCCGTATAGTGCCAATAATATTCGAGTAAAATGGCTGTTATAGACGACCAGATAGTTGAACACATGTTTCATTGTTTGTCTAGTAGATTGATTGTGCTATGTTTGAATTTCATAAGCTTATTGTAGATTTTCTTTCCACGTGTCGGTCCGTTTTATTTGAAATATTTTTGAAAAACATTATTTATTATCATTTGCCACGTGCTCGGTCACATATTTTTCTGCATAGACAACAAAAATGTAAACAAAATATTATACGCCGCAGAGTGAATATACACCACTTCATGTTTTGCAATATTCATTGTGAAAAGTCGTACTCGATAACATTTCTGAAATTAGGTACATTTCAAGTGTAATCTAACAAAATATTTGTTTAGAACAATAATATTGTATCGAAGTGTGAGACGATCTTGACGAATATACTATCTACTAAGATTGATAGTTACAAAGTTAGTGCATTGTGTAAACTTTTATGAAAATGTAACGGATTATCGCTTCTGTACATGGAAGATAAATTCCAAATATCGCTTTCATCTCGAAACGACTTGATACAAATAACGGGTTACGAAACATACCTACGCAGAATATTGTTAATCCGATTAAATTCTTTGATAAAGGTTCGTTAAAAGGTTACAGAATTAAATACGAACATGGATAATTTTATCTGTCAAAATGAACGCATTTTAATGAACCCGTACCTAAGTGGACGTGGGCTTTTGATGAATTCCGTCAAATGAGAATCCTTATTTAATGAATCAGGGCGTTCATTACGTATGTTTGAATTTAGTTTTTAATTTAATATTATAGCAGTGACATTGTGTATTGGCAGAGATTTATTCCTATCTTACGATAAAATTAATATATCAGATGCTAAATATATTTACACACACCCAAGAAACTAGTAAATAATGTTTGTAAAAGGTAAAAAAATTAGATTAATATAATAATCTACATACAAACATACTGCCTGTTATGAGGCTAATGCCTACGAAAGACCTTGGGTTGGGCTGAATTGCCTGTGATTGAGTCAATGCCCAGGTATTACACCCACAAGGGTAGCGTAGGTTGTAGTAGGAGGGGGGCGGACGCCGCTTGCGAGAGTAAGTAGCGCGAGCTATCCGACCTCTTCTTCTTCTCCTGCTCTATTTTTTATGCTACTGCGACGTTTTCTGTGAATAACTTCACAGCGGCAAAGATCCGTGCGTAATACTATAGGTACGCTTCGCGCTATAGCTACATTACAATAGATATTTTATTATATAGCTACAATATTTTATTGTCCTGATTTATTAAAATTTATAATATTTATTTTTTTACCATCTTATCTTTGTGATGAATTAAATAGTAGGCGGTATAAAAGACGTCTTGACTGAGTTATCACCAAACCAAAATTGCTGGAGTACCTACGTAAAAGCATGTAGTTAATGCATTTTATAAGGAAAATGTCGAAGACGATCGAATTTAATAATATCGACGGTAAAAGCTGATGCTAATATGACTGAAGAATCGAATGAATCAAAAAATTAAGTGAAAAAATATTAAGAGTGGGTTCTCTAGAAAGAGTGAAATAATTAAATAAATAACTGTATTTTTACCTAAACTTTAAAATTTTATTTTATCTATCGTCCTTAACTTATAACTTAATAACTAAAATTTATCTATTCGGCCACGCACGACGGATAATCAAATACTTTTATTACAAAAGGAATAAAATCTAAAAAAGAAAATATAATTAATTAATTATATTAATTAATTAATTATATAATTTTTTTAGGTCACCTCATGAATATTTTATTTTTTAACGTTATTTTTGGTCATCGTTATTTTATAATTTATTATTTCTTAAAGATTACTACTTAGACATGTGTCCAGTAAAGGCATGTTTTTAGACTGATGTTCAAAACGAAGAAAAAGCCATTTAAAAAAAAACACATCAACTGCAGCTCCTCTTGGTGGCCTATAACCGTAAAACATGTCTAAAAACTTGCTTTATTTTGATAACCATGCGATGCGACAAACTTTATCGAAACTGGCTCAATAGTTTTGGGTAAAAAAGATAACAAACACGCAACCTCTTATCCCAAACGTATATACCGATCTTCGTTCCACCGTGGGTAAAATGAAATTATAAAAGAAAAGAGCGCACTATTACATTATCAAAAAACAGTTCTATGAAAAAAATTAAGAACCCGACTACGTAAAAATCAATTAACTGAAAAAAAGCCTATAAAGTATAGAATGTGAATAAAATACAGTATCTTAAAAATATGACTCCAAGAAGTTATTTAAGGGAAGTTTATTTATGTTCAAGCACAGCCATGGCTAAAAGTTAGTACTATAAATATTTTTAGATACTTATGCCTTCAATATACTTTTTTTTTACTTTAAAAATGGAATGGAAAAACGTCTAAATCATCTAATTTTCTGCAAGATCTCGAAAGGTTTTAAAAACATTTCAGTTATACATTTAATTTGATAGCTTTTTGGATTATTCTACTTTCTTCTTTTTAAAGGTACGTACTGAATATTGAATTCCATTTTGCTTTCTCTTTGTGACACATAACACAAGTGAACGAATGAACCGAACTGCCAATACCACTTTCGTTCATTCAACGTTCATGTGTACATTGGGAGTTATCTTAAAGCTACTACATGCCCAATTTCTAGAAAGGGAAACTAAGATAGAGGCTCAAGCTCGCGATGAGAGCATGTGACGCTTCCTTCACGATATTGTTATTTGCGAAATAATACGTCATGATGGAAAACTCACCAAGTGAATGCAAGATTTTGAAGTGTCTCAATAATTTATAAAAAAAAATTATTATTAAATATGGTTATAACATAACGTGTTACAAGTAATTGAATTCATTCAGGATAAAATAGTTATAAAAATACAGACATTTGATTATATTACTAAGCGCCCTCTAGTCGATCTGGGTAATTTGTTGGATAATTGACCATTCATAAAATTTTTAACTTTAGTCCGTTATATAAATTTTTTTTGAAAGAATAGAGAACTTTAAGAAACTAATTTGTAAATTATTTATTATATCAAGATCGTTATTTACGAATATACTTAAATATCTTTAAAAATTCTTATAGCGTGACGTCACAAGGAGAAATTTTAATTTAAATCATCACCGTTAAATATTAAAAAAAAAACAATGTCGCAGAACTTTTAATAGTCAGTGTGACATCTGTCAAACTCTCTGTTTTAGGGTTTCGTAGCCAAATAATCCAAATAGAAAAAACAGAACCCTTATATTTTCATCCTGTCTGTCTGTATGTATCTTTATATCTCCATCTTTTTATAAATTTTGATGAAACACAGCCAAATTTTCTTCATGTATGTACCGCCATATATTTCTGTGTTTTTGGCATGTTTTTGGTAAATTTCAGTTTCTTTTCACTCGCTTGTTACTACGTCACACACTTTAGGATATAGTAACTGAGTAACAGCTATATACTACAAGTTAAAAACATTATTTTAAAGCCTATAAATAAACTTCAAAATTGTTTAATATTCAGGTTTATTCTTAAAACTTATATTTCAGAAGTCATTGTCGAAAGTTGTCGTGATAGCCCAGAGCGCAACGAACCTGTCTCAAATTTATAAGGCCCCATAGGGCCATGGTTCGAATCCGGGCGTGTACCAATGAGTTTTTCTGACTTAAGTACACAATATCACTGAGACCGTGCTTCGGAGGGCACGTTAAGCAGTCGGTCCCGGACGCTGTCAATAGATGGCGGTCGTTACAGTTCCCAACCCACAGTGGAGCAGCGTGGTGGACTTAAGTTCCAAGCCCCCCCTCTTCACCCTGGGGAGGCCTAAGCCCCTGCAGTGGGGTAAAAATGGGCTGATGATGATGATGATGTCGAAAGTTTGAAATTAAATATTTTTTGTTTGAGTCAAAAAATGCAGTTTCAGTATTTATTGTGGGTAAAAGAATATAATATGTTGCATACTTAGTTCAACAATAATGAATTTAATAAAGTAATAAATGTAGAAATCTTTTTCGTGCAATTTATCTCAACACAGGGTTACTGAGTACGAGTATTCCACATGTTTAAAATCACATTTATCTATATCCATGATTAAACCATAGGCTTTAAAATAAAGTTATTTACTTTGAATTACCTATTGTTGTAGCAACTGAATTGACAATTTAATATTTTATAAAATAAACTGTAACAATTAAATGATTTTTTTTGTTTAAATTTCGTCGATATCGAAGGTTGTACCTATAGATAAAGAAAGAGTTATAGTATCCATTCAAAGGTTGTCTGGAGGAGATCGCTTTTAACGATAAAACCGCTTTTTGTACCAAATTTTGTTACCGAGATACTTTGTTTTTGTTTAAATTACTTTTTGGTGTCAAATAAAGAATATTATCTATACTAATATTATAAAGCTGAAGAGTTTGTTTGTTTGTTTGTTTGTTTGTTTGTTTGTTTGTTTGTTTGTTTGTTTGTTTGTTTGTTTGTTTGTTTGTTTGTTTGTTTGTTTGTTTGTTTGTTTGTTTGTTTGAACGCGCAAATCTCAGGAACTACTATTTCGAATTGAAAAATTATTTTTTTGTTGGATAGTCCATTTATCGAGGAAGGCTATAGGCTATACTACATCACGCTACGACCAATAGGAGTGGAACATCAATGAAAAATGTTGCAAAAACGGGAAAAATTATTCCTTTTGAGTGCTTTCGTTGCGCGCGCTGCGTAAATGGTTGATGTTAACTAATAATAATGTATTACGGAATTGTTCCCCTTTAAAAATTCTAACCAAAAGTCCGCGACAGCATATGTGTATCTTTTAAGGTTAACTTACTATAACCTTTTTTATGATAATCAAATTTGTTCGACATAATGTACTATTTGCGAAGATGTTTTTTAAACGTGATATTAATCCTTATCAAATTAAATACGTTAGTTGTCTTAAGCATTTCATGCATATTATAATTGCCCTTTACATCATACAATTTAAATTAATATCTTAACAGTTTTTATTGAAATTTAAATACTTTAGCGGGAGAAAATAAATTCGCTGTCTGCCTCTGTTCGTTAACTTTTTACTTCTAAACCAATAGACTTTGATACGGTTTTTAGTAATATCTTATTTTCTTTTTATCTTATAATCTATATAATAGAAATACTTATTATAAAGCTGAAGAGTTTGTTTGTTTGTTTGATAGATTGATTGATTGTTTGTTTGATTGATTGATTGTTTGTTTGTTTGTTAGTTTGTTTGTTTGTTGGTTGGTTCGTTCGTTCGTTCGTTTGTTTGTTTAAACGCGCAAATCTCAGGAACTACTGGTTCAAATTGAAAAATTATTTTTGTGTTGGATAGTCCATTTATTGAGGAAGGCTATAGGTTATACTACATCACGCTACGACCAATAGGAGTGGAGCATCAATGAAAAATGTTGCAAAACGGGAAAAATTATTCCTTTTGAGAGCTTCCATCGCGCGCGCTGATTGATTTGATGATTGATTGATTGAATGATTGATTGATTGTTGGTTGGTTGGTTGGTTCGTTCGTTTGTTTGTTTGAATTTGTTAATCTCTGAAACTACCAGTCGGATTTGAAAAATTCTTTTTGCCTTTGATAGCCTGAATCTAGCGGAGGGTTATAGGCTATATATATATATTTGAAAACGAACTGTCTGTCTATTCGAGCAAATCGGCTTCGGCCAAAACGGCTTAACCGATTTTGATGAAACTTTACACATATAACAGGATGTAATCTTTTGACTACACCCTTTCCATATGTGACATACAGAACTTTTTGTATGTCTGTCTGTAAATCCATATGTCTAAACCTATTTAAATGAAACATCAATGAATATGAAAAGAAGGTCGTTAAAACTAACAAATGTTGCTTTTTGTCCGTCTGTCTGTCTGTACGTGTATCTGTCTATTTGAGCTAATCTCCAAAACGGCTAAACAGATTTTAAAGAAACTTTGCAGACGGGAAAGAAGGTTGTCAAGATATTTGACATTAACTACTTTTTGTCCGTCTGTTTGTCTGTATGTCTATTCAATCCAATTTTATCTATTCGAGCTAATTTCCAATACGACTGAACAGATTTTAATGAAACTTTGCAGACGTGAAAGAAGGTTGTCAAGAGTGTCATAAGCTACTTTTTGTGTTTGTCTGTCTATCTGTCTGTCGTTTGTCCTCACTGATCTAGCAACGTACAGCCGAAAGTACTAAGTCTAGGAAGCTTAAATTTGGAACATAAGTTTATTTTATAACGTGAGCGTTATAAAGTTAAGAAAGGCTTTTTTAGAAATTTCAAACTTAAGGATGGGAATGGAGGGACTTAAATAGTGACGTGTTTCAGGGTTTTTAGATTTTCACATTTTAAGATTGGGAAACGGGAGATGAAAAATTGTATGGGTTTTTTAAAGGGTGGAAGGGGAATGAAGATTGAAAGTTTGAATGGGTGTGACCAAAATTGGTTCCAGCAAAAAGTACGTTTAAACCATCTCGAACGTTAATAGTACCTATAACAGGAATTTGTAGTCTGCGCAAGCGAAGCTGCGGGCGGTCGCTAGTTGTTATTATAATTTTATAAAATTTCTCATCTGTTCGCAGTGTTCTTTGATAGATTTAACTACCGAGGCACGAACTCGGGTCTCTCGGGGGTTGAGAGCATAACGTTTACAAGCCTCGGTGTGAAGGTAATCCCGGTTTATGGGAGAAAGGAAATTCGTCAGTTACTGTTCGCCTCGTTATCATTGCGTGGAAGACCAGTTCATTTTCCTGTTTATTTATTTTTCTAGTAGGTACATCCATAGAGTAATCAACTATGTATTGTGCAACAGAGAATGCGGTGTCTGTTTTTTAAGTATGCAACGAGGCCGATTCAGTTTTGCTGGGTTGAAGGCAGGTGCGCGAGGATTTCGAGAATGTTCCAGTTTGAGAGTCGTCATGACAGCTGCCGTCATGTATGTGTGGCTGGACTGAACGATCGATATACGAACTTTGCGGTTATATCTACATAAAGGATGACCGCTTAGCTTAGTAGGTAGCGACCCTGCCTACGAAGCTGGCGGTTCCGTGTTCGAATCCCAGGTCGGGTCAGTATTTATATGATGAATATTGATACTGGAACTGGGTTTTTGTTGTTATATGTATGTGGTGTCTTCGCTTGGTACCCAAAACACAAGCAAATGCTTAGTTTGAGGCCTAGACGTTGTTGTGATGTACATACGTTTATTATTATTATTATAGCTATTTAGGGCATGACGTTCGTCCGTTTCGCCTTCGCTTAGGTAGGTACCCTTGGTATTAAACTAGGTAAGAGTGAAATATGATTATACCCTATGCCACTTTCACAATAAAATTAAGACTTACCAAAGAAATATCTAGACTGACCGATTGGCCGAGTGGTTAGAGACTCTAACTGCGGAGCCGAGGGTCGCGGGTTCGATTCCCGCCCGGGCCAAATATTTGTGTGCATGAACATGTCGGTTTGTTCCGTGTCTGGGTATAAAAAGTATCTATTCATGTACATATTATAAAAAGAATATTTATATATTTATAAAGTATAAATCTATATTTATAATGTATACCAGTTGTCTTGTACACCACGTTAAGAAGTTTGGAGTACAAAATCTTTTGGGATAGTAAAGATAAACTTTGGGCTATCCCAAAAATATTTAACAAAAGACACCTGTCAAGGTTATTTTTATCAGGCCTTTATACTTTATACTACAGAAATGCACCTTATCATTGAGCTAAGTAGTAGGACGATACGTCCACCTCGTTGGTTCGGTGCAAGTTGGGTCTGGTAACATCCGTAGTCACAGTACTACGTTAGTTTGTGATATTTATTTGACGTAGTAATAATAATTGGGACATCCCATCTAGTCCCAAAGTAATCAAGTATTATGCTTGTATTATGGGTACTAGACAATTGATATACATACATAAGGATTCGTTATAATGCACATGGTATAGATATTTTACACCCAGACACCTTCATGCACATGAAGACATATTCATGCTTACAAATATTAAAATTTGTCCTAGGAGGAGATCGAACTCGTTACCTTTCGGTTCTATAGTAAAGGTTTCAAGCCACGCACTCGGCCAATCGGACAGTTGAAAATGTAACATCCTTAGGTCAATACGCTTTTAACGAGAATCGAACCAACAGTAGTACCAATAAATTCTACCAGCAAGTAAGACTAATCCTGTATTCGCCATCGATTATGGACATCGATTCCTGATTGAATTGTATATTAACTAGTGTTGTGAACAATCGATATTATTAACATTAAACATCGATTCATCACTTTGATTGATCGCTAATATTTGCATTCGGAATTCGGTTTTCGGAAATATCCGATTAGTAAACAACGTTATTATTATATTGGGGCTAACGCGTTTTATAGACTGAACAAAAGTGGCTATACCAATAAAAAATATATTTTAAATTAATTTGTTTGTATATTAAACAATAAGTATGTGGGTATAGAGATATTGTGTTTAGTTCTAACTAGCTTTCCGCCCGCGGGCTTCGCTCGCGTTGACCACAGTTGTACTGGGACAGTTAAAGGAACGCGACGCTTTAGAACATTATAACACTTTCTAGAACATTCTGAAACATAACTGCCTGAGAAATCTCTATACCTAATTTCAAAAAAATCCATTTAGCATTAAGAATAGCTATCCCACAAGTCGGTCCCAAAATCAGTCAGACATTTTGGAGATTAACTGAAACAGACAGACAGACTAACAGACACTACGATTTTCTATATGTATATAAAAAAAATTGCTTTTCACTCTTGACAACGCCCTCACTATATTTGCAAAATTTCAGTAAAATCGGATCAGCCGTTTCTACGATTAGTCCTAACAAACAGACAGACAAACACACAGACAAACAAACAAAAAGTAGCGTATGTCACTTCTCACACCCGTCTTTTCACGTCTGCAAAGTTTCATTAAAATTGTAATGTTTAGAGTTTAGCTCAAACAGACAGACAGACGGCCAGACAAACAAAAATTATTGAATGTCACTCCTGACAATCTTTTAATCACATCTTTGAAAGTTTCATTGAAATAAGTTCAGCGCTTTCGGAGATCAGTTCGAACAAACAGACGGACAGACCGACAAACAAAAACAAATAGACAGAGATAAACAAAAAGTGTTGTATGTCATTCCTGATAATCTTTTTATCATATCTGTGAAGTTTCATTGAAATTAGTTCAGCCGTTTCGGAGATTAGCTCAAATAGACGGACAGACAGATAAAAAAATTTGGTCATGTGGTCACATAGATCTCCTAAAAACATCAAGTTTGAGTACCAACACGATTGGTCTGCGATTGATGGTTTTAAAAAAATAAGCATTTAAAAATGTGGTCACATGGTCAAATAGATCTCGTTAAAACATCAAGTTTGAGTACCAACACGATAGGTCTAGGATTGATGGTTTCAAAAATATAAGCATTTAAAAATGTGGTTACGTGGTCACATAGATCTCGTCAAAACATCAAGTTTGAGTACCAACACGATAGGTCTGGGATTGATGGTTTCGAAAATATAAGCATTTAAAAATGTGGTCACGTGGTCACATAGATCTCGTCAAAACATCAAGTTTGAGTACCAACACGATAGGTCTGCGACTGATAGTTTCGAAAAAATAAGCATTTCAAAATGTAGTCACGTAGTCACATAGATCTCGTCAAAACATCAAGTTTGAGTACCAACACGATAGGTCTGCGATTGATGGTTTCGAAAAAATAAGCATTTCAAAATGTAGTCACGTAATCACATAGATCTCGTCAAAACATCAAGTTTGAGTTCCAACACGATAGGTCTGCGAATGATGGTTTCGAAAAAATAAGCAATTCAAAATGTAGTCACGTAGTCACATAGATATCGCCAAAACATCAAGTTTGAGTACCAACACCGGTAGGTCTGCGAATGATGGTTTTGAAAAAATAATCATTTCAAAATGTAGTCACGTAGTCACATAGATCTCGTCAAAACATCAAGTTTGAGTACCAACACGATAGGTCTGCGAATGGTGGTTTCGAAAAAATAAGCATTTAAAAATGTGGTCACGTGGTCACATAGATATAAGCATTAAAAAATTTGGTCACGTGGTCACATAGATATAAGCATTAAAAAATTTGGTCACGTGGTCACATAGATTTCGTCAAAACATCAAGTTTGAGTACCAACACGATAGGTCTGCGATTGATAGTTTCGTAAATATAAGCATTAAAAAATTTGATTACGCGGTCACATAGATTTCGTCAAAACGTCAAGTTTGAGTACCAACACGATAGGTCTGCGATTGATGGTTTCGAAAATATAAGCTTTTAAAAATTTGGTCACGTGGTCACATAGATCTCGTCAAAACATCAAGTTTGAGTACAAACACGATAGGTCTGAGATTGACAAAAAACAGCCTATGTCACCCCCGATAATACCCTCTACACGTCTGCCAAGTTTCACTGAAATCGGTACAGTCGTTTCGGAGATCAGCTCGAACAGACAGACAGACGGACAGACAGAAAAACAAAAAGTAGCCTATGTCACACCTGACAATCCCCTCTGCACGTCTGCCAAGTTTCATTGAAATCGGTTAAGCCGTTTTTGAGATCAGCTCAAACAGACAAACAGATGGACAGACAGACAGATAAAAAGTACCCTATGTTACCCGCGGTAATGCCCTCTGCACGTCTGCATAGTTTCATTCCAATCGGTTCAGCCGTTTCGGAGATTAGCTGGAACAGACAGACAGACAGACAGACAGACAGACAGACAGACAGACAGACACTCCAATTTTATTAATATAGATAAAGGTGTACCTCAAGCACCTAAAACACAATAATCTCGAATTTCAAGTACATTGAATGAACTTTCATAAAACTTTTTGGATCCTATTTCTCATAAAAATATAAAAACTTTATAATAAATACTTTGTCTATAAAACATAATACGGAAGGTTGTACACTCATTCAATCAAAATAACTGGATTCTGAAGTCAAAACCTTATTACACTCCACTGTACAAGAAAATAGATAATTAATTTTTTTAAAATTAAGTAAAAAGATCATAATAATATTGTAGACACAAAAAATTGAAAACACTAATAATTTTATAATTAATTTTATTGAGTTCATTACGTTTTATTGTTAAAGAGTTTTTATTTATTTCGTAAATAAAAAGGGCAAGTATCCATATCAAAAAGGATAGTTGTGCTGAATACTTTTGCGGATAACTATCCCCAACTATAAATTCTTTAACAAGCAAAGACAGATTTTTTCTATGGTATTTTTTTCCACTTATTGTGACTATAACTTGTTTTCGATAAAATAAATACATACCTAAGTAACTATTTCATGCGTTCATTCTTGGTGGACAAGTATCCCCCGAAGGATGTTAATGTTAGGCCACTATCCGCTCCCCCGCGCTACAACAAGTAACTACACCCTTTTTTTTACATTAATATAATGTTAATATACTACTATAAAATTTTGAAGACCTCTTTGTTTTGATGTACATGTTGCATTATTCTCAGGAAGTACATATTTATTAATAATAGAGCTTTTTTGTAAAGTGGGGCAACCATCCGGCTTTTGACTTGCACCAGTAAGTGGTATTCAGATTGTTTGAGGGAACAACCGAAATGCTCTACTGTGGCGGAAGCTGTATTCAATTTTGTTTTCACTATGACATACTATGGCACCATTTTAAAATTACTAATATTCGCCCAAACGACTTTATAATTTCCTTGTTAAACTTGTGCGTTGTTGTACTGTGTTAATACGACTGTGATAAAATAGACATTTTAATTATGAATTTCTGAAAAGAATTAATTATATTCCATATTCGGTACAGACAATCCACATCTAAGGACATAACAAACGAACCCAATTAAGATTTCGGGCGGCTAGCGTGCTATACTTCCTGTTTAATTATATTTTAATTTGTGGAGTGCGATTCGTAAAGTGACTTGATAAATATTATAGGTCGCGAAGAAATTTTCCTTGTATTTTATATACAATAAAACCAAAAATTTTAAGGTTTCATTACATTAATTTACAAAAAATACGCATATGTACCTACTGTTTTGATAATTAACATGCTCGACCTTTTAGTTACTTACCTACGTAATTTATTATTGCTATAGCGAATATTGGCTAATTTTAAATTAATTTCGCTGCTGTCTCCGTCTCACAAATAAAATAAAAAAAATTACGTTTCGTTGCTACTTTACAACGTGAAAGAAAGACAAACAAACTTTGGCATTTATAATATCTATTAGGATATGTTTACAAATGTTTTGTAAACTGCATTACAACACACCTTACATTTTTTTTTTGTTTTATCCTTGCGATGGGAAGGCGGATTAACTCTACAGCTTACGCGCGCCCGAGCGCGTGGGGTATGTAGGAGTTGCACCCACTAATCAACCGCCTGAAGCAGAATAAGGACGCGTGTTGTTAGCGCGAAAGCTCTTACGATTTCATCGGAGCGGCCAGGCGGCACACTAGAGTGTTGCCGGCGCGAAGTTGTCGGATAACCCCTAAGGGTTACTCGAGGCGAAATAATTCCGTAGCTTACGTATAAACACCGACTGTTATGGCAAGTGACTTGTGACAGTTTGACACGATATTCGCGGAAAGTGCAACACGGTGGGACGAGTACCACATCTATACGTCAAGTGCACTCAGTTTTATAAGAGCATATATCCAAACACATCGTTTAAACGCACTATATATATATATATATATATATATATATATGCACTCTATACAAATGGAAATACTAAAAAGGAGTAAGTGATTTTCTATCTTTTCTAGCATAGACATTTTCTAACATTTTCTTTGTAGAGAATGTTGTGTTTAATAGGTAATGGTTTAATTCGTGATTTAAGATTTAATTCTTGACGAAGAAATAAACCTAGAAAATATCTTTGATTTCACTAACCTATATGATACCTATCAATTGGCAATTTCACCGTTCATCGTTGGAAAACTGTTTTCCTTGAAATGCGAACATCAATTTATATAACAAATAGCACTCATTTGAGAAAAGCCGAACTATTGGCCGGAAAAAGGCTTTTCTTTGAAAACCACCATTTTTTATGCTCTCAGGAATTAAGAGTACTATAAAGACTTTATATTCTTTCGAGTTTACTGTTACCACAAGTTATTAATAAAAAAAAATTGTATACAATTAAAAACATATGTCTCTTTACACGTAGTGTTTAGATTTTCTAGTTCATACCTAACTATATGGAAAATTTATTATGTCTTCCGTCTGTCTGTCAGGCTATATGGTACAGCCATTTCATTCGAAGACTATTAGTGCTACAAAGTCGAATATTGGTATGATTATGCATATGTTTATCTGCTACACAGGTATGTATTGAAATCTTAAAAACGCAACTTCTAAAGTGCAAGCAAAGTGAAAGCAAAAAAGTTTTTATTTGCTTCCTCAAGTGGGGTGTCGTTAAATTCCTATTTTAAAATCATTGACTTTTTGACTTGTCATCAATCATTATCAATCAATTGTCTCTGTCAATTAAATGGCTCGTGACTTTCAATCTGACCAAAATTGGTTAATGAGTAGCGAATAGGTTAATAATGATACCTGGGTCATCCCACATAGCGCTATCTAGTCCCGAACTAAGTAAAGCTTGTATCATGGGTACCAGACAACTTATATACATACTTAAATATTCTTTATAATGTATACATATATAGATATTTTACACTCAAACACGGAACTAACAAACATATTCATGAATACAAATATTTGTCCCGGGCGGAAAACGAACCCGCGACCCTTGGCTCCGTAGTTAGGGTCTCTAACCACTCGGCCAATCAGTCAGTCAGATTTTGAGGTTCTTCGAAGTACACAGTACGAACTTACTAGGAGAATAATCATGACAGCACATCTTACGATCTTAGCATAGAGTCAACTAGTTCACAAACTATAGCCGATCGTAGTTTAACTCTGAACGCACTCATGATGTTAGTTTAATATAAGTTTATGTTGGCATAGCTACGAATCCCTACGATATGCTTGATCCAATACAATTGACCGGTTTTTGTCCGTAATAGGGTATTTCTCTGAAATACGGATACTAGGCAGTTTCGTAAAAACTTTCAGATAACAGACTATTTGTATACATTATGGATAATAGATTTATTTTGCAAAACTATTAAGTCATGGTGCACTCATTATGTTCATGTATTCGAAAAATATTTAGCAACGATTAACTGGCAAAGACACGTCAGAAACGGCGAAAGACACAAATATACCTATAAAACATTCTCAAATTAAATACTAGGTGGTGGAAGACCCCCAAGGCTATCAAAGAAAACTTTTTCTATATGAACTTGAAATAAATATAGAAGAATAAATAATATGAATGGTAAAGACACGTTGGTAAGGGTAAGAAAACAAACTGGTAAGGGTAAGAAAAGGACAAAAACAAAAAGGACAGCCCTTTCTAACTAAGGTTGTATAACACTTGTTGTGTCGATAAAACAACATACCTCCATTGACGGGCATTACTCCGAGCACAATGGACATACTTGCGCGTCTTTTGCGGGCGGGGGGAGTCGTTAGAGTGAATGAGACATCTATACATAGATATTTTCTTTCAAAATACGGTAAAGACAAGTTTCGCTCTTCAAACGTATACCTCCCCATATAACGTGAGCTTATTTACAATTTGTTCTTTGATCTTACTTAATTAATAGTACAGAGTATCAGGTATAAGGAAATGTTAATTTGATAGAGATTTTTATACGTGTTTTTATATTGTCTGACTTTCGAAATAAAATAACGTGGTCGCACCCACCGAATACCATGGAAACGTATGATTTAATAGTATATATAATTTATAAATTACGTATTTTAAAATAGGGAATTTTAGAATTATTTAAAGAACAATTAAATACACATCTTGCAGTAAAGAAATAAAATTTTCAGTGCATATTTTTCAAATAAGATCAGTGCAACCCTGTTTTGTGTGGGTCGTAGAAATATGAGAAATACCCAATAACTCGACTAGGTACCAACTTAAGGTACAGTTTCAACCGATTTTTAAATTATGATTTTGACTAAAGTAAAAACATTTGAATTAAAATAATGCATACGGTTTAATTCCTGTTCATGAAAGTGTATTAGGAATAACTTGGATTTTCAACACATAAGTTTAGTAAAATCTTTACTTCCCGATATGCATTTTATTAATTATGTGTTTTGAGAGTTACTAAATCTAATTTTTAATTATGAAGAATGGATAAAAACTTTAAAGAAAAATTGCAAATCTGCCAAAATTAGAGCATCGAAATATATTTTATTTCTCATATTTTAGAAGGAATATCATCAAGCTAAATTATCAGCGATTTTGTAATTCGACTCTAAAGGCATAGAATTCAAAGATTTATAGATATATTTATGTAAACCAAATTAAAAACCATATTATAAACCAGTAAAACAATGGTAAAATAATTTAAAGTGTAAAAGACCTCTTATTCGGGTTACGTGGTTTCGACAACGACGACGATTTCGTATTTACATTAGCAATATTCATTAGCAAGTTAGAAATGTTCTCTGTGTGGGCTTTCGCTACATTTCTTGCCCAACTAACTCTCCCCTTGGGAATATTAATCTTCTTCATTTGTCCTCATTTCAGCTATTTTCCCTGTTTTGTTGATTTTCACAAATAGCGTATGTAGGTATATAGTTATGACCAATATATTCTTACTAATGTCACGAATGCGAGTGGTTTCGTTTGTCTGTCCTTTCTTCAAGTCGTAACAGAGCAACGAAACGACTTATGTGCACGCACATATTCAAAAGATGCTTGTGATTGAGACGGTGCTGCACGTGTGTAGTGGCAAATTTCCATACAAATAGCGTTAACGGTTGCGCCCCTATTTCGCATCGAGTAACTCTTAGGGGTTTCTCTACATGTTCGGGCCGGTGACATCTTAGTGTGCCTCCTGACCGCTTCAATGAAGTCGTTAACCCGCACATTTAATTTTTACTACTATACAATACTGTACTACTATGCAATAAATTATAGCGATCCCAGTACAACTGTGTAGTCCACGCGAGTGGAGCCGCGGGCGGAAAGCTAGTATCTTTATAAATTATAGCCTACGTGTTATTCTGATGTATAAGCTATATTATTGTAAAGTTTCATTAAAATCCATTCAGTTGTTTTTACGTGAAAGAGTAACAAACATCCATACATTCAAACTTTCGCGTTTATAATATTACTAAGGATTTGAATTTGTTACTATTGAAATAATAAATTATCTCAAAATAGCCATTTAATATCTCTATTACCTACTAATTCTGTTTCCTTTATTCATGTAGCTATTTCATAACGCAATTAATGCTTTTACATTTATCACTATTTTGATCAATAATTTCTAGAAATATACATCGTTCTTAATTATATGACCACCATCGTAGTTATATATAGAATTGTAGTGTCTGTCTGTCTCATCGGACTAATCTCCAATATTATATCGGTATCATCATCATCATCAGCTCGTGTCTCTCCACTGCAGGATATAGGCCTCTCCCAAGGCTCGCCACCACACACGGTCTTCCGCCTTCCGCATCCAATTACTCCCGGTATGGTGCTTCACGTTATCAGTCCACCTGGCCGGGGGGTGTCCAACGCTTCGCTTCCCAATACGTAGCCTCCACTCGAGAACCCGTCTACCCAATCGGTTGTCGGTTCTACGGCAAATGCGACCGGCCCATTGCCACTTCAGCTTGCTAATCAGTTCGGCTATGTCGACAACTTTAGTTCTTCCGTGAGAGTCCATGTTTCGGCACCGTATGTCATTGTAGGCAAGACGCATTGGTTGAAGACCTTGGTCTTCAGACATTGTGGTAGTGGCGACGAGAACAGACGACGGAGCTTCCCGAAAGCAGCCGAGCCCAGCTGAATTCTTCGGTCGGACTCTTTGTTGAAGTTGTGTTTGCCTAACTGGACAGTCTGTTCTAGATATATCGGTATATAAGGTATTATATCGATAGTTCGTTCTTTCACACCACTCATACACGACTTATTGATGTATAACTTTTCTGACGTAATGTTTGGCTAACCAATTGGCCGAGCGGTTAGGGACCCTAACTGCGGAGCCAAGGGTCGAGAGTTCGATTACCGCACGGGATAAATATTTGTGTGCAATGAATATGTGTAGTTGTTTCGTGTCTGGGTGTAGAATATCTATATATGTATATATTAAAAAGAATATTTGAGTATCAGTATATCAGTTGTCTGGTACCCATATTACAAGCTTTGTTTAGTTTGGGACTAGATGGCGCTGTGTGAGATGTCCTAGTTATTACACAGGTATTATATAAGTTGTCGAGGCGTGTTCGAAACATTTAACTACTTAAAGTAGTCTTAGGGCCTTTAAGTAGTCATCTGTCGAATTCTAGGACTATTTACCTCCTATTATAAGGCTAGGTTTCAGTTTGTAATTAGCGCATTGTGACTTTATCCTGTAGAGGTACGTGATAGTACGAAGTTATCTACTAGATCAGATAAAACTCAATTAAAACTGTGCTCACATAATAGTCTATTAATTTAGTTTTGGTGAAATTAGTTGTATGAAGTAGGTGTATGCGCCCACATACATAGTCTATGGCATTTCGTTGTTAAACTTTCGATAAGTTGAAGTTTTCTAAAGAAGGATTTACGATATCTGAAATTACATTTTCAAGAGTAAGTTATTAGGGTCATACCTCGTTTTGTCGTTATGTATGTTTTCCATTGTTACTGTTGTTTTGTTGTAGATAGTCATCTAAATTCATTTTAATTTAATTTTTTTTGCGATAGTAGTTTTTTGGGTTCGGTACCCTAAGGGTACGAATGGGAAAACTTTTCTAAAGGCTCCGCTGTCCGTTTGTCCGTCACAGAGCTCTATCGTCTGAACCGAAAAAGGTAGACACTTGACATTTTTACATAGTGTGTATTATCAAGTGTCGTGATAGCCCAAAGCGCAACGAACCTGTCTCAAATTTATAAGGCCATAGGACCATGGTTCGAATCCGGGCTTGTACCAATGAGTTTTTCTGACTTAAGTACATTAACTATCACTGACTCCGTGTCTCGGAGAGCACGTTAAGCAGTCGATCCCGGGCGCTGTCAATAGATGGCGGTCGTTACAATCCCCAACCCGCAGTGGTGTAGCGTGGTGGATTTAAGCTCCAAACCCCCACCTCACCCTGGGGGAGGCCTAAGCCCTTGTAGTGAAGTAAAATGGGCTGATAAAGTGAAGTGAAAGTATTTGTATGACCGCTACAATAACAAACAAAAAAAAAATAAAATAAAGTTAAAAATTAAAGGATGTTTCCATACAAGAAAAGTGGTTTTTTTTCGACTTTTTGGTGATTGTGAGACAATTGCTTACATTTGAAACTTTCACGAAGTATGTACTATTATAAGCTGCTATAACAACAAATAATAACAATAAAATAAAGTTATAAATTGAAGGGGAATACAAGAAACGTGTTTTTTTATATTGTACGGTGGTACGGACTCTTCGTGTGCGAGTCTGACTCGCACTTGACCGTTTTTATGTAGCATGTAACACGAAATTATTAAAATTATTATCTTCTAAAACACGATAGCACTTTTGAAATGTACATATTATTTTATAAAATATATGCTCAAAATAATAAAATAAAGGTTCTGATAATGTCACAAAAATTCATAAATTAATTTAGACAGTAAAGTTGGCATTAAAGAGTTTTTTTGTTTATTTTATCCGCTTCTGTTGACATAATGACTTACGTCAGTTTTCAGTACAGTTTTTTTAGCTTTGAAAGCTTTAGGGAAGCTACTTAATAATTTATTTATCCTCGATGAAACGACGACGGTATAAGCGTTTGGGGTAAGAGGTTGGTGTGTCTATCTGTTTGTGTGTATCTATATCTGTTACCATATTCCTCAAAGGATACTTAACTGATTTCGATGAATTTTTATGCATTACATAAACATCACTTCAAAGTACGCATTTAGATATGTTTTACGGTTATAGACCACCAGGTGGCGCTGCAATACATTTGTTTCTGTGAAACGGCTGAATCGATTTTGATGCGGATTTTCGCATTACATTGATATTACTCGGAGCAGGTCGAAGTCAAATATTCTAAAATTTTCAACAACATGTAATAAAAATAAAACGAAGATAAAAATGAAAGGGGATCCCGAAGGGACAGCTGAACGTGCTCTCCGAGCCACGTCTCATTGAGAGTTCGATCCTGGTTTCTGAGATTCGAACCACGACCTTCTAAACAAAAGCGGGCTTGCCACCACTCGGCTATCACGACATCATATAATTAAACAATTTTTTTATGTGTACAAGAACATGACGATTTATTTCACGAATAAATTCTTTTGTACAATATAATGAAATTTTTTTAAATGGTTGACGAAACGGATACCTACTTCTTTTTGTAACAATACACCATCATTAAAAGTTTACGTCTTGTGTTAAAAATCAACTAACAAAGCAGTCTTTAAGGAAATTGCAGATCAAATTTTTAATTTGGCTTCCGCATAAATATATCACGTGTTGATGCTTCCAGTGGGGTCTAAATTTTGCCACGCGTGCAAAGAAAAAAGTTCAGAACCCTGAAAAAGAGTTCTTTAAGTTTGAATTTTGTAATTAATGAATGTTTACATGAAGACAAACGAGTAACAAAACATATCTACAATAATATTCATAAGCGTCGTATAAGTGTGTGATGAAGTGTGATTTTTAAATTTTTTGAAAGCGGGGATGTGTCATCGGTTCATCTATTTATAACGCGTATCGCAACTGTAACGAGTTAGGGGTCAATCGCAAATTCCTATTATAATTTAATAATGTATTACATAAAAACAACATATTTTTTTAGCATATATATTATTTTTTAACATTCAAGTACAAGAAATATTTTGAGATTATAGCTTACATCGGAGGTCCATACAAACAGTTTATATGTCGCTCGAGACTTTTAAGAACTTCTATGTAAAATCATCTAGAAAATCAAGGAGAGTTTCCGTACAAGAAATGTGTTTTTTTCGACGTTTTTGGTGATTGGTGGTTGTGAGATCATTGCTTAGACTTGAAATTTACATGCACTGTGTACTATTAAGGCCTCTATAACAAATAATAAAAATAAAATGAAGTTAAAAATTAAAGGGGGACTACATACAAAAAACTAGTTTTTTATATTGTATAATAACACGGTACCCTTCGTGTGCTACTCCGACTCACACTTGACGAGTTTTTAAGGTAATTCACTGTGCAACAGAGGTTGTAAAATTATAATAAAGACTGGCATCGAAGCATTAAATCTATTGGAATATCTTAATCGAGAAAAGCATTTACTATTGTCTTATAAAACCAGAGAATTCAAAGCAAATTAGTCTTTAGAGATCCATTTGCGGAAGGAATCGCGCAATCACAAAGGCTTAACGACTTCACCGTAATTGTGACGTCACCGTTTCGGGTATAATGGCGACACTTATGAGAGTGACAGTTTTAATTCCCGAGAAACAAATATGAACGAGGATTCACTGACCGATTGGCCGAGTGGTTAGAGACTCTAACTGCGGAGCCGAGGGTCGCAGGTTCGATTCCCGCCCGGGACAAATATTTGTGCGCATGAACATGTCTATTTGTTCCGTGTCTGGGCGTGAAATATCATATATATATATATATATTATAAAGAATATTTAAGTATGTGTATATCAAATGTCTGGTAGCCATAATATAAGCTTTGCTTACTTTAGGACTAGATGGCGCTGTGTAGGACGTCCCAGGTATTATTACTATGATTATTTAGGCGAGACTATGGCTCGAGTCGCACTTGCAAAGTAATATAACGTCAAAACTATAATTTTTCACTCATAAATGAATAATGCAATAGGTAAACAACTGATCAAACAAATTAAGAAAAAAAAAATGTTTTTAGTATTGATAGGTCTTCTAAATGTACTACTAAAACCGGTACTACACTGTATACCAAAATTTCACGTCGATTGAATGAGTGAATGTAGCTTAGAATTCCTCACTAATTTATCTTCATTTCTATTTCCTGCTTCATCATCAAACACTGATCACCATCCAATGAGCCCAAATACGATAACTTTGGTGTAAGTTGGTGTGGAGTTGAGTGTCCTCCAGATTTCAGGTGATACTGCATCAGGTCAAGGACATCATTTTTTGCAATGTCTTTGAAGTAACAACATAATAAATTTCGAATCGATCAGACCTTCGGAAATCGCTCACATCCCTTCATCAACTAGAAAAGAGCTGATGATTTTCAAATGGCTGCACAGGTTTACTTAAATCATAGCTAAGAACACACTCGATGAAGTCATCTTTCAAACAAAAAAACACTAAGTGAAAATCGGTACAATCGTTTGGCAGCTACGAGACCATAGGCAGACACACAGACTCTCCTCTTTTTGCGTCCGGGGTTAAAAAGAGACAGCGCCGTTTGAAAAAGAATAGAGAAAGAAATGCAATAATTGGCTGGTTGGGTGTTTAACAGAACTAATTAACACAGTCAGTGGAAGGGAAACAGTAGCGGAAACAAATGACGGCACATACAATCTTTTTTATAATAATAATAATAACGTATACATCACAACAACGTCTAGGCCCCAAACTAAGCATTAGCTTGTATTTTGGGTACCAAGCAAAAACACCACATACATATAACAACCAAGACCCGGTACCAGTATCAATATTCATCATATAAATACTGACCCGACCAGGGATTCGAACCTGGGACCTCCAGCCTCGTAGGCAGGGTCGCTACCCACTAGGCTAAGCGGTCGTCTCATAAAAGTACGAACTGACTAGAGGCCTTCTTCTGCGTTTACCGTTTAACCACTCATACTTATGCTAGCTGGTGCAAGATGGCGAGTTTCAGTCCACGAGATTCCCGCGCGTCGGTCTTCACCACCGCGAAATTGTGTTTGATACTTTTGATGCTGTGAAGTGACGTTAATGACTTTATTAAAACCAAACGCTGCTGTCAAATTTATTTTTTACTCTATGATTTTACTGCTCTTGCTCCGCTTTCGCTACTTCTGGGTTCGGGCCGTGGCCTTCTCGTTAGGAGTCAAAACTCAGATTAAAGTCCTCGCCAGCAGTATCATATGAGCTCATACACGAGGTTTACACCGTTGAGGGGCTCTCCTTAACTGCCTGCCATTTCCATCATCAGACCCGCTCTAGGCCGCTATATAATATTTTAATTTGCATTGGAACTATACACATATGCTAAGTTTTATTCAAATGGGTCGATGGAAAGTAGATGAAATATAATAAACGGGATTCCACTATTAGACGTGGAATATTTTCTTCTTTAAATGGGACCATCTTCGAAATACCGAACACACAAAAAATGCAGTCCAATTGAAAATCTCGTCTTTTTTTCAAGTCGGTTAAAAATATAATACAAAGCAAATTAAATGTGTACGTACTCTAATAGCGGTGCGATTCATTAGGGGAGGTGGTGAGGGGAGGCTTGTAGCTTAAATCCACCACGCTGCTCCACTGCGGGTTGGGGATTATAACGACCGCCATCTATTGACAGCGCCCGTGACCGACTGCTTAACGTGCCTTCCGAGGCACGGAGTCCGTGATAGTTTTGTACTTAAGTCAGAAAAACTCATTGGTACACGCCCGGATTCGAAACATGGCCCTATGGCCTTATAAATTTGAGACAGTTTCGTTGCGCTTTGGGCTATCGCGACACTGCGGCGACGGCGCAGCAATTGCACACGTCTTACTAAATCTTCGGAATACTGATTTTTTTCCCGTACATCACGAAAGGTTTTATTTTTCTGTTCAAAATCTTATTGCGCGATCGATATTTTGAGCGTGGAAACATTAGATGAAATGTATAATAGTTTATTCAGGAAATTAAGAAAAGCTTTAGTAATAAATTCAAATTAAGTAGTAAATAATTAAATCAATACGTAAAGCCAACCTACCGCTTAAACTTATTAAGTCAAATTAAAGCATTATTCTGTGGATGCTGCAGTTTTAGGACTTTTGGATAGGGATTTACTAAAGCTTTATGGAAAAGCCTATTTTTTTATATAAAAAGAAGGTCCAGCCGTGTCTGTTCCTCGTTCAATTCCTTAACTGATTCCTACAGAAAAAATAAATATTTTAAATTTTGTAATATTCATGTAATATGAGAAACATGTCGTTTAGTTGTTATGCATTATACAAAAACATGATTTTCTTAGAATTTTTTGTTCAGAAAGTAATGATTGGTTATTAAAACGATTTCCAAAAAAAAAAGGAATACACACGCCGCCACTGGAAACCGCATGGAAACAGACATGGCCCGTAAGCTGTTTTGAGGAGCATTATAATAGGTATTTTTGGGAATTTGCTTCTGTCATCTGTGTCACTCAGGAACGGGTCGGGGAAGAGGGACTGAAATGGAGATAGCTACGCCAAATCGAAGCTGCGGAGAGAAATACTAACTGCACAAATCATGTAATAATACAAGTAGCGCCATCTAGGTGCGGACGGCCACGCGAAGATCTATACACGAACCGCGATAATCACAAAGATAACAGACTGATAAAATCCCGGTAGGTAGCGCCGAATAAATCAATCATTGAAACGAGAATTTTCCTTCAGGCAAGCTGACGAGCTCTGCCATAAATGGCATGGCAGTCGACGTGAATTCAAAATACGCAGCCAAGGGAAAATCATGGGGGTAGACCACCGAGCTTTGAATTTGTTCAATAGAGTAAAGCTGCCCGTATAGTTCGAGAGCCAAAGTTTATCACATTTGAGTTACAGGATGAGGGAGGAAGGCAGACGAGCGGGATGCACGTATGACCCACGCAATTGGTTAACTACCTAGATATTGTGTTGTGTTACCCGTCACAACTAGTTACATACTTTGTATGATAGGCAGATACAGGTAATGATAAAAACATTTTTATGTAAATAAAGTTGACAAAAGTCGACAAAATCTTAGAGTTTAGCAAGCGTGCGCCTTCTAGTTTGCTACGTTCAAAGTTCGGTGGGTTTTAACATTTTACCCAATTAATATTTTACACTAGAATACTATTGTTAACTACAAAGGAAATAATTACAAGTAGAAATGAGAATGTGAAGCACACAGGACAAAATGCTTTATTTTTTGGTGTAGGTAGAACTAATTAAACGAAAGACTGCATAAATAAATCATAAGCTTCGATCAAATCAAAATAAATCTACTCCACGTAAACTAACGCGCTCATACACTGAGCTGTCTTATCTTTATTTAAACAAATAATAAATATATAAGTATATAATCTATACTAATATTATAAAGCTGAAGAGTTTGTTTGTTTAAACGCGCTAATCTCAGGAACTACTGATTCGAATTACAAAATTCTTTTTGTGTTGGATAGTCCATTTGTTGCGTAAGGCTATAGGTTATAATTACATCACGCTACGACCAATAAGAGCGGAGAATAAATGAAAAATGTTGCAAAAACGGGTAAAATTATTCCTTTTGGGAGCTTCCGTTACGCGCGCTGCGTAAACGGTGGTTGATGTTAAGTAAAAATCATGTATTACGGAATTGTTCCCCTTTAAAAGTTCTAACCAATAATCCGCGTCAGCTTATGTGTATCTTTTAACGTTGAGCTACTATAACCTTTTTTATGGCAATCAAATTTGTTGCTAGACGCGCCAGAGAGTTTCTTTGTTTGAATGATGACGATGATACCATAGTGTAATGATACTATGGTTGAATAACACACGCATAATTCTTGCTTACTTTGGGACTAGATAGCGCTGTGTCGGAAGTCCCATGTATTATTATTATTTACCACAAAATCTGCGTTGTTCATATTTGGGCAAAATTGATCACAACTCTAATTTCATAATAATAAATTTACATCAAATAATATTAAACATAAATGTAATTAGCAAGATGAATAATTGATTCAAAATTACAATTTTTCAAAACTGTATTTAACGTTAATATAAATATTTTTTTAGCATACATTTACAATTGTACATCATTTATTTTACAGTAAGTTACGAGCTATGGCACTCTGACAGCTTGTTTTAAGGTTTTAAATTTAAATTTTTGTGCAGCAATAACGAATATTACTTTATTTTATAACTATCTTTTAGAAATGTTCGGGTAAACATATATACCATCCATAACTTTCCAAATTCTATTATAAATTGCTATATAGTAAATTCTTCTATAAATCCTTACCTATCGCACAAATCGAAGCTGTGCTCGTTGTGCATTTTAGAATTTTGATCAACTTTGTTCTATTGGAAATAAAACATTCACATTCAGTAAGTAGCTTATGTCATTTCCCGTTGTTTCAGCTATTTCCGTGCAAAAATAGTTTATTTTCATTGCTCTGATACGACTTTAGATAACGTAATTTAACAAGATGGAATGTTGCTTACTTTAAAACGATCGAAAACATACATAATTGTCGTTTTTTAAACGAACATTTTGTTGAATTACACATGTAATGTCATTGCACATTCTTTACTTTTTTTCTCAATACAAATTTTACATGTGAGTCACACAAAATCCTAATCACAGCGCATATTTTAAAATATCAAATGACGTATATTCGGTATGCGGCGTATATTTTTTTGCTCACATTTTTGTGGTTACTACGTAGTATCTTTATGTACATCAATTGATATGTATATATATATATATATATTTAAGTATGTATATCAGTTATCTAGTAACCCATAATATAAGTATAATATTGGTTTACTTCGGGACTAGATGGTGCTGTGTGGGATATCCCATGTATTATTATAATTATCAAAAGTAATCTTTAAAAAAAATGAATGGTTAATATAAGGCAAGTTCCTTATACAACCTCGTACTATAGTGCGGCGAATGTACTATTATCCATAACAATATCCTAATTATAGACATGACAAAAATGTATCTGTTTGTGTATTTTACATCATATCAGTTATACATATATAGATATTTCACACCCAGACACAACAAATAGACATGTACATAAATATTTGTCCCGGGCGGGATTCGAATCCGCGACCCTTGGCTCAGCATTTAGGGTCTCTAAACTCTAACCATTCAGCCAATCGCTCAGTAGTTATAATATTAGCACGGATACGCGAACAATCCAAGTCAAAGACAGGTACTAACATTTCTCTATCAACACACTAAGTACAAAACGGGACCGTTGTCATTTATCTATCTTCATTCAAAGTTAACAGAAGGAATAGGTAAAACTTCAAGGTGATCTTTCAGGCCAGACAGTTAGCAGTTTCGCAGATTAATTACCTTATTGTTCTGAATGCGGGCCCGTTATCTACAACCACTGTTCGACCTAACTTCCACTTTGGCCCACTTGCTATTAATTACGTTGCAAACTAGCGAGATTTCGATCCCCAGTTCAAGTTAGCTGCCAAACGGTAGAAGGAATTCTCAGATGAACGTTGTGGTGTGAGCTTTTTACACGGATTTTGCGTTTTCCATCACAGGTAGCTTGATTAAAGATATTTTGAAAAAAAATTAAAATTAAAATTAAATATATAGTAGATAAATATAGTAATATATAGAAGCTGCGCTACGTTTTCTTGTCCAACTTGCCCCAATGCTTGAAGACGAAAGTCTTCAACCAGTGTGTTCTGCCGGTAATGACGTATGAAGCAGAGACGTGGTCCTTTACTCTGGGACTTGTACACAAATTTAAAGTCGCTCAGCGACCGATGGAAAAAGTTATGCTCGGTGTTCATCTGCGAGATAAGATCCGAAACGAGGATATCCGCAGAACCAGAGTTACCGACATAGCATTAAGAATCAGCAAGCTGAACTGGCAGTGGGCCGGCCACATATGTCGCAGAACCGACACTCGATGGGGCAAAAAGGTTCTCGAGTGGAGACCACGTACGGGAAAACGTAGCGTCGAGCGCCCCCCGACTCGATGGACCCATGACCTGAAAAAGGTGGCAGGTCACCGTTGGATGCAGCAAGCGGAGGATCGCGTTGCGTGACATGCCATGGAGGAGGCTTATGTTCAACAGTGGACAGTTAAGGGAGAAGATGATAAAAATAAAAATCATAATAAATAATGGTTATGATTTTTTATTATTATTTCAATTCAATGCGATCTCTTATAGAAATATTGTTTGCAATCCCCGAATAACTTCAAACTTAGACAGCAGAAACAACAAAATGGAGCGTCCCATACATAAAAGATGTAAAATAGAGCGAAATAACCGATTCAAATTAGATAAGGCATACGTCACTACCATTGTTTGTTTTAAATATTTTCTCATCAAAATTTTCGTTTTTCCTGTACATTTATTACATGAGCGTCACACTTAATTCTACTATGCTCACATTGCATTGCTATGTTAAAACATCAACTGGCGTATATTTCTTTGCTTAAAAGACCGTGTCCTGTGGCGTGGACTCACTGACCGTGTTTTTATGTTTTTCTTTTTAATCGACATCGAAATTTCGCGCCGCAAATAGCGCCGAAATATCCACAAAAGAGAATATTTCTCAGTGGCTCTCTTTGCGAGAGTTAAAATGTTTGCCGAGCGAAACGTTGCACTGTAGCATCGGCCGTAAACCTGCTGAAGCGCGAATGCAAACTGCGCCATTTCACAGCGTCCGGGAACACTTTTTAGTAACGCCGTTCTAGTTTAACTATTTTAGTTAAAGGAATATATCCATGAAGTACTTTTAATAGTATATCGAAAGAGAGGAAGAGTATGGACTGACCGATTGGCCGGGTGGTTAGAGACCCTAACTGCGGAGTCAAGGGTCGCGGGTTCGAATCCCGTCCGGGACAAATATTTGTGTGCATAAACATGTCTATTTGTTCCGTGTCTAGGTCTGAAATATATATGTGTATATATATATGTGAAACGCATATTTCGGCGACTTATTTTCGAGCGCAAAAAAAAAATAAGTGGCCGAACTATGCGTTTCACACATATTTTTTTGCATATATTCTAACAATAAAAAAAATGTCCTCAAAATATCCCTTTGATAATATATATATATATATATTATATTATATATAAAAAAAGAATATTTAAGTATGTATATCAGTTGATTAGTAACGCATAACACAAGCATATTACTCGCTTACTTTGGTACTAGATGGTGCTGTGTAGAATGTTCCATGTATTATTATTATTGGCAAACTAAAAAAATATAATGTTTTTACAGTCAAATATTTGTGTAGGATTGATCGTACATCACTCATACTATGCCTATAATAATGCCCGGATATCATAATATGTCAAGTGTCTGATAAATGCAAAATTCTTACCGAGATTGACACGACCGCGCTTGAATTCTGTAAACCAGCTATGAATTTGTGATCTTATTTGGTGCTCCGTCGTCAAAAGCTGTTTGAAGCGATGCTGTCAAATTAGACTTTAAATTATAGAGAATCATAATATTATTATGAAACATTTTCGCTATTTAAATCCATGTTGATGTAGAAAAGCAATTTTCGAAATGACACCACAATGGAGTAACAAATGACCGTTATGTTAAATATAACACAAATAAAATTTTGAATTCTATTTTTAAAAAGTATAAAATTTTAGAATTATGATATACCTATAGGTATATTCAATAGAAACTTTTTTCCAAGATTTTTAAAAATTATAATAAAATTACTTTTTAAATGCCCATTCAGTGATGCTTAGTTTGCCAACGTCAGTAAATTAAATAATTTCACCTATTTTCTCTTAAAGTTATCTAATAATCAATTATACACTTATATAATTAAGTGTGTATCTATTAAGTATTAAGTAAGACTTAATTGAAATTAAAATTATTAAAAAGTTTATTTTGAATTTCTTTTTATTATTTTTCAAAATGGTGCGACTTTTAATTTTGTTGTGCATTGCTGACATCTATCGGTACCATTATGTACCTATGCATTATGTATTAATGCAGTCAGATGCCAGGGTTGGTTAATTTCGATTTTATCACAAATCGATTACTTTTTATTTTATTGTTGATAACTTTTTCATTTCAAGACGTGACAATTAAAAAAATACAAAGCGTGAATTTTCCGCACGAGCACAAACACTTGAAATATTGTTATTATAGTTTGAAGTATGAATTTGCCGTTTACAATATAATAATAATACCTGGGATACCCCACACAGCGCCATCTAGTCTCAAAGTAAGCAAATATTATTCTTGTATTATGGGGTACTAGACAACTGGTACACATATTTCAATATTATTTATAATATAGACTTATACGAACCATTTTTTTCAAAATCAATTCAAAATTCAAGAAGAAAATCCAATTAGAACTAAGCAGCAAAAAAAATTTTTAATCAAAATCATTACAAATTTTCTTCACGCATTTCTGCAATCACATAAGGCAGAATATGAATGCCTTTACGATGGAACTCTTGGGAGCAATCCCCAGCAAAGGTTTGAATAGACGATTTCTACTGCTATTCGGGAACTAAATGGTTTTCCATGGAGAAAGAGATCCAAATTGCGGAATGGCTATTGACAACGAAGCTGAATTTAAATCAAAATTGTGCTTAATTTTGCAATTTCTTGAAGTCTCAACCAAATATACTGTGCTTTTCATTAAATAAAAATATTTGTATATCAAAATCGTCCATTTAGTCTTCAAAATAAATGCTAGGCTGAACGTAGTAGTCTAAACTTATAAAGCGTGTATAGCTTACTGAACTAAAGAAAAATTTCTATGTGGGCATATGGCACAAACTAACGGCTATCGAGAAAAAAATTTCAAAGTTTAATTTTTCATAATTTTTTTTTAACTTTGAAACACGTTCAGCCAAACACCAGTTATATGGACAGTTCATCGATGAAGGCAATATTAACATTATATTTTTTCCGTGTCACAACGCTTTATAGACATCTTTATGTTTTCATGTAAATATAAAGAGCCAGATGTCAATCCAGTTCCTGTAAATTAAAAAAAGAGTCAAACACCTATAAAGTCTATCTTGTCTAGCTTAAGGGAATAGGAATATAAAACATATTTATAGAGGCTTCATGTATGTTCACGTAAGCGAAACTTGAAAAAGCTTGTTAAATGTATTTTATGTCCTACATATGGAATTGATTTTCAGATTTCGCCGGTCGTCCTCCAAAGAAGTTTCGGTCGTGCAATGGTAATAAAACTGAACCGAGCCCCTATGCTGTAGAGATATGAGCCCGCCGAGATTTGGCAAACTCGTAGGTAAGTACAGTTGAGATGAAATTCAAAAACTTTTTAAGATATAACCCGTTTGACATTTTATTTATATCCAAAAAGCATTTAATGTGTCCGATGCATGGTAGTTTATTGTCAAAGTTTCTTAAATTCAAACATTTAAATTTTTAATGGTATATTTTTCTTTAACTCACTGTGTGTTCTGTTTATTCCAGTCTGTGATAAAAGAATAGAATCAGCCAATCATAGCACTTAACATGGAAAGACACTTAGACTAAATAACCAATCACCCGGAAGTGGACATATGTTGAAACTCGAAAACCACTATAGCTTGCTGGCAGAATGTTTTCGTTTTGAGCCCCTAATACAAGATTGTGTAAGTAAATGTTTTCTGACTTTTAATGAATTCCTGACGGTGAATTTACAAATCAAACAGTTGAGGGCTGAACATAAGTTCTTTGCAGGTTCGAATAAAGGCCACATGGTCAGTAAGCGACGAAAGCCTTCTATAAATACTGGATTCTATTCCGACTTTCAGCAATGTTCACGTATCTCATCATCATCATCAGCCCGTGTCTCTCTACTGCAGGATATAGGCCTCTCTCGAGGCTCGCCACCACACACGGTCCTCCGCCTTTCGCATCCAACTACCCCTGGTATGGTGCTTCAGGTCATCTGTCCATCTGTTCACGTATGTGCTTTCAGAAAATATTTCGTTGTGTAATTTGTTCAATTCAACTCTTATCAATGCACATCTTTAGAAAGGCCGTTTCACAATAATTGGCCAAGGACTTCGCGGGCAAACGGGATCAGAACCAGGACAAACTACTGTATTTTTATAAGATAGTCTGATACTCGACTCAAAATGAACCCCAGGCAAAGCCGGTACGTATACTTAGTATTAAGTTTGACTGAAAGTAGAGCATGTGGAGAAAGTATTATCAGGATGCATAGACGTAGGTAAATAGTACGTAACTTATTCATATAACAAATTTTTTGTCTTGGCGAGTCCTTATCTTTAAAAGCAATATTTTATCATTATTTTTAAAATTTCAAAAACTAACTTCTGCTGAAAATCCAATCATCGATACAAAATAAATTAGTTTTTCATTATTTTTATTATTCAAAATGAACGCTTAGTAACTTCTGCGAAAATTCTAATCATACGAAAACTTCCACAAGGTAATTTTTTGCACAAATAATTTTTGCTAAAATTTTAATAATTGATATAAATTTACAAGACTTCCCCAATATTGCTATCATAAACATTTTCCACTGAAAAAGAGTAGGTACGTTGCATTTTTTTTTACCAACTACTATCACGTTGACATAATATGAATTGAAACTCTGCGGTCGTATTGAATTTGCATATTTTTACTGTGAGGTGTACTCCATATTGCCAATGCGGATATGGAAATAAAATATATGAATCAAAATAATTTTAATTTTAAACTCCAAAGTATCAATGGAGGATAACTTGGTTTTCTGGTCCTGCTATGTTGATTATAAAGATAGTGGATGTGTTTATGAGTCAAAATTAATTTTTCATTTTTGTTTTACGTCGATCGTATTTGATTACTTATAGATATTGACTGACCGATTGACCGACAGGTTAGAGACCCTAACCGAAGAGCCAAGGATCGCGGGTTCGACTTCCGCCCGGGACGAATATTTGTGCGCACGAACATGTCAATTCGGTCCGTGTATGAGTATAAAACCGTATCTATATATGTATATATATTATATAAAAAAGGAATAATCATGGATGTTTACCAGTTATTTAGTATCTGCCCCATAATACAAGCATAATACTTGCTTACTTTGATACTAGGTAGCGCTGGGATGTCCCGGGTATTCTTATTAGATAACAGATTATGAAAAAGAAAGACTAGAAGTGTTGGTTTTCGTACACTGAAGGGTTCCAAGGCCGGGATGAATGTTCATGGTTCTCTTCTTATTTAAACCAAATTTAGTTGAAATCGTTTACTAAGTTGTACTAACAATTTTTTTTTTTTTCAGAATATTCCATGCCATAGTTGAAAGTCAAAGGTGGATAAATTTTTTAGAACTTCAGGAGCGCTATCAACATAAATAAAATAGTCATTGCGATACCTATATTGTCATTTTTAACCTCTACATTTATGTATGGCAACCTACCCAAAATGTATTATTTAAAATCTATTTATATAGTTTATTTATAATTTTCAGAAAAGACGAAAATTTCAATGACATATGTAACAATTTGGAGCAATTTATAGTCTTTGTAGTTAAATTTTTGGTGGCGAAATAAAAGTTTCATTTGTTTTTTATTTTTAACTGAATCGTATGAAACTCATTTTGATAATATAACCAACTTGTTATTTTATAGTACTCATACGTGTAAATTAAATTTAAATTTCGAAGGACAAAACCTGTTATCAATTAGGCCCAGCCAGTTTAATTTTTCTGTATTTAAACTTGGTTATATAAAGACAGAGAGTAATTTTATATCATAAAATAAAAAAGACGTAAACAGTCAAATTTGAAATAAACGTTGAAATTCGAAACCCTTTTTACGAAAAATGTTCTAGGATCTGCCTTTAAATTTTTTTAATTATCTAATGACTATTATTGTTATTATTATTGTCATCATGTATTGTCATTATTTAATGACTAAATAACTCAACACACACACAAGAAGTGAATGGATCTTAAACGATACCTAAATAGGCTTCTTCACTTCATCAGCCCATTTTTACCCCACTGCAGGGGCTTAGGCCTCCCCCGGGGTGAGGGGGGCTTGGAGCTTAAATCCACCACGCTGCTCCACTGCGGGTTGGGGATTGTATCGACCGCCATCTATTGACAGCGCCTGGGACCGACTGCTTAACGTGCTCTCCGAGGCTCGGAGTCAGTGATATCAGTTCGTTGCGCTTTGGGCTATCACGACAAGATCCTTTACTTAGTCCATACATTGCAATTTTACTAATTTTACATTTCTGTAATAGGCTGGGTGACAATTGTTATTAAAGTAATTCTATATGAAAGAGTTTTCTAAATATATTATAATAGTGAAAGAGTTTAAAAAATCATTAATAACAATGTTATAAATGTTTAAAATGTTCTGTTATAAACAAAGAGCAATATCGCACGACGTACAGTTCCAATCAAACTTTATGGTGGATGCGAACATAGGCACAAGTCGCGTCGCAGTAACCAGTTTTAGGTGTAGCAGGACGCAGCGGAGCGAGGGGCGGAGCGAAAAGTTTGAGGCGAACTATACCTATGTGTTGAATAACGTTTTGCAAGAATGAAACAAAGATAAAATCTTCATAGTTTGTAGTTCCCATATTTTTCAACCGAATATAATTTTGTTAAAACACCTTATTGTTAAAATATAAACTTTGGTTTGATTTTTAACTACTCACCTGTCCTCCGAGTCGTTTCACGGCGATAGAATCGAACCATTACAAACTTTAACCAATGGATTAGGTATATACGCAGAAACCAACTTATCAAGTAAATAGACAGTTTTCTTAACATATTCAGAGCGCGTCCGTACCTCCCGCACAACTTAAATTAACTTCACGATCCCCACACCACATGTTAATCTGATATCACACCTGGTTAAATACTATGCTCACCCCGAATAAACATACGCTTTAAGATATAGTTTAATGGCTTGTTTACTACACTGATATATGTTAGGGAAATCTATGCAATAAAATAACTTCATTTACAGAATTTTCTTTAGTTTAATCTGGCCCGGTATCGGTCGGTAATAAAATTTTGAATGACTTTTGAAAAACTTCCTCAAAACTTACGAACTTGAAATTTTACTCACGTATAGTATGTAATTCGGATGACAATACAATAACCTGGTGACCAGGTCCTAGTGATACAGCCAGGATTATCTCCTCACGAGTCAGAGTCAAAGTTAGCAAACACAATATGCCAGTAACGAACCAACCTCTGGGCATAGACACATATACCTATACGGTTAATTATAGATGTTCTCATACTAAAAAGTCTAAAATAAAATATATATTCTTATTACTACCGTCCGAATAAAAAAATATTGAAATTAACTGCTGAAAATAGCATAATTAATGTATTTTAATGTGTGTAATGCAAGTACCGTGATAGCCCGAACGCAGCGAACCTGTTTCAAATCTATAAGACCATGGCCATGGTTCGAATCCGGGTGTGTACCGATGAGTTTTTTCTGACTTAAGTATATTAACTAACACTGACTCGGTTCCTCAGAGAGCACGTTAAGCAGTCGGTCCCGGTTGCTGTAAATAGATGGCGGTCGTTACAATCCGCCAACCCGCATCGGAGCAGTGTGGTGAATTTAGGTTCCAAGCACCCTCGTCTTGAGGGGAGGCCTAAGCCCCTGCAGTGAGGTATAAAAAGGGCTGATGGAATAGAATGTATTTTAAAAATATACAATAAATGATATCTAAACTTAAGATGATTTTGTTTATTTTATCGTAGTTAATATACCATACCATATCATCGTACCATCAGCCCATTAATGCTCCACTGCAGGGGCTTATGCCTTCTCTCGGGATAAGGGGGCTCGGAGCGTAATCCACCATGCTGCTCCAGTGCGGGTTGGTGAATTGTAACGTCTGCTATCTATTGGTGGCAACCGGGACCGACGGCTGAATGTGCTCTCCGAGCCACAATTAGTGATAGTTATGTAATTCACATAAGTTAAAAAAACTCATTGGTAGGTAAATGCCCTGAGATTCGATATATGTAAAAGCTTAGCCGAAAATCGATATTTTCCCAGAAAGAGTTGGTTAATGCAATTACATAGCAGGCAGTCGAGAAAAGCTGTGGCGCGGTACACTTGCCGATAAAGTGGTTTGGGGGTTGTGTATATTTAAAAACCAACGGTTGGCCAGCTATAGATTTTTTTTTAAATTTATTTTCCTTAAGGAAGGCCAAAGGTACAAGACCATACAGCCTGGTCAGAATTTTCCAGCTATAGACTATAGTTCATTTTCTTATTGCAGATTGTTTATTTTTCAATGTCTATACTAATATAATAAAAAGGAAATATTTTATTTTTCGTTTGTTACGAATAAACTCAAAAAATACATAACTGATTTTAAAAATTCTTACTTCTATAGAAAGCTACATTATCAGCGAGTGACGTGGACTATATTTTTTCAAACTAGTTTTCCGTTCGCGGCTATGCTCGCGTGGACTACAAAGATGCGCCGGGACCGCTATAATTTTTACTGTAGATATAGTTTATAAGCTGAAAAATGACCATAGGCTAGTTTTTATCCCAAAAAAAGGGATCCCGGCACAACTATGCAGTCCACGCGAGCGAAGCCATGGGCGGAAACCTAGTACATTACATATTCGCAATATTTTTTAATTTAGTTAGTGTAGTGAACAATTGGCATTGCAAGCTTGGACAAACAAACCAATAACCAAAATATAGTTGGCGGTGGTCTTTATATGAAAATAAAGGCTTTTACAACAAGTATGTTTTGTAGTTTTTGTTTGTCTCCGCTTGCAATACCATATACCATTCAAGTCTATGCATTAAATATTATATTTTAATTAAATTTATTTTAAATAAATCATTTAATATTATATTGCATTTTAATATTTGCTTAAGTAGGTATCCGACAAAAAAACATTGCACAGTGCATCATACGTTGTTCAAACCAAATTCTATAGAATATAACTTGTTCTTCTCTTTCCAGTTAATGTAACTTTAAAAACGACTGATCGATTGGCTGAGTGGTTAGCGACCCTCACTGCGAAGCCAAGAGTCGGTGGTTCGATTCCGTCCGGGACAAATATTTGTGTGCATGAACATGTCTATTTGTTCCGTGTCTGGGTGTAAACTATCTATATATGTATATATTATAAAGAATTTTTAAATATGTATATCAGTTGTCTGGTACTCATGATACAATCTTTGCTTAGTTTGGGACTAGATGGCGCTGTGTGGCATGTGCGAATTATTATTATTAAAATATGAAAATCTGAATCTTTTTTTGTGGACTGTACCATTATCTGCAGACGTATTAAACAGGCGTGCCGTGAAAATCCATTCTCTTGTTTCTTTAACTTGAAGCACGATCGCACTTTATTGAATTTAAAATAAAACGTTGCGTTTGTAATCGATTCGCTATTACGTTACAATACAAATGCATGTATTCTTTATAAGATGAAATTATAAAAGATTATAATTTTGGATTTTGTGTGATATTCAGTAAAACCAACGGCAAGTTAATTACTTTTTTATTTCGCTAAACAACAGTTCATGAAAGAATGCCACTAAAATGTCTATTTATATCCACATATGTAGCTGTGGTGGAGAAGGTGGCAAAGTACTCTGTCTTTCAAAACTCATGGGTTCGAATCCCGCTTTAGGTATGTTAACCAATGTGTCTTTAATAAATACTTAAGTCAAATAATTATCATAAGCTCCGTCGACATTGTCACTGGCCGTTTTTTTTTCAATTTATGATTACCAGTAACTAGAACGGCAATTTCTTACTTAAACCAAACGACATTACATATAGTTTTTCGGTAGACATGTAATACGCCCTTTGGACGTGGCAAGCTCAAAGTAAGCTTTAAGCCTTACTAGCTCTCGGTCTATACTCAGTCCTACGTAGTCAATCTGTCACGTAGCTTCTGTGTTTTCCTGCCTCAGTTTTCAAAATGCCTTTTTGTGTAGGTAATGCATAAATATGGAAATAATACTGCAACTAAAATAAATTCCAAAAAATAACGTATTATTCTTAATTGTCTTTCACTTCTTCACTTCACTTCATCAGCCCATTTTTTCCCCACTGCAGGGGCTTAGGCCTCCCCCAGGGTGAGGAGGGGGGCTTGGAGCTTAAATCCACCACGCTGCTCCACTGCGGGTTGGGGATTGTAACGAACGACCACCATCTATTGACAGCGTCCGGGACCGACTGCTTAACGTGCTCTCCGAGGCACGGAGTCAGTGATAGTTATGTACTTAAGTCAGAAAAACTCATTGGTACACGCCCGGATTCGAACCATGGCCTTTTAAGGGGCCTTATATATTAATTGTCTTTGAATATATAGAATTTTCATTAGATTTTTTTTAATTTCTCCTTATAAAACCCAATGTACTTATAAGTATAGTTCCAATCAAACTTTATGGCGGATCGGAATACAACGCTATATATAGGCTTGCTTGCGCAGGTTCAGTCATATGCCCCTCGCTCCACTGCGTCCCGCTACACCTAAAACTGGTTACTGCGACGCGACTTGTGCCTATGTTCACATCCGCCATAAAGGTTGATTGGAACTATCGTACGAAATTTCGCGACAGCCACGTTCTAGGTTTCGTCTAGGCGTCTGTTTGAAGAAACAACTCTACCTCACAATATATGTAACTTCCATATAGTAAATTAATTTGACAGCGGCGTTTGATTTTAATAAACTCATAAATGTCAGTTCACAATATAGAAGTGACATTACTTCATAGACATAAATAAAGGACCGGCCGAACAACGCGTCTCAATGTCTCCACGTTAAGTGTCCTAAATTCCAGTTTTAGGACACTCGTCAACTCAGTCACGCTCGGAACATCGTCGCGTGCACGTCGTTGTTAATTCGTAAAAATGCCAAATTGAATTGTGTTAGGTTGCACAAACTATGATAGGAAGGTCAATAAACAAAAAAAATTACATTTCTTATCATCGGTGAGAAAAAATTATGTACAAATAGTACCCTCTTAACTTGTTATTGATTAAATACCATTTTCGAGTTTTATCGTTCGCCATAGCACAGTAAACCCACTCCGAACAAATTTTTTGTTCGTCCGTTAGGCGTCCTTCTCTTTCACACATGCAGTACACGTTTCATGTGTGAAAGAGATGTAGGAAACTTATCTCGACAAAAAATATGTTCGGTCAGAGAACCACTGTGCAGCCACGCACCGCGCGTCTACACTGCATACGGTTTAACCTTGTAAGGGCGTCTCGTCCATGTATGTAGTTAGGAATAAAGATTTGAACTAATAGGTACATATAATAGTGAACATTACAAAAATCTAAAGAACTAGTTTTATTTGACGGCTAATGATAACACACTATAATATTTTCTTTTGTAATAAAAAATCATAATATACGTATTTTTCATTCTAAAATTAAGTTCTTTCTGGTTTCTTATCATACTTATATGAAGAAAAAATCATACCTAGATAACCTATCATTAATAATATTGAATATAATATAATAATATTAATAATAATCGTTTATATTAATTTTGATAAAATTTTATGGATTAACAAATTTTATGGAAAAAAAAATTACAAAATATAAAGTCGCTCTATAAGGTGATTGCAGATATGTGACAGTTTTGTTTGTCATTCTATATACCACCATTTTCATGTCAGAGTGTTTTAATTGTTTAACTTAAAAAACATTTTGTGCGGCTACAAAACATGCCAGATTGCTGGAATTCGTAGTAAAACTTGTTAATTTCCTTGATTATGTATTTTTGAAGTACTGTACAATGTTTTAGCCCAGATGCCCATATACTGTGAAACGTTTCCTTTAATGTTAATACATAATTATGTATGTAGACGTTTACATTCGATTAAGTACGTCCCGACAAGGATACGTCGATGTCTCAATAATAGGTTGATTGCTAACCGACTACGTAGTTCTAATGAATAATAACAGATGGCGTTATGTAACAATTACGATCTGAGGCCGCCGTTCGTATTGTGAAATGTTCTATACGGCCTGTCCTGACTTTATGTCTATGCATTACTTACGCAATTTTGGGGACGGTGAAACCGGCGCGCGGGGATTTATTGGCGGTGAAGAGCAATGGAAGAGCGACGCGCGGGGACCTTGCGCTCTGAAACTCGGAGTAAAACTCCGCATCTTACACCAGCTAGCTATAGTATGAGTGGTTAGACGGTAAACGCAGAACAGGGCTTCTAGTCAATTCATACTTTTATGGTAACTTCATTGCTTAAATCCTAATAGTACGAATATGATCATAAAATAGGGTGTCTTGACTACTGACATGCAAAAGCTATTTATCTATACCTACCTATGAAATCGTAGTGTCTGTTTGCACGGGCTAATCTCCGAAACGGCTGAGCCAATTTTAATGAAGCTACGCAGACATGAAAAAGAGGTTGTCAGGAGGGACATATATTACTTTTTGTGTGTCTATTTGTCTGTGTGTCTGTATTTCTAAAACGCCAGTATAAATAAAGTTATTTCACATGGAATTTATTTTGATTTATTTATCACCTGTATTAGTTCATAATTAACAGGGGGTGGAATGGGAGATATATGTTTATTTGATAAATCGAATTTAATATCGTTTTTGAATAATAATGTTTACACACACTTTTGAACGCGTCAAAATGAATTGTTTAACTGTCGTAATAGAAACTGAATCATGTGTTTTTAAAATTTTTGTATGTCTGTTTGTTCGGGCTAATCTCCGAAATAGCCGAAATTGAAATTGTATAAAATCTGGAAACCATGAAAAACATGCGAACGAAATCGCGGGCAGTCGCTTGTATAGAATAAAAGTATATAAATTTATTTTACACAATTTTAACTAAATAAATATATACGGAAAGCTTTAATTCTGTAGAATTTTTGTCAGCGATCTTTTATACTGAAAGGGATTGTGGACAATTCCATCAAATCCAGACGCTCATTAGCTGGAACTAAAGATACCTATCGGGCGGGATTCTTTCGTCGAGTCAACGAAAACTGAAATTCTTCATAGATAAAAATTTAATACTATTATTGCGCATCTGCGTGGTAGTTTTTTATTTGACAATAATTTTATTTATTTGTTTATTTAAGGATAACCAGTAAGAGGTACAATAATACATACAATAAGACAACACTTGTTTACAACACACTCCATTTAAAGTTGCCATAGCATGTATATTTTGTTAATCTAAGTGCAAACAAAGGTGATGGTTATTATTTTAAACATTAATTGAAACCATATATAATTTATAACAAAAATGAAATCCAGAAAATAACATAACTGAAATTCTCAATGTAGTACTACAAAGACAAAAGAACAAAACAGAAGCAAGGAAATGATCAACCAAAAAAAACAAAATCAAAAAGTTTTTATTCAATATAAGATGTTTACATATGGTTTACACACACTTATAGAAAGTCGAAATGAATTGATTAGGTGCCGGTTCAAAAACTAGAAGGAGAAGAACCGGCAAGAAACTCCTCCCTGTTTATTTTATTTAAATATAAGTTTTTTTTAGTAGTTTTTTTTTTAATATGCTTACAACTATTACAATGATGTACATGCATGTCCATGTCCACTTATCATTTTAACACTCGCTAATACAATAGTAAGCTTTTTTCATGACTTGGACTCTAACTTGCTTCGTAAATTGATTTGAATTTAAGTTCAACATTTCTGTAGGAATTTTATTATAAAAACGGATACAATTCCCCATTAAACCTGGGAATTAACAACATATGCTTATGTCTTGTATTTGATTTGTGGCCATCACCCACCCTAGAGAAAGCATTTAAGTTTTTATGTACATAAATTATATTTTCATAAATGTACTGACAAGGGACTGTCAAAATGTTGCCTTTTCTTAAGTGAGCCTTCACACTATCTCCAGATTTTAATTTATATACACCTCGAATTGCCCTTTTTTGCAGAACAAATATTCTTTGAATGTCAGCGGCCTTTCCCCATAGCAGAATGCCATATCACATTATGCTATGAAAGTAGCTAAAATAAACAAGCCTCGCTGTAGGCACATCGGTTAGGTAGTCTTCTTATTTGCCTGATTGCAAAAACAGCAGAGCTCAGTTTACCAGCCACCCTCATGACATGAGGACCCTATTGTAAATTAAAACCATCAATTACATCCTGTATGTCTGATCAACTCAAGTATATTTTCTCGATATTTAAACAGAGAGTCCCTAAACATTTCCACGGCCTGTCCAAAAGAATGAGCTCATTTTGTCATTTTTGCATTTTATAGATATATGTTATGTTTATTAAGAAAAACTAGTCATTGAAAGAATTTTATTGTCATCTACAAAAATGACTAATCAATCGTGCCATGACGTCACTCGGTTAGCTTACGTGGATAATTTGTACGTAGCGGCACTGAGTGACACCACGAACGAATCGTAAAAACAGAAACTTCGATTTGTTATATCTCTGATAATAATCAGTATTTTCCTGAAATCCAAAAAGTATAGTCAGTTTGTTATACTCTAGCGTGTGAAATAGCAGTTTATACACAATTTTGTTGGCGTTATGTTTGCGCACCTAGGTTTGTTGGAGCAAAAGAAGCATGTAATAACTCGACTGGATAGCGAGTTATTACATATTTTAATATAGATGGCTTTGATTATTTAACTTTTGGTCTTCTCTTGTAGTTTTCAAGTGGGTCTTTTATTTTATACATGTATACACTTTTTTGAAACCGCTAATAATAAATAGGTAAGAGTAAGTCAATTCAAACTGCATCAAACGACAGACTATTTAACTTCTATGACTGACAGTATATGTATGACTCCATATAAACTTTACTTATGCCAAACGATACTCCTCCGTACCCGCAATATACTTTAATAAGGTACAAAGTTTTCTCTTTACGTATTAATATATAGATTATTAAATCAAGTGGTTTGATTCTCTGCCGAAGTAAAAAATATTTCAAAAATGTGAATATGCAGTTTTCTTTCCTCAAAAATCGAGCTCATGAATCCTTTGAACACTTTTCGCTATTTCTCATAGTTTAGGATTTGGCCATACAGTCTCAACTCAAAAACTCATCCTGTAAACTATAACTATGCCAAATCTCACACTCCTCCGTGCGCATAGTATACTTAAAAAGGGATTGAAAGCTTTTCCTTCTCGTATTTCCCTAACTATCATGAGAATAATTACGACTTTTACAAAGCCATAACGATCAAGGAAAGTCCTTAAAAAGTTCTGAAATCAGTCACATGAGCTTTTACATTATTCACATTGTTAATCACATTAACATTATCGTAGTAATCTACTTTTGACATGTTCGAGAATTTTCCCGTAGCAAGCTCGACATATACGAATATTACTTCTACGAAATGAGAAAACTTTTTTGATCAATGACTAAGTTTTCGAGCGATGTATACTGAAGCACTGGTATATATTAAAAATCTATGCATAAGTTAGAAAAGTTTGCATATGGAAAGCAAGTTAGAAAAATAATTATTGAAAAATTGATGACGTCTAGAATTTAAAGATTTTTTGCAACATTCAGTCATTGCCAAGGAATGATAATATTTTAGATGCCGGAATAATAAACAAGTTGAGCTCGCACACGAAGGGTTCCGTACAATTTAAAAAACACACATTTCTTGTATAGCGAACGCCTTTTTTATATCCCCCTCATTGTTTCCCCTCAGAATGAGGGGTTTGGAGCTTAAATCCACCACGCTGCTCCAATGCTGGTTGGCGGATTGTAACGACCACCATCTATTGACAGCAACCAGGACCGACTGCTTAACGTGCTTTCCAAGGCACAGAGTTAGATACTTGAGTCCAAAAAACCCATTGGTACACGCCCGGATTCGAACCACGGCCACATGGCCTTATGGATTTGAAACAGGTTCGCTGCATTCGAGCTACCACGACCCTCTATAACATTTACCTTTATTTTATTTTATTTTATTATTTTTTGTTACAGCGGCTGTAGTAGTATACATACTTCACGAAAATGTCATGAGTAAGCAATGATCTTACAACCATCAATAACTGAGAATGTAATAAAAAAAACACGTTACTTGTATGATTGCCCGTTTAATTTTATTAATTTTATTTTTATTATTTGTTGTCATAGCGGCCTTAGTAATATACACTCTCTGAAAATTTAAAGTGTCTACCTACGGTTCAGACGATACAGGCCTGTGACATACGAACAGACGGACATGCAGCGGAGCCTTACTGATAGGATTCCCTTTGGTTGCCTAAAAAATCACAACGTTTGGTTGTTCCGTTTAGATTAGAGATCTCTTAACTGTTTAAAAATTTGATGACTGAAATTCACTAGGGAGGTATACCTAAAAAGGGCAGCTTATTTGTAAAATATTTTTTTATAAAAAAAATTGCCAATCTTCATTCAGAATGCATAACGTAAAGATGAAACGCGTGTACTGCATAAGATAACGACAAAGATGCGACATGGTTGTAAATAGACCAACTCTGTATGCTGTTCAGGTATTCCTTCGCATTTGAACTTAAAAACCCGTCAAGTGTGTCGAATAAGCATAAAAGTCGGGTTCCGCAGCTGTCTTGCTTGAAATAGTAGGTAACTTTTATCATCATCATCATCAGCTCGTGTCTCTTCACTCCACATAGGCCTCTCCCAAGGCTCGCCACCACACACGGTCCTCCACCTTCCGCATCCAATTACTTCAGATACGGTTCTTTAGGTCATCAGTCTACCTGACCGGGGGCCGTTCAACGCTTCGCTTCCCGGTACGTGGCCTCCACTCGAGAACTCGTCTACCCCATCGGTTGTCGGTTCTATGGCAAATGCGACCGGTCCATTGCCACTTCAGCTTGCTAATCACTTCGGCTATGTCGACAACTTTAGTTCGTCGACGAATTTCAGTATTCCTGATTTTGTCCATCGAAGAAATACCGAGCATAACCCGTTTCATAGCGCGCTGAGCGACTTTACATTTGGGGACCAGTCCGGCCGTGAAAGTCTATCCTATAATAACTATAATAGTACATAATATTACTACCTGGGACATCTCCCTCAACGCTATCTAGTCCCAAAGTAAGCAGTATTATGCTCGTATTATGGGGTACTAGACAACTCATATACGTACTTAAATATTATTTATAATATGTACATACATAAATATTTTACACCCAGATGCAGAACAAATGGTTTCAAGATTTTTAGCATTACATTTTAAATTTTTTTTTTTAAATAAGCCATTGCCAAATCCATGCCAGGAAAATTCGATTGTCTACAAAAAGTTTCATTTGAATATGCCGAAACAATGATGGTCAAAATGGACCTGACCTTTTTGAAATGTATACGAATTCCTTCTACACACAAAAATAGCTCAAAAATACCTTAGTTTAATTTAACTTACTGTGAAAAATAGAAGCCAGAAAATGAAATAAACACATGTTAGCGATTTGTGAAAGCAGTAATTCTGTAAACAAAACGGAACGTGGGTATATTGAGTGTTGATCCATAGTGTTGATTAACTGCAGTGTGACCACTGTAATACATCTTTCTTACTTGGTATTTTTTGGTCTTTTTTATTTTTTGGTAGATTTTGAATGCCATTATAAAGTATGTAAATATGTATATATTATGAAAAAAAGAACATTTAAGTATGTATATCAGTTCTCTAGTGCCCATAACACAAGCTTTGCTTAGTTGGGACTAGGTGGCGCTGTGTGGGATGTCCCAGCTATTTTTATTATTCTATCTAAGCCGTGTTGGATATCAAATGAAAGGATATTTAGTACATTTCGAACCGATACCTAGGTATATATATAAATTACTAACCGCTCGCTACCTTATTCGTATTAACTCGATAATTCCGAGTAGGTAATTCATAAAATCAAGTCTTAAAAGCTTTTAAACATCAGTTTACTTTATGCAACGGCACTGCACACTATCACGTAAATATAACCTCAAAATATGTTAAATAAGAAAATCAGTTCAGTAACTATAATGATAACCTCAAAATTTAGAACGTCAGAATTTTATTTTTGTCATGATTCTGCTAGTCGCCAATCATTGTCAAATTATCCACTCCTCTTGAAAAAACCTCAAATAAATTCCCGCAAAAGTTATTTACTGTTATAATATACCTACTAATGACCCTACTATAAGAAACGAAAAGGGCTTTTGAAATGAAAGTGGACTAGTTTACTAAAAATTTGTCTATTTAATTAAATCATAAACATCACCGCAATTCAGTATCCACGTAATTAGAATAGTACTGAACACCAGAATATTTGAGAATAGTCTCTAACTCTAAAAAAATAATTACGTATCTACATATCATCCGATACCACAGATCCGAACATTCATACCAATTCATACCACATTTAATACCAACTAATCTGTGATGCTACCACAGAACACATGCTACTGATGCTACCCATGCTACATACTTACCCGCTTACGTCAATGACCTATAGACCTGTAGAGCATAGCGCAGTCGTATTCTCCCATTGATAAGAAGGCAAAGGAACTATGCCTATACTGCCATGTCGGAAGTATTATTATACGATATTTATTAATTCTGGCTTCGTATCGTAAATATTAATATATGATCATTTTTACTAAACCAATAGTTATCAAATCCGCCATTAATATTGTTTTTATACAACTACCCTGGAAATGAGGTCCAAGGTAGTATGGGAGGTGACCGATATCTTTTGCTTCGTTTGCGAGATATATTGAAAAAAACTGTAAAGGGTGCATTTTCACCCCTTTCTCCAATTTTCACCCTCTTATTTATGCACTCAGCGGTTCTTTCTTCTTAAATGGCCCTTTCACCGCTTCCTGCGATAAAAATCCTTGAACGTTTTAGTTGCTTTCTTATGACATAACCAATAGCTTAAGTAAATGAACGATTTCAACATTAAAAAAACCCCGATACCAAGAAAAAAAAACTAACAAAAAACTAACAGAAAAAAAGTCATTTTCTGACCGATTAGCCGAGAGGTTAGAGATCTTAACTGCAGAGCCAAGAGGGTCGGAGTTCGATTCCCGCCCTGAACAAATTTTTGTGTGGATGTATATTATTATGTCTATTTGTTCCGTGTCTGGGTGTAAAATATCAAAATATGTATATATTATAAAGAATAATTAAGTCTGTATCTTAATTGTGTGGTAGGTACTCATAATACAAGCTTTGCTTAGTTTGGGATTAAATGGCTCAGTGTGGGATGTCCCAGGTATTATTATTATTTTCGCCAAAACAGCTTTTTCCTGGAAGGCGTTCTAAATTTTTCAAACTATTGCATTTCAACCTACGCAGGCTTCCCCCAGCATTATGAGATAGTGATAGCGGGCTATCAAGGTTGAACGTCTTTGTATGGACACCCTTAAGCGATTTTTTTTCAATTTCATTTTAAGTTACCCTAATATTACATACACTACAGAATTTCTGTCTTGTACTAAAAAAGGGCACAACTCTACATTATATTATACTAGCTTTCGCCCGTGGCTTCGCCCGCGCGAACAGACGTCATACCCCTGTAGTCTTTTTCTACTCTCACTATTGCGTTCTCATTCCCAACCACACTTTTACTCTCATATAACTCGTGCTTATGTTACCTCTACGTTATATGTAGTACTGATTCTTTCACGCTCTCATCCCCACTCGCATTACCATTTCACCCATATATCCTATAGCGTCCCGCCCTGGCTTTGCACGGGCCCTTTCTCTGTCTCCCCCACCTAACCCTCCCATCTTTCCCCCCTTTCGTCTTCACTACCACTCTTCCTCTCGCAGATCAGTAGGCTGAGTCGTATGTCGGACGAGAGTCTAAAATTTATTTTTCTATTTCTCGGTAATACATTTTTTTCTAGATGGAAGGTGCTCATGTACTTTTCTGTACCCCTGACAACGTGTATGTAAAATTTTAAGATGATCGGTTGAGTAGTTAAGGCGTGAAAGCGGAACAAAGAAACAAAGTGACTTTCTCATTTATAGTATTATAAGTAAGTTAGGATTATGAAAAAGTCGCTTTACATCACATTTTCTTGTTATCGTTCCATATCGTACAAACAGGTGTCAGCGGTTTTTCATTACTAAGCATACGCCATCTCTCCGTCCTTTTGAACCGTAATAGGTAGCCGGTAGTTGTGATAGCCCAAGCGCAGCGAACCTGTTTCAAATTTACCATGCAGGTTAACCGAATTCGGGCGTGTACCAATGAGTTTTACTGACTTGAGTACATAACTATCACTAACTCCGCCAACCCGCATTGGAGCAGCGTGGTGGATTAAATCTCCAAGCTTCTTCACCCTGGGGGAGGCCTAAGCCCCTCCAGTGGGAAACAATGGGCTGATGGAATGTAGCCAGTTGAATTAGCACAGAATAAAATATCCCATAATGGCGAACACCCTAGAAAATACAATAATAAAAAAAAGTAGAGAATAAGAGGTTCCCTATACAAAAACAAGTTTTTTTTTTGCTCTAACTTGAAAACTGTATGACATACAAACGTCAAACTTAGTATGATTACAGTGCAATGTTTAAAGTAAAATAACGAATACTAAAAACTGGCCAAGTGTGAAAGATCCCGAAACGGATGAAAGAAATTGCAAATTTTTGGTAAATACTAATATAACGTGTGGTGGTATGGAACCCTCGGAACGCAAGTCCTACTCGCACTTCGCCGGTCTTTTTTACAGTATTCATACAGAAAAATGCTAAACTCCAAACGTGTTCTATCTGATAATCATAAAAATCAACATATTTGTGTCAACTTAAATAACGATCGATCTAGTGAAAATCCCTCAGGATTATTAACATAATGATTGGGAACGGATAAAAGGAATAAACAAACAATATACCCAACAAAGATTATTCAAAAATTATGATGGAAAAATGTAACAGAGATACGGTTGTAATTTCGGGAAAATGTCCGCGTATTCTCCCTAATTTATACTAATGCTAACACTAATGCGTTTTTTTCTTCTATCGTTAAGAAACACACATAAAACGGTTATCTTAATGGAATCAGCGTCGAGTCGCGACTTGAAAATAATCGCCTTCGCGGCCCACCGCCCCGTTCTGCTATAGAATGATGTATTTTCTTTAAGTAAAAAACACATTTTTGCATTTTCAAACCGGCAGACTGATAGCATAACGTGACACGCAAAAAATTAGGATGTTGCTCGAACCCATAATTTAAACTAAAAAGCGTTCGCCAGCACTAACTACAGGCAGAACACTTATCTATGGCGGTCATGTGACAGTTTTAATAAACTCAATAGAACACTACAGATAGATTTTCTTAATACCAGTGTTTCACAGGTGAGGCGTTTGCTCAGCAATGAATTCTTTGTGGATGAAACTTATTGGTTGGACGTTTGACCGATAGGAGTATGTTTCTCCATAATAATATATGTGTTGTGAGGGTGTGGGGTTAGGGGGTGGAGGGGGGTGGAGAAAGGAAGGTGTTGAGGGAAGAAAGGAGGAGGTTTTCATGTTATTTCCATCAGTGAGAACCTGAAAAAAAACCTCCTCTTTTCTTTCCTCTGAAACACTCTTAACCCCTCAATGCTAATTATGTTAATTTATATATTATAACTGTTGGTTGTCTTTTAAATAAATAAAAATATGATGGTTCACCATCAGTAAAGCAATTTATGATCTCGGTCATCATAAATACGAGGAAACCGAGGAAGAAAAACTTGCGTCATCATAATTTCGTTACAGGAATCATAATTTCCGCTGACGCATATTTTTTTCTATTCGTATTTCTCGTTTTTTATTATGGGGGTCATCAATTGCTTGACTGATTATGAACACTTTTCTCAGGGTAGATATCAAGGACTAGATAAAAAAAAAACATTAGACCACTATGCTGGCCCATTGTGGGTTGGTGGGGGCTTTTACATCAAAACAGAAGTGACAATATTGGCGGAGCTCGTGTTATTTAGATTTACAGATTTTTATTTTATAATTTATAAGCTCATGCTCAATATGTCAATAGCGGGAATCGAACCTACAGTCACCACAGTTCTTACCATAGCAGCCCATTATGCCCCACTGCAGGGGCTTAAGCCTCCCATCGGGATGAGGGTGCTTGGAACGTAATCGACACCTTGCTCCAGTGCGGGTTAGTGGATTTTAACGACCGGGATTGACGGCTTGACGTGCTCTCCGAGGCACGGAGTCAGTGATAGTTATGTACCTAAGTCAGAAAAACCTCATTGCTACATGCCCTATTGGGATACGAACCACGGCCTTCTAAATATTATAAGAGCCACCACATGACTGTCACGACACTCATAGCTCATTGCATCGCAGTAATGGGTGTGTAATACTTTCAATTTAACAAAGTTTAAAAGAAAAATCTACGTTACCCATGTTTTCTTATCTTCCAATGAACCATTTTTTAAACAGAATAAAATTATTTTGTTCCTAAATTCGATTAAATAAATTTACTTTATTCATAGTCCGGTTGAATTTTTAGTAATTAATATTTATGATGCTTATTTACAGATTGCGGTCAGTAAGCTACTGTGGATTTTATTATATTCAATGGTTAAAGCATTCTAGCACTATCCAGAAGATTTTATTGTCCGTCGCTTGTTTTTGATCGTAATTTCTCGAATAAAACAAAATAAAAAACAGACATGGCCAAAAAAAAGACTCGAAAAAGTTTTTAGGAGAACTTCGGATAACTGTCCACAATAAAAGCAAGTGCATTACACCTTTCTCAAAAATATTTTGGCAGTTTCGTATATACGTGTATGTACATACCAACCAAGTCTATCAACTAGTTTATATAAAACTAGCTTTCCGTATGCGGGTCCATTCGTGTGGACTATGCGTGCAGTTGTACCGGGACTGTTTTTTCCATAATAAAAGTAGCCTACGTCACTCTTCAGCTTATAAACTACTAGCGGTCGTACCCGGCTTCACCCGGGTGGACTACGGAAACTTTCCTTTTCCCGTTCCACGCATTAGTACATCATCCAAACAAATAAATTAAATTCTCTGGCGCGTTTAGCAACAATTTGATTGCCATAAAAAAGGTTTATAGTAAGTAATATAATAAGTCAACCTTAAGTAAATATAGTAAGTCAATCTTAAAAGGTACACATATGCTGTTGCGAACTTTTGGTTAGAACTTTTAAAGGGGAACAATTCCGTAATACATGATTTTTACTTAACATCAACCGTTTACGCAGCGCACGTAACGTAAGCTCTCAAAACGAATAATTTTCCCCGTTTTTGCAACAATTTTCATTGATGCTCTGCTCCTATTAGTCATAGTGTGATGTAGTATAGCCTATAGCCTTTCTCGATAAATGGACCTTCCAACACAAAAATAATTTTTCAATTTGAACCAGTAGTTCCTGAGATTTTCGCGTTCAAACAAACAAACAAACTTTTCAGCTTTATAATATTATATTAAGTATAGATATCTATACAAAAGATTATAGCGGTTCCGGTATGTACAACTGTGCAGTCCACGCGAACAGAGCTGCGGATGGAAAGCTAGTTGGAAAATAAATTATAGCCCGTGTTACTCGCTAATAATATAGTTTTCTCAATAGATGAATTTTTTATAGCCGTTTTTGAGTTTATTCGTAACAAACAAAAAATCAAATCTTTGCGCTCTATAATACTAGTATAGATATATATGTCTTTGTCCATCGATACTTGAGTGAAAAGAAAGAGACTGTACTTAACTAAACTGGGTTTAAGTATATACTTGTGGATTTGAAAAGTATGTTAGCAACGTTAAATTAATTTGTTAAAAAATGCAAATTACAACTTCGCCATATATGTAATAATTATAAATGGGTAAGGATAAAAATATTGGAAAAGACCACGTTTAATAAAAAAATTTAAAAATTTATTATTACAATCAAATGACGTCATTATAGCGATTTATAAAATAAAAAGTTACTTGATTTGCATGGTGAGATTATTTATTTAATTTTTGAAAAATTTTTCTCTGTTTTCCAATTACTTTACAAAGAGTGATTTATCACACTTTTAAGTGAAACTAAAAACTTTTCAGTGAAAGTACCTACCATTCGAAATGACGAGTATTCGAGTTAGAAACGGAAAGACAAAAAATTTATTATCACTATATTACTTACAAAGTGGGTTACACACGTGGTGAGTAATACAAGACGATTATTTTCACAAACTTTTTTCCTATTCAATATGACGCGACACTTTCATTTAACTGTGCGCGGACAATTATTATTTATGTATGACATATTCATATTTGAGTGTGAATACCGAAATTTAACACCCCCGATTTTTCATTCCGTAAACAAAGGGTAACAGTAAAACAAAGCAGTTATAATGACCTTTAAGTTAATCATTCTTTATTTTTATTATTTATACAATTTCGACCTTAGCGTTATACAAATAAGATACAAGATTCAAGTGCGAAGTTAACAATGGTACGCGAAAAAAACAATGAGTATAAGTCGAATTCCTATCCACGGTTCTGTAGTAGAGAAAGCGTTAAGTTTTTATGTACGTAAATTATATTTTCATAAAGGACCGTCAAGATGTAACTTTTTTTAAAGTGTGGCTTAAACTATCTCTAGATTTTAATTTATACGACTATAGCTCGAGTAGCCCTTTTTTTTAAGAACAAATATTGTTTGAAAGTCAGCGGCCTTTCCCCAGAGCAGAATATGACATGCTATGAAGGTAGCTAAAATAAACCAGCCTCGCTACAGGCATATGGGTTAGTCTTCCTATTTACCTAATTGGAAAAATAGCAGAGTTCAGTGTACCAGCCACCTTCCAACGTGAGAACCCCATTGTAAGGTATCGCTTGTGATGCCCAAAAACACAGTTTCATTAACTAAAATTAAGGAATCCCCACCAAGTCTCTAATTGACATCAACTTGTCGAACATTGGGCAACATAAATTTTAAACATTTTGAACTACTTATAGGGAAATATCTATTGATTATTTCTGTACAAATTAGATTCACAACATTATAAGATTTCCATTCTATTTATACTCGACTGCAGGGGCTTAGGCCTCTCCTCAAGATAAGGGGACTTGGGGCTTAAATTCACCACGCTGCTCCAATGCAGGTTGGCGGATTGTAACGACTGCCATCTATTGACAGCAACCGGGACCGACTGCTTAACATGCTCTCCGAGGCACGGAGATTAATTAGACTTTATACGAAAATTAGTCTTATAAATCTTAAACTAGAAATTACTAAGAAAACAATTATTTATTTAAAATAATGACTTACTCATATCCTATTGCTTCTCTGTTATTAATTAAAGGAGATTATGACTGTCTTTGGGACAGAACTCGGAAACTTGACTCAACCTCATAACAAAGTTCGTAAAAGCGATTTCTATTGTTTCTCGTTAACAAAATTTTTTTCCATGGAGGAAATGGTCTAAATGCCTGAAAAATTGTAGTCGTTAGGGGGTTAATGTGGAAATTATAGAAAGTGGCCGAGAGTTTCTAAGTATAACCGATTGGCCGAGTGATTGGAGACAAACATTTGTGTGCTTGTCTATTTGTTCCGTGTTTGGATGTAAAAAATATCTATTTATGTATATATTACAGCTTTTTAAGTATGTATATAAGTTGTTTTGAACCCCATAATACAAGCATAATACTTACTTTGGGACTAGATGACGCAGTGTGGAATGTCCCAGGTATTATAATTATATTATTATTTTCATAATATTATTATATGTATAAATTGTAAAGCACCCATGTGTATAAATAAGCTCAGTTTAGTTTGGGGAAAAATAATCGCGTGTGAGATGTTCCACGTATTATTACTATTAATTAATCTATTATTTTCACAGCGTTATATAACAAGGAAAACATTGTAATTTCTCAATTTCAAATTCAAAAAGTTTTTATTCAATTAAGATGTTTAAACACACTTATTGAAAGTCAAAAGAATTGATTAGGCACCGGTTCCAAAACTAGAAGGAGAAGAACCGGCAAGAAACTCCTCCCTGTTTATTTTATATAAATATATGTTTCTCATAATTCATCATTTTTTTTAAATTTAAAACGCTTACAACTATTACAATGATATCCTCTATTTATTATAAAAGTAAACGCCTGGAAATAAAGTAATTTATTTAAGAAATAAAATAGTTTTCATCTTTATAAACTTAGTAGATACGGATACTATTAGAATAAAAAATAATATAGTGGTTTCACATTATTTTTCGAAACAGAACCCTAAAAATAACGCATAATTTATTAAAAAATGAAGGTCAATGCAAATAACCGATCGTAATATGCAAAGAGCAACGACCGCTTATAATAAAAATGCCATAGCAAATACTACTTTATAAGCATAAATGTAAAGTTCAATTTTCATGTTATATTTTTCCAGTAAAATGTCACCAGTAACGTTCCGTTACGACACAATAAGTGATTTACATAATCAAGTTTGATTCATCTCATTTTTTTTTGCAGAATCGATACAGTTATTTGGATTGAAGATATTTTTTATCCTCATGTACCCTATGTTTTAAGAAATATATCCCAGGTCCCAGGTCCCGAATCCCAGGTCGGGTCAGTATTTATATGATGAATATCAATACTGGTACCGGGTCTTGGTTGTTATATGTATGTGGTGTCTTCGTTTTGTACCCAAAACACTAGCTACTGCTTAGTTTGGGGCCTAGACGTTGTTGTCATGTATACGTTATTATTATTATTATATATTTCAAAGCATGGACGTTTTACGTTCGAAAATTTACATGCGTGATGTTTAGACAGCATAATCATCAAAAACTATCAAAAATGTGAGGCAAAAGATAGATTGAGAGTTAGATATACCAAATAATATGTCATTATGGTTGTTTTAAATATTTTGTTAAATTACACATGTAATATCAAGACCTTTAATTGCTTTTCCGATATGAATTTCACAGTGAATTCTAATTCACAGTAGGTAATTCATGACGTGGCGTATATTTTGTCTGTGGCGTATATTGTTTTGGTCACTTTTTTCTATTTTTCAAGCGGTACCTATCTCTATGTACATCCATGACGAAGAAAAGAAAACGGTAGTTGTAGCGTTTTCTTTTAAAGAAATACCTCAAAGATTATTATAAATTAATTTATTAACTTATTTTTATTATTTATTATTTTATTAATTTATTAAATTTTATTGTATTTATTTATTGTTATAATTTGTTAATATTTTATTTTATTGTACTGTTGCGTTTTAATACTTAAGATGTAAACTATGTTACTATGGGGTTAGCACCCGATAATAAACGATTATTATTATTAATAAACCTATTTATATTGGAAAAGACTACGTTAAATTTTTGTAGTGTTCCCTTTTAAAAAAATACCTCACTGATTATCTTAAAATTGGGGTCCATTGCAAGTGAACCTATTTGGTATGAGGTACATAAACATTCAACTCTCTTTCACTGCAAACTTCACGCTGTTAACTTTTAGTTTTTGTGAGATACTATTTTCCTTTCAACGATACCCTATCCTAATATTATAAACGCGAAAGTTTGTATGTTTGGATGTATGGATGTTTGTTGCTCTTTCACGAAAATACTAATGAATGGATTTTAAATAAACTTTACAATAATATAGTTTATACTCCAGAATAACACATAGACTATAATTTATAAAGATAATAGCTTTCTGCCCGCGGCTTCGCTCGCGTGGACTACAAAGTTGTACACTGATTTTAAAAATTCTTTCACCTATAGAAAGCTACATTGTCAGCGAGTAAATAGGCAATATTTTATTTTCAAACTGGGAGAGTAAGTGGGTGGTGATTAACAGTGGTGGACGAAATGGGAAGGGGAATTTAGTCCATCCTGGCGGAGCCGCGTACGATCGCTAGTACAAAATAAATTCATTACAAACATAAATTATAAACTCTTCGTTGTTATATCAGCTTCCTAGGAATCCAGTTTTTAACTAATTTTGTTAATTACTTCGGAGCTTACAACTATTTAGAAGTTGCCTGTTTCAGAAGGAAGAATTGATGGCCAAGTTAGATAAATAATTAAGTTTCGTGGAATTATCAAATTATTTTCAAATAACTGATTAGTCGGATGAAGGAAATGTATACAGAAGAAAGTTAAGAGAGGCGTGGAGACGACACACTAATGCTAATCAACAGAATAATTTAGTCTAGGTTCTAGGCCCTTAAACGTACATAAAGTATAGAATTATTAGCGTGTTTTTAAATCGGGTGTTCGGCTGAACGTAGTCCAAACTTACAGAGCATGTACAGCTTACCGAACTAAACAAATAGTTTCAAGTGAGCGGATGGCTCAAAATATCGGTTACCGAGAAAAATATGTTTAAAATTAAACTACGTTCAGGCGAACACTTCATATATAATATACCGTGGGTTCGGTTGAACGTAGTCCAAACTTATAGAACATGTAGACCTCACCAAACTAAAGCAAAAAGTTTAAAGTGCGCAGTTGGCGCAAATTAACGGTTACCGAGAAAAGTATGTTTAAAGTTTCATTCATTTAATTTTTTATCATTTACCTTATTTTCTTTTTCAAATTCAGACACTGACGTCACACAATCGAACTCTTCACCGTGTTTCGTTTTCGGTTAAACTAATAAAACGTTCATTATAGTCGATTTCGCTTAGAGTAAATAATAATAAATAAATGTCACTTCACAGTATCGAAAATGTCAAACGCGTTTTAGCGGGGATGAAGACCGGCGCGCGGGGTCTTCGCGAACTGACACTCGTCATCTTGCACTAACTAGCTAGAGTATGAGTGGTTAGACGGTAAACGCAGAAGAAAGCTTCTAGTCAATTCGTATTCTTATGAGGCAAACGAACAGAAAGGACAACTATGGTAGCTATCGATTTGAGGGTATGACATGGACAATTTGACAAATTTTCAATTATATTGTTTTAATATTAGAACAAAATTGCTTTTAAACAAAAATATAAGTATTGTTCCTCAAGTTTTGGTAAAGTTAATTTTTAAATGACTGTACCATTACTTGGTTTAAAAAAAAAACACTTTAATAGCTACTTTTTTGGGTCATAATAATTCATTTGCCTTGTAACTTCCATCACGCGATCAATTTCATTTATTTTACAACAAATAGCCTAGGTATTAACATAGACGTAGGAATAATGTAGACGCTAGAACACACACAACGTTTACCCTGCCTTACCGAGACTACACGTAAATTTTTCACTCTCACTGTACTCTTTAATTATAAAAAATAGTTTAAATGGGCTAATACGTTTGAAGTATAAAGATAAAGTGAGGATTCAGCGACGTCAATGTATGTAGATTTGGGTCAACACAACAAACGACTCAACAGGTTTAACGGATTTTTCGAGATGTAAAATAAAATCGAAAATATTGCGCTTTTACCTTTCTTTATCGGCTTTCTTTCGAAAAAGAGGGCACGAGGACGTCGATAATTTACTTCTTAAAGAGGACATACGAAAGTGATACACTTCTTTGTTAATATTCAGTATATTAAAAAAAAAAGTGTTTCGAAACCCTAACTGCGGAGCCAAGGGTCGCGGGTTCGATTTCCGCCCGGGACAAATATTTGTTGACACGTTATGTCTGTTTGTTCCGTGACTGGAAATAAAAAGTATCTATATATGTATATGTTATAAAAAGAATATTTAAGTATGTATATCAGTTGTCTAAGTATGTACCTATAATACAAGCATAATTCCTGTTTACTTTGGGACAAGATGATGCTGTGTGGGATGTGTCAGGTATTATTATGTTTCTTAAGTACATACATGAACAGGCTGTTTATTGGAGAACCATATCGTAGGCATATACCGAAATTAAAAAATTCATAAAAAACAAAATTATATTTATTTTAAAAACTAAATTTTGCATTTTTTTGTAAACCATTAACTTTACCTAAAATTCGATTAAATGTAATAAACGTTTTGTATTATTTTTATTTATTTAATTTCTTATCATGTATACCTCCTGTGTTGATTATAATTTGGATTTTAAGTACCGAAATTTTAAATCGTGTGATACATTGGCCTATCCTGAATCTAAACTGACACCCAAATGAAATCATGCATACAATAATATTCTTTTAAATCAACCTAGATTTTCAATTCAACTGCAGAATAGACGAGCAAAGTAGTATTTATCTATATCAATGTTTGATCGCAATCGCTCTGAGATTGTATGCTTCACTCCTCACGTTAAGGGGGTAGGCTTTTCATACAAAAATTCGGCCACTGTCTAATCTCGCTGTATTTCGGTATCAATATTAACAGAAAAAATGTATGTAATAGAAGGAATACTGTCACAGGGCGGTATGTTTTTTTTAATATCTTGTTTAGTTGTTTCAGAATAAATTCTAGAAAAACATGATTATTAACTTCGATATTACAGCGAATTAAAAAAAAACATACCGCCCTAGGGATATCCTTTCTTAATGACCCTGCAAATTTTGGTTCCAATTCATACACATGCCAGGGGTGGAAACAGTTAAGCCCGTAAGCTGTTTCGACGGGTATTTTATAAATATTTTTGGGAATTTGCTCTTATCATCTGTCACTCAGGAACAGGTCGGGGAAGAGGGATTGAGACGGAGGTGCCAATTCAAAGTCGCGGAGAGAAAGACTGTCCCCTTAATATATTTAAACCTAACCTATCTAAGCGGCAATGGGTATCATTCAATCCTTTATGTTTGTATATATTTAAGTTTATTTATTTTAGGAGTAAACTAATATATGTTTTACATGTACTTCGATTCGTTGATATGAATTCAAAGGAACGTTTGTGGAACTTTGCGTCCTCTACCAAGATTCTTTAATAGTGTTTTGAAATGTCTTTTTTCAGCGAAAAAAAAAATACCCACTGTTTATTGTTGGGTGACATTCGTGGAACCAATCAAACTTTAGGCGAACACACTCGATTTCTTTCGCTTTTGTGACGTTGATGAAACTTTTTTGGATTCACAATACGTTCAACTTAAAGATATATCTACAATAATATGGGCTGTCCTCCCAATGGAACTGTTGTTTTCCTTGTCCTCCAAATGGAAAAGAAATGGAACTCTCCAGAAAATGTGTCTCATTTGCAAAAACTTTGAAGTTTATAATAGGAATTTAAGTATCAAATTACCAATGTCACCGATGATTGGCAATAAAATTAATGGGAAATTGTTTTGATAAACACCTAGCTAATAAAATCACCGTAGAGTACATATGTATGTATAAGAAAAATAATTAGACGGCGCCTTTTATAAAATTTAATCATCATCATCAGCCCGTGTCTTTCGAATGCAGGATATAAGCTTCTCCCAAAGCTACCACACACGGTCCTCCGCCGTCCGCATCCAATGACTCCCGATATGGTGCTTTAGGTCACTAGTCCACCTGGCCGAGGGGCGTCCAACGCTTCGCTTCCCGGTACGTGGACTCCACTCGAGAACTCGTCTACCCCAACGGTTGTCGGTTCTAGAGCAAATGTGACCAGCCCATTGCCACTTCAGCTTGCTAATCACTTCGGCTATGTTGACAACTTTAGTTCTTCGACGGATTTCAGAATTCCTGATTTTGTCCATCAAAGAAATACCGAGCATAGCCCGTTCCGCCCGAGCATAGCGCACTGAGCGACTTTAAATTTGTGGACTAGTTTTGCCGTGAGAGTCCATCCTTCGGCACCGTATGTCATTGAAAATTTAATACTTCATTTGATATTATATTTCCGCCCGCGGCTCCGCTCGCGTGGACTACACAGTTGCACCGGGACCCCTTTTTCCGGGAAGAAAGTAACCTAGTCATTGTTTAGCTTATAAACTACATATATCTATGCAAAAAATCATGACGGTCCCGGTACAACTGTGTAGTTCACGCGAGCGGAGCCACGGGCGTAAACTACCTTCAAAATCAAATATAGCCCATGTTACTCGCTGATAATGTAGCTTTCTAAAGGTGAAAGAATTTTTAAAATCTGTGTACAACTGTGTAGTCCACGCAAGCGGAGCCGCAGGCAGAAAGCTAGTATCTTTATAAATTATAACCTATGTGTTACTATGATGTTTAAGCTATATTATTTTGAAGTTTCATTAAAATCCGTTTAGTTCTTTTTGCGTGAAAGAGCAACAAACATAGTTACAAACTTTCGCGTTTATAGTATTAGTAAGGATTAGTTGCTAATAAGTGACAATTGTGGTACGTTCAATGGTTTCCATTAGATTGAATGACGAGTCATGTCTACTCTCCAAAAACAAGCAAGGCCAATGACGGATGACCATCGAGCCATATGCAATCGACCCAAGTTATTATTACGTGACTATAAGTTGCCCCAAATTTGAACTTAAGTAATGGAAAAGATCGTCTTTCCTCAGAATTGTAGGAAGAATGTGATATTTTCAATAAAGCGGGGATTTCAATAAAGCAGGACCTCAAAACGTAGAGATCTGATGAAAACTCGATTTTCGAAAATCGGACCCAAATCAATAACTTCCATTGGATAGCGGGAAGTTAACAAATAATCGATAATCTGTGTCAATACTGAACTTTGTTCTTTCTCGATAAACGACCCTTAAGCCTATATGTTTTAATTCTTAATTCGGTGACAGTAGTGTAACGTGTAAGTGCTGCTCAGTTGAAATGTAATTTTTTGGCAGCTGAGTGTTCCTTTATATTCTAGGCTTTTAATATTTGAACCATAGACACAATCCAATATAATAGGTCTAAGTTTTTATACGAGTGTCATTGGAATTTCGGTCATTCAAGTTTCTTTCGCTCCAATATGGGGTGGGATATGACGTGCACGCTCGCGATCGTTTACGGGTGAATATGTTCTGCACGAGAATATATATATAAAACTTTTTTAGAGCACTTCCTTTTCCGTTTTACATGCCATTATCAAAACATTATCTAAAAGTTAGAATGATATGAATCCAATATTCGATATCATGTCGGGCAACGTAAAAGCGCTCTAACAGTTATTACCTACAAATTATCGTATTCACAAGTTGTGTGTGCTTAACGCTGAAATTCAGAAGCGACCACCTGATTGTTATGAGAGAAAATTGTTTTAAAACTTTGTCAAAGCCCTTAATTTAGGGTTTATAATTAAGAGTTGACGTCCATATTAATTTATTGTGTTTTAGATTCTTCAGTCGCGAAGAGTTTCAATTTACCAGAGCGGGTATCAGATGCATTTTACAATCAAACGATATGACGAATCCCACTGATCGGAAAGTATCGTAATTTCTTTATAAATATATATGTAAACAATTAATACAAATATTTACTAAGAGGTAGCGTTGAAGCTTCTCCGTAGTATTGCACAGTTGAAATATTGATGCACTTTCTATTCACGAACAGATGGCGCTTTATATAATGATTCAATTTTTCTAGAGCTTTCTGTGTGAATCTCAAGAAAAACGTAATTTGCAATATAATATAATTTAGTTGGGGAACTAGTTGAAGTCGGTCACCGTTTGTGTAGGAAGGTGATTTGCGAAGGCGAAGAACGCTAGTCGCCATGGTTCATTTAGAAAACAATATATTCGATCAAATGCATTGACGTTTAACTATCTAGACAGGACAACTGCGACTGAAACATTTAGTGGAAATTGACACAAACTCGCAAGACCAAAAGAGAACATAGTTTAAATGTGCCGTCTTGTACCTAACCTAGATAACTTAATGTCTTCGTTCAGTCATTAGGGAACGTACGTCACGTAATATGGGTATACTACGTGATAAGCATGGAAATGATTGCCACTTTTAATTCATTTTCATTTGGTGAAATGACTAATTTTTTCACAGCGATTTCACCTAAGAAATTCCACAGCCACTAATTTTTAAACTCAAAGAGCTTTTAATGCTCGTAATAACTTGATCAATCAATATCAATCAATATCAATCAATATCAATCAATATCAATCAATATCAATCAATATCAATCAATATCAATCAATATCAATCAGTCAATCGATATCAATCAATACTTAATCAATATCACAAAATATAGTATTTGCCACCAAAATGTGAACTATGATTTAACTAATTTACCTATATTTATTTACACTAAGTACAATACGTAAATTATGTAAATGCAACACAATCGCACTTCCCGACTCCCAAGCTACAAGTGAAATCACATTGAAAGTACTGAAGCTGTGAAAGAGTGAAATCACAATGAAACCGTCAAAAAGTAAAATTTTATTTAAAACGATGAAATGCGTATGGTTTGCGATTTCACTGAGTATTATTTGTAGCAAGTAGCAGAAGAAGAAGCAAGTAGCAGACTATGTGAAAGAAAGTAGCAAGTGCGACGTATGATTACGCATTTCATGTGATTTTTCACATGCTACTTGTGAAATATTACATGCGTGACCCGTTTAGGGTGGCCGGTGGGGGGAGGGGAGTATTCAAAATACCACGCTTGGTCACAAGAACGGGGCTTAGGTCTTCGTCACTTAGTCCATATCCTCTGGGAAAATAATTCTGAAAAAAAGACTTGTTTTGGTAAATTAAGTTCATGTTAGAATATGTTTGTACGTAAATTTTTCTCTTGTAATTAAAGGTATGGACGCTATCTTGGCGTAACGTGACAAGTGCCATATTAATACAGACAAGTATAAGCTAAATGATTTTTTTTTTAACTTTCTGTTTACAAAAAAATATTTAAAACCATATTTCAGAATTCCTACGTGAAAAATACGAAAGGGGGTCTTAACATATACTACAGGAGGTCACCGACAAGGGAAAGGGGTTAAAAAATTGTAAAAAATGGGTCACGTAGTTTGGGTACGTACCCTTACATGTATACTAGTGGTTTCAGGCGCTTAAAATTTGCTAATAAATTTATTTTAAATTAATTGTACTCAGGCCGTAGTCAGCAAAAGCTTTTTGAAGGGTTTTGAGAAAAATCTAATATGAAAGTAAATTTAGTCATCTAGTCTTTTGGCAGTGCATCGACATCTATGCTAAACTAGCCAATCTTTTCTTGATCGTAGAATTTCTTACATAAAATTGACGTTTCAATACCAAATATAATAGTCGAATCAGAATATTGTACTCCCGTGGTACTCCCCAAAAGCTTCGATTGCACGATTGAAGCTCTTGGGGATATTATTCTATTTTCGTCGTCGCTCGTCGGCGCCAAAAGAAATTTTAAATTTCTGTACACATTTTAGTTCGATGAAATAAAATGTATTAAAACTTTTGAGTGCGATGTTAAAGTGAAAGTGTCATACTTTTTCACCCAAAGTTATTTTTAAAAATGCTCATGTCATTGGCAATTCTTTCTGTAAATTTGTAATGTAATGACATCGTTCTTAAAGTTAGAGCTAAATTGTGTAATAAAAATTTAACCAACAATTTAGTCGACCGACCGATTGGTCGAGTGGTTAGAGACCCTAACTGCGGAGCTCAGGGTCGCGGGTTCGATTCCCGCCCGTGACAAATATTTATGTCTGTGAACAAGTCTATTTGTTCCGTGGGTGTAAAATATCTATATATGTATATAATAAAAAAAAAATATATTTAAGTGTATATAAATAAGTAATAAATAAACTTGGGACGTCCCATACAGCGCCACCTAGTGCAAAAGTCAGCAAGTATTATGCTTGTATTATGGGTTACTAGATAACTGATATAAATACTTAAATATTCTTTTTTTATATATTACATACATATATAGATACTTTTACACGCAGACGCGGAACAAATAAACATGTCCATCCACACAAATATTTGTCTGATAACCCATAACACAAGCATAATACTTGCGTACTTTTGGAGTAGATGGCACTGTGTGGGATGTCCCAGGTATTATTATTATTATTATTAATTGAAGCCAAATCTAAAAGTCTAATTTTTGGTTATGAGTGAAAAATTTTATAAAACGAAGAGATATTTATTTGCTTTGCCAGGGCGGCTTGACTGTATATATATACGAATACTGTTAAGTGTCCTTGGTCACACTGAATAATCATGTTATAAAATATTACTACTTACCACCCAAAATATGAATAAAAACCGGGTAAGTGAGAGTCCCGTTCTTTGATGGATAAAATCAGAAATACTGAAATCCGTCAAAGAAGTAAAGTTGTCGACATAGCCGAAGCGATCAGCAAGCTGAAGTGGTAATGGGCCGGGCACATTTGCCGTAGAACTGATAACCGATGGGGTAGACGAGTTCTCGAATGGAGGCCACGTACTGGAAAGCGAAACGTTGGACGCCCCCCGGCCAGGTGGACAGATGACCTGAAACACCATACCGGGGATAGTTGAATGCGAAAGGCGGAGGACTGTGTGTGGTGGCGAGCCTTGGGAGAGGCCTATATCCTGCAGTGGAGAGACACGGGCTGATGATGATGATGATGATGAATTGGGAGTCAAACTCGAATGGACAGGGTGAAAATCAACGCAATACGTACTATGTGTTTTTAAATATAACCCGAAGGAGAATTTCCATTCATGCAACTGATTTTTCTGAAGCATCAAATGAAAAACCACTTGTGAATTATTATATTTATACAAATAAATGTTCGACTACCGAAAAAACCGTAGAATATTATTATATAATTTTTCAGATATTTGTATATCCAATTTTATAGTTACTATTAACGCTGGCTGGGCTTTCAGGGGCAGTGTAGTAAGAAGAAAAGTAATTTAGAGAGGGATTTCATAAAACATATTGGGTAGTCGGCTGAATGTAGTCGAAACTTATAGAACACTAGCGACCGCCCGCAGCTTCGCTTGCGTAGACGACAAAATCCTGTTATAGGTAGGTACTATTAACGTTCGATATGGTTTATACGTTGGTACATTTTGCTGAAACTGATATTGGTTACACCCATTCAAACTTTCAATCTTCATTCCCCCCACTCCTTTAAGAAAACCGATACTCCCATGCTTTTCACCTCTGGTTTCCCACTCTTAAAATGTAGAAATCCAGAAACCCTGAAACACATAATTATTTATTTATGCTAAAATTTTGATGTTTCCTACATTAAAGAACAAAAACGCATACAAAGCACCTTCATCCTTCTCCCTTAAATTTAAAATTTCTAAATAATACTTTCTTAAAAATTAATACATTATAAAATAAACCTCTGTTTTAAATTTCAGCTTCCTAGACTTAGTAGTTTCGGCTTTATCTACGTTGATAGATCAAAGAGGACACACGACAGACAGACACAAAAAGTAGCTCATATCACTCTCGACAACCTCTTTCACGTCTGCAAAGTTTCATTAAAATCTGTTTAACCGTTATAAAAATAAACTCGAATAGACACATAGCCGTACAGACAGACAGACGGGCTGAAAGTTGCTAATGTCACTCTTGTCAACCTTATTTTACGTCTGCAAAGTTTCATTAAAATCGGTTTATCCGTTTTGGAGATTTGCTCGAATAGACAGACAGACAGAGAGTATGGTTTTATATATATAGCCTATAGCCTTCCTCGATAAATGGACTATCCAATACAAAAAGAATTTTTCAATTCGAACCAGTAGGTCCTGAGATTTGCGCGTTCAAACAAACAAACAAACTCTTCAGCTTTATAATATTAAGTATAAGATGTAGAGCTTACCGAACTGACCAAAAAGTTTCAAGTGAGCAAATGGTGCAAACTAACAATTACCGAAAAAAGAACGCGTTTATATTAGAACTGCGTTCAGCTGAACATCCCGCGTATAAACATATAATATACCGCGTGTTCGCCTCAACATACGTATAATAGACCGAACTATAAAGTGTGTAGAGCTTACCGAACTAAAAAAAGGTTTCCAGTGAGTAGTTGACGTAAACTAACGGTTACCGAGAAAAACACGTTTAAAGATGCATTTTTCAAACTTTCTGTTTAGATCGTTAAGCTCTACACGCCCTATTTGTTTCGACTACGTTCAGCCGAAAACCAGGTTTTTATTGTGCAAAAAACACTTTAATTTACGGTATAAAAAATATGCGCTAATATTTACGAAAATGAAAATGTAAAGAATGTTAATCGTAAAACCACGCAGGCGGCAAAACCTAGTTATTTTATAATATCCTCAATCCTTTTTTGAACAATGATGAATTCGTTAATCAGGTCATCGCTGTCTGTTAACGCACAATTGAATTGTTTTGCCGCCTTTAATCGTGTGTGAGGGGCCAATAGGTAATACCATAAATAAACACGTACCTATAAGCTCACTTGAAGGATCTTTAAAAAGTGCGTCATATTCTATAATTGCTTAGATTTATCTATACATAAGATTAAAAGAAATAGACAATTACATAGCAACATGAAGATTCTGTTGCTAGAAAGATATAGTCTTATTTTCAAGTTATGTAGGTACCATTAGTTAGCGGTTTATTATTTATTATTATTTATTATTATTTATTTATTATTAGACACCAATGGACGGAGTGATTCAAGACGAAGGTTTACGTGTATAGTTTACTAGCGACCGCCCGCAGCTTCGCTTGCGTAGACTACAAATTCCTGTTATAGGTACAATAAAATTAACGTTCGAGATGGTTTATACGTACTTTTTGCTGGAACCAATTTTGGTCACACCCATTCAAACTTTCAATCTTCATTCCCCTTCCACCCTTTAAAAAACCGATACAATTTTTCATCTCCCGTCTCCCACTCTTAAAATGTGAAAATCTAAAAACCCTGAAACACGTCATTATTTAAGTCCCTCCATTCCCATCCTTAAGTTTGAAATTTCTAAAAAAGCCTTTCTTAACTTTATAATGCTCACGTTATAAAATAAACTTATGTTCCAAATTTAAGCTTCCTAGACTTAGTACTTTCGGCTGTACGTTGCTAGATCAGTGAGGACAAACGACAGACAGATAGACAGACAGACAAATACAAAAAGTAGCTTATGACACTCTTGACAACCTTCTTTCACGTCTGCAAAGTTTCATTAAAATATGTTTAGCCGTATTGGAAATTAGCTCGAATAGATAAAATTGAATTGAATAGACGTACAGACAAACAGACGGACAAAAAGTAGCTAATGTCAAATATCTTGACAACCTTCTTTCCCGTCTGCAAAGTTTCCTTAAAATCTGTTTAGCCGTTTTGGAGATTAGCTCAAATAGACAGATACACGTACAGACAGACAGACGGACAAAAAGCAACATTTGTTAGTTTTAACGACCTTCTTTTCATATTCATTGATGTTTCATTTAAATAGGTTTAGACATATGGACGTACAGACAGACATACAAAAAGTTCTGTATGTCACATATGGAAAGGGTGTAGTCAAAAGATTACATCCTGTTATATGTGTAAAGTTTCATCAAAATCGGTTAAGCCGTTTTGGCCGAAGCCGATTTGCTCGAATAGACAGACTCGATTACATAGCCTATAACTCTCCGCTAGAATCAGGCTATCAAAAGCAAAAAAAAAATTTCAAATCCGACTGGTAGTTTCAGAGATTAACAAATTCAAACAAACAACAAACAAACAAACGAACGAACGAACCAACCAACCAACCAACAAACAATCAATAAATCAATCAATCAATCAATCAATCAATCAATCAATCAATCAATCATCAAATCAATCAGCGCGCGCGACGGAAGCTCTCAAAAGTATTAATTTTTCCCGTTTTTGCAAAATTTTTCATTGATGCTCCACTCCTATTGGTCGTAGCGTGATGTAGTATAGCCTATAGCCTTCCTCGATAAATGGACTATCCAACACAAAAATAATTTTTCAATTTGAATCAGTAGTTCCTGAGATTTGCGCGTTTAAACAAACAAACGAACGAACGAACAAACAAACGAACGAACCAACCAACCAACCAACCAACCAACAAACAAACAAACAAACAAACAATCAATCAATCAAACAGTCAATCAATCAATCTATCTATCAAACAAACAAATAAACAAACAAATTCTTCAGCTTTATAATAAGTATTTCTATTATATAGATTAATAGATTATAAGATAATAAGAAAATAAGATATTACTAAAAACCGTATCAAAGTCTGGAAGGTTTGGAAGTAAAAAGTTAACGAACAGAGGCAGACAGCGAATTCATTTTCTCGCGCTATAGTTTTTAAATTTCAATAAAAACTGTTAAGATATTAATTTAAATTGTATGATGTAAAGGGCAATTATAATATGCATGAAATGCTTAAGACAACTAACGTATTTAATTTGATAATAATTAATATCACGTTTAAAAAACATCTTCGCAAATAGTACATTATGTTGAACAAATTTGATTGTCATAAAAAAGGTTATAGTATGTTAACCTTAAAAGATACACATATGCTGTCGCGGACTTTTGGTTAGAACTTTTAAAGGGGTACAATTCCGTAGTACATGATTTTTGCTTAACATCAACCGTTTACGCAGCGCGCGCGACGGAAGCTCTCAAAAAGAATAATTTTTCCCATTTTTGCAACATTTTTCATTGATGCTCCACTCCTATTAGTCGTAGCGTGATGTAGTATAGCCTATAGCCTTCTTCGATAAATGGACTATCCAACAAAAAAATAATTTTTCAATTCGAACCAGTAGTTCCTGAGATTTGCGCGTTCAAACAAACAAACAAACTCTTCAGCTTTATAATATTAGTATAGATTAATGTTTTGTGGAAATTATTAAAATATGACGATTGTTGTCGAAGAAGTCGGAAAAAATTAAGCCGGCTGGGAGTTTTCATCAAAAACGCTACCTCATCCCTTTGAGATATAACAAAATACTGTATGTAGGAATTGTGTCTTTTTTATAGGACTAAAGAAAAGTCCGCGATGGCATATGCCTACCTTTTATGGATAGCTTACTATACCTATAGTTATGTATAAAAAAATTGTGTCATATTATGAGGTAATTGGAAAGCAATTTATACGGATACGGTATTAATCCTTATCAAACCTTCAGCATTTCATGCACATTATAATTGCCCATCTTACCATACAAGTTAAATTACTATCTTAGGAGATGTCTTGAAAAAAAAAAACTATCGGGCGACAAGCGACCGGGCCGCGACGCGACACGCGTTATGTAAAATTAGACAGAAGTTATCAATGCTGTATACAAAGAAATATTGTAGTTTATTTTTATGTATTTATTCTTTAGTTTTTCAAATATTTATAGAATTGGAAATAAAATACACGTACATTGAAAATACTCCAATTAGGATGAACTTACGTAACAAGCTGATATGACTGCTATCCGTGCGAAGCCGCGGCCGGTGGCTACTTACTAATAAAATGTAATTCATGACACGATGCACTCCTTGTTCAATAGTAAAGGTTACCGACCGACTGGAGTCGAGTATACCCCATGCAGCGTCACCAACCCGAGCCCGTGACGGTTCAGGTTCGTTTGCAGTTCAGAAAAATTGCGCATAATAAAATTTAATTCTTAAAATGATGCACTCCTTGTTAAACAGTTAACGTGACCGACTGGAGTAGACTCGATCCAGCGTCACCAATTGAAGCGCGTGACGTTTCAGTTTCGTCCGATTTTCACAAAGAGTGCATGAGTACCCAATTCAGGGCCACCGACTGAAGCGCGTGATGGTTCCGTTTCGTACAATTTTCACAAAGAGTGCATGAGTACCCAATTCAGGGCCACCGAGGGAAGCGCGTGATGGTTCCGTTTCGTACAATTTTCACAAAGAGTGCATGAGTATACCTACCCGATTCAGGGTCACCAACTGAAGCGCGTGACGGTTCCGTTTCGTACAATTTTCACGAAGAGTGCATGAGTACCCAATTCAGGGCCACCGAGGGAAGCGCGTGATGGTTCCGTTTCGTACAATTTTCACAAAGAGTGCATGAGTATACCTACCCGATTCAGGGTCACCAACTGAAGCGCGTGACGGTTCCGTTTCGTACAATTTTCACAAAGAGTGCATGAGTACCCAATTCAGGGCCACCGAGGGAAGCGCGTGATGGTTCCGTTTCGTACAATTTTCACAACGAGTGCATGAGTACCCAATTCAGGGCCACCGAGTGAAGCGCGTGATGGTTCCGTTTCGTACAATTTTTACAAAGAGTGCATGAGTATATCCAATTCATGGTCACCGACTGAAGCGCCTGACGTTTCAGTTTCGTCCGATTTTCACAAAGAGTGCATGAGTACCCAATTCAGGGCCACCGACTGAAGCGCGTGATGGTTTCGTTTCGTACAATTTTCACAAAGAGTGCATGAGTATACCTACCCGATTCAGGGTCACCAACTGAAGCGTGTGACGGTTCCATTTCGTACAATTTTCACAAAGAGTGCATGAGTACCCAATTCAGGGCCACCGAGTGAAGCGCGTGATGGTTCTGTTTCGTACAATTTTCACAAAGAGTGCATGAGTATACCTATCCGATTCAGGGTCACCAACTGAAGCGTGTGACGGTTCCATTTCGTACAATTTTCACAAAGAGTGCATGAGTACCCAATTCAGGGCCACCGAGTGAAGCGCGTGACGGTCCGTTTCGTACAATTTTCACAAAGAGTGCATGAGTATATCCAATTCATGGTCACCGACTGAAGCGCGTGACGCTTCAGTTTCGTCCGATTTTCACAAAGAGTGCATGAGTATACCTACCCGATTCAGGGTCACCAACTGAAGTGCGTGACGGTTCCGTTTCGTACAATGTTCAGAAAAAGTGCACCTAAGAAGTTTTCAGTTCAAAAATTATGAGTAAAAATCACCAATGCTACAAAATACTATTCCACTATACACAATTTCACATTTTAATTAAAAGATACTTAATAGCTAAATCGTATTTTTACTAAAACCGCTAAAATATATATATATATTTGTAATTTTTGAAGCGATCATTGCGGGAAAAAGATTTTCGTGTGTTGTGGCTAATCTACAAATTAGGTATGCACATGTTGTAGTATTTTATAGGAAAAACCTTGTAAGAATCAAGTAATAGCTTCACTAAATAAATTGCGTTTGTAACAAATTGTTTTATGGTTTATGACTCAATAAAAATTGTTGTAAATAATTAATAAGTTATTAAATTGATTTTTCTGATAAATTCTTAGTTGTTTACGATTGACGTGTGCATGTGTCCATATGTGTTCATATATAATTTGTTATTACTTCCCATTACCATGTTAAACTCCCCATCTTCCACCAGCTAGCTAGAGTATGAGTGGTTAGACAGTAAAAGCAGAAGAGGGCTTCTAGTCACTTTGCACTTTTATGCTTTTAAGCAATCAATTTTGTCGTAAAATTATAAAACTATGAATTTGAATTTATATGAGAAGTTCGCGAACGGTGCACGTTCCAATTCATTCGTTCCAACAACGTGACAGTTTACAGAAGTGAAAAAGATAATGCGTCTTGACTCAGCGTCGCACATACATAGATTTATATTAATAAACCATTTTTGAAAAAGTTTCCATCTAAATATTAGAACCAAATCGCTTTGGTTACGTCCTACAGAACCCTCGAATCAAAAATTTGAAAAACATTTGTTAGGTTTTACTTTAAAAAATGTGACGCATGCGCACATACATTTTCCCTTTACATTTTTTTGTTTCATAATTCTCCATATGATTCAGATACACATTTACATCGCATTGTTGTTTTGTTTCATTCAAAAGCTCGACTTGTGATTCATTTAAATGTATGCTTCAATGTCTTATTTGGTATTTTAGTACAGTCAGACTAGATCGCACTATAAAAATCAAAACTACACAAGATGGATCAATTGTGACCGCGTACATATAATTTTCAATACCAGGAGAGATCATATTATGCTATTTGTAATAATTCACTACACATTTAAATTTGGTCAAGATTTAGTTAAAATTCACTTCAACTTATTTATTTTATTTGACAATTTTTTGTATTAAACGTAATACGAAACAAAGAATAAGTATTATTCGTCTTAAATGAGATTAAGTAATTTTATTATTACCTATTTTGAAATGCAGATGTACCAAGTAAATGTCTAATAAAAAATAATACTTCTGTACTCTAGTTAAAAAAAATGTTTAGCTGCTGTTCTTCATTATATTTACATGATTAAAATTTATTTATTATGGTTCACATATATTTAAACTGATAAATTATTGACTCGAAGGAGTCATCTTATGCCTTACTAGCGACCGCCCGCAGCTTCGCTTGCGTAGACTACATATTCCTGTTATAGGTACTATTAACGTTCGAGATGGTTTATAATGTTTATGCTTACGTTATAAAATAAAACTCTGTTCCAAATTTAAGCTTCCTAGACTTAGTAGTTTTGGCTGTACGTTAATAGATCAGTGTGGACAAACGACAGACAGATAGACAGACAAACAAACACAAAAAGTAGCTTATGACACTCTTGACAACCTTCTTTCATGTCTGCAAAGTTTCATTAAAATATGTTCAGCCGGATTGGAAATTAGCTCGAATAGATAAAATTTAATTGAATAGACACATAGACGTACAGACAAACAGACAAAAAGTAGCTAATGTCAAATCTCTTGCCTACCTTCTTTCCCGTTTGCAAAGTTTCCTTAAAATCTGTTTAGCCGTTTTGGAGATTAGCTCAAATAGACAGATAGTACAGACAGACAGACGGACAAAAAATAACATTTGTTAGTTTTGACGACCTTTTATTTCATACTTGTGATGTTTCATTAAAATCGGTTTAGATAGATGGACTTACAGACAGACATACAAAAAGTTCTGTATGTCACTTTTGACTACATCCTTTCCATTTGTGTAAAGTTTCATCAAAATCGTTTAAGCCGTTTTGGCCGAAGCCGATTTGCTCGAATAGGCAGACAGTTCGTTTTCATATATATAGCCTATATAACCCTCCGCTAGATTCAGACTATCAAAGGCAAAAAGATTTTTTTAATTCCGACTGCGGTAGTTTCAGAGATTAGCGCATTCAAACAAACAAACAAACAAACAAACTCTTCAGCTTTATAATAAGTATTTCTATTATATAGGTTAATGATAAGATGATAAGAAAATAAGATATTACTGAAAACCGTATCAAAGTCTATTGCGTGGTTTGGAAGTAAAAAGTTAACGAGGCAGACAGTGAATTTATTTTCTCCCGCTATAGTTTTCATATTTCGATAAAAACTGCTAAGACATTAATTTAAATTGTATGGTGTAAAAAGCAATTATAATATGCATGAAATGCTTAAGACAACTAACGAATTTAATTTAATAAGAATTAATATCACGTTTAAAAAACATCTTTGCAAATAGTACATTATGTTAGAACAAATTTGATTGTTGTAAAAAAGGTTATAGTAAGTTAACCTTAAAAGATACACATATGCTGTAGCGGACTTTTGGTTAGAACTTTTAAAGGGGAACAATTCCGTAATACGTGATTTTTCCTTAACATCAACTATTTACGCAGCGCGCGCGACGGAAGCTCTCAAAAGGAATAATTTTTCCCGTTTTTGCAACATTTTTCATTGATGCTGCACTCCTATTGGTCGTAGCTGATGTAACTATAGTCTATAGCCGTCCTCGATAAATGGACTATCCAACATAACAATAATTTTTCAATTTGAACCAGTAGTTCCTGAGATTTGCGCGTTTAAACAAACAAACAAACTCTTCAGCTTTATAATATTAGTATAGATATAGATGTAAGTTGATCGTCGTCGATAAGACTTTCGAGTAGGTACGATTGGACGTAGCGAGCGTGTACATAGGTTAAAGGAAATTTTCGAAATTTTGTTATAATAAAAATAATATAAAAATATAAAAAACTGCACTTGGGAGATACCACCTCAAGTTTTGATTTTTATAGGTTTTCATGTTATTTTTATTAAACTGTAACGTTTGTAACGTGTAGACGACGATATCGCGCACGATTTTTTTGGGTTTATGCATGGAACACATTTTGTGATAATAATAATAAAATAAATTTTAAGACAATTTGTTGTACACTTACAAATATACTATATACCTCATACTTATGATTTTTCTGTGATTGGTATTCGCTACCAGTTCCCTAAAAAAACCCTGAAAAATCTGATGTTTAGTGCTTACTTAAAAATGTATGTTTGAATCAATTTTTTACTTATTTATATTATGTTGTTATCCAAATGAAATTTCGTAGACTTACTTATGAACGTGCATTAAAAAAATATCGAATATCTCAATGGTTATTGAGAAATTCGTCTCGAAAAAAGTGTTTTTCGGTTTTCATATCGCGAAATCAGAAGGAAGCCTTAATTAAATTACAAATTGAAATAGTTTCCCAATCCGATATTAATTGCTTGTCTACCTTGCTACGTTACAAACGATACTATGCTTTGTTGTGGCTTTACTACAATTTGCATTGCAGTCTAGGAAACGCGCGGATTTCACTTGTATTCAAATGGCTCCCGCATCCCGCGGGATATTACTTTCATGGATTGCAATCCCTAGAAGGTTTACAATTGTTTGATTCTTTCTCGATATGTCTGTATGCTAAGGAAATATTACTTAATGTAAAGTATTCCCATCAGTAAACTAAATAGGATTATGCTTGTACGAAAAATACAGACTAAAATTATAAATGCTGAACTACATATTCTGCGTCTATCGTGATCTACAAGATTGTTAGTTTTTTGCGAAAACCACACCAGAGCTTTTTAGTGAGTAGGGAATTCCGTTTCATCTAGAGAAATGATATGAAAATTGGCGAGATATATTGTAATTCCATACTAATATTAAAGTCCTGCCGACGAGAGGGTGCAAATGATGTAAACATTGTTACAGGGGTTAAAAACATTTTACGTGATAAATTAATTTAGAACTCTTTAGTACGTTAGACATAAGACTACATTGTAGGTACTATATTTCACATGTAATGTTGAAATTCGGCAAAGTTATATGATACAAGGTAGTGTACACGAGGTAGCCAATTACAGCCACCACTTTGTTTACGTCTTTCTAACGCTCTCGTCGGCCGGACTTTATAAAGAGGAAAGATTTGCTTTCTTTGTTTGTTACGAATAAACCCAAAAGCTACTTAACTAACTGTAATTTTTTTTCACCTATAGAAAGCTACATTAACAACAAGTAAGGCTGTATTTTCTTTTCAAACTAGCTTGCCGCCCGGGACTCCGCTCGCGAGTACTATACAGTTGTACCGGGACCGCCATAATTTTTTGCATAGATATAGTTTATGAGGTGAAAAGCGACATTTTTATTCCAGAAAAAAGGGTCCCGGTACATCTGTGTGGTACCCTCGAGTGGAAGCTAGTATTTCATAAAAGTTGTATACATAAACAATTTATACCTATGCATAAAAATAAAATAGATTTCTCTACCTTTGAATTTAAAATAAAAGATCTATCTTAACCTCTGATGGTTATATATTTTCAACTCATCAACACACGAATTTTTGAAATTATGGTCTATTTGTTTGTCCAGACTAGTCTCCGACACGGCTGAATCGATTTTAATGGGACTTTCGTAGGCCTATATAAGACTTTTATATAGGCTACTTTTTATTTCCGAAATATTTATCTATTCTAAATGTACACATAAATAAAATAGAAGTGTTTGACATTCGATAATAAAAGCTCTTTCTTAACGTAAGCTTATTGTTTGCGGGATTTTCTCTTCAATTTGTGAAAACAAGGGAAGAACGGAGAAGAAAATGATAAATATAAGAAAGGGCGAAAGGAAATAGATCTCTTTCTCGCCCGTTTAATTACGATATATGTGAACATGAATTTCAAAATGCAAAATACCAAGATATGAAAAATATACTTTTTAATTTGTCAATATAAAGTTATCACTAAAATAATATAGTAAAAATATACAAAAAACCTACGAAATAATGAACACTTACCATATCTACTTTTTCCATCAATAAAATTTTGTTGCACTTCAAATCTATAATTTAAAATAAATAACAATGTAACAGCATTTTCATCGATAATTATCGAAAAATCGCTATTTTGAAGAACACAGTGGCACCTTTTAATGTGTTGGAGTCAAAATGTAAACGTGATTCCACAAGTGTTCAGTTTCTTATTATTATAGTTTGAATTCAAAACTAATAGAGTTGGACTAACAGTTAAAAAATGCGCTGATGGTCATTAAGAAAATTGTACTAACATTTTATGGACAAATTTAGCCTGACAAAGATTTTTATTTTACTTTTATTTATTAAAATTAAAAGGAATAAGGTTCTACGATAACCTCTCAAGTTGACGAATTTTTTTATTTACGAATTTGCCAGATATTAATGAAAGTTCATGTGATGTTGAGAACGTCCCTGTCATGTCATTTGCGGGCGTTGAGCTTATTGGGCTACTTTCCACAGTAAAAAACCAAAGCTAAAACTGAATGAAAGTATTGAAGTAAGGTCACTACATAAAATGAAATTATAATCTTTATGAATCGATAGATCGAAAATAACTGTCCAGTTAACGTCATAGGGATATTTTAATAATCAGTTTTTGGAATAAAATTAACCAAGGAAATCCAGACTTAAGTTTTTTTAATTTAAGAGGAAGGTATAGATTCGTCTGTATTTCCGGAAAAAAATATATAAAAACTATGTGTTTAAAGTTTTGGTCAAAGCTCATTCGTGTAAATGTCTGACATTGAGTTTCATGAAACCAATTTTATTTGACGCTTCCCTATCTACATACACCCAATACTCGTAAATATTTTGAATTGTATTTACAAGGGTTCGTGTACCTATAACATATAAAAGGTTTGTTTTGGTTTCACCCGAGATGACTTTCTAGCTGTAAATTCTCTTTCAAATATCAATTCCAATCCCCTTTTTGTAATAATTACTGTTCTTGTAATAACACATGATATGATGGTTTCTTGTCTGATAATTGGTAATTTATTAACTGAATAGAAAAGCATTCATAATAACATCTGTTTGTGTTTTCCATTTTTCTTCATTTATTCGAATTTAGTCAAATTTAATACCATACCATCAGCCCATTAATGCTCCACTGCCGAGCCTTAGGCCTCCAAATCGGGATAGGAGTGCTTGAAGCTTATTCCGCCGCGCTATTCCAGCACGAGTTGGTGGATTTTAATGACTGTCATCTATTGACGGTAACGGGGAACGACGGCTTAACGTGCTCTCCGAGGCACAGTCAGTGATAGTTATGAACACAAATTAGAAAAAATTCATTGGTACATGCCCTAGGATTCGAACTACAGCCTTCTAAACAAGAAGCGGGCTCGCTACCACTTGGCTATCATGACGGCTATCAAATTTAATACTAGACAACATTTACGTCTCTTTAACCATGTTTTCCCTAACCCGCTGCCGTATCTCTTCTTATAATACACTTCTAGAGTTCTATTTTCATTGTTAATTTTTATCCTTTATCCCGAAACTTTCGTCATTAATTTCGATTTTTTATTAATTGTATATCCCACGGGAACCTTCGTTTCGTTGCTCCGTTACCTGACTATGACGGGACGGGAAGAAACGACAAACAAACAAACAAACACACTTTCATATTTATTATATTAGCTAGGATTTAGAGAGTACAATTTAGATATCAATAAAAACGTGTTACTAGGTCGCTACCGTTATCATTTGTTATTATATATTAAAACTCATTAAATACAATTTGGACAATTTATCTGGTTTTATTGCGGACTGGTTCAATTAATTTTATTGTAGACAGAAATGGCCGTGGCACTGACAAAGTGTAAATGTATTGACATAGTTGAATGATCTAAATAAACAAACGTAAAACGCATTAAACTCTTAACTGATTAAATTTTTTATTGATATACCTACTTTTGTTAAGGCCCAGGTGTCGCTAAAATTATTGGGAGAGACGCTATGCGACGATATTCTAAAGAAAGAAAAACCAATCACATATTTGCGTTTTTTTTTATATATTTATATTTAGGTTTTTATGCAATAAATATTGATATAAGCTTTTATTTTTAATTTGTAAATTAAATTAGGTTAGTCGTGTCTTATTAAAAAAAAAAAAATTGAATATAGAGCTTCATTTATATTTTACAGGAAAAGCTTAGCATAGCTGTATGACTTTTATTCTTTGATTGAAATTATAAATAAATATTGATTAATTTCGTGTCAAAATGATAAATAAAATTATTGTCATTTCTAAAAATCTAAAAAGCGATTTTTTGTAACATAATTTAGTTACGTATATGATGGTATTATTTATTTTTACCCTAAATAATATTAAATAGACATTTTACAGTTTAAATCATAGTTAAAGTAATTTTTATATGAATATTAATTTAAATTACTTTTTCTTATTTTTAGCGTTTATTAATTGCCATAATTGTAATATTGAAAACAAAAGCTTGAAAAGCTTCGAAATCGAGGCGTAAACTAAGACTTAAGTTAAATTAAGGTACCCGTATACAAAGTATGTAGATATATGTATTTTTTTCAAGAAGTCATGTTGGTAAAAGTAATACATTGAAAATAATAATATTAGTTTTTTTTAGAATGGTCCACGACTTTTCTATGAAAATAAGGTCCTTGGAAATAATTAATAGTAATAACGTCTATAATCACTACAACGTCTTGGCCCCAAACTAAGCATTAGCTTGTGTTTTGGGTACCAAGTGAAGACATCACATACATATAACAACCAAGACCCGGTACCAGTATCAGTATTCATCATATAAATAGTGACCCGACCTGGGATTCGAATCCGGGACCCCCAGCTTCGTAGGCAGGGTCGCTATCCACTGGGCTAAGCGGTCGTCGTACTGTACGTACGTAATCACTAACGACATATTATTAACATAAGTAGTAGTTGTTTTTTCTATTTTGGTGATTTTGACAGATAAAGATCATTTGATGATAACGTGCCGTTTTGTTTAAATGTTAATCATCAAATAAACGAAATCAATCACTGAGTCATTTTTTAAATCATAAGTCATTCGATTCGGTTACGAATGAAATCATTTATCACGAAACCTTTATCGCTGATCCACTTTGCTGCCCGACCGTACTATCACAAGCAAAGCACCTAATCGGAATTATTATGTAAATAGAATCGATTTATCTAATCAACACTACGCAAATATCAGGTGCATAAATAGCAAACGTTCGAATCGATTCATTAGTTTCGAACTGATTACTTCAAAGCACGAGTTCGTCTCGCGGCAACCTTGAACTTTTTTTAACCGTGTCACCGGGATAATCAAGTGGGTTAACGATTTTTCGTTTTAGTCGAAATCGTATGAACGATCCGCCGCTTCGGAGGTAGCGGTTGTCCTACTCACTGTATATATAAAGTTCCTGGTTTGATGCACGCAGTTTAGTGACCCGCGAGCGTTTGCGCTGTCGTCGCCCGGTACGCTCTCCTTGGGCATTCCACGCATGCGCGATGACTCGCCTAAGCATTATACTCGTTGTTATCGCGTTCGGGTTTTTAAGTATAGCGGCCGCCGCTCCACCCGGCAAACCGAACATAGGATGGGGTAATCGCGTTTTCGCGTTGGTAGAAGTCAACCAGGCGGCAACTGCTTACAACCAACTTGTGAAAAGACATGACGCCGCTGAAGTGTCTGTTTCCTTCGATCTCTGGACCGGTAACACCCCTGATACCACAGCTAAAGTCTTGATGAGCGGACTGGAAGTGTGGAAGGCACCATTTAGTGGGTCCTCCGGCACCGCCAAGTTCAAAATCACGAAAGGCGGCCTCTATAAAATGCAAGTAGAACTCTGTAATTCCGAAGGATGCAGTAAAAGCGATCCAGTCGACATCACGGTTGCGGATACTGACGGCAGCCATTTACCACCTTTACAACCTACGATCGGCGAAAAGAATAAACCTTTCAAACAAACTTCGGGCAAAGTTGTCGGAGCTTATTTCGTGGAATGGGGCGTGTACCCTCGTCAGTACCCCGTGGACAAAATACCCATTCCGAATTTAACCCATCTACTCTACGGTTTCATTCCAATTTGCGGCGGTGACGGCATAAACGACAGCTTGAAAGAAATAGAAAACAGTTTTACAGCATTACAGAGGTCGTGTGCAGGCAGAGAAGACTTTAAGGTATCCATCCATGATCCGTGGGCCGCCTTGCAAAAACCGCAAAAAGGTTTGACTGCCTGGGACGAACCCTACAAAGGTAACTTCGGACAGTTAATGATGCTGAAACGAGCGAGGCCCGATCTGAAAATTTTGCCTTCAGTTGGCGGATGGACCTTGGCGGATCCCTTCTTTTTCCTCGACGATAAAGTGAAACGGGACCGTTTCGTAGCTTCTGTTAAAGACTTTTTACAAACCTGGAAGTTCTTCGATGGCGTCGACATCGATTGGGAATTCCCTGGAGGAAAAGGAGCTAACCCGAATCTAGGTAGTGGCAAAGACGGTGAGACTTATGTTTTGTTAATGAGGGAATTGCGTGCAATGCTGAACGAATTATCAGTTGAAACCGGTAGAAAATATGAATTAACCTCAGCGATCAGCGCCGGTTGGGATAAAATTCAAATGGTAGACTACAAAATGGCTCAACAATACATGGACCATATATTCCTGATGGCCTACGATTTCAAAGGAGCGTGGTCGAACACTACTTTAGGGCATCAGACTCCATTGTATGCACCAGCCTGGAACCCGAGTGAAACGTATGTGACGGATTTCGGAGTGAATTTCTTGTTGGCGCAAGGTGTACAGCCCAGCAAAATTGTTTTAGGTGTAGCTATGTATGGAAGAGGTTGGACCGGCGTACACGGTTACGTAGATAATAATCCTTTCACAGGAAACGCTACAGGTCCAGTAAAAGGCACCTGGCAAGACGGTGTAGTAGATTACAGGGAGATAGCTAACGAAATAGCTCAAGGTAAATGGGAATATCATTATGATAATACCGCGCAAGCGCCGTACGTGTTTAGGCCGGCTACGGGAGATTTAATCACTTACGACGATGCTAGATCGACAATAGAAAAAGGAAAATACGTAAGGAATAATAAATTAGGTGGTTTATTCGCTTGGGAGATAGACGCTGACAATGGTGATATTTTAAATGCTATGAATAAAGGTTTAGGAAACACTCCAGCGTAATTTTTGTTAGTGCACTAATATAAGATATTATTATAATATTTGCCATTGTATGATTAATTTATTGTAGTATTATAACTGTAAATATATAGAGAAATAAAAGTATTTGAATTGTGATATACAATTTATTTAATAGTCCAAAATATTCCATTTTTATTTTTTAAGTTGATTAATAGAAAAATTACACAGACACATAATTTTGTTGTGAAGAATTGCAATTTAAAGCGATTATCGGTAAAAATTGAATGAATTAAATGTGACAAATAAATAAAAGCAGTCACTTTCTATATCTTATAGATTTTAAGAAAACAACATTTTTCCACTAGAAATCGCTAAGTGAACAAGTTTTAATTAATTCCTATACCGGTCCAGCAGCTCGCATGAACCAGATCGATGTTTATTCGCCGTGAACTTAATAATTACAATAAATTTATTATTTATTGATTTATTCATGCATAAACAATAAATTAACATTTTTGTTTATTCGTTATAGCTGCACGTTTTTATTTACATAAAAATTAATATTTTGAATCTGGTTTGAAGTATACCTATGCTTGAATAAAAATTTTTATCATTGGTATCATTTTTATATTTCATTTAATCATAATTTTAGTAATTGTTTTCTACAATTTGATAAATAAAATATCACTACGACGTCATCTGGACAGATATTATTTGATTTTATTTATTATTTGATTTTAGATAAATCAACTGAGTGAAATCATAATATTTTAATAGATTCATGAAAATTACAATTTAATTTGATATAGTGACTATTTAAATATTTTATAATTACATTTTGTTTTTGTGTGTTACTGTGGAAAGCAGCCGAATAAGCTCAGTTCTACAGATGACGTCAAAGGGACAATTTCAACGGGCAGATGAAATACCATGAATATCTGACGAATTCGTAAAAAAAATAATTTTGAAAGGTTATACTGGAATCCTATTATATATATATATATTCCTTACAATTTTAATAACCATCAGGGCAACTTTGAAATTTTGATCCAAACTCATTAAATAAGTAAAGTTTCATAATTTTTTTCAAATAACAACAAAAAAAAATTTCGATTATGATTATTCTTAACTTATCGATTGGCCAAATGGTTAGACACCCTAACTGCGGAGCCAAAGGTCGCGGGTTCGATTCTCGCCCGGGACAAATATTTGTGTGAATGGCTATTTGTTTCGTATATGGGTTTAAAATATCTATATATGTATATATTATAAAGAATATTTAAGTATGTATATCAGTTACCTGGCTTTGCTTAGTTTTGGACTAGATGGCGCTGTGTCGCATGTACGAAATATTATTATCATTATTCTTTATTCGGGTTCAAAATTAATTTAATAAAGGTTGTTTTATGTAGTACTTCGGAATAACATTTTCGATAATTAATACAACAATTATTTTAATTAGTCGCTTAAAAGTGGCACTAGCTTACGAATCTCATGATGATATCGCTGGCAGTTAATTAACTTTTGTTCCTAAGAATCGATAGAAAGTTAGAAAATTTGAAGCGAAGTTAGAGATTAAAAAAAAAATTACGTAATCGAAAACACAGGAGTGCCTATTCTAATCTTTTCAACATGTTAATATCAAGATAGTTTCTATAAAATAATATAACTATAAAAAAAAACAATATGTAATTAAATTTCATGGTTTTTTAATTATATTTTTACTCTGATAGGGCAACATGCATAATTTCTACTCGTAAAGGTATAAATAAAGTAAAAAGTAAAGAAAAATATATTACTTTAACAAGTAAGAACATATTATGGGCTCTGTTTTTACTTGTAAAATTAATGAGCATTTGAAAACTTCACTATAGAAATTAATCGGTAAACAAAATTGTGTTGGCCTAGACGCGTTGTGTCCCTGGTCTATAAAGTATGCATAAAACAGCACACGTTCGCTTATCCAAACAATGGAGTAACTAAATATTAATATGGGCGCGTGTAATAAGGAACCTGATATAAAACGCTAGGTAGGACACACACAGGTACTTGGCATAGTTTTAAATATTTTATAATATGCAATTGTATATACATGCCAATAAAAATACGGGTTTGTTTTAAAGTTAACATTTTTGTATGGAAACGAACATTTAGTGTACTCGGAAAGCGGGTTTCTTTGGAAAAATAAAATCAAAGTGTTACAAAAAATATGGAATATCTCATTCGATATGGAAAAATATTGGGAAAATGACGTTTTCGTTATTTTTTAGACGACAAGAATTGCATTTATTATTAACGAAAAACGAAGTAAAGCCATTAAGATTTTTTGCGATTACTCACAAATTAGGAGCGACACTGAAAATTAAAAAAAAAAATTTAAACAGGAGAAACTTTCCAACTAAAAGATCTTACCTTCTGGAACTCTATCTATATTATTTGTAATTATAATGTAATGTTGAAAATAGGGTTTCGTGTGGCTGTAAAATATTTTTTATGGTTTTAAATAACAAATTTTAAATTTCAATAAATTAAAAAAAAAAAAAAATTTCGGAATACTCATATTTTGTGAAGACATATTTCTCTCAAGGAATTCACTTTTGGACTAGACTAGTGTCGTTTTCTTTGGCATATATTTACAAATGTCAGAAATAATATTTAACTGTTTTACATCATCATCAGCCCATTTTACCCCACTGCAGTGGCTTAGGCCTCCCCAGGGTAAGGGGGTTTGGAGCTTAAATCCACCCCGCTACTCCACCGCGGGTTGGGGATTGCAACGACCGCCATCTATTGATAGCGCCCGGGACCGACTGCTTAACGTGCTCTCCGAGGCACGGAGTCAGTGATAGTTAATGTACATAACTCAGAAGAACTCATTGGTACACGCCCGGTTTCGAACCAAGGCCCTATAGCCTCATATGAATTTGAAACAGGTTCGTTGCGCTCTGGGCTATCACGACATACATCTGTTTTACATGTATCTACTAAATTGAAGGGATGCAACTGTCAAACTGAATCGGGACCCATGACAATCATAATACTTTAAGCACTATACAAGTCAAACGCAAGAATTTGCTAAGTAGGTACCCCTTATTGGTAAGTAAAAACCCAATACTTAAAAAAATCCATGTCACAAAAATAAGTATTTATGTGTGCACGTAAAAATGTTAGGGTTTTTGAGACATAAAAAATAAGAAAACCCTCATTTCCTCCATTTCTTCCGATCAACTCCTAAATCGTACTCGCAAAACTAAATGTAAAAGGGAACCTCTGTGTTAAGTTTCAAAAAAAGACGGACGAACAGACAAACTACCATACCAAAACTATAAAGTGCCATTTGTACTTAATAAAACATCTGATTGCATTTGAGTATCATGCGTGTTGCAACCACGTGACATTTTTATTTATTTAATATATAATAATAATAATAATAACACATACAATCACAACAACGTCTAGGTCCCAAACTAAGCATTAGCTTGTATTTTGGGTACCAAGCGAAGACACCACATACATATAACAACCAAGACCCGGTGCCAGTATTAATATTCATCATATAAATACTGACCCGACCTGGGATTCGAACCCGGGACCTCCAGCTTCGTGGGCAGGGTCATATGCGCGGTGTCAACGGTTATACAAAATACTGTTACAAAAAAAAAAACAAAGTTATGAGTAAATACTGAAATCTACATTGAAAAATTCAATAGATCGACTGACAAACATCTCACATCGTTTCATGTTTAGTATAAAGTGGTATAGAAGTAAGGAAGTATGCGTTATTGTTCTGCCGTGCGTACTAATAAGTACCTACCATGGACCAAGGGTAACACGCGAGTGGAATACCTAAATAGATATTTTAATGATATTGTTGTTTTTGATTAGGTACCTTAAATTTAAATACACTACGATCCAATGAAGTCAGTGACTTAAAAGCTTTGTGTTTCCTGCGCCATTACATTTTCCAGGGTCAATTGTATGGTGATACCTACCTGCATAATCGAAGATCGGGGTTCGATTTCCGCCCGGGACGAATATTTGTGTACATGAACATGTCTATATGTTTCGTATCTGGGTGTAATATATTTATAATTTAGGTATTTTTATTTTATTGTTATAAAGTAAACTTACAGCTATAAATAGTTAGCAAAATTAAAATTTGACAAAATTACATTTTACAAAGCCAATGACAAGCCTACCTAAATTAAATTTTCTATAAAATGATATACTTAATTAATAAAAAGGTATGTACCTATGTCAGTTGTATAGTACCCATAATACAAGATCTGCTTACTTTGGGACTAGATGGCGCTGTGTCGGAAGTCCCACAAATTATTATTATTATTATATTATTATATATTATAAAACCGTAACTGATGTCTTATATGGAAGATAAAGTCGGAAAATATTGTAATCGACTTGATTGCCTTCCCTGAATTTTTAAAGTTGTATTTTTTGTCTGTTTGTTTGTAGCTTTATAATTCATGAACTGCCTAAGCGCTTTTCATGAAACTTTCACATATAAATAAACATAGAGTAGGTAAATTAATTTCACAGTTGCGTGTGTATACCGACAAGCTTCTGTTTTTATGTGCAGGCAGGACAATTTTAAACTTTTATAGCTGTACTAATGTTATAAAAAGGAAAGATTTGATTTTTGTTCGTTACTGATAAATTTAAAAACTGCCGGACGGATTTTAAAAATTCTTTCACCTACAAAAGCGAGAAGCGCGTAACACGGGCTATATTTGATTTACAAATTAGCTTTCCGTCCGCGGCTCCGTTCGTGTAAACTAAACAGTTGTGCCGTCACCTCTATAGTTTTTTTTGTGACTGGTTACTTTTTATGACGGAAAAAGGAGTCCCTATACAACCGTGTAGTATACGTGAGCCGGGCCGCGGGCCAAAAATAGATCGTTATAAATTTGTTATACTACTAACAGAAAATTCAAACACATTAAAACTGTGACAGAAAATTATAATGCATAATTTAATAGACATAATAGAAAATATTCCATTGCCTCTTTTATCTTCGAAACTACTGAGCTTGATATATAATATATACGGAATATAGGGTGTCACTTTTAGTTACAGGATAATCTTAACGAAGTCTTTTCCGTTAAAAATTGAAAATATTTGTGAAGAGGCAATGCATTAATTTAAAATGTGTTGCTTAATTCAATTTGTCTAGTGGTTTGCGTGGCAGCCTATTTATACGTAGAAGTAGGCTTCAACTTTTAACATAAATTTGATTCAGTGTAATATCTAGTAACCCATAGCACAAGCATAATACTTGCTTACTTTGGGACTATATGACACTGTGTGGGATGTTTCACGTATTATTGTTATAAAACAAAAACACTTTCAATGAAAATTGGTTTGAATCAACATTGTGTTTGGCCTTTACTTATTGTTTAGAGATATGCCTATTTAATATTGTACACTTTTAAAGCTACGCTCGGTAGAGTTTTATGTTGCTTATTGCTGTAAACATCGAAATAATCAACACATTATTGGTGTTCAAATTACTGATCAAAGCAAATTATTAAACAAAATTATCGTGACCTGAAAGTTATCACCATTAACCATCAGTTAATGGTGAAAATATTGGTTAACTATTCAAATTCAAATAAAATACAAAGTTTCATGTTCGTGTCACTAACTGTTGAGGAGTACCCTCGTGAGGAGACAATTCTGGCTGCAGCATCAGGTTATGCCATATATATGGTTATAAAATAATCAACACTGTAATTATCACTTGAGTCAGGGCACCCCTCTTTCGAATTCACATGCCTCTGTCTTAGTCCTCATAATCATCATCAGCCTGCGTATCTCCACTGCAGGATATAGGCCTCTCTCAATGTTCGCCACCACACACGACCCTCCGCCTTTTGCATCAAACTACTTCCGGTATGGTGCTTCAGGTCATCTGTCCACCTGGTTGGGAGGTGTCCAACGCTTCGCTTCCCTGTACGTGGCCTCCACTCGAGAACTCGTCTACTCCGTCGGTTATCGGTTCGACGGCAAATGCGACCGGCCCATTGCCACTTCAGCTTGCTGATCGCTTCGGCTATGTCGACAACTTAAGTTCTTCGACGAATTTCCATCAAAGAAATATCGAGCATAGTCCGTTCCATAGCACGCTGAGCGACTTTAAATTTGTGAACTAGTCCTGCCATGAAAGTCCACCGGCACCGACTATATACTGATCTTGCAACATTACCTTAAGTATAAATACAAATACAAATTCTTTAATGAGTATAATCTTCACAATTTAGCTTAAGTTAACAGTAATATGATAAATAATAAAATTAAAACAAAAAAACTTAAACCAAATAAATGTTGACCCTGACCCTTAAACTAATAAAAATTGTACTATAAAGGCCAGTGTCTTCCGTTTCCATAAAGTGTCAATGTTTATATTTAACTAGAAACTATACAGTATAGTAATATAAAAAGTATATGAGATAAGACTTCTTATTTTTTGTCATTTTTACTTAATGACCCTTTGCTTGACGGTTGCTTAATGAAAATCGCTTGCACTTTTATCCATTGCCTCTTGTACTGTAAAAACATGGCTCTAATGAATTTTTAAATTATTATAATAATATTATTTATTAATTTGCTGCGATCAGTATTGTGCTGACAAGATTTAAAATTATAGCCTGGAGGGCTTTAATTTTAGGTATGAAGACATTTACAAAAACTTGAATAACTTTTATAAGGAAAAATCTTTAAATATAACTTCATAAACAGATGAGATCATGATGAGATGGTCTTTTTAGGGTTCCATAAATTAAAATAAAATAAAAAATCCTTTTATTCTACTATATACCTCTATACAATTAAAGTTAATAGATTAATATTTCATTTTCGTATTACTAATGATTTGCCTATAACAATAGGTAATAATAAAGAATGTGATATAAGTTCAGTCAGATTGTCTGTAGCAGTCGCCTCTTGGCGTAGGCCTCCATAGTTCCATCCAACTACATAAGTGAAATTTGTAAACTGAAGATGGCATTTTTGAGCAGCTTGAATAAATTAGCGAAATTTTGTGAAATTTTTTTTGGAGGTGTGTCGCCATTACAGGTCGCCATACATGCAACTAAGGGACAAAAAAGTTGTCAATGCACATTAACGTGAAGGGTTTGAAACATTAAGATAGGTTTTTAGGTTTTTCAAAATGATATAGATTTTTGAAAACGGCTTTTCTATTTAAAAGGCAATAGTTGTCCAGGTATGCTCTGCTAAATTCGTAAAATATTAGAAAAAAAAATGTATGTAATACAACTTGAAAAACGCTTTCAAAGAAAAAATTGGTATATATAAACAAATATATTATAAATACAAATATTTATGTTTGTAGTAGTTTCTGAGCTATATGTTTTTTAAAGTTATTATTAAATTTTAAACATGAACGTTCATTTCGACTGCGGAACCCTTCACTATGACTAGTTCGAGAAGCCCTTGGACATTTTTTTATATAATGTACATTTTTATTCAATGAACACATTTGAATCTGTAACTAGTATATAAAGGCTCAAGAGAACAAAACATATCAGTCAATTCTCAGCAATCGAAGAAATATAGTAATCAAAATTTAATTAAAATAACACAGTAACTAAAATTAAAAATAAAATATGTATTTTAAAATTTTACTTTCTTTCGCTTTAGTCACATTGGCGTTATCCGCACCAAATGAAAGAGGCTGCATTTACATACTTGGAAGATGTATTATAATCAGGGTAACCGTCCATAGTAGTATTAAAGTCATGGAACGCTGCCTGTCTAGTACGACTATTTAATAAAAGATGGAGCCACATAACATGCGACTACAAAAAATATTTCTCTGTATTGTTCTGAACTGACATTATTGATTGTTTATTTGTAACGTAGCGTTTGTGCAAAAACCTAAAATTTGTGGAAAATAAGGTTTTTCGACAAACGATGCAAAACTAAAGTTTTTGGACAAACTCTTCGAAACTGTTGAAACAATCAATGAATTCAAGTAAAAAAATAAAGAAAATTTTTATAGAAGAAGAGTATTTTTTCAGTCGCATGTTATGTTTTATTAACTGAAATGAAGAAATGTGATCATGAAAAAATAAAAAATAATTTCTTTGTATAGTGGCTCCATCTATTATTAAATTACATTACCCACCTTAAGTTACAGTTAAATTAATGCATCAAATATAACTATATCATAAATATAATTTTTATATTTGGCACATTATTGAGCCATTAAATTATTTGAATGAGCTTATAGTTCTGTGGTATTTATTCCTCGTAGTATAAAAAGTTCACCACGCCAACAGTGTTCTTAAATTTATTCCTAACATTTCTAATGTTAGGAATTTAAGACTTCATTTACTTGTTTTTTGTCTCAATTTACCTTTACACCACTTTACGTAATTATAGCCAGTCCACTGACGAATGGAAAATTAATTTGATAGGTATCTTACTCAATGTTGAAAATCGTACTATGGAGGGGTTAGTTGTAAGAAAATGGGATTTGTTGTAATATGTTACAACTTGTCTCTGAATCTTATAAACGGGAATTTTATGTACTATATATTTTATACTGCCTATTTTATAAAAAAGCAGGGGCAAGTTGTAACATGTTACAACTTGCCCCTTAGTCTTACAAAATTTGAATGTTATGCATGATAACATATTTCATACCATCTGTTTGATATGTAGCGCTCATTCACACCTTCGTATGCTTCATTCCTTAAAGTGCACTTAATACCATTTACTCTAATTTAAAGTGCCACGGTAAAAAGTTTAGAACATAAAATAATTTGTTGTTTATTTTTTAAATGTTTATATTTGTGATAAATATTGCATAATGTCAGAGTTTAATTTCATAGCTAAAAATAGGCTCAATCACATTACCAACATTTTTTAACAGTTACTACCTGCCCTAAAATAAGTTACAACAAAGCCCACAACGGGGGTAAATTGTACCATAACACTTTTTGGACAAAAACCTTAGCCGTAAAATGAATATCAATATTTTTAGCGTTATTTCTATTTGGTTTATGTAAGAAGAATTCAAGTATCAATTAATCTTCAACTAAAGGTAATTCATCGGATATGTCAAGATATATTCGTTTTTCTAAAAGTTGTTACAACAAAATATTTTCGGGATTGATACTGATATTGATACGCCATCTCGGAATTCACTCCTTTTTTACTCATCTTTCACATAATCCCAACATTAGTACAAATAAATAAAATATAATTCCTAAAATGCAAAACTTTACAGGTTCAAGAGAATGTGAAGTGGGCACGCATGCATACACCACAGGATGTGACGTTTTGACACCAGAGGCGACATGCGAACACCCAAACCCGAAGCCAGATCCAAAAAGCGGGAAAATATGCGATTTTTCGGCGTGTTACTGTGATGCCCCAAATGTACGCGACCCACTTACAAAGAAATGTGTACCTTTAGACCAATGCACAAAGTAAAATAATAAACAGTAGCATTTTAAACTGGACGGATTTTTTCCTCCCACGTAAAACACCCAATATAATTTTAAATAGATGAAAATTCATTTGATGGAAAAAAAGGAATATGTATTTTCAAAACATAGTCATACGATTTCAAATTTATTGACAAATTCTTTTATTGAAAGTACTTTTTTTTTTAACTGACCGATTGGCCTAGTAGTTACTACCCTAACTGTGGATCCGAGGGTAGCGGGTTCGGTCCCTCCCGGGAGAAATATTCATGTGCATGAACATGTCTATTTGTTCCGTGTCTGGGTGTAAAAAGTATTTATGTATGCATATATTATAAAAAAGGAATATTTAAGTATGTATACCATTTGTCTAGTACCCCATAATACGAGCATAATACTTGCTTACTTTGGGCCTAGAAGACGATGTGTGGGATGTCGAAGATATTACTTTAATAAGAGAATCATATTTCAAAATAACAGCCAAGTGCGAGTTGGGTTCGCACCGTGAGTAGTCCGTACCTGTAACATTTTGTTGTTCTAGTCATAAAGTTTACCACTACTCACCGCCAGATGACACTATAAAACATATTTCTGTTGTTTCTTATTAGTGTTTGATACTACTTTCAACTTGAAATCTCTACCCATTCCTGAGAAAAAAGATCTTGACGGACAGATAGACAGACAGACTAACAAGCTTTGTGTGGAGGCGCGTGGAGTGAGTTCTGTAATTCCGTACCGTAAATCATCGTATTTCTTACTATGTTTTCTATTAAACAACAAATTCTACACACATGTACTAGTGCTAGAAATCCTAAACTTTGTATTTTTAAAATTTTTTAGTGATTCAGTTCTTTCGGAGACAAGGGGGCAACTCTCAATCTTCGCATTAAAAAAAAATAATTTTAATATTACATTATGATGCAAGTATGGTAAGCTGCATATTACAGTCAGGTGTCGATGACTATAATAGCCAGCTTACTGAGTACGAGCATCATACGACGTGTTTTAATACATTTGCGATTAAAATTACCTAGGTAGATATTTCAAATGTAACAATGGCGGGAACTTAGGGCGCGAGCGGGTTGCTTTTCGCAGTTTATGCAAGCGTTACAAACAGAATGTTCGTTTGTGATTAGTGTAAAGTAAAGAGGCCCAGTACTGTAAAATACAATATTACGATACAAGTTTCGATGTGATAAAGACTGTATTAATAGCAAATGTATTTAAAATATTGTTTATAAGAACGTAAGTAAAAGTATGTACTTAATGGTAACAATTTTGTATATGGATCATGTTTGAAGTACATTTTTATCATGATTATCTAAATTAAATTACAAAACGATACCTTTGTATTGCTCATAACAAGCCCTTTCATTCAAAATGTCACATGATTCATTAGACTTTTTTTTTTAAGTTTCTACTTTTCATTTAAGTTCCCAAAATGAACCCTCAAAAAGAGGATTCACTTATTTACGCTCTACGCCCGTGATTGGTTCACTTAATTTTGTATACGTACCTTTAAACTTTTGTTAACCCATGGATTTGGCGAAAACAGGCTCTGACAGACAGACGGACAGACAGACACGAGAATGATCCTTTAAGAGTGCCGTTTTTTCATCTTGGATGTATACAGGGCTTTAAAAATTATATAGTACTTACACATTTTGATAAAAATAGTTCTTGATTATAATTTAGGTTTTATTGTAAAAAATATTGTGTATTATGTACACAATCGGTATTAACGAAATTATTATGAAATTATATAAATTTCTTAGGTTTTATTCAAAGTATCGGTTCACAGGATATTTCAGATAACTCTAAGTTTTAACATATTATGTAAATTAGAATTACATTGTAACTCTTCTATGTGTATAATGAACAACAATACAAGGATTCGATTTGCCTTGGTGGCATACTTAAGTTGGCATAATACTGTTGTTATGAGAATAGTAAAGAACTGAAAAACTACTAAACATAATTTATGCAAGTGCAAAAAAGGATGCGGAGGAGCATGTGGCTGTAGAAAAAGCGGTTTAGAGTGCTTAAATGTGTGTGGGTTTTTCAAGAGTTTCATACGAATTTGCGCCAGAAGTAAGAATAGGTAGCGACGACGATGACATTGTTGAGGATTGTCTATCAATGGAAATCAAAGTTATCACAAAATCTGACCTTAACATAGAAGATACATATGAGCAAGAAGAAAAAATCCTTCACTGAGGTGATACATGATGGCAATACACATTAAGAATATGGCTATATACACTTTGAGCACAGCTTACCCAACAAACACCCACCTTACACACACAAAAATACTCACCCCACCACGCTCACACACACTCTCACCTATACATAACACACATTTAACATGTATAATTGAGCATATTACTGTATTGTTTATCTATTTATAAATTTATATTATGTATTACTACATCGACGATGAGACCCTCGGGGGCAATCCAAACACTGTTGCTACTGATATTGAATAGTTTTTCTTCAAATTTAAGGAGATAGATTTTGAAATAAACACAGATAAATGCGAATTTTATGCATGTAGCCCCGAGGCATAAACATACTCACGTGTTTATCAATCCTTCATTCCAGGCATTAAACAGATTAATAAATCTTCATTATCACTACTAGGTGCACCTATTTTCCCTTAGGCTATTCCGTCCATATTGCAAGCTAAAACACAAACTCTCTCTACACTATAAAGTCAACAATCTCATCTCTCACCTCATGTTGCCTTAACACTTTTGCGTTCTTGTTTCTCTATTCCTAAATTAACTTATATCATTTGCACCACCCTCACTTGGCTCTACCCAGAAGATATAACCCCACTTGAAATTCCCTTGAAACCACACTGAACGTCAGTTTAAATGATGTCCAGTAGCTTCGAGGTACTCTCCCTTAGACACTGCGGTCTCAGAGTTCGTACAGTTCAGGGCACCGGTCTCGCGGCCTTCTGGGCTTCTGCTTATGGGGTGATGGATCTCGTCTCTCAAATTCTACCTTCTCAAAGATACTTGCTTTACTTTCGCGAAGCCTCGCAGGCCTGGAAGCTCTTATGCCCCAATGATGATTCTTCCGAAAAGCTAACGTTCGAAGACTGTGGGATGATCTGTACTGTTCCAATATTATCAAAAATTTAATTGCCAGTTCTTTTACAGTCGTCATAGCTAGGCTCAGAGCAGCATCACAATCGGAGTCCGGGGCATGGCTACACTCTTGCACGGTGATTCCCTGAGAATCGCAATCGCACTTAGATTAGGGAGCGATGTGTGTCAGCCCCACAAGTGCATCTGCGGTTCTTGGATGGAAGCGAAATGGGCATCACGGTCTAAGTTGCTTAACTATACGGCGAAGTTCTCACGACACCATGCCCTCAATGACCTGATCAGAAGAACCTTGGTCTCGGTAAATGTTCCGTGCCTGCTTGAGCCACCAGGTTTTAAGTCGCACAGACGGCAGACACCCAGATGGGTTTACCCTCGTACCGCGGTGTAAGGGTCGCCGCTTGGTGTGGGATGCGACATGCGTGTGCACTTTTGCTACCTCATGTTTAAATGCAACTATACGGGCCCCAAGCGCGACCGCCGAGATCGTGGCACGGCGGAAACACCAAAATATACTCCATTAGAAGCCATTTATGATTTTGTTTCATTTGCGGTTGAAACAAGAGGGCCTTGGTGCTCCGAAGCCAAGAGCTTTATGTCCGCTCTGGGCCGCCGCTTAAGGGACGCTGGTTGCGACGCTCGTTCCCGAAAATACCTGTTCCAGCGCATCTCACTGGCAATCCAACGCGGAAACGCGGCCAGTCTGATGGCTACATTTGGACCAGGTGTTTACGGGAACGGTAGTTTTTCATCAATAGTTAATTTTTAATAACAATTTGAATGTTCCAAAATTAAAATAGACTTTATACGCTTTTTATATTATGTACGTATATTAAATTTTTTTTTATACTTAAATACCTTAATTTATGTAACGCAGAATCAAGTTCCCTACCACAGGCATTGACATCTTCTATATTAATAAAATTGAAGTGTCTGTCTGTCTGTCTGTCTGTCTGTTCCGGCTAATCTCCGAAACGGCTGAACCGATTTCAATGAAACTTTGCAGACGTGCAGAGGGCATTGCCGCGGGTAACATAGGGTACTTTTTATCTGTCTGTCTGTCCATCTGTCTGTCTATTTGAGCTGATCTCAGAAACGGCTGAACAGATTTCAATGAAACTTGGCAGACGTGCAGAGGGTGTTATCATGGGTGACATAGGCCGCTTTTAGTTTTTCTGTCTGTCCGTCTGTTTGTCTGTTCGAGCTGATCTCAGAAACGGCTGAACAGATTTCAATGAAACTTGGCAGACGTGCAGAGGGTGTTATCATGGGTGACATAAGCCGCTTTTAGTTTTTCTGTCTGTCCGTCTGTCTGTCTGTTCGAGCTGATCTCCGAAACGACTGTACCGATATCAATGAAACTTCGCAGACGTGCAGAGGGCATTATCGGGGGTGACAAAGGCTATTTTTTGTCAATCCCAGACCTATCGTGTTGGTACTCAAACTTGATGTTTTGGCAAGACCTATGTGACCACGTGACCAAATTTCTAAAAGCTTATACTTTTGAAACTATCAATCGCAGACCTATCGTGTTGGTACTCAAACTTGATGTTTTGGCGATATCTATGTGACCGCGTGACCAAATTTTTAACAGCTTATATTTTTGAAACCATCAATCGCAGACCTATCGTGTTGGTACTCAAACTTCATGTTTTGGCGAGATCTATGCAACCATTTGACCAAATTTTTAAAAGCTTATAGTTTCGAAACCATCAATCGCAGACCTATCGTGTTGGTACTCAAACTTGATGTTTTGGCGATATCTATGTGACCGCGTGACCAAATTTTTAATAGCTTATATTTTTGAAACCATCAATCGCAGACCTATCGTGTTGGTACTCAAACTTTATGTTTTGGCGAGATCTATGCAACCATTTGACCAAATTTTTAAAAACTTATAGTTTCGAAACCATCAATCGCAGACCTATCGTCTTGGTACTCAAACTTCATGTTTTGGCGAAATCTATGTGACCACGTGACCAAATTTTTAAATGCATATATTTTTGAAACCATCAATCGTAGACCTATCGTGTTGGTACTCAAACTTAATGTTTTGACGAGATCTATGTGACCACGTGACCAAATTTTTAAATGCATATATTTTTGAAACCATCAATCGCAGACCTATCGTGTTGGTACTCAAACTTGATGTTTTGGCAAGGTCTGTGTGACTACGTGACCAAATTTTTAAAAGCTTATAATTTCGAATCTATCAATCGCAGACCTATCGTGTTGGTACTCAAACTTGATGTTTTGGCAAGGTCTATGTGACCACGTGACCAAATTTTTAACAGCTTATATTTTCGAAACTATCAATTTCAGACCTGTCGTGTTGGTACTCAAACTTGATGCTTTGGCAAGATATATGTGACCACGTGACCAAATTTTTAAAAGCTTACATTTTCGAAACTATCAATCGCAGACCTATCGTGTTGGTACTCAAACTTGATGTTTTGACGAGATCTATGTGACCACGTAACCAAATTTTTAAATGCTTATATTTTCGAAACTATCAATCGCAGATTTATCGTGTTGGTACTCAAACTTGATGTTTTGACGAAATCTATGTGACCATGTCATATTATCTAATTTCATAAAAATTTCATAAGATTTCTTAGGCAGTTAAATTTCAGAATGTTCTAGAAAGTGTTACAATGTTCTGGAGCGTCGCGTTGCTTTAACTGTCCTAATACAACTGTGTAGTCAACGCGAGCGAAGTCCGCGGGCGGAAAGCTAGTTATACATAAAAGGGAATTCTCAACAATTAGCGGTAAGAAATGGTTTATGTAAAATAAATAGTTTTTTATTTTCAGATACCACTGATCACGAATTTCAGAATGATCAACACGTCACGTACAGGTTGCTTACCTGTACCATTTAAAAAAAGGATTAAATAAATATTGCACATTGTCCCTATATTACTGTCTTATACGCGTATTATGAGTGTTTTTAATTTAGAACAAACGGGAGTAAACGGGTATGCAAGAATTTAAAAAAAAGTCTTTGTTCTTCTCATACTCACTCTTCTTAGATAAATAAGCGCTTAAAGAATTATTCCCTCTATGGTGAACAACTTTGATTTTTAGTAAGCCTCTCAACCCTAACAACATACCTTATACCACCTTTTGCATCCTAATATGGGCGTATTTACTGAGCTTTCCTGTGAAATAATGTCATTTTTTTCGCGGCGGACCATCCAGTATGAACTTTCTAGTCTTTCTCCTACTTTTTCAGACGTTTCCGGTCATCGGTTTTGTTATGATATAAATTACTCTTAGAAGAACGAATTTGAAAAGTAGGTAAATACGTGTTTTTTAATTCGATTATGGATTTATTTCATTAAAGTAATATTTATTAGGTACGTGCAATGGGGGGATTGTTTGTGTGTTGACAATTTAAATCACAGAACACGCAAACGAAAAGCTATCTTAAAATATATCCGCTCACACATAATTGGTTATTAGTCCATGTAGACTTTCGTACGACGATCGACTTTTGTAATTTCTTTGTCGTGTCAAAGTAAACATTATGCTACTCCTTTTAATTCCATTATTTTAAAAAATTGCTGCTCATAGGTTGCTGTTGATAGATGCTAGTCGTTACAACCCACTAACCTGCATTGGAGTAGCTTGGCGGACTTAAGTTCCAAGCCTCCTCATCTTGTGGGGAGGCCTAATCTCCTGCAGTGGGCTGATGGAATGGAATGGAATTTTTTTAAATACAATATGTATGTGATTCCCAAGTATGTATAAATATTGACTAGTCTTTGTAAAACTAATAAAAAAAGCAGTCGGTACTCTGCAGTGATAAATTAAAATGAAATAAAAAATTAAATACTTTGAAATACAATATAACAAAGAATGATTTATTTACTTGGTAACGAGTTAAGGAAAACCATTAACACGATCGCATCGTCCCCATCACAAACAGATGACAGAATAGTTTAAATAAATGTAAATACGCGATTATTTGCTATGCGTACATAGATAATACTTTATTATTCTAAACATATAAAAGCTTTGTCATAACAATCTCAGTCAGTCGCGTCTCAGTTATCGAAGAAATATCTTAATTACACATATTTTATTGAAGATGAACATTTCGATTTTGGGTTTTTTGGCTTTAGTCGCGTTTGCGGCTGCTGGCACTGATTTATATCCTAGAGGATGTATATACGCAATTGGAAGATGTGAGTATAATAATTTTCACTTCACATCATCAGCCCATTTTTACCCCACTGCAGGGGCTTAGGCCTCCCCCAGGGTGAGGAGGGAGGCTTGGAGCTTAAATGCACCACGCTGCTCCACTGCGGGTTGGGGAATGTAACGACCGCCATCTATTGACAGCGTCCGGGACCGACTGCTTATAATAATTTAGGTATAAAGAAATTTATTTCTCAAAGAATTCATTTTACAATTCACTTAAAGATAAATTTTGTTTCATTATTTAAAATATTTGAGTTCTTAACATCTTCAGGTAAGTCATTGTACAGCTGTACACCTTCAAATCCTATGTTTTTTTCCCCGTATAATGTTCTAGGTGTAATTTGTTCCAAATTATTTTTGCTTCTTCTTGTGTACTTAAGTTTCTTTTTTGCGAATTTAATTTCAGCGTGAACGTTTTTATTCAGGATCTTTTTAACTAATACGCAGGTGTGATATACAAACAATTGACTTAAATTGAATTTCCTCTTCTGCAAAGAGAGTTTAATTAAAAAATATTAAAAAACTTGGTAACTGAAAAGTGTGAATCAAATAAATAACTGTATTTTTGCATCATAAAATTAAAATAATAAAAATCATGATTTTGAGTAACCCTTGTACGTACGTGGCGTGGATATGATAACCATGCAGTCTTCCTGTCACAAACTACTTTAGATCAAAATCTGAAGTTTTATTGCTTTAACATTATAAACCAAAAATACAGTTATGTTAAAGAAATACATCGACTACAGCGTTTCTGACGGTAGACTACGTAGCGTAAGAGTCTATTCTGAGCTGATCAATGTAATGCGGAAAAAACTCTTTACGATAACACCTAACTGTTTTATAAAAACACATAGATTGTAGCAGCGGCAATGACCGTAAAACATGTCTAAGAACTCGATTTGAGATAATATCTATGTATTACAGAAAAACGCATCAAAACCTGTTCAGCCGTTTTAAAAAACATATCTACTGCATCACAGTGTAATGGGCTTTTAACCGTAAAACGAATACGAAAAATGTTATTGAAATCGATCTAGTAGTTTTTGAGGAAAATCTTATTAGACACACAAACAAACATAAAATTTCTTACTCCTAACGCATGTACCCTCCCGTTCCATTGTGAGTGAAAATATCTAAATATTTACACGAAACTTTAATACCACGGACGTAATCAAAAGCCTAGGCTTTCTGTCACTGAACGACCGATGAAGCACTGCAATGGTGGTCGCGTAAATATGTGTGAGTGAAAATTCGCTGCATACTGGCGGTCAGTAGAGGTCAGGAATGAGTATGGCAAGTAAACGCGTGCGTACATGCCCAGCTGACTTACTTGGGGTGCATCGGTAGTTAGTTCGTGATGACGTCCGGGTATACCTAGGTTCATGCCTAATACCCTCTTCATTAATTTACGCTCAGTACCTACGAACTGAGTAACGTGTGTCTTGTTTATTGGATAATCGATCGGCCGAGTTGTTAGAGACCCTAACTGCGAAGCCAAGGTTCGATTCCTGCCCGGGACAAATATTTGTGTGCATGAGAATGTCTATTTGTTCCGTGTCTGGGTGTATTTATGTATACCTTACACCCTTATACATCATTTAAAAAAATAAAATATAAGTATGTATATCAGTTGTCTAGTACCCCATAACACAAGCGTAATACTTGCTTACTTTGGGACTAGATGGCGCTATGTGACATGTCCCGTATATTGTTATTATTATTTGTTTTTAATTAAACTATATCGAGGAACATATTCAATACCAAGATAATTTTTTAAGTAGCTTCCTCGTTCGCTGGTATTCGGGTTAAATATGTGTCATGTTTATTAATATTAGTTGATTGATTAGTTGATTAGTTGAGATATTAGTTATCTCAAGTTATGTCCACTGATTCATTCATTACTTTATGTTTAGTGAAGCTATATCCGTAAAAACAAGCGCCTTCGCTTTGATTTAGTACCTTAGTGTGGGAAGGTCTATTATAGAAATGATATCCGTTACTTCTTTAATTAATATACCCATAGTGCAATCTTTGTTTGGGACTAATAGATGGCGCTGTGTGGGATGTCCCAGGTGTTATTATAATTAATATTAATTCCTCATCTATTACGTATTTTTAAATAAGTAATAGATGAGAAAAATCTATCTTTATAAAATTTTATTTCTCGTGATTCAATTCACCTCACGTCTTATGCGTCAGGAATATTCTAATATTTTATATATTCGTTATATATTCTAATATTATTATATATAGTACAGGATTCGAAGAGAGCTCGTTCATCACCTATCTGTCTACCATATGAAAACAATTTTTTTATTAAGTATTGTATATAAACAAATATATCGTGAATATGTTGCCTGTTAATATATCATATTTTCATGACTAAATTTAATTTAAATTTTTTATCTTTTTCCCGTGTTTGATTTTTTTGCTTACCAAACGAATTAAATAGGAACATGCAAAATTTATTTTGTCCAATTTTTCCGGTACTCTGTTGCCGGCCCTATAAACAAATATGACACAGGCGATTGCACCTATAAATATAACTTTTGTATGTTGTTTAAGGTAAGCTTTGTATTGTGCTTTCGATTTGCATTACAATAAATTCGTTTAGTAAGTGAAAAGTGAAACAAGAAAAAAAAAATTATATTTTTAGAGTTCTCTATCCGTTCCGTTTTGAGATCATTGCTTAATACTTGAAATGTTAGTAGACTTGTGTACCTTATTATTACTATGGCCGCTGTAAAAGCCAACAGTAAAAATAAAATAAAGTTAAAAATTAAAGACGGTCCCCATATAAGAAACGAGTTTTTTGTAAATTGTACGGTGATACGGAACCCTTCGTGTGCAAGTCCGAGACGCACTTGGCATTTTTTAATTAAGGCTACTCATGAACATATTTTATTATGCAATATATTCGTGATATATTTTTTTATGTACAGGTAATATTTGATAAAAAATATTTTCCATCTGGTCAACAGATGGTGAAGGACGAGCTCTCTTCGGATCTTAAACTACACTAGATTACCAGATAATAAAATAAATTGAAAACTGTACGATAACTTGGTTATCTAGCCTTTGGTTGTATAATAATAACGACTGGGAAATCCCGCACAGCGCAATCTAGTCCCAAAGTATTATATTCGCATTGTGGGCCTCAAGAGAACTGTTATACATACTTAAATATTCTTTATAATACATTAATACATACTTTTACACCCAGACACAGAACAAATAGACATGTACAGTTCATACACACAAATATTTGTACCGGGCGGGAATCGAACCCTCAACCCTTGGCTCTGCAGCTATAGTCTATATCCACTCGGCCGATCGGTCAGTTGAGTTATACAATGCATATTCAGATGTCATACACGATATGATGTTTTGTTAGTAAATTCTTTATTGACAATGTTATATGTGTTGAAGGATAACTTTTATTAGTAAGACATATAGGTAAGCTCGAGTGTCGTGATAGCGCGAGCCGCAGCGAACCTGTTTCAAATCTATAAGGCCAAGTGGTCGTGGTTCGAATCCGGACATGTACCAATGAGTTTTTTCTGACTTATGTACATTAACTATCACTGACTCCGTGCCTCGGAGAGCACGTTAAGCAGTTGGTTCCAGTTGCTGTCAATAAATGGCGGTCGTCACAATCCGCCAACCCGCATTGGAGCAGCGTGGTGGATTCAAGCTCCAAACCCTCTCATCTTGAGGGGAGGTCTAAGCCCCTGCAGTGGGGTATAAAAAAAGGCTGATGGATAGGAATGGAATAGGTAAGGTCGTTTTAGTTGATCAATATGAGTAACTTTCAATCCCCTTTTTGATCCCGTGGTGGTTGAATTTCAAGAAATCCATTCCTTGTGGATGTTGTACAACGTTTAAGGATCTTGTGAGTAAAATTCCACGTTTCCAAATCTACCTATAGGGTGGGGCGTGAGTTACAAATTTTTGACAAAATAAATGTTATACGCTGCCAATACTCCTCTCTTCGTCGATTGTAAAATTCGCTTTAAATATTCGCAGGTTCATACGTTCCAGCTCTTTCTTCCCAAACACTTCACATTAAATTTAATTTACTTATTTTTAATTTTGGATTTTTTTTTAACAGGTATAGAAGAATGTGAAGTTGGTACTCATTCATACACCACAGGGTGTGGGATTGTGACCCCAGAAGCAACTTGCGAGGATCCCCATCCGAAACCAGATACTCGCGGTGGAATGATATGCGACTATTCGGCGTGTTACTGCGACCCCCCTACCGTACGCGACGTTGCTGGTTCAAAAAAATGTATACCTAGAGACCAATGTCCAAAAAATGATAAACATGATAAACAATAAAAATTTAAACAAAAGCCTTTAAGATTTCAGACCAATAAAAAAAGAAAGTCGTGATAGCCCCGAGCGCAACGAACCTGTCTCAAATTTATAAGGCCCTATAGGGCCATGGTTCGAATCCGGGCGTGTACCAATGAGTTTTTCTGACTTAAGTACACAATATCACTGACACCGTGCTTCGGAGGGTATGTTAAGCAGTCGGTCCCGGACGCTGTCAATAGATGGCGGTCGTTACAGTTCCCAACCCGCAGTGGAGCAGCGTGGTGGACTTAAGCTCCAAGCCCCCCTCCTCACCCTGGGGGAGGCCTAAGCCCCTGCAGTGGGGTAAAAAATGGGCTGATGATGATGATGAAAAAAAGAAAGATACGACGCTAAAGAAAAATCTGCTAGTTCGCTTGTAAATACATCAAACACGCAGGCATATACACCTAAACCTTGCCAGCCATGTTCAGCACAATCGAAACAGCTGACCTGAAAAAAAATTTAAAATGCTAACGTGTGCATTGAAATAGTATAAAAATCCAATCGAATTATTTTCACAATAAAATACTGTACGTAACTCATTTGTCCAAGAGTTTATGGTCACTCTTCACTCAAACGTTTGAGTCTGAGCTTGGGTCTGTTGTTTCGCAGCGCCTCCACCAGCGCGCCCTGTCTTTCCCCTTTATTTGGTCTGAAATTTATTTAAAAAAAGATTATACCTAGCAGAACTTCGCTGAAATCGTGTGTGTTCTCCGTTTAGTTATCGTTTTATTTGTTTTACTTATACTAAATTGATAACTCCATAACAACTACAGAAATCTTAATTAGTATTATATTAGAAATAACTGTTTCTGACAAAGACAATAAATTGTTTCTTCCTAACCACAGTTCATAGAGTTAGAATTGAAGGTTATGAAATTGATGACTGCAAAATATATAAATTATATAAAACATGATAAAAACAGGTGTATTAAAAACGAATTATAATTTACTTATGATAATGTAAAAGTTTATATATATATAAAAAAAACAAATAAAAATATTACAGAATTCAGATGAATTAGTTTTATTAAATGTTTCTTCGTACGTAATAGACCTGATATAACATCGTACACACTTCTGACACACACAGCTCTTGTTAAGTAATAAATCAACAACTACGCGCGATCACGTGATCTTGTTTTTTATGTCAGTTCAAACCAGCGGAGAGTAATCATCGTTTGGTAGGTTTTTATCCATTAAAAATAGCCCAGTTTTGTACTAATAATAGTATAAAGCCGGGCTATTTTTTACCTTTATAAATAGGCAGAAGCAAACTTATTGCTCCAGTCGAAGAACGAGCGACGCTTTTTTCCAAGTAAACGAAGTAATCACATAAAACATTTTATTTTTTACTGAAAAATCTTTAGATAACAACTACGTGAAATCACGTGATTTTGTTTTTCTGTCAGTTCGACTACGCATCTAGGTGCTTTACAAACCAACGGAGAATAACCATCTATCCATTAAAAGTAGCCCATCTACAATTAAATAGGAGTAGAGTCATTGCTCCAGTCGAAGACTGAGCGACGCTTTTTTCCAAGTGAACAAAGTAATCCCCTGAAGCATTTTATTTTTTACTAAAAAAGCTCTTCGTACTGTAAACCAATTTGTTATTTTTCATTGTTGTTTAGTGATAGGGCCAAAGGTTGCGGATTTGATTTTCGCTTGGGACAAATATTTGTGTTCATGAATGTCGTATTTTGTTACGTGTTTGAGTGTAAATGTAATAAAAATTTGTCTAGTTTGGAACTAGATCTCTGTGTGTGAGATTGTGAGCTGCCTCACATATTATTAAAAAAATGATTGAATTAATTTAATTTATTTATTTTCCACTTTAAATTTTCTAAACTAGGTCTTCCCTTATTATTGTCAATGATTTTATTTTTCTTGTTTTTTATAAAAACGACTTTGAATTAAAAAAGTAGTCCGCCGTGGTATATTTACAATACGACTGGGTCAAGGACTATGTGTATCGTATCTGGTGGAATTTTATTTTTACCAGACTATGATGAAGTCAAAAAGGGGGTCTTGATTTCAGCCCCTTTTCCCGCATAACTTCTAAACTACATATAACTCGACAAATGAGGTATCGTTAGAAGTTCTCTTGATCGTCTGCTGGTTATGATCTATGTGAAGTATAAAGAATTATAAAATAATAGCTTTCCGCCCGCGGCTCCACACTCGTGGAATATATAATTGCACAGGGACCCCTTTTTCCAGGAAAAAAAGGAGCCTAGTCACTCTTCAGCTTATAAACTATATCTATGCAAAAAATCTATGCAACTGTGTAGTTCACAGTTGCATACAGTTGTGGATAATGGAAATATAATATAAAATATAATATAACATAAAAATGATAGGCCAACCTTTTACATGCTTGTGTGTGTGATTCCATAGACCACATACTCTAGCTACAACATACCAACAATGTACAAAATGTCTCAGAGTGCGTGTATTATAAACGAACCGTTAAGTGATGTTTTTATCTACGTTTTTGACGCTATATCCAAATATTATGTGATCGAAGGTCGTGAAAAACATATAGAATTGATCGCACTACGGAACCTTAAAAGTGATTAAACCATAGCGTGCTAACAAATTGCGTGTGTTATTACCGTTCCTGTTAGTTACTTTGTATAATGTATTGGCTGTGATAATAAATCCTAGACTCGTATCTAACTAGGTTGTGTAAATGCGATACAAATCGTAAATGACTTCATCGATATATCGGTTTATAGGTAGATTTATATATTTAAACCCCAACAAGTGCATGTCGAATAAGCAACAAAGTAACGTTTCATAGCTGTTTGACTTGGGATGATAAATAATAGTGTAGGACTGCCACACGTCCTGGAAGACCGGGACATGTCCCGGTTCATAATGCCATGTCTTGTGTCCCGGTTAGTGATTGAGTTGTCCCGATTTTAGAATCAAACATTTTAGAATACAGACGACTGTGCCTCGACAAACATAATATGTTTGTATACATACAATATATTATACCGTTTTTGTCAGATGATCCCCCGTCCCCCGAACAATTAAGACGCTCATCGAATCCATGTCATATTACTTACTAGAAAGTTTATGGATTGACTTTCTTTATTACTGTGCTCATTTATTTTCTAAACACGGCTAAATTGAAATAATGATTTCCCATGGTTTTACAGACGAAAATAATTTAGTTTTTACCGCGTAAATGCCTGTATGTTCGTCACCTTTCCACAGTTGAAACGTTGAACGGATTCCAATGAAATTTCGAATAGAGATAGCTTGAACCCTGAGAAATAATATAGGTTACTTTTTACCGCGAAAATATGTCCGGGTATATGTTATCCTTTTACGACTAAACTGATGAACTGATTTTGATAAAACGTGGCAAGAAGAAAGCTTATAATCTAAAGATAGACATAGGTCATTTTTTACTGCAGGAATATTATGTATTTGTTAACTTTTCACGGCTAAATTGGTAAAGTGAGTGTTGATAAAACTTCGCAATTGCACAACCACTCCCCGTCTTTCGCTCGTCTCTGTTGTGGTGATAAATAGCCATTGGTTTCCCGTCGATTCTAAGATGGTTTGGTGCGTAGGTAGCAGTGGGTGGCGAAAATGTACGACGCTACAGAATCTTCACTAAAGTTTCTTCAGTTTTTTCTAGAAAGTTTTAGATTTTTCTAGTAGTTTCCGCGGTGTTCAGGAACGTTCCTGTAGCGTCCCGGTGAAAATGTGTAATCCACGTAAGTGAAGCCGTAGGCAGAAAGCGAGTCATAATATAAAGTACCGATCGACTTTTATAATCGAAGAAGAAAGTATATTTATTTGAAAATATCTGTGCTTGCTTCGAGATCATTACGACAATTTCTCACGAATTGAGTTTTGCTAGAATACTTATTCATGTAAATAAGACTTGTTTGTAAAGTTTCAAATTGGTTTGTAGAAAATAACCTTCTTCTCAACGAATACGAAACTAAATATATTATGTTAAACTTTCATTGTCAAATAGATAAGTTCGTACAAAAGTAGTTTTAATCATTTTGGTTTTCAGTTGACGATCGTATTCTTACAGACAGACGGCCGAGGCCGTTTTTCTAATGTATGTATTGCAATGTATATGTGTCCGTCTTTCTGTTCTTTAAATAGGATATAACGCTATAAAAAATTCAATTAGCAGTAAAAAAAATTAAACGATTATTAACGATTACGATTATTACGAACGATTATTTCTTTCTTAAAGTCTTTCTAAAATCTTAAAGTAAACGAAGTGAACCCTATTTTTATAAAAAATTGGGTACTAGCATGTTGTCTGTTCTGACCATAGCTTTACTTTTACTTTTGACCACAATTTTTTTTTTACTAAAGTCAGAATTTTTGAGGTGAGGGCATAATGTCCTAAATCCGCCTTAAAGGACAGAAAGCCGAGCATGTTTTATGATAGGACGGGTTTTTCTATCCGCCGTTTATTTCATTAGGCGCGATATGATACATCAAATAACAGGCCTCAGCTGACGGGCTATTAGATATTCCACTGGATTCAAGGATTCAATGGGGTTTGCTTTTCTCGATCATTTCAGTACTGGTAAGTATGTAAACTTGGTTTTGATGCATATGCAGCCAATAGGATTAGGGAATACTTACCTATAATCGACTAGCTTTCCGCTCGCGGCTTTGCCTGCGTGGACTACACTTGGACCGGGACCGCTAAAAGGACGCGACTATGCAGAACATTGTTAGACTTTCTAGGACTTGTGAAATTTAACTCCCTATGAAATCTCTGTACTAAATTTCATGAAAATCGTTCAGCTATTTTAGTAAGATGAATAGTTATCCTACAGGAACCATGCATTTTTCCGGGATGAAATTTATCCTGTGTGTTATTTGAAGCCGGAGACACCTATATACTAAATTCCATCGAAACCCTTCAGCCATTTTAGCATGATTAATTCATAGTTATCACACAGGAACTGTACCCTTTTTCTGGATAAAAAGCAGCCTATGTCATTGTCCAGCTCATGATCTGTGCAAAAAAATCATGTTGACTCATTGCTTCGTTGTTGCTGCGTGATTGAGTGTCAAACATACAAGCTTTAACATTTATAGTATTACTAGGATTTTGAAGTGGCACATTAGGTTTCATTGATAATGCATTAAAAATACAATAGTTTTAATTTAATTTACTAGTACAAAAATAATAAATACCACAGATATAGATAGCATAGATATAGATCCTCTTATCTTATTGACTAATAAAATTGATTGAAGGCCAAACTTAGGATAGACTAGTTATTCCGGGGTTAAAATACCTGCTTTTGATGTTAACATATAAATCAAAGTTCAAGAACATTCCACGTAGCATATACTGGGGATACAAAACATTAATGATTTTTTTGTAAATATAAAAATTATGTATCAAGTGACAAAAAAAATCGACTTTTTTCACTATTTCTGACACATTTTTAATACAGTATTATATATACCGTACTTAACAACAAAATTTCTAGCTTTAGCTTTAACAACTTCTTTAGCCGGCAGGAGAAGGGTTAAATTAATCTTATCACAATTACCATAATCGTGAAACACCCATGAGTTCATACGATATCCAGGGTTTTGTCGTGTCAATACCGAGCGGACTTCATCTATTGAGTTATTAATGACAGGCAGAGACATGGTGTATTTGAACAGCTCTGGTAGATCTTCCTCAGCGACGACCGTGTAAGAAGTATTCTTCCATGGCTCCGGACTTGGTACTTTCTTAATCGCTTCTTTTAGCCAGTTTAGGGTCCAGTTGTCTTCGCATTGTATTTTCAGGACGCTGTGCTGTCGCACTGGGTTGGCGATGAATTTCGGTAACATGGTATTCGGTTTCAGCGCTTCTTCAAGGACGAGTGCGTTAATATCATTTTCCAAATCTTCGACTTGATTGGTTTTCAGGTATATGCATGGATTTGTTGTGATGGCCACTTTAAGATGACAGGTCGGCTCGACTGTATCAACCATTTTCAAAAACTCACGTTTTCAACGTTTCTCGTGCCCTAGTTAATAAAAAAAAGTTATATTAATTCATAACAATTAATTCAGTCGCCTCCACTTAGTGTTGTGTATATAATTATTATAATAGAGTGGGTAGATTTAGAAATTTTTATAGGTAAATTTGCGCAAAGGAATCGTAAATTTTGTTTTCTTACCTTTTAAAATCTTAAGCAAATCCACGAGTATTCGCAGTAAATATAGCTGGATGATACTATTCGTTGTAGGTAAATAATATTCATGTAAGATTTTAAATGAATCAATTTAGAACTTTAAATTTTGAATTTATAAACTTAGCTAAAAATACTGCATTGCATTGATTTGAAACATGTACCAAGCGTTCGCTGCAGGGCGGGTCACCGGGGCGTTTCTAAGCAGAGTTTCCACTTTTAGAAATAATTTTACCTCAAAATAAAAGATCGTATTATCTTTTTGTGATCAACGATTTAAATAAAAGAAAATATGTGTAAACCTAAATTAAAAATTAAAAAGATTGTATAATATGAAAGTGTGAAATGTTTTCAGTTTTGGCCGTACAAAACAGAAAATGTTTTTAAATTGACTTGTTAGTTTCTACACAGTTGCCAATGTATTTCTCAATATTTCAATAGATTTACAACTACGACCATCTTTAATACAATACCTATTTTTCAAATGTCACCATTTGATATGATTGACTGATCGATTGGCCGAGTGGTTAAACACTCGCGGGTTCAATTCCCGCCCGGGACAAATATGTGTGTGCATGAACATGTCTATTTGTTCCGTGTTTCGGTATAAAAGTATCTGTATATGTATATATTAAGCATAAAAACCTGTGTGTTGTAATAGCCCGAACGCAGCGAACCTGTTTCACATCTATAAGGCCATGTGGCTGTGGTTCGAATCCTGGCATGTACGAATGATTTTTTTCTGACTTAAGTACATTATCTATAACTGACTCTGTGCCTCGGACACGTTAAGCAGTCGATCCCGGTTGCTGTCAATAGATGGCGGTCTTTACAATCGCCAACCCGTATTGGAGCAGCATGTTGGATTTAAGAAAAAGAATATTTAAATTTGCATAACAGTAGCCTAGTACCCCATAATACAAGCATAATACTTACTTACTTTGAGACTAGATGGCGCTGTGTGGGATGTACCAGGTATTATTATATATAGGTATTATTATTATAATATGAATTTCGTTTTGTTCGTGGTCGTTCTAAAGTGAAATAGTAGGTACGCATAGAAAAAATATATGAAGCCATTTTGGGATCTGCCTTAATCGAATGCATTTCAAATTATCCAAATCGGTTAACCGAGAAATAGGTGAACATAGATTCACGCCATTAGAACATGGGACCACTTCGGGTTCCATATTATTTTATGGCTTAAGTCGTGATAGCCCAGAGCGCAACGAACCTATCTCAAATTTATAAGGCCATAGGGCCATGGTTCGAATCCGGACGTGTACCAATGAATTTTTCTGACTTAAGTACATTAACTATCACTGACTCCGTGCCTCGGAGAGCACGTTAAGCAGTCGGTCCCAGACGCTGTCAATAGATGGCGGTCGTTACAATCCCCAACCCGCAGTGGAGTAGCGTGGTGAATTTAATATAAGCTCCAAACCTCACCCTGGGGGAGGCCTAAGCTCCAACAGTGGGGTAAAAAATGGGCTGATGGTGATGATGATTATTTTATGTTTATGTTCCATAATTATTCGGGTTGATAGAATAATGTTTAAACTACTGATATATTATTAGTTGCAAAAAGTCGGTAAATTTTTGTGACGAACTGTCACATAACTGTATACCCCATTATTTTTTTGGTACTTTCTTGTTGTTTTCGTTTGAATGAAGTTTAGTCAACACCTTATATGGTGACGTCGATGTATACATAGAGATGTATAACATAGACAAGAAAATTTACGTTACGCATGGAATATAGAATTTACTCTTTTTGAAGTTGGTTTAAAAGCTGGCATTTATTCGTTATTGTAATTTTGCAATATAGTCCAAAAACTTTTGTAGTTTTAGAAATAGCTGTCCTAATCGAAAAAAAATAGGAAATTTCTTGGAGACGTAATAACTGAGATATATAAAGAAAACCTGAAACATGTGACGTCACTACTAAAATACATGCAGCAGTCGACGGCTATACAAACAAATGCGATATGTAGAACTTAGTAAATATAATTATAGTTTGACCGCAACCGCTGTACCGCGCCGCTCCCCTCCTCGCCCCGCACATACTTAAGGCGCCACCCTCCACTCCGGGCACATACCTAAGGCCCGGTACAGAGGTTACGGTCAAACTATAGTAGTGTCATCATCTAATAATTCCAACAAAATTTTCATATGTGGAGTACACTTGCTATATTTAAGTTTTTAAAATTTTTATACATTCTTATTATAAAAGTACAAATCGACTAGAAACATTCTTCTGCGCTTACCATCTAACCAGTTTTCTTCTGTAATTAGCTGGTGTATCTTTGGCAAATTTCAGTCCGGTTTCCTTCCGCGAGGCCCCCGCGCCAGTCTTCACCCCCGCGAAATTGCGTTCGACAGTTTCGATACTGTGAAGTGACATTTCTGACTCTTTTGAAACCTCTAAAACCAAACGCTGCTGTCAAATTCATTTACTCTATTATTCGTATTTAGTGATTGCAAATATTTGTGTTTAAATTGTATTAATATTGTTCGAACAAAATGACTGTGACATATAGACGGACAGATGGCTACATAAAAGTTATGAGGATTGTTAGTCAGATTACGAAACCTCAAAAAGTAAGCACAGCTTAATACGTCTAGAAAAAAAAACATTTTCATTCTGTGGGAATTTAATTGAAATAAATTATCGCTATCAATAATATATAAAAAAAAAACACTCTCTCTTCACGTTTGTAGCAAATTTTTCTTCAGTACATAATTGTATATACCGTACCTAACAACAAACTTCCTAGCTTCGGCTTTAACAATTTCTTCATGCGGCAGATAAAGATCGAAAACGCCAAGTTTGTATTCGCCAAACATCCACGAGTTCATATTATATTCAGAGTTTTGTCTTGTCAATATCAAACGGACTCGTTCCTCTGAGTACTTTTTCACATGGACCAAAGCCAGGGTGTACCTCGTCAGCTGCGGTAAGCTTTCCTGTGCTACGATTACGTAAGACATACACTTATATGGCTCAGGAGTAGGTATAGTCTTGATCTCGATGTCCAACCAGCTTAAGGTAAAATAGTCTCCGACTTCTAATTTTAGGACACCACGGTCGTATACTGGATCTCCGTTGAATTTCATTAGTGAGGCTTCCGATTCCAGGAGTAACTCGATGACGCGATTATTAATGTCCAACTCCAATTTTCGGGACTGATCGGCTGTCAGATATATCCGTGGTCGGGTAGTGATGGCCACTTTGAAGGCATAAGTAGATTCAGCCTCATCGTCTAAGTATCCGATTTCCATGATGACGTTCTGACTCTTCCAACGCACTAGCCTAAAAAATATGCAAAACAGTGGATATTATATCTTTTAGAAATTTCTATTTTTTAAGGCTTAAATAATAATGATATAATAATATCTGGGACATCCCACACAGCGCCACCTAGTCCTAGTCTAGTTAAATATTCCTTTTTTAGAATATATACATATATAGATACTTTTACACGGAACAAATTAGACATGTTCATGCACACAAATATTTGTTCCGGACGGGCATCGAACCCGCGAGCCTCGGCTCCGCAGTTAGTCTCTACCCACTCGGCCAACCGGTCAGTCTAAGAAATGTATCCTCTTTATAACTGTAACTAATTACTCCATTTTTTCCCCTAAATATCGCCTGGCATAAATGCATTAAACGTCAGTAATCATGAAAATACTTGCTCAAAGATATTATTTTTAGGGCTCCTTATCTTAAAAGGACAAAACTGGACCCTTATAAGATCATTTTCTTGTCCGTCTGTCTGCCCGTTCGTCTGTCTGTCAAGATCCTTTATCTCGGGAACTCGTGGAGGTATAGAGTTGAAATTAAAACCAGTCTACAGTCCCTTGAATCTGTAGAAAAATCAAACTTCTAAGTTTATGTAAAAAGAATAGGTAGGTACGGCTGTTTATGCCGCAAAAACGTTTATTTCGACACTCAAGGGAATCAAAATTTGTAGGGTACTTTCCGTTGCTCTAGAACAATGAAACTTGACAAGGAATACCGTCTTATACTACAAATATAGGGAAAAATCTGAAAACTATATATGTTAAAATATCATATAAATATAGCCTTTATTTAAAGTACGTAATCAATCCTCAAGAGTAAGCAACAGTATGTGCGGTCATCTGTACCTACTTTGTACGGAACCCTCGGTGAGCGAGTCCGATTTGCACTCTTCTGGTTTTTTTAAAATACTAATTTAACAAGACTTCAAGTCTCTATAAAAGATGTAGGTAATGTAAATATTTGTTGTATCTTTTTGTTACCACTGCCTGGTCTATTAGTCTTAGTTTTTAGTAACTGGCATTAGAGGCGTATAGATGTGGCGCGGTCAGCACTATCGTCACGAGACATCTCTGTCATTGTACCAGAGAGAAAAACAAGTGCCAACTGGGCGAAATAGAGAATATCTGGGAGAAAATCTGGGATAAATAGTGATATAAATACTGTAAAAAAATTAATATTTTAATTCATTTCAATTCCATTTTTTTTGGCCAAAATTGAAATAAATACCCCCAAACCAAATAAATTTAATATTATTGATTATTACAATGACGCTTAAAAAACTATACAGATGCAACCGTTTTAGTAGTCCTGCTTTATACCTTATCAATTTAAACTGGCATTATAATGTAATAATTTATTATAAATATTATAACCATAATAAATATTTATTTATATAAATATAATTTAAAACGTATTTAACTTTTATAGTGGGTAGGTATATATCTTTTTACGTTCACCTTTGCTATCACTGCAGTTTAATAATAATAATTTTAAATTGAGAGATAGAGATTTAAGTCCGCGAATGATAGTACGTTGTCATCAGTTTTAAAGAAATTTTATGTAAGTCTGGAACTAAATTTAATATGTTAAAACTATAATTTTGGTGTTCATTTACCTATAGATAAGTATAGTTCAGTTGACAAATACAATGATAATTATTCTGCAGATATTCTAACGTTAATACATACCAATATAAATACTACGATAATAAGACACTTCTTGATTACACTTCTTCTTCTTCTTATCTATGGCTTTTTCTGATTATGTGAATTTTGCCATGATCACACTTGATAACGAACTTAAACAATGTTTATGAAGGAAAATGAAATCAGTGTGGCCATATACAAATAAATATTTCTCTAATAAACACTATTTGCCAGTCCTAAAACATGCTAAAAAGGGAACTAAAGAAGTCGTTTCATTCTGGGCTAAACCTTTATACAAAAAATTGCAAAAAGCAGAAAGACAAAAAGTACAATACACAAAATTTTGTTTATTTAGTATTTTAGTTGTACAAAAACGATTTCTATCAATATTTCACAATATATAAAGACCACACTGATTTTATATACATTCATAATACAATTATCAAAATTAGTCCAAATTGACAAACGGCAGATGGCGTCAGAACATAAAGCCTAATCCGAACAAATTTTTTATCGAGATCGCGCAGCCTACGTCAGGCGCCCATTTCTTTCACACATGAAATACGCGAAATATACCAATCTCTTTCTTTCAAGAAACGTAGGCAGTGCTAACTCGACAAAAAATTAATTTGACAGTGTTAGGATATATGACAGTTTTCAACGTTCATTCGTATCCATTATCTTTATGTCAGAGATGTCTAGATGTACAGCTACAAACCACGCCAGATTGCTGGAATTCGTAGTAAAACGTAGTAATTTCCTTGATTGCGTATTTTTATCCAAATGTTCTAGCCCAGGTGCCCATACATTGTGAAACACCTACTTTAAGTTATTTTATTCAGAAACAGAATACACAATATATTTTACTTACGGACTAGTCTGAACTAATTTCAGGTTCTTATTGTGAAACCAGCTTCGCCTTCTACATAATATTATTAAATAAAAATGTTTACGAAAACATACAACATTTTCGCCCATTTTTAGTTATAATTTGTACTTTTGAATGGCTTTCCAATAAGACTCCACTCGAGAGGGTCAACATATTCTTTATTCAGTTTTACTATGGTTTTACTAGTTATTTTTGATCGTAGAAATGAGCGATTTAGGTGGTAAGGCTGAATTCAGAGTGGCCATCCGTTACGCCCTGGAAGTCGTTTTCCACCGCTGTTCTCATTCCCTCTCACACTTTTACTCTCATCTAATTCCTGCTTCCGTCTCTCTGTTATAATATGTATTGATTCTTTCCAGCTATCATTCCCTCTCGATTACCATTATACACATATATCCTATATATATAAACCCTTTCTTTACCCTCCCCGCCCTAACCATCCCTTTTCCTGCTCCTACCCTAGACCGAGAAGTTATGCTGGACGACTAAGTTGTTTTTGTAAGTTGTAGTTAAGGCGTGAAAGCGTAACAAACATACAAATTCACTTTCGCATTTCTATCACTTAGGATGTGCTTTTCTGTTCTATAGTATTAATATAGTCTGAAAAAAATTACTGTGACATATTGACGGACGGACGGCGGACTCAACGAATTTTCGTCGCTAACGAAACCTTAAAAAGTAGTAATAAGATAAAACATTTTCACTGTGCTACTGCGAATTTAATTTAAATAAATTATCGCTACTCCTTAATCATAAAAAGAAAAACATTCTCTCTTTACATTTTGTAGCTAATTTTTCTTCAGTACAACATTGTATATACCATACTTAACGACAAACTTCCTAGCTTTCGCTTTAATAATTTCTTCATGCGGCAGAAAAAGTTCGAACACGCCAAGTTTGTATTCGCCAAACATCCACGAGTTCATAGTATATTCACGGTTTTGTCGCGTCAGAACTAAACGGACCTGTTCCGCTGAGTATTTCTCCAAGTGTACTAAAGCAAGGGTGTACTTCGTCATCGGCAGTAATTGATCCTCAGCTACGATCACGTAACGTACAAATTTATATGGCTCCGGACTTGGTAGTTTTTGGATCTCCTTGTTGAGCCAGTTTAAGGTGTAATAGTCTTCAAATTCTAATTGTAGGACACCACGGCCGTGTACTGGCTCGTTGCTGAATTTGAGTAGTGAGGCATCAGCTTCCAGGACCAGCTTGATGACGAGATTATTAATATCGGACTCCAATTTTCGGGACTGATCGGTATTCATATATATCCGAGGTTCGGTAGTAATCGCAACTTTGAACTCAGATTTACCGCCTAATTCGCCCATTTCCACGATCACGTCGACTCTTCCAACGTATTAGCCTATAAAAAATATGAAAACAGTTCAGTTTACATGTACTGCGTGGTACTATTTTTATGGCTTGAAATGTATCCTCTATAATAATAATAATAAGATTTTTATTTCAGATTTTACATCCATACAAGTGAAGTTAACAAAAATTCCAATTGTCAACACAATAAATAACTCAAAATAATAAAAAGAAAAATGTCAAGAAAAATAATATATATTAATGGAATAAATACAACTAACGACACAAAATATGCAAAATAAATAATTAATGAATAAATAAAATAAAAATTACTAAATAATTCGATTAATTTATAAGCAACGCGTGAAAATGGATAATTGTAAATCATTTCAGAACCAAAATATGATGCCAAAATCTCAATATTTTCGAGTCATAACTACCGGCTACGGCTCCTATAATGGAGTCGGGGCTAAAAGGCATACTGTAAATAATTGCTCCGTTTCTTTCTGTCAATACCGCCTGGTCTAACAATATTAAACGTTAGGCCGTCTGAAAATAGTTAGTCCAAGATACTATTTTGGATCTTTATAAATATATATATATTTAGTATGTAATTAGTTGATTTTATTTCATATATTATTGTTGATGACTTCAAGTGTTCTATCAAAAAGATAGTGAAAAAATAATTATTATCTTTTTTATTTATCACCACCGCACCGTCTGATTCGTCTTAAATTTTAGTTACTATAGATATATATTACCTATCATATTTTATTTACGCCGAGATTGCAATTTATAAAAAAAAAAAGGAAAGGGGGAAAAAAGAGTTATATCCACACGATGTTCTCAAGTCTGTCAAAATAATAAAGCAGATTTAAAATTAAAAAAATATATAAAAAATTTAGGAACACTGTAAAAAATGCAATATTTAAATTTGTTTTTATTTCCAATTATTTGATTGCAATATTGAAATAAATACCTACAAGCACAAATTAATTTCATAGTTTTTGTTTATTAAAGTGAAGCTTACAGAAACTACGCAGATACAATCGATTTTATTTTTGTCGACTTTATTCCTGCTTTATACTTTAGAAGTTAGTAGGTAGGGTGACTGGGCACTTCGTATAATTTTTATAGCAGGTAGGCATATTTTTTTTACGTTAAATTTTTCCATCTCTGAAATTTATTAATAATGACTTCAAATTGAGATATTATACAAATTTGAACGCTAATAGTAGTACGTTTAAGTCATAAAATAATTTTATGTAAGTTTAAAACTAAATTTAATATGTTTAGGCCTATAAGTTTGGTGTTCAAATCTTTAAGGTAATTTTAGTTTCTGAAAATTCGTATTCAGTTCACAGATTCAATGGTTATTATTATGTACGGTAATGTTAATACATACCTAAATCCTATTGAATGAGACTTGTTGATGATACTGGATTACGGACATTAACGAAGATATTTTTGAAATAAAATGCCATTAGTGTGGCCATATTTAATCAATATTTCACTAACGGAATATATGGGATGTATCACTGCCCTTTTCTCTCGGCAGATGGAGCATGAGCGACGGTACTCAATCGACTATCAGTTTCATACAAAAGTTGGAATTTTTATAAACATATACATACGTATAAATATGTTTACAAAATATAAATGATAAAATATGTAAAGAAGGTACCCTCGCCGAGAGCGCCATCTACAAAAGTTTTGCGTGACACACCACACACCCTATTTGCCAGTCACAAAAATTACCAATAAGAAGACAAACAGTTACACAATGTATTTTACATATAGACTATACTAAATTAACATTAAGGTTCTTGTTGTGAAACCGTTAGCACCGTTATACATATGTTATTAAATAGAAAATTACAAAAATTATGATATATCAGCACAATTTTAGTTATAATTTGACTGTTTTTCTCGTAGAAAGAATGGAAGGTTATCGTGTTCTCAGCTGCGCTTGCGCCTCATCGACCAGCAGAATGTTTGTAGTATAACATAAATCGTAGATAAAATAAATATAATAAAACTTTTCACAAAACTGTTTAGTGTTTTTATCATAAAACACAAAACTAGACGATGATTTGTGTACCTTAGAGCGGTGGCTCTACTGGTAATGTTTTGTCTCGGTACAGGCTTTTTAAAAAATTGAACATTAGTTTTCGATGTGGCGTTTCGGTACCTGATTGGCTTGTTATGTTTACCAGTCCATTGTTTTGGCCAATCAGAAAACAATTTCCGTGGTTCGAAGTCCGTTCTGATATAGGCCGTGCCATGGCCGGGCTTCTGAGGTAGCAAGAAAATATTGTTTTTCCCGTGAATTGTTGACAGTGTGAATTGACCGGAAACTACCGTCAAATTGAGGTCGCCGCTTTGAACTTCGGTACAAGCGGTCACCACTACTCGAAAAGGAAAGCAGTTGAGTTTAACTAGTTAGCAGGGAGTTGTCAAAGAGGAGTGGATACAAGATTATTTTATACCATAACCTTTCGTTCAAAAATGGTGTGAGACGAAATTATCTACGTTTTTAGTTCTTCACACATTAACACTACAAAAGGTAGCGAATTCGTTGACTGTACTTGTAACGCTGACACTAATTATGCTTATAGAGACCACAAATGCAATAAAAACTCTAGACTCCCTGTCACTGAACAACCATGAAGCACTGCAGTGGCAAACGCATAAGTATGTGTGAGTGGAATATCGTTGAATATTGACTGAAATAAACATTTATGACTCGAGGATAAAAAAATTGAAGTTTTATACATAATTTTAAATCATACACGTATTATCACATATTATTGGGATAAATTATTAATAATAATAATGTATACATGACAACAACGTCTAGGCCCCAAACTAAACATTAGCTTGTGTTTTGGGTACCAACCGAAGACACCACATACATATAACAACCAAGAACCGGTACCAGTATCAATATTCATCATATAAATACTGACTCGACCTGGGATTCGAACCAGAGACCTCCACCGTCGTAGGCAGGGTCGCTAGTGGGTACTAGGCTAAGCGGTCCTCTTAGCGTAGTGGGAGGCGAATAATAACATAATATAATACTAAGTTAATATACATAAAAATATATAAATATGCATGAAATGATTGTCGACGCCCTACATCGATTATCATTTTGACAAATCAACGAGATGATTTAGCGACGTGTGGAACTGTAGAAGAATGAAATTGCTGTTATACAGAAATCATGATATTATTCAGAGTTAACCTACGCATTGATTCGGTCGGCTATAACTCGTGAACTAGTGGACCGTAGATAGTCATGATGGTTTTCGTATTAAGTTCGTATGTTATTTAATATACTACAGATTCATTCAGATTTTTCAGAACATATTTTTTAAAGGAACGATATATGTTTAGAAGTCGTGCGCAAAATCGTCGTCTACGCGTTACAATTTAAAATAACATGAAAATCTGTATAAATAAGTATACAACATATTACACATTACAAGTAAATTCTCAATTGAAATAAAATTAAAAAAAAAAAACTAAAAATACCTATAAATTAAAAATACTATCTAAATAATGATAAATAAGAAAATTTTAAAGAGACGACGGGTTCAGTGTATTTTTGTAATCCTACAAATATTATTTAAAAAGGTTTATGTGAACATTCTAAACGATTTCCATGTGTATGTTGAAAATATATTTCAGTGAATTTTTATAATATATGGATTCAGTGAAATGTGACTTCGTGGAAGCATCGATAAGTCATCCGGAGACATTAAGGTCACCGCCTGGAATATCACTGAAAATATTTGAAAAAATATTTGTGATATATCGGAATTTTCAAAATATTCAGATCTTACAAATCAGAATGTTCGAATTCTGTCTGTCCATACATTTATTCTTTTGGTTAGATATTGACATATTGAGAAAATTAGCAAAAATATCAACTATTTAACTTAGTAATTGTATTGTAAGCATCGATGTTTAAAGATGTACCTTTCCAATCAAAATAGTGGTACCTCAAAATCTTTAAATATTATCAAAGGCAATTTTTTGACAAAATGTTACATTGTTGGTTCTGTTCTCGCCTCGTGTAATAGAAGTGCAATGTATCCATTGCGGTTTCCAAAAATAAAACAAAAAACATAGTGCGCGCCTCCAAGTACAGAACTTGACTTACTGCTTAAGGAGTACAGATTATAGCGAAGGCCGAACGATACTGAAAACTGTTTAATGAAAACCGTTTCTTTTCCCTATAAAAGAAAGTCCAGTGATATTCGATGAGCTTATCATAAAAGTTTTTATATTTCTTAATCACTTCAAAATACTTAAGTAACAGGGAACTTTAGTAAGGGTCATTCACGTATATAAAATACGTAAACTAGAAACTAACAGAAAAAAAGGGATAAACTGTCTATTGTCACAATGTTTATACCTACTTCTATGGTATGACGAGGGGGTGTTGGAACAAACGTGACGTCACGAATTGATGAAATAAGTATGTAAAATTATATAACTTTCAACTTATATAATTAAAATTATATAATTTTCTCATTTTAAGGGTTGTAATTGATTTCAAATCAAACTTGACTTCATTGTTTTGTGTCACACATTAAATAAAGGGACGTCTGCTAACTTACATAACGAAGGGTTAAGAAGAGGAGGTTGGGCAGCTACAACGTCAGATGAATATAACGTGACGTAACTTGCGCCTGACAGTTTATACATCGCAAACATAAGTCGCCGATATTAAGTTGAATAAAAAAAATATGCTTTGACGGTCAAGTAGTGCCTGTTTATGCATGGGAAGTAAACATATTTATTTATTTCCTTAAATTTTAATTTAGACAGTATCAAAATTCTTTCATTATTACTGAGCTAGAACTTCTCTTACTAAACCAAGATTCACAATCTCGCTCTAAAAGTCCGCAATTCATCTTGTCACCACGCCACGGTACGACTTGACAAGATCGTTAAAATATGATACAACTGACATTGAATTTTAATGTAACGAAATAACATCTTAATTTGATTGAATTTATTTTTATTATTCTCATATAAAGGCCTCTCTACATGAATTGAATCTACGTGAATTCCGACTAGGTTCTTGAACTTCTGTAACCTGTTGATAAAGACATTTTTTTCTTATTCCATTCCTCAAGAGATATTATCCATTATCGTGCTAATACGCATCCATGCGTAATGGGCCTTCAGTTTATTTTTGTAATTTGATGCACAATAATTAACAATACATGCGACTGCTCTAATCGGTAATTTGCGCACTTATGAAAAATGTGAAAGTGTGTACTCTGTGTTCAAGTTCTTGCCTATTGTCGCGTTCGCGATCGCTTTGTCCGGAGAACAGAAGAACGAAGCTAGAACCCGAAAAAAATATGAGAATCGGTTCCACATTCAGACTTCATGTATTTTTCTCGCGAGAATCTCGCAAAAGTGTAGAACTGCCTTAAAAGTTGGGACGTTTCCTGATGAACTTTTCTTAGCTACTGTTAATCTAGTTTAATATGATAGGTCAATGGCAAAATCAATATCGCCGCATTACTACGACGCGACGGCACTCTATCTAATTACACAAAATCTTAAACTAAAAGAAGTAATAACTGTGGTGTTAAAAACAAAAAATAATAAAAAAATAGATTAATAAAATCATGCGGTAGGTACACCAAACCAAAAAAAATATGGCTTAAATATAATATAATATTATATTTTACACACTCTTGTAATTATTATTTACTCGTAGGTATAATGACGACAAATTTCGGGCGCTGTGATGCACTTTGGAGACTTGTAAAAATTACGATTCCTCGCCACTATTGATAAATTGTTATAGAAAAAAAAAATACTTTGAGAATGGCCATGAAGTATTATACTAAGCAAATCGATATGTTCATGCATACAAATATTTGTCCCGGGCGGGAATCGAACCTGTGATCTTTGGTTCAGCACTGCAGAAACTGCAGTTAGGGTCTCTATCGCTAACCACTCGACCAACCGATCAGACTGATTTAATGTAACTTAAGTTTTGTTATTTATTTTTTTCTTATTGCCAATTGTATTGAATGCCATACATTTGTGCCAGTGTCCCGTAAATTTTATAACGTTAGTAAATCACGAAGTTTGTTCAGTGAAACATGTCATATTTTCATATGTTATATTGGAGGACGTTAATTTTGTGTAATTCCTTTTGTACACATATACAGATACTTTATCCGTAAACGCCGTACCACAAATGCCGTACAATAATAAATGACCTATATTGCTTCTGCAATTATCAGCGAATTAAAAATTTGCAATGAATTCCCGCACCACCACTTTAGTACGGCACTAGGTTTTTCGACATTTATTTTTAATCATCTATACACTATAACAAAGCCGTACATTAATAATTTGTCGTAATTTGTACCTGAGAAATTCCATTCACTCACGTACTCATCCGTACCGCTCAGAAATGACGGCATAGTGCTCAGAGTTCTTTTCTGATATAGTAACAGCCTTCTAAGCGTTATTCATGTTGGTTCATTTCACAGGTTAATTTTTTCCAAGGGCTTGTAGTCTATAAAAAGAAACAAGACGTTCATCAGTTTTTTACCAAAGATCATTACATTAAAATATGGATGGTTGTTAAAATTTCATTTTGTATATGACAACAACGTCTAAACCCCAAACTAAGCATTAGCTTGTGTTTTGGGTACCCGACCTGGATTTAAACCCGGGACCTCCAGCTTTGTAGGCAGGGTCGCTACCCACTAGGCTAAGCGGTCGTCAAAGCAAGCAAGTAGCAATACAAAATGTTGACGAATTTAAATCAGTTGTCGCCAGGAATACCTACTGCGTTTAAAAATTATTATTTAATTTAACACATTTGTTATTGTGGCTTTATGAAAAGTTATAACATTTATAATAACATATACATATATAACAAAGAACAGTAAGTTATTTTTTTGTGTATCCAAATAGACAGTGGATATATGAACGAAGAATCTCATATATTATAATAAAAACCTTTAATTAACCACTAATGACAGTCGTTACAGTAAATGGAGACGACAAAACGGTTGTTAGCGAAGCTAGTCCATTAGGGCGTGTCTACTTACTGTACCCGCACGTCGCTATGCGGTGGTCATTCATCTCTATTGGGGCAATTTACTGAGAAGATTTATCTTATAAAAGTATTCTCAATTTTCAATATAACAAAGAGTATTTAAATATCTTTATACGTTTTTTTTTTATATTATGATAGAAGAACAAATGGGCTATGTTTATAGCAATACTATTTTATGTTGAAAATTGCAGAATATTCTTTCTTGGCGTCTAACCATTGAGGAGACATATTTTAAAGTCTCATTGAGATGTTTACAAAAATCGTATATCACAAGAAGGTTTTAGTAACTGTAGTAAACATAATAGATCAAATATTATCAGGCTTTCAAGCCTCCACTTTTGGATTACATCCGTTCCATAACATGTAATCTTAGATAACAGAATCATCAAGATGTTGCGTTTCGTACTTCAAAACCATCAAAAACCCAAAAACAATTACTGATTTATTTATTATTTTATTAGAAAAACTAAAGGCCATTATGATTTTTTATTTAAAACTTTATTAAATTAAATATATTTTTAATTGTTTTCCGAAAATGAATTTTCATTGCGTACAGAATAAATTCCATTTTGCAATGCTGAAACATCAAGCGGCGTAGGTATATTTAGTCCGTGGCGTATATTCTTATACTCGCATTTTTGTGGTCACGACGCGCTGTCTCTATGTGAATCCATGACAGCGATGCTTAAATAAATTGTTGTGTCAATTTGATTTCTAAACGTTAATTTGACCATATCCCGAAGTTCTAAATCAGCGTCTACAATTTGTTTTCAAAGAAAATTAAGCCAAGTGCAGCGCTAGAAATATAGCCTTTTCCTCGAATTTCGCTTTATCTAGTTTCCGCCGTTCGAAACATCCTTCTTAAGGATTTTCAGATACGACAGTTTAGCGGTTCATCCCCGCGAATGGGCACATATTAGGGGTATAAATCGATGGGTTTGCCCGATTACAATTTATGGTATTGGGATGGCTATCAAACATTTGCTATATTCACGCCTCCTATCAAAGAGTAAGTATTTTAATCTAGGATAGATTAAAATACTTGAATTCAAATTTATAAGAATTATATTCATAAATAATTGTACTTACTTAAAAACAAACAGGTAAGAGAAAATTGGGTTGCGCAATTAAAATTTCCTACCAGCACTTCATGAAGAGACAGTCGAAAGATTGAATTTATGTTCATTAGGGTATTGATATCCACCAACTCGCACTGGAGCGGCGTGGTAGATTTAAATTCCAAGCCCCCCTCACCCTGGGGAAAGGCCTAAGTCCCTGCAGTCGGGTATAATGGGCTGATGGAATGGAAGGGTATTGAACCCTTATAAACTACAGAAACATCCAGTCGCGTACGCATTATTTTATATAATCAACCCTTTTTTTTTAAAGAAAAAAAATTTTCAAATAGGACATTCTGCTGTCACTTTTGAACGTCTTAAAGCTAAGTCTAAGCAACTTCATATGCGACCACTCGACTCTAAGAAAAACACTGCAAGGAACTTAATGTCTTTTTTTAGTGACGGCACTACAAACCATTAAAAACTAAGTGAATAGAGCAATATAATCCCAAGCATTTTTATCATCGTATTTACCAAACAAATAACTTTTTTGCTGATCTCCTTTGGATAGGCGTTCCGTTCCGACTTGTTTCTTTGGGCACCTTAGGGCGGGTCAGTTTTAAGTATACCTAGTAATTTATTTAATGTCAGATTTTTTATAGGCACTTTTAGCTTTTAATAAGACTTCAATTTAAAATTAGCTTCCATTTTATTAGTAGTTGTTTATTTATAATTTTTAGTATAATTAGTTTAGTTAGTAATTCAGTATAATTTCTTTTAGGGTTATAATTATAGTATTTTGTCTATTCTCGCTAATCTACTTTACAATACGATATATTTCAAGATTGAATAATGTTCGAAAATTGGACATAAGCGGATTAAAGAATATCTCAGTGAATTACTTAAGCCCAATTTATAGAAAAAATGGCGGAATTTACGTCATTAAAAGTGACTTATACCGCTACAGATCATACAAAAGACAATCCTAGATTTGTATTGTGATATTCCCTGAACTTAAAATATTACGTCCAGAGTTAATATTATTATATATTACTAATCTACCAATCAACCACAAAGTGATTTAGTGGTAAAACCTTCGTGAATATAAATTAATATTATATAAAAAACCCTGTTACAGGTTGGTGTGTTTTTGTTTTTTTGATTGGTTGTTTTTAGAATAAATATTACAAAAACATGATTTTATTCGAATTTTTGTTCAGAAAGTAATAAATCGTAAATTCTATATTGATAGAATTTTCAAAAAAAAGGAAAATACACCGCCCTAGGGACGGCCTTTCTTAACAACGCTGGACATTTTTATTTTGGAACATACTCATTTCCGGAGTGGAATCAAGCACTGCCTGCAACCTGTTTCGAGGAGTATTTGATAGGTATTTTTGGGAATTTGCTTCTGTTATCTACGTCCATATCCAGGAAGAGGGAATGAAACGGAGATAGCGACGCCAAAACGAAGCCACGGAGAGAAAGATTATCCCTTTAAGACAATGAAATCCCTCACCGATTTCCTTAATTTTTTCACCCAAATTTAATGCACATTTGGTCCAAGACTTCGTTTGAAAGAAAATGAAGGCTTGTATGTTTTCTTATTACCGTTCCCGCAGTCCTACTAGTTTCTAAATATCATGCTTATTACACCTCGTTTCCACCAAGCATAATACACTGTATGATACAATGATATAGTATGGATATGACAGTATAATACAGTGTAATTTTATTGGTAGGAACAAGGTGTTAGGTATTATCATAAAGCAGAGGACTCGGGCTCTAGCAGACCAGTAGACAAAAATATATTTCAAGACTATATAATACTCGTATTTACAGTGACAATATGAAAAATAAACATGAAAATGTTACAAATGAAGTAGTTAGTAATGGGAGACCATAGACATATGATTGTCTATGTAAGAGACAAACGTTTAACGTTAATAGTGCGTCGGAACCCAATTGGTCGTTTTTCACTTTGTTTTTGCGCCGGAGGTTAGCGAGCAAAAGCATAAAGCAAATAATAGCTCAAAAAAAAAAAACATGGCGCTTGTACATGATGTCATATACACTGTCAAGTTTTATTTTCGTGGTAACAAAGTCGGTCTTAGAGATAAAAAGTTAACATATGAACATACTCTTAAAATGTATGTATAGTTACTTTGAAAGTGGGTATTAAATTTGGAAAATCTGATTACATGCTATGTTAAAATACGAATTTTAATCTAAACCATGGTAATGACTCGAACGTTATTAACTAACTGAGTCCAAAAGTAAAAAGCGGCGTCGATAAATCCAATTCAGGGTCATATTATTTTTTCTCTGGAAATTGCTGTTGTCATAACAAAAGTTGACAGTAGGTGTGATATCTATAACGTTGTATGTTCCTTATGTCGCAATTACTTTTATTTTCAAGGCAACAATTGCATTGTCTTTTGCCATATAATAAATTAATTTCTCAGCAGCGTTTAGTTTTAATAGTCATAAATGTCACTTCACAGTATCGAAGTGACATTATGCAATTTTGGGGGTTTAAACATGGGATTTCTCGGGAGTGAAAAACGGCGCGCGGGGACCTTGCGACTGAAACTCGGACTTAAACTCACCATCATACACCAGCTAGCTATAGTATGAGTGGTTACATGGTAAACGCAGAACAGGGTTTCTAGTCAATTCATACTTTTATGTCTTTTCCTCTTCTAGAAATACTTTTTAGGAAGTGCATCACGTTTCCATCTTTTACAGCTTTCAGCTTAAGATCAGCTTTTGTGCAAATACAAAATACTAGCGAGCCCGCAAATAAAAGTCACTGAAAAAGTTCGTATATTCGAGAAATTGTGATATCTACATTGTCTAGTCTATGTACGTTGTTATTATACATGTCAGCGCCTGAGGGTTTGGGCGGGCCTAAAATAGGAGCCGCTCTCGGCTCGGCCCACAGTTATTTTTTATTTTTACGACCTTCAGAAGGTTCTGTTATCACTGATATACTACGAGTGGTCGATCGAAATCGTCCCGTGATAAAATCCGGTTCTCTGCTTACAAAGTTTGTTATTTAAATTTTATTTCATAAAAACATTCAGTAAAAAAACATGCTACTATATTATTAGAACAATTGAAGGGGTGATTGGACAAAGGTGTTATCTGAGATAACAAAATAAATCGACTTTTTGCATGGAATTAGATTTTAAATGATCATAAATCGACTGCGCAAATTTTGATGCGTGTCAAAAATGAAGACCTATTATAGCAAAGGTAATAACTGACAAACATTTCAGGCTTGCAAATGTGGTAGGAGCAACATAATACATAATAATAATAATAATAATAATAATAATAATAATAATAATAATAATAATAATAATAATAATAATAATAATAATACATGGGACTTCCCACACAGCGTCATCTAGTCCCAAAGTAAGCAAGTATTATGCTTGTGTTATGGGTTACTAGACAACTGATATACATACTTAAATATTCTTTATAATATATACATATATAAATATTTTTGCAAAGATGCCACAACATAAAAACATTCATGACCCATTTTGAACTTTTTTTAGTTAACACCTTTGTCCACTTACCCCTTCAATTAAGATACAAAGAGCAGAATCGATATAGAAGGATGAAAACAGTGCCGCAAGAAGAAACCTAATTGGTCTAATTCTGGCTTTGATATATGGGATAGCGTCGTCGAAGCCAGTGGCTATTACTATCTTTATCACATTTATATTTTATTCTTTATAACTTTATCTGAATACGTAACCTATGTGTGTAGATACCGCTAATATGGATCACGTAGAATAAGTATGATTACTATATTATAAGTCGTGAGTCGTAAGTCGTGAGTGTCGTGATAACCCAGAGCGCAACGAACCTGTCTCAAATTTATAAGGCCATAGGGCCATGGTTCGCATCCGGGCGTGTACCAATGAGTTTTTCTGACTTAAGTACATTAACTATTACAGACTCCGTGCCTCGGAGAGCACGTTAAGCAGTCGGTCCCGGACGCTGTCAATAAATGGCGGTCGTTATAATACCCAACCCGCAGTGGAGTAGCGTGGTGGATTTAAGCTCCAAACCCCGTCCTCACCCTGGGGGAGGCCTAAGCCCCTGCAGTGGGGTAAAATGGGCTGATGGTGATGACGACTATATTATAAAAGTGTAAACAAACTTATGCATCTCATCTGTTAAAACAGGAGCATCAGAATTGGCAATATTTATAAAGAAATATTATATTTATTACCACTACCATATCAACCCATTATGTCACACCGCAGAGGCTTAAGCCTCTTCTAAAGATGAGGGGTTACAATTTATATGCTGGTCTGTTATTTTCCCGCGTGGAAACACAATGTCTATATTTTCCTGTTACCGTTGCCACAACCGTACCACTTCTTCTTCTATTTCACTTCGAAATGGAAGAAATGGAAGAAGTAGTGGTACGCGTGGTACGGGATTCTCCTCCCATTATATGCCATCTCATAACTCGAAGTTTTACTTGTGTTTGATCGTTCACAATAATGTCGAAAGGGTCCATGACCTTCATTAGTTTCGTATAACCATAGGAAACTTCGATCGAGTTAAATAGTTATCTATATTATATTACCGCTTGGCCTAGTGAGTAACGACCCTGCCTACTGAGCTGGCGGCCCGGGTTCGAATCCCAGGTCGGGTCGGTATTTATATGACGAATATTGATACTGGCGCCGGGCCTTGGATATTATATGTATGTGGTGTCTTCGCTTGGTACCTAAAATACAAGCTAATGCTTAGTTTGGGGCCTAGACGTTGTTGTGAAGTGTACGTTATTAAAAAATAAATCTATACTAATATTATAAAGCTGAAGAGTTTGTTTGTTTGTTTGTTTGTTTGTTTGAACGCGCAAATCTCAGGAACTACTGATTCAAAATGAAAGATTATAGTTGTGTTGGATAGTCCATTTATCGAAGAAGGCTATAGGCTATACTACATCACGCTGATTCCCGCCCGGGACAAAATATTTATGTATATTATTATTATTAAACCAAAAAGGTAGTAGTAGTATTACAAGTAAATTTTTTTTTGCATCATAGTTCTGTATTAATACATTTTCTATTATTTATAATGCAATTTTTAAAAGGTTATTAATATACATACAAATTTTTCAATCTGTATTGGTGTTGATATTTTTAAATGTATTTCCAACTGCCTGATTGTGCTAGCGGTCATGACTCTAGCTGCAGAACCGAAGATCTCTGGTTCGATTCTGGCCCAGGACTTGTGTGCAAGAATATCTCTATTAGTTCCGTTTTCAGGTGTAAATTATCCGTACTTATATGTACATAGTATGAAGAATATTTAAGTATAATATGTATATCAGTTTTCTAGTACCCATAATACTAGCATAATACTTACTTTGGGCTAAATGACGCAGTGTGGCATGTTGTGGCATATTAGTCATTAATTCTAATAAATACATTGACTGACCGATTGGCCGAGTGGTTAGACACCCTAACTCCGGAGCCAAGTGTCGCGGGTTTGATTTCCGCCCGGAACAAATATTTGTGTGCATGAACATGTCTATTTGTTCTGTGTTTGGGTGTAAAATAACTATGTAAGTATATATTATAGTATCTACTGGTCGTTGGCGCCCCGTAGAGTTTTGTGTACCTTCGTAAAGCAGTGGCGATATTCCTGTCACATTCAGCGTAATACATTAACATCTCGTAATATTCATTTCACAAAACATGACGCACACGATAACATACGATAACACCCAATAACCATGCAGGGTGGCGCAAGCACGGCTGTGGTGGGGCGTGTGGCGGTAAAGTCCCGCCGCGGAACCACATGAGTAAATAAACTCACAGACTATATAGGGATACTACGTATCAGACGGGTAACTCGTTTACAAAAATATTGGACACAAGCTGATTGGTTGGGAAAAACGTATAGGACAGTTGTTGTTGTTTTTTTTTTAATTTAGTATTTTCTGACAATCACCGTAATGACGTACGTGACGCTGGCACAAATGTACTACACATAGTACGTAACCTTTACAAATAAAATGGAATCCCAATAATTTATATTCAACTTTTATTTAAATTTTATTATTTAATGAAAAGGCTCAAGAAAATAAAAATACAAAATTAGCAAAAGTAATTTATTTCAAAAACTAAAATATTATTATTCAATCGGGCTTAGGTATATATACAACAATTTTGAATCGACAGAAGCTACTACCACCATTTCTGAAAGAGGTCGATTCTAATAATAAAAAGAAGAGCCAGCAAGAAACTTAGCAAAACAATTCATAGGCAGCATTATATTCACGTAGATATTTACTCTCGTTATATACGGTATATATACGGTAGGTATATACGGTAGATACTACAAGTTACGTACCTACCTACTATCGACTAAGTCCAAGAACTGCTAAAGCAATTTTGAGTAGTTGTTTAAGGCATCTTAAGGCCATGACTCGCCGTGGTCGGTGGCTGTGGTACCACGCACCACTTGTGCGGTGTGGTACTTCCAGAGTTGTACTAGGCAGCAAAAATTTGTGTAAAAAAGGATGTAAAACTTGTTTAGCAATATATAAACATGAAATAAGTAATTCATTTAAAGATGATTGTGTCAGGTTTTATAACAATTCAAGAATTGTGTAAAACGGCATGACTAAATCATGTTACAATAATAATAATAATAATAATAATAATAATAATAATAATAATAATAATAACACATACAATCACAACAAAGTCTAGGTCCCAAATTAAGGATTTGCTTGTATTTTGGGTACCAAGCGAAGACACCACATACATATAACAACCAAGACCCGGTGCCAGTAATAATATTCATCATATAAATACTGACCCGACCTGGGATTCGAACCCGGGACCTCCAGCTTCGCAGGCAGGGTCGCTGCCCACTAGGCTAAGCGGTCGTCTGATAATTAACAATTTAAAAGAACATATAAATGATAAAAATGTTGGATTCAAAACTCTAATACACTTAGTTTTTAAGACAGTAGTTTGCACCGGTAAATATGAAGTTCCTCATAGCGCTTTACAACTTATTACCTATAACTCATGCACACAAGTGTACAAACACGCAACAAGCATACTTAAATCAATTTTGATAGCGCGTTTTTCTGAACATCTTTCCCTATTTACGTAAGTATGATGCTGTGTCCTATGCAGTAATTACTCCTATCGAATCAATTAACATACAAGTAGGTACTATACAAGTTAATAAACAAAAGAGCTAGGTATTAAAATTACATTACATCCAAACTTTTTATTTAAAAGTATTCGTCCAATATGTAATAGCCCTTTTTGCTTAAAACACTTCTTACAATATTCAAAACAGCTATGAAATTTTAAATGATGATGAAAAAGTGCTTTTTATGTCACTTCATTTATTATCATTGTGAATGTCACTGTGCTTCTGAAATTTGTGTATATTTTGATGCACAACTTTGTATTGTAATGCAATAGTGAAGATACAAAAATCTGGCAATCTGGAAATTGTCCTAAAATTCTTGGGATCATTTCTGTTGCCCGATTTGAATACATAAACACATTTGTTAAATACATTAACCAAGATGAGAACATTTATTTGAATTAGACTGTCACATATTAGTGGAAATGCTCCATAAAATTACTTTATTATCTAGGGTTTTAAAACTTTTGAACCTGTACATTGTTGGAAGCAAACCTTTGAAGTACAATGAAACTTCTAGTACAATTTTACTAGAAGTTTAGCTAAATAGGCCCAAAAGGGCACATAAACAAGGAATGATCTCTTTATTCTTATTTCTTGTATTTATATTACAAATATTACTAATTTTTCTTTAAATAAGCGCATTTTTTTATGAGTACCTGTATATAATATTCTCATAAACCTACTCTGAAGCTAATTAGAATTCCCATTCTACCGATATTTGTACTTATATCTACCTAGGTACAATTAAGTCGGTGACCCATTTCCTTGAATTTATATTTAAATTAACGCGTGAGCCCAGATTATAACTTGCTTGCACAGATCATTTGTTTTTGTAATTTAACTAGACGTGCTGTTTCCCTATTGATACATTGTCTAATCTTTAAGCAGAAAATTAAGAAATACTTGTACCGCATTCTGAATAAATATCACCAAATCCATACCTACCAGATCAAATTTTGCTGCTAAGCTTGCATAAACTCGACGTAATTAGATTATGTAGAGGGAAAAAGCTGTGAATTTATCGAACAATACTCAAGTAAACTAACATTAAACTAACAATAAAAATAGAACCATAATAGACCATGGCGTCAACAAGGACTTGGGTACATAAGACGTATGAAGAGGAGGCGGAAGAGTAAAAATGTCACGTATCATTTTCCCTGCTGTCATTATTGTGTCCAAGATTTTTTACTTAGAGATTACAGGCCGTGAATAAACCATACATGTGGCACAGAGGCATAGCTTCCTAAGAGCGAGAAAAATTTATACCTATTTTGGTAGGGTTGTCACAAAAAGTTAAGATAAATTAAACTAAACATTTGTTTATTAGTTTTAATAATAGGTATGAAAGAATACTCAATTACAAATTAATCTGATAATTTTCTTTTTATAATTTATGATTTTAATAATTTATTAATTCTTTTAAGTGTGTGGTAAATTTTGAATTTAATAGAAATTTTTAATAAGCTTTTACTAGTTCCACCTGTATGTTTGTATGTAATGGAATCTTAGTACAAGTTCCAAAATATCGTTGAGTTTCAAGTCTTTGGCTAACCGGGAAGATTACATTTAATTGCAAACCGAACACGTGCAGACGAAAGACAACGTAAACATTTTTTTAAATATTTATTTAATTAAAGACAGAAAGGGAGCATTGTCACCAAAATTACGCAGATGTACTAAATTTCAACTCAATCGGACGCGGTGGCTTAAGAAAAACCGAAGTTCAAATCTTGCTTGCAATATCTGAACTAAAAATAAATACATTCCCAAATGTTAAGTTAAATAAAAGCTTATAATAAAAACAAAAAGGTAAAAATATCTTGCAGTATCCTGTGCCCATTAAAAAAGGATTAAAAAAGGATTAAAGAAGGAAGGTATAATACCTACTTGAAAAAGTTATAATCAAATATTTACTTAGGTACCTATTGTAGTTCTTGGGATAGTTCAAATATGATTTATTTTTAGTTTTTCTATTGTTCATACACTTAATAAATAACTGACTTAATATAATACTCAAACTTGCAATATAGAACAATACGACGTGCGTCGCGCCGACGACCCTAAGCTTATACACTGGCTGAGCGGGTTTTTTAAACTAGGATTAAACAATTTTGATGTCCCGTTAATGTTATATGTAAGTGTCGTGATAGCCCAGAGCGCAACGAACCTGTCTCAAATTTATAAGGCCCCATAGGGCCATGGTTCGAATCCGGGCGTGTACCAATGAGTTTTTCTGACTTAAGTACACAATATCACTGACACTGTGCTTCGGAGGGCACGTTAAGCAGTCGGTTCCGGACGCTGTCAATAGATGGCGATCGTTACAGTTCCCAACCCGCAGTGGAGCAGCGTGGTGGACTTAAGCTCCAAGCCCCCCTCCTCACCCTGGGGGAGGCCTAAGCCCCTACAGTGGGGTAAAAAATGGGCTGATGATGATGATAATGTTATATGATTGATGTTATATGATTAATGATAATTATTTTTTAATGACAATAATAAATAAAATAAACCCCTTCCTGCCCACCCCTTTCGGGTCGAACATGATGTAACAAAAAACCGTGTATATCACCTACACGGCGTGTTCGGTTGAACATAGTCTACACTTATAGAGCACTAGCGGTCGTACCCGGCTTCACCCGGGTGGACTACGGAAACTTTCCACTTCCCGTTCCACGAATTAGTACATTGCACCCTTCGAAGTCGAGGTGGGTTGCTATTCGAACCATATAGTATCATCGTCATCATCCAATCAAATAAATTATCTGGCGCGTCTTGCAACAAATTTGATGTTCAGCTTACCTACCGAACTAAACAAAAAGTTTCAAATGAGTAGATGGCGAAAGCTAACGGTCACTGAGAAAAACATGTTTTAAGTTAAACTACGGTCATCCAAACACTCCGTGTATAATATACCACGTTCGCCTGAACGTAGTCCAAACTTATAGAGCGTGTAAAGCTTACAAAACTAAACAAAAAGTTCCAAGTGAGAAAATCGTGCAAACTAACGGCTACTGATGAAAAATTGTCTACTTAAAAAAGCATGAATGAATTAGTTTTTTTTTTGCATCTTTTCTTTTAATTTTTTGGTTAGTTCGGTAAGCTCTACACACTATAAGTTTGGACTAAGTTCAGCGAAACACGCGATAAGTATAGTAGTTATATTTTTAAAATCGGCACAATATTTAGTACCGACCGACCAACAAACACCAAATTTTAGTATTATTTACACATCATCATCATCATCATCAGCCCATGTCTCTTCACTGCAGGATATAGGCCTCTCCCAAGGCTCGCCACCACACACGGTCCTCCGCCTTCCGCATCCAATTACCCCCGGTATGGTGCTTCAGGTCATCAGTCCACCTTGCCAGAGGGCGTCCAACGCTTCGCTTCCCAATACGTGGCCTCCACTCAAGAACCCGTCTATCCCATTATTTACACAAATTCATTAAAAACGAAAACTCAAGTAATTAAAACATGAAATGTGCTTATAAATTAGGTATTTGGCATTGATCAAATTGTTCTCATAAAATATGTTCAAATACATCAAAACAACCTCAGTTCACTTCCAAAACATTTGGGTTCTACTAAATGAGTTTCGTACGCCATAAAATAAAGCTATGCGGGAACTTTGAGTTATAAGGGTGTGTTTGATATTGTTTGGATGTAAGTTAATGGTTAATTTCGTAAATATAATTTCATTTATTTAATAAAATTCACATAACACAATGTAAATATAGGTATAGGATTTCAGAAAACTCTAAATAAAATAATAATAATAATAAATACTTTATTGACATACAGGCAAATTTTTATATCACCATCCAAATTTTAATATTTAATGAAAATAATTAAACACGAGTTTAATTCTTTTAGTGTTACTCAGTACAAAAATATAGACTTAAAAACGCGACAAAGTTGTCGAATTACAGTCGAGATGCGCGAATAACTGATGATTGCGTCGATCAGTGGCCGCCGGCGGAATACTTTTCTCTTCTACACCCGCGATTGGACCTTTCTCATTCATATTTTTTTATTGTGTGACATGCTTTTTTTTAAAAAAATAGTCTTTAGATACTATCTAAAGCCTAGAAAAATTTGGCTGGCGATAAAAAATACCTTGGTATGAGGTTTAGTAGTAAATACCGGTTCACAGTACCGAAGTGACATTACGCAATTATGGGGGGTTGAAGACTGGCGCGCGGGGATATTTCGGGGGTGAAGAGCGGTGCAAGGACCTTGCGCACTGAAACTCGGAATAAAACTCGGCATCTTACACTACTTGCTAGAGTATGAGTGGTTAGACGGTAAACGCAGAAGAGAGCTTCTAGTCAATCCGTTATTTTATAGGTATAGGTATATCCCATACCGTAGTATATTTGAATTGAAACGATATTAGAAATACGTCTACGAAAACGATTATTTGCTCACAGTTCAGTCATCTTAGAGTTCCGCCTTAACGTACATGACCATCTGTTTTGCATTTGATTTCTGACTCATATTTTGCTACTTTGCCTTTAGTTCACTGGTTTACAAATACCAAAGATACGCCTACGTTTGTCGTAAAAGTTCGCCGTACTAGAAAAAACTAGTTCCATCAGTTAGAATGTCTTGGTACGCGTCAATAATGTCCAAAAAAATAAAGTAAAATACAAAAGTGTTCAAGTCTTGGTAAGTCGTTCGCTTGCTGCTGCTGTGGTAACTAGCACAATAATACAGGTAAAACGAGGGAAAATACGGTTCTTGGTCAGGTTAACCATCTCGCCGCCGTTAATTCTAGATTTTTTTTACATTTATAATTTAATAATCATTATTATTTTTTTAAATCTAAAATGTTACATTATAGAAATATTTTAACTTTCCATTTACGTTGACTATAGTATATGGAACGTCCCTTCAGGGTTACGTCGTCACGAAGATGACTAAAGGCGAGGTTGTTGGTTCAAACTACAGTTTTTAGATGATATTGTGCCGTTGACGAGGGGAAATTGTAGATAAATTCTGAAATTAGAAAGACTCTGTTCTTTAATGTATATGATTACATATAACTGTGACCAACAAACACGTTTGTTTGTACGTCTGCATGTTTACAGACGCGAAGTATATTTAAAAATATTGTTTTACATGTTACCTACATAAGTACATTACCTTTTCGTGTGCAAAATTTAAAATACTTTATTTTATTTTAAAACACACACGGAACCCGATAAATGTTTTTATGGATTTACCAGTTGTGGGTGTGGATTCTGGAAAGGTATACAATTGAAGCATCGCCTCAAGGGACTATCGATTCGAGAGGATACGATCAGTCGATTGAATTTTGTTTCGATGTCGTTTCACGATTTATTATAGATATCGAATAATTGGAGAGTAATCGATTCGTATCGTGCTCCCTTGAACCTCATTATGTCTGTTGTAAGTGATTTATGGAGTACAATATATTATAAGCACGTTAGCCATTGTATGGTTTGTTTGGGTCGTGACCTATTCGCTTTTTCCGAGTAGACTTTTTCACGTTAACGGGGGAATTAACGACGGTTTTTGTGCAAGTATTATGGAGATTTTCGTTTAGAAATATCTGTCATAAAAAATATTTTTCCAAGTTACCGTAAAATAAAAACCTATGTCACAGTTTTCAGCCGTGATAGCCCGAGCACAGCGAACCTGTGTCAAATTTATAAGGGCGTGTGGCCGTGGTTCGAATCCGGGCGTGTACCAATGAGTTTTTCTGACTTAAGTACATAACTATCACTGACTCTGTGTCTCGGAGAGTACGTTAAGCATTCGGTCCCGATTGCTGCCCCCCTCATCCTAGGGGGGGAGGCCTAAACCCCTGCGGTGGGCTATGGGCTGATGGAATGGAACGGAAATATCACAGTAATATTGAACAAAAACACACTGTATTTTTAGCTCTATATTTGAAGGTCACAGAAGAATCCGTACATTTTCGATGTAAAAGGTTTTCGTACATTACCTGTACCTACTTCGATATTTTTAGCTGGACCTAAAGGAAATATTACTCGCCCTCGTCATATCATGGACAGTTCTGAGTATCAGGGCATTCAGTGAGTTACATTTTTTTTTACACTTTTACGTCATCCAGTTTTGCCATAATAATAATAATAAGGCATTTATTTGCTACAAAAACACATGTGCATCCTTGCATATTAGCCACTTAGTAAAAATTTTGAGAGTTTGTCTGAGAAGTGTTAATGCATCCACCAGATAGCCATGACATTGCACTCTCAGATTTTCAGCTGCTTCGTTCTCTCCCTTCAGAATTCTTTAGGTAGTGTAAGATTTACATCAAGAGAAGATTGCCAATACTGTTTGTCGCAATTTTTTAACCACAATTTTTTAACCACATTCATATCATTATCTACAAGATGGAAACAAGGTATCGAACAAAAAAATATTTTAATTATTTTTTTATTTATTATTGAAAAAAAAACACCTCACAGTAAATAATTTAATAATAAAATAAGGACATAAAAATCTATGGCCAATCTAAATATGATTTTTATACTTTAATTCAAGTTAATTACGTTAATTAAATTAAAGCCGTTCTTTTATATAGTTTAATTACAATTAATTAAACTATATAAAAAATTGATTTGTATATAAAATACGAGAATTTCTCCCCAACCTAATATATAATATATAAGTACGTATTTCAGATAATTCCACCCTTTGAATGTAGTTCGTCATAGATTTTTTACGTAGCAATGTGTAATAAATAACCGGGAGAACGTAGCAAGTGACGGCTTGTTTGGGCGGGACGACTGTGAAAAATTGTGCCGTCTAGTCGTGCAGGTAGTAATCTGTTACTCTGAAATTCTTCTCGGGAATACTTGGATGTGACGCTGTGTCTGATGTTTCATTTAATGTAACGAATTATTTATTTGAATGAAAAGAAGTTCTTTATTTATTATATAGGCGCGAAAAAGAATTTATATTCGTTAAAAGCGGAAACTCAACACTGTTGAATGAAATCATGGTAGTTGGTTCAACACTAATTTACTTGTCTACACGAGGGTAGGACATAAGTTAATAATAAATACATCTTTCCCCTCACAAAGAAAATAACAAGAAAAACATATAAGATAAATTACAATAAGTATAGGTTACTATGAGTAATTACAAACTAAAATGAATCTAAATTAAACACTAATTTGCGGCTTGCTTCGCGCGCAGCCGGTCTCTCGGTTTGCTCACGCCCACGCGGCGATGGTATCCTTATATAGTTCCAATCAAACTTTATGGCGGATCGGAATACAACGCTTTATGCATGCTTGCGCAAGTTCAGTCATATACCCCTCGCTTCACTGCGTCCCGCTACACCTAAAACTGGTTACTGCGACGCGACTTGTGCCTATGTTCACATTCGGCATAAAGGTTGATTGGAACTGTACCTTCGGGAGACCACGCAGGGTCTGCCTCGTCCGCACTTGACCACCGCTCCTCACCGCCTATCTCATCGTTACGAGATGTCTGTTTCCACGCTGCCACTACCAAACATTCTGCACATCATCTCTTTCTCTTTCAAAGAATTAGAAGTTTTATCTGTGGCGCTCTTTAGTGGTGTAAGAAGCCGCCGATTACGTCTGTATCGGTTTCCCGAGCTGTCCCGAACGAAATACGAACGTGGTTGTGGCGCGCATCCTTCTACGTACATACGGCGTCGGCATGATCCATCTAACACCACCACCTCTACGTCGCTTGCCAATTCTGGTAGGCACCGTGACCGTTTATCATAATGTTGTTTATAACGTTCTTTATTGCGTAATATGTTGGTATAATCCATGTTATTGTTACTTTCTGGCCTAAGTTTATCATGATGAATTGGCAATTTTGTATTCAATCTACCGCCCATTAATAACTGCGAAGGCGAACCGATACCGTGTCGTGTTGTCTCTGTAATTTAATAATGAAAGTTAAAAGTCTGTTCCAGATAAAATTGATTTAATTAATAAATTCTTTATAGTCCTGACTGTGCGTTCACTTTCTCCATTAGATTGAGGGTAAGTAGATGAAGTAACGGCATGAGAAAATCCCAACTTCACAGAGAATTTGGAGAAGTCTCTGGAAGCGTAGGCTTCCCTCCCCCTACCCCAAAAAGTCAATTAATAACTGACATTCTTTGTCAGTGTTTATTTCTTTATTAAGTTTAGTTCCTAAGCATAAAAAATTATATATAAGTGGAAACCTGTAATAGGCTAATCTTCGATTTTATTTTCAAATAATACTGTGTCTTAATAGCTGTTGGTTTTCCCACAATAAATAAATAAATTAAGTTTAATTTACTATCGCTAAAATCGCTATCGCTAAATCTTCTATTTTCGATTAAAAAACAAGTTTGTTCGTATACTACCCTTAACCCATTACGTTGCATCTCATTAGGTAGCGCTGCTCACGATAATGTATCGCCACGTACGTGTATAATACACGGCTTATATGTCACAGTTACGTCATAACGTTGCACCCGGAGTTTCATTCGTTGAAGGCGCGCTGGAACCGATTCTAAAGATTTTTTAAATAAAGCTTCTAAAAGCTTGTGATCGGTCTCGACAGTGATGTCATGACGACCAAAAATATATTGATGGTATTGAAATATACAAAAACATTTAGAGTCGAGTTTGATCTTCCAGCTTTTTGGGTTTCGGTAAATAAAACAACGAAAATATAAAATTGTAGATTTAATTAAGTCAACATTAAATTCTAAATTATAACTTACAGAATCTTCTAATAACATACACGCTTATTTAATTCAGATGTTTTAGCGTTTTTATTATTTCTATGAATATAGTGAAAGTGAAACTTTTGTTTGGTTGCTTGTCTTCCTTTCACTTTTTAAAGAACAAAAAAAGAAGGAGCTCTCAGTTTGTTTGTATATTTGATTTATTTTATTACAAAGGGTATACCTTCAAGTTGGTCCCATTTAAATTTGAAGAATAAATCAACGTCTAAGTGCATAAAAAACATAGAAACTTTTCACAGTGTTGTCTGAATTCGAAGATTCTTTTGCATTGGATATATAGAATATACCTTCAAGTTCTCCTATATCAATTTGAGAAAAAAAAAATCCAACCCTAAAGGTGGATAATATGAAGAATATTTTACAGAATAGTGCGATTTGGATAATTCTTTTGTTAATTAGATAGGGTCCCTATATATACATCAAAATTTTAATATATAAATTAAACCGACAAAACACTTTTTTAACAAACTAATTTAGCTAAGCAACCAATACCTGAGTTCCTAAATTAATGTACCTAATTTTGAGTAGGTGCCAAGCAAATATAATGACAAGGATTAGTGCGCAAGGACATCATTGTAATAGTTGTAAGCATTTCAAATTTAAAAAAAAACAATTAAGAAAAACATATATTTAAATAAAATAAACAGGGAAGAGTTTCTTTCCGGTTCTTCTCCTTCTAGTTTTTGAACCGGACATAATTCATTTTGACTTTCAATAAGTGTATTTAAACATCTTATATTGAATAAAAACTTTTTGATTTTGAATATTCAACAAATATCATTAAATCATTAAACCACGGATCCCGCTGCCATAATTACATATTTACGTACCTAATTTGATTGTTTGGTTGACGACTTAAAATTAGTTACATTAGATTAGGAGCTTAGGTATTAAAAGCAAAAAGATTTATTCTTATTTGCTTTTCAGTTTTTTTCTTTTGCGGGTCTAATTTTTTGTTAAAAAGTTTAAAATTGTTCGTTAGTTCATTAAGAATTTCCCCGAAGTTGGTGATTATCCCTTTCACAATTTCTTTATGACTTATTTTGTTTTCCTATAAAGTTTTTACTGTCTGATATGTATTTATTGTTTATTTTTAGAGTTCCGTACTTCAAAAGGAAAAAAAGAATCAGTATCTTTATTTCTGTTATAAGAATCTTAGGATTATTTCGTTATAGTCCTAATATATCAAAATCTGTTGATCCGAAATCATGAAATTTAGGAAGAAGCAAGGTCTCACAGCACAAACAAAGGAAACATGTCTTTAAATCGAATTCAGTTAATTTGTAGATATATATACGACCGCTTAGCCTAGTGGGCAGCGACCCTGCCTGCGAAGCTGGAGGTCCCGGGTTCGAATCCCAGGTCGGGTCAGTATTTATATGATGAATATTAATACTGGCACCGGGTCTTGGTTGTTATATGTATGTGGTGTCTTCCCTTGGTACCCAAAATACAAGCTAATGCTTAGTTTGGGACTTAGGCGTTGTTGTGATTGTGTGTGTTATTATTATTATTATTATATAAAAAAATATCCATTTTAATTGACAAGATTCTTTAAATTTACTTGCCCGATTCTGAATAAAATCATTTTGAAAGTAAGAAAGATTTATTTGACACTGAAAAAAAAAAGAAATTATAGAAAATAAAAATAATTAAGACTAAGAACAAATAGACAACAAGCCCTTGGAAAAAAATAACCTGTGAAATGAACCAACGTGAATAACGCTTAGAAGGCTGTTACTATATCAGAAAATAACTCTGAGCACTATGCCGTCATTTCTGAGCGGTACAGGTGAGTACGTGAGTGAATGGAATTTCTCAGGTACAAATTACGACTAATTATTAATGTACGTCTTTGTTATAGTGTATAGATGATTAAAAATAAATGTCGAAAAATCTAGTGCCGTACTAAAGTGGTGGTGCCGGAAGTCAGTACAAATTTTTAATTGGCCGATAATTGCAGAAGCAACATAGGTCATTTATTATTGTACGGCATTTGTGTAATATCTTTTGTACACATATACAGATACATTACCTGTAAACGCCGTACATATTTCCAGCGCAGGGGTCGAAAGCCAAGGGTCGCAAAACTTATCTCTGAGCAGATTATCCTTATCACTGACTTACGGCACCACCATTTTAGTACGGCACTAGGTTTTTCGACATTTATTTTTAATCATCTATACACTATAACAAAGGCGTACATTAATAATTAGTCGTAATTCCTCATTCGTACCTGAGAAATTCCGTTCACTCACGTACTCACCTGTACCGCTCAGAAATGACGGCATAGTGCTCAGAGTTATTTTCTGATATAGTAACAGCCTTTTAAGCGTTATTCATGTTGGTTCATTTCACAGGTTAATTTTTTCCAAGGGCTTGTAGTCTAAAATAGGTACAAAAACGGCTTTCATTCAAACATCTTTTATAAACAAGTGAATTTACTTCATCTTATTTTATTGAGTAAAAGATATAGTTTCAGTGCCGAATTTTAATAAAGCGCAGAGGTCACTAGAAGATTTTACAATGTCTAATGCCTTAAATGATATGGAAGATTCTGTCTAAATTATACATATATTGGCATTTGGTTTCGATGGTATGTATTTACAATGAAATAGATGATTTTATTTACAAAACTTCCACTTCTTCGGACTCCTTTGTTACCTCTGGGGCATCTGAAATGAGAATTTAATTTCGATAAACTGTTTTAACATTAATGAAAATAGACAGTCTTATAACAAATTGAGATATTATGCAGTAGCGTACTAGAACTCGCTTTGGGTTAATTTTATATTTCATTTCGATTCAGTTCCGGAGTGGAACCACACTCATTTATTCTACTAATTACTATTATTATTTTTTGTTTAATTAGGGTACAATACCTTCCCTTGTGTTTAGATATTGTAAATACTATAGATATTTTTTTTTTATATACTTGATACTTCCTCACCTAACTAAAGAAGGAATACAATTTCTAATGTCCTTGTTAGGAAATGCGGTCTCTAGTAGGTACATTATACCTACCTCATGCAATTGGACGACCGCTTAGCCTAGTGGGTAGCGACCCTGCCTACGAAGCTGGAGGTCCCGGGTTCGAATCCCAGGTCGGGTCAGTATTAATATGATGAATATTGATACTGGTACCGGGTCTTGGTTGTTATATATATAAAAAAAATATATATAATTATATATTATAAAGAATATTTAAGTATGTATATCAGTTCTCTAGTAACCCACAACACAAGCATAATACTTGCTTACTTTGGGACTAGATGACGCTGTGTGGGAAGTCCCATGTATTATCATGTATTATAGCACGGGCTTATTCTAATGTCTTCCTCTATGTTTAGGTATTGTGAATACTATATATATATTTTTAAATACATTAAACTTGTACTTGTCGTGATAGCCCAAAGCGCAACGAACCTATCTCAAATTTATAAGGCCGCATAGGGCCATGGTTCGAATCCGGGCGTGTACCAATGAGTTTTTCTGACTTAAGTACATAACTGTCACTGTCTCCGTGCCTCGGAGAGCAAGTTAAGTAGTCGGTCCCAGACGCTGTCAATAGATAGCGGTCGTTACAATCCCTAATTCGCAGTGGAGCAGCGTGGTGAATTTCAGCTCCAAGCCCCCTCACCCTGGGGAAGGCCTAAGCTCCTGCAGTGAGGTAAAATGGGCTGATGAAGTGAAGTGAAGAAATTGGTACTTCCTCACCTAACTTAACAAGAAACACAATTTCTTATGTCCTTGCTTGGTAATGCGATCTCTAGTAGGTACATAATACAACTGATATATTATACATAATGAAATATTCTTTATAACATATACATACTATATAAATAATTTACACCCAGACACGGAACCAACTAAACATGTTCATGCACACAAATATTTGTCCCGGGCGGGATACGAACCCGCGACCTTCGGCTCTGCAGTTAGGGTCTCTAACCACTCGGCCATTCAGTCAGTCAGTTATTATATTGAAGTAATCGATCGAGTATACTGTAAGGAATAATCATTGCCATGATACTCCGTGTCTTTTGATTAGATAATGTCTGGATGTAATCTAGCAATAGAGTGTCAACAAAAATGACAGACCAACTTACATAAATGACCACATACTCTCACAAAGACCGTTTATGTGTAAATTATAACCGAACAGTTAGGTGATATTTTTTCTACATTTTTTGACGTTGACTCTTTATCCACCATAGAGTAAATTAATTTGACAGCAGAGTTTGGTTCTACTACATTTTAATAGAGTCATAAATGTCACTTCACAGTATCGAAGTGACATTACGCAATTTTGCGGGGTTGTAGACCGGCGCACGGGGATTTCTCGGGGGTGAAGACCGGTGCACGGGGGCCTTCGCTCTGAAACTCGGACTAAAATTTGCCATCTTACACGACTTAGGTAGAGTACGAGTGGTTAGACGGTAAGCGCAAAAGAGGGCTTCTAGTCTAGTCTAGCGGCCCAGTGCAGGCGGTGCACGGTGAGAAAAGACAGTTCAATTATTGTGTCGAACGCTTTGCTGTGTACGTATTTTTTTCAATCAGTTCTTAGACTAAGTTTTCTTACCGGAGTATCTGAAGGCGGGGGGCTGTGACCATCGCTGCAAACTGGCGGTCTCGGGGCGTCTCTCAGAGTGTAAGACTTACTGTCGCTGGATTCCAAAACCACTCGCGGTGGATCGGTGTCTGTTAAATACAATTTAATTAAGGCTTTTGTATTTTTATATATTTTTAAATTTTAGTCAAATCCAAGCCGTCTCTAATGGTGTTTGAAATTAATTCTTTACCCGGACAATAATAATAATAATATCTGGGACATCACACACAGCGCCATCTGGTCCCAAAGTAAGCAAGTACTATGCTTGTATTATGGGGTACTAGACGACTGATATATATACTTAAATATTTTTTTACGATATATACATATATAGATGATTTTACACTCACACGCGGAACAAATAGACATGTTCATGCATACAAATATTTGTACCGAACCCTTGACCCTCGGTTCCGCAATTAGGGTATCTAACCATTCAGTCAATCGGTTAGTCAATGGGCTTGGATCAAAATTTTAAAGTTGTACTGATGGTCATTAAAATTAAAAGGAATATGGGTCTAGAATGACATCTCAAAACATAAATCTTTATTTTTTACGAATTTTGAAAGATTTGAAGAATTTCTCAGATATTTACGAAAATCATTTAACGTTGAAATTGTCCCTGTGACGTCATCTGGACGGTTGAGCTTATTGTGCTGCTTTTCACACTAAAAAACCAAAGCCTTAACTAAATAAAAAATAATGAGATATGGTCATTACGTCAAATGCAATTGTAATCCTCATGAATCAATAAAAATCTTATGACTTTATTAAGTCTAAAATAATCAATTAGTAAGCATATGTCCAGTTGACGTCACAGGGATATTGTAAATTTTTGGGAAAATGTAACTAGTAACATTAAAAATTTAATTGTTTTTATTTCAATGGAAAGGTATAAATTGGTGTATATTTTCTGAAAAAAGTATTAAAACGAGTAAAAAAAATTAGGCGAAGCCTATTTGAAATAATTCATGTCCAAAAATCACACCTCTTTATACCTAGTAACAGGTTAAATTTAATTTAAATTAGTAATATACTAGTTTGATCATTCGTGCGTCGTCGTCGCAATGGGTATTATACAACATTTTGTAACATGGTCCAAAAATATTCGTATTTATAGGAATGGGTGTGATTCGTGGTGTGATTATTCCATAGAAAAATATGAAATTTTTATTGGCATAATAACAAATACAAACAAATGCAATACGTAGAAAAATCGTAGTTATTATATTAGAATTTGACGTCATCGGCTATGAATTTTTAACAGTCAATTATTCTTCGGAAATCTATGCATATAATTTAAGAAAAAAATGTCTATATTTTCATAAAAAAAAGTATTCCATGTAACATTAAAAATTTTACGTTTTTTCATTTTAATTTTAACACCCTCTTTCTCTCCTTCCCTACAATATATAATCAAAGCCGAAAATCTAAAGACTAATTATTTATTTAATTTATGGTAGAATTTCGTACAAAGCTTTACTGGTTTGCTTACGATACAAAAGAAACACCCACTGTCCAAAAATTTGCTCCTACTTTTTCGGCTCGGCTTTGATGAATAAGTCAGTCAGGACACGTTCTCTTAAGTATGTAGATAAATCTAGTCCTATTTTCTTCTAAATTTGTATTTATTACACTCACCAGGTTTGAGTATGTCGGGCTTAGACTCGGGCGCAGGATATGCGACGACGTATCGTCGACCACGTGCGTCCGTCTGCACAACGCTCTGTGACGGACGCTTGTTGTTTGCGCCCGCTTCTGCTCGCCTTTTAGAAAACAGAATCAAATCATAAACCCGTATCGTTCCAGTGACTCATTAGCCAACAAGTTCTGCGGCAAGGATGTAGAGTTCCGACACAATACTGAGTGTAAACAGGACGGTGATATCAGAGGCGTGTGCGGTGTGGTGATAATAGGGTATTTGACTTTTTTTTTAAATAATTTTGTATGAAAGAGTTTTCTAAATATATAATAGCAGTGAAATAATTTATAAAAATGAATCATTGATAACAAAATCATGAATGTTTAAAATGTCTTGTTAGACAGAGACGACAATACCGTACAGCGTACTTACCTGTGACGTCAGGCCATTTAAATTAACTTTAAATTTCGTTTTGCAAGAAAGAGATAGAGATGTAATTGTAATAGCTTATAATGTCCATATTCTTGAACCGAATATAATTTTGTTTAAACATTTTGTTGGGTATCGTTTATAGCCTATTTTATATTTTCTAGAGAAATATAATATTTTCAATATTAGCCACATAACCTATTATAAGTTCAACTTTTAAAATATTAGCCAAGTTCCCGACGTTTCATAATATACGTCATATTGACAAGAGTTCAGAAAATTCAAATGCTTGATTCAGTATTTGTAAATTACATATAATCACCGACATATGTTATAACAATCAGTGGAAGGTTTGAAAATACTTTCAGATTTTACATAAATAATGTCGCCGTGAAAAGCCGCTACAAAAACGTGACACTCTGAAAGCTGAGTGGTTTGCAATTGTGAACTTTTAACTTGAAAGTGAACATTTCTGTCACGAACCCTTATCTATATAAAGTTATGGACACTCTTAATGTTCCAGTCCATATAAAGGTATAAAATTGTTGAAGCGTACCAACTAATTGGTTAGGTTTCCGAATTACACTGTGTCGTGTATCATCATATATGCGGTGAAATTCTGTTGAAGTTATTACCTACTTTAGTTTTATTTCTATTTGGTACACTAAATAAATAAATACATTAATTATTCCTGCATGCAATATAGGTACGCAGGTATGCAGTATACGTACTTTTAAAATGTATATACACTGACATCACGTTAATATTCACTCACACACACACTATCATTCTACATTCAGACGCAAACTCACAATCACACTAATACACACACATACACTCCCAATAAGCCGCGGGGTCTAGAAACCTATGAGAACAGGATCGACCTAGTTTAGGCTCAAGGCTCCCACAATTACATTGTACTATATTTTCAAAAATTTTGGTGAGAAATAAATAAATTTATAAGAAGTGGCATGCCCGCCTCAACCTTGTCGTTAAGGAGTCATAATTTATGTTTCGTCGAAGTTAAATATAACTAGAAAAATGCTGTTTTGTAGCCTAAAACCTACAGTTTTAGAAGAAGTAATTTCGTAATATAACTTCTAAACTACATATACCCTGAATACTAGTGGAAGATGTTTCTTGATAAGGCATACTTCGAAATGACAGATATGCACCCATTCTCAAAGTAGTTAAAACCAGAAAATATTTGTATCACTTATTTAGATTTCTGTATATATAATCGTGCACTCCTTACCTTCGCAAAGCAATCACGACCAATACAGCCGCGGCAACAAGCACAGCCAAAAGAGCCGACAAAGCTGCAGCTGCCGGTAGCTTCACAACAGTACGCGTCGTGTCTTCTGGTAGACAAAAACAAAAAATTATCACAGACTAGCTTTTCGTTTTCTACTACGTCGGCATGGTCTGTACGTTGGTACAATATTGACGTTAAGATTGTAATTGCCCCCGCGGTTCCAATAAACATAAATAATGTATAATTCGAAATTTCGTTTCAACATTTATTTCGAATTTGATTAGTTTTGTATCCCACGGGAACTTTTGACCAGAATATTACTTCTATGTGGTTAGAGACCCTAACCGTATAACCAAAGGTCGCGGATTCGATTCCCGCTCGGGACAAATATTTGTGTGCATACACATGTCTATTTGTTTCGTGCCTGGGTGTCTATGATATCTATATATATGGAATATTATAAAAAAACATTTAAGTTTGAATATCAGTTGATTAGCACCCATAATACAAGCTTTGCTTAGTTTGGGATTAGATGATATGGTGTGGGATGCTCCAGGTATTATTAATATTTTTGTTGTTATTATTATAACTCTTCCACCTTGAATTATCTTGGTGCATAAAATAATGATGTTTAAGAAAAAGACACTTCGAAACAAAGCAACGGCTCCGTAGCGACAGACAATAATTTTCGTAACCTATAGAAATATTCGAATACGACAAGTCTCCTTCTATTTCCTTGCTTTTCATCAATAGCATGTAGATAGATTATAGATACTCCATTCCATCAGCCCTTTTTATACCCCACTGCAGGGGCTTAGGCCTCCCCTCAAGATGAGGGGCATAGAATTTAAATCCACTACGCTACCCCAATGCGGGTCGGCGGATTATAACGACCGCCATCTATTGACAGCAACCGGGACCGACTGCTTAACGTGCTCTCCGAGGCACTATCACTGACTACTTGCCGAATAATACAAAAAAACCAAATAAACAGACGGCGTAAACTAACGGTTACCGAGAAAAAATATTTTTAAAGTTTCGTTTTCTATCATTTTTTCAACCTTTTGTTTAGTTCGGTAAGCTTTACACGATCTATAAATTTGGGCTACGTTCAGCTGAACACCAGGTAAAAGTAAAATATAACAAATTAAAAAAAAAAAATGGATAAAATTCACAGGGAAGAAATAAATAAATAGTTATGCATATATGACAAACACCACTTCAACAAAGAGGCCGACAGGAGAATTCAGCTGGGCTGGGCTGCTTTCGGGAAGCTCCGTCGTCTGTTCTCGTCGCAACTACCATAATGTCTGAAGACCAAGGTCTTCAACCAAATCGTCTGCCTACAATGACATACGGTGCCGAAACATGGACTCTCACGGCAGGACTGGTCCACAAATTTAAAGTCACTCAGCGCGCTATGGAACAGGATATGCTCGGTATTTCCTTGATGGACAAAATCAGGAATACTGAAATCCGTCGAAGAACTAAAGTTGTCGACATAGCCGAAGTGGCAATGGGCCGGTCACATTTGCCGTAGAACCGACAACCGATGGGGTAGACGGGTTCTCGAGTGGAGGCCACGTATTAGGAAGCGAAGCGTTGGACGCTCCCCGGCCAGGTGGACTGATGACCTAAAGTACCATACCGGGGGTAATTGGACGCGGAAGGCGGAGGCCAGTGTGTGGTGGCGAGCCTTGGGAGAGGCCTATATCCTGTAGTGGAGAGATCCTGACTAATTATGATGATGATGCATATGTGACACTTGATTAAAAGGAAATCTTACCGGTTCTTTTCGCAGCATCCCTAAAGACTAAATTTTTTAAATAGTAAGGATCGGACGCTCCTTTGCTGTTCCTCGCGATCACCACCAGATCTTCTTCATCGCTCACGTTCTCCAAGAGTGACCAGCTTACGTTCAACCAAACGACGAAATCTAAAAGAATGAATAGTATATCAGAATAGTACCCACTGAACATATCTAATAAAAATTGGTCAAGTGCGACTCGCACTCTGCAGGTTCTATACAGTTATAAAGGTATATAACATAAATGTTACATTTAAACACATATTTCATTTAAAAAAATATTATTTCTTTGACTTTTAGCCACGAAATACCGATTTTCTGATTTATTCTTTTAGTTATGCTGTAAGGACCTTGTTTTATGTCAAATTTCATGATTCTAGGTCAACGGGATGTACCCTATAGGTATTAATTTACTTGCGAGTGTCGAAATATGCAACATAAATGGCCCTTTTTTATTAGGTTGACTTAGAAGCTTCATTTTTTTACAGCTTCAAGAAATCGTAGACCTAAATATTAGATATTAATGTCCACTTGATAAATCCACGCGTTAGTGAGAAAGAGGACAAACAGACAGTCAGACAGACGTAAAAGAAGTTTTCCTATGAGGGTTCCTTTTTTCTTTTTGAGATACAAAACCCTAAAATGTATAAAGACCGCATGAAAAAATAAACATTTAATATTAAAACCATTTGTGACATTTATATCGTGAAAATGGGCGAAGTTAACAACGCGTCGCCCGTTGCATTGTGATGGAGTACAAATTATTGAAAGTGATTTCTTTTAGACGGAAAACCACAGTATACCTTTAATTACTGGGTTTACTAATTTAATATAAGTGCAATTAGGCACCCGTTGCCACCGCCACTTGACAGTTTTACTTTCATATAATGTCTGATATATTTTTTTTTCCCATGAAATATCGGTTATATTTATTAGCAGCATACCTACATCCGAAATCACACAAATAAATTTAATTTATATTCAAAAGAGAAGCAGGGACATTGAGTAATCAAATGAATAGTTTTGATTAGAAAGAGCAGTGTTTGCCGGATTTTAACCTATTATTTTTTTTCAAAATTCCACAAAAATCTATTATGTAGGCACGTTAACACTCTCGTTTGTTGCTCCTAACACGTTTGAGGTCAATAAATAAAATAAATTTGACTAAATTTACGTGTAATGATAATTTAGAAACACAAAAAAGGATAATTATACACAGCAATCACTCTATTGGTATTGTAAAGTAAAACTAAACTATTGTCTACAAAAAAATAATGTAATTAAACAGTAAAATCGAAATAGCAATACATTATTAACAAAGTCAGTGCCACCGAGCTTTGTATTAATTCAACAATAGAGAAGTAATGCTGGTCGTTTAGTTCGAAAACCAAAGTCTATTACGTAATAATCAGAATGATAATAATAAAGCATACATGACAACAACGTCTAGGCCCCAAACAAAGCATTAGCTTGTGTTTTGGGTACCAAGCGAAGACACCACATACATATAACAACCAAGACGCGGTACCAGTATCAATATTCATCATACAAATACTGACCCGACCTAGGATTCGAACCCGGGACCTCCAGCTTCGTAGGCAGGGTCGCTACCCACTAGGCTAAGCGGTCGTCAACGTAGAATAATGTATAGAGAAAACAATATTAATTATAATAATATTACATAAATATCACACAGAGAGGCATAGAATGAGGAAGGGAGACACGCGAGTCTGTCTTGTGTCTAGGTATTTATTTATTACCCGCCACAATCAGTTACTTACTATTTTATTATCAAATCGTTTCTTCAATCGGACCCCTCTTTAAAACGCGTAAGGTTTGATCGAAGCAGAAATCGTTTGTTGTAAATTTTCGTAGTTCATTAAAATTTCGTGTACCAACCTAAACTGATGGAAGTGGTATTTGTCAAAACTCTGGCTGTTTCGGAGAAGGCTTCCAAACTAAAATGTTGTGTCAATCCTCCATCGTAACCAGCGATACATTTCACTGCCAACTGGGCTTCATTGGCTTTCAGGACACGTGACGCTGTGCAGTTTCGAGGCGGGGATGGTTTAGCTGTAAAGAAAACATTGTTAAAACATCTCATTCAGAAGTTACGAAAGTTTATTGAATTTGATAGAATTGAGCACATTTCCGCTAGTTTTTCCGATTTCCCAACGCAATCGGTTCGTAAATAAAGATATAATTTTTTTATTTACTAATTAATCTTTACCAAACCCTAAAATTATCTTTATCAATTATAATATTTTTAATTACTGCGTTTGATGTATATATTTTAAAACTGCCAGAGCTGAGACATAGTTTTATTAGCACAGATTTATATATTGGAACATACCTATTTATAAAACAAATTAAAAAAAAAACAGTACATTAATGTTGATCGCAACAGAATGTACTGTTTTTTGTTTCGGTAAAATTATCACAAACTAGCTTTCCACCCGCGGCTCCGCTCGCGGGTGCTGCAGTTGCACTGGAACCTCTTTTTCCGGGATAAAATGTAGTCTATGAAATTTTTCAGCTTATAAATTACATCTATGCAAAAAATTATAGCGGTCCCGGTACAATTGTGTAGTCCACGAGCGGAGCCGCGAGTGCAAAGCTAGTTTGAAAATAAAGTATAGCAAATGTTCGAATCCGGGCGTGTACCAATGAGTTTTTCTGACTTAAGTACATAACTATCACTGACTCTGTGCCTCGGAGAGCACCTTAAGCAGTCGGTCCCGGACGCTGTCAATAGATGGCGGTCGTTACAATCCCCAACCCGCAGTGGAGTAGCGTGGTGGATTTAAGCTCCAAGCCTCCTCCTCACCCTGGGGGAGGCCTAAGCCCCTGCAGTGGGGTGAATAATGGGCTGATGAAGTGAAGTGAAGTGAAGAAATGTTTAGCCGCCGCAAACACTGAAAATAACAATACTTTCAGTACTGTACGGCGATTTGTCAATACATTATAGTACAATACAACTTACCCTTAAATACAAATTCACAATAGTCTTTTATATCAAATAAAACGAAACAAATTTATAAAATTTCAGTTATGTTATATCAATGTAGACTAGTGTACATTTATTCTATCATATACGTATTCGAAGTTAAATATTCCGTTGTAGAATATATTGGATTATCCAACGAGAGTTTCCTTAGTCGGCCTTTAATTATTTTATCCGCTCAGTATACTTTTAATGTTTTAGGAGAGTCTATCATAATACTTACTGATAATGTAGTATTCTATAAGTGACAGAATTTTTAAAATCAGTCAAGTAGTTTTTGAGTTCATCCGAAACAAAAATAAAAATAAAATATTTTTTCCTCTTTGTAATTGTAATATTAGTATAAAAGAACAGTTTAAAAAAAAAAATTAAAAAAATATGGTTCGTTTTAAAAATTTATTATAAGAAAAGAAGGGGATAATTTTTTTAATCAACTGCATAAATGCAGTATTATTATAATATTTGGGACAACCCACACAGTGCCATCTAGTGCCAAACTAAGCAAGTATTATGCTTGTATTATGGGTACTAGACAACAGATAAAAGTACTTAAATGTTTTTCTTTTTTTATAACATATACATATATAGATACTTTTACGCCTAGATTATAAAATATTAAATATTTAGTACAATTGACCTCTTGTTCTGGTTTACAGAAAGAGCTGGAAGATAAAGTATTAAATACGCTTGTTTTCCGTTCTCACAGACATTTCGGAAATATTTAAAGGATGTGTACTTGATTATTTGTTAGAATCGGAAAAGCTGCTTATCTATTCGAATAAGGACGTGGGGGGAAAAGGAAACGGGCGTTTATTCTGCATCGCTTGTAACCAAAAACCGGGTCGCATCGAGCTTACAGTAGAGAATCAAATACACGAGATACGTCTTTTAGGTTAAACAAAGTAGAAAATCTTGTGAAATTTTATCTTATCTAAACGCAGAATCTAAACCAGTTCTTATATTAAAAGAAATGATTCTGCCTTTACAATAGTCTCACATAATGATTATAATAATACCTGGGACATTTCACACAGCGCCATCAAGTCCCAAGGTAAGCAAGTATTATGTAGACAATATATAAATATTCTTTGTAATATATACATATATCAATATTTTCAATCACACAAATGTTTGTCCCGAACGGGAATCGCACCGCGACCCTTGGCTCCGCAGTTAGTATCTCTAAACACTCGGCCAATCGGTCAATCGATATACCTGGTGTTCGGCTGAATGTAATCCAAACTTATAGAGCGCGTAGAGCTTACCAAACTGAACAAAAATAAATAAAAAAATGATAAAAACATAAAATTTTAAACATGTTTTTCTCGGTAACCGTTAGTTTGCGCTAACTGCTCACTTGAAACTTTTTGTTTAGTTTGGTAAGCTCTACATACTCTTTAAGTTTTAGCCGAACTTCGGGTATAGCATGTTAACTTGTATCGGTTTTGGTATTTAATGGGCGTCCGGCATTTGTCAAACATGACCAGTTTCAAGTTTTTTTTTACTGTTCCATTCAATTCCATTCCATCAGCCCACTGCAGGGGCTTAGGCCTCCCCTCAAGATGATTAGGCTTGGAGCTTAAATCCACCACGCTGCTCCAATTCGGGTTGGCGGATTGTAACGACCGCCATCTGTTGACAGCAACCGGGACCGACTGCTTAACGCGCTCTCCGAAGCATGGAGTCAGTAATAGTTAATGTACTTAAGTCAGAATAACTCATTGGTAACGCCCGGTTTCGAACCACGGCCACATACAGATTTGAAACAGGTTCGTTGCGTTCGGGCTATCACGACACCACGACGTTTTTAAGCGACTTCAAAAAAGAAGGAGGTTTCTCAATTCGACCGTATATATGGTTTTTTTTTATGTGTGTTCAGGGATAAATACGTTGTTTATGAACCGAATTGGATGATTTTTTTTTTTGTGGAAGGGAGATATCTCCGGAGTGGTACCATGATAAAGAAACCAGGATCTGATGATGGCATCCCAGAGAAATCGAGGGTAACCTTCGAAAATCGTATTTTAAAGTATCGTATTTTAAGTATTTTGATAAAGTACTACTATTAGTACTATTTAATGAAGGTCGGGAGTCGATCTGATGATGGAGCTGAAAGACCAGGTAAACCAAATCCAAATCCAAACACCAGGTAATTGCTGTAAATCGTTAAAGAGTTCTCTCGACTGTGTATGGTCTCCATTATCAGACCTGTAATGGTACTTATAACTCATATGGATGCAAAGTTCTCATTAATAGAAATGTATTAAGTCCAAACACCAGGTAATTGCTGTAAATCGTTAAGAAGTTCCCTCGATTGTGTATGGTCTCCATCATCAGACCTGTAATGGTACTTATAATCTATATGGGTGCAAAGTTCTCATTAATAGAAATGTATTAAGTCCAAACACCAGGTAATTGCTGTAAATCGTTAAGGAGTTCCTTCGACTGTGTATGGTCTCCATCATCAGACCTGTAATGGTACTTATAATCCATATGGGTGCAAAGTTCTCATTAATAGAAATGTGTTAAGTCCAAACACCAGGTAATTGCTGTAAATCGTTGAGGAGTTCCCTCGATTGTGTATGGTCTCCATCATCAGACCTGTAATGGCACTTATAATCCATATGGGTGCAAAGATCTCATCAATAGAAATGAATCAAGTCCAAACAACAGCTAATTGCTGTAAGTCGTTAAGGAGTTCCCTCGACTGTCTTTCAGCTCCATCATCAGATCGACTTCCGATCTTCATTAAATAGTACTAGTAGTAGTACTTTATCAAAATATTTAAAATACGATACTTTAAAATACGATTTTCGAAGGTAGCCCTCGATTTTTTTGGGATGCCATCATCAGATCCTGGTTTCCTTATCATGGTACCACTCCGGAGATATCTCCCTTTCACAAAAAGAAAAAAATCATCCAATTCGGTTCATAAACAATGAAGTTATCCCTGAACACACATTAAAAAAAATATTAAAAAGTTAAAAAAGTTAAAAATAAAATTTTCACTTTAAAGAAAGGAGCATTAACAGGCGGCATATAGTTAATGAAGTCGGTGCCAACTCAGACACTTTAAATGGGTACTTACCAGGTAATAACAATTACAACAATGATATATTTATAACTATAACAAAAATAGAACACAATTTAAAGTGTCTGAGTGAGTAGGCACCGACTTCATTAACTATATGCCGCCTGTTAATGCTCCTTTCTTTAAAGTGAAAATTTTATTTTTAACTTTTAGTTTATGTTTTTTAAGTCGGTTTTTATTACTGTTTAGTGAACCTTTTGGCAAATTGTTTATCAGGCACTTTTTAATGTTTAATTAACTGATAAGTTTCAATAGAAAATAATGATAAATTAAAAGCAGTATATCTTAATAGCTTGTTCAAATCAAATACTAAAAAAAATACAGCTTCTTTTTCTCTTTTCAGTTCAGTGGTTTATGTAATATATATATATAATTAAGTTTATTTCAAATTTTTTAGTTTTATTTATTTATTTTATATTTATTTATTGATTGGCAAGCATTTACTTTAGTTTTGGTTGTAACTATGTAAAAGTATGTACTGGTGGCTTATGATTACGAGCATGTAAAAAAATGCGTCCAAATTGGCCTAGACGCTTAGAGTACATAAATATACAGCAGAGTTTGTTTTCAATAGAGTCAGAAATGTCACTTCACAGTATCGAAACTGTCAAACATAATTTCGCGTTGGTGGATTGCCGCGCGGCGACCTCGCGCCCTGAAACAGGACTGAAACTTGTCAAAGATACACCAGCTAACTAGAAGAGTAGCGTTTAGACGGTAAGTGCAGAAAAGTGCTTCTAGTCAATTCGTAGTTTCATGCCTTTTAAAGAAAGACATGAACTGGAGCACCCTCTGACCGGTTAACATATTTAAGAACTTAATAAGTTAAAGTTAAAACAAAAATAAAACCCATATCCAAATCTCAGCCGTTTTAGAGACACACATTTACTGCAATGCCCCTTGGTGATCTTTATCCATAAAGCCATAAACGTACGAATTGACTATAAGCCCTCTTCTGCATTAACCATATAACCACACATACTATAGCCAGCTGGTGTAAGATGGCGAGTTTTAGTACGAGTTTTAGTGCGCAAGGTCCCCGCGCGCCTGGTTCACCCCCCAAAATTGCGTAAAGTCACGTCGATACTGTTTTTGATTGTATTAAAACCAAACGCTGCTGTCAAATTAATTTAATCTACGCATAAAACGTACCTAAGAATAAAATAAGTATTTATAATTTGTATTCCGCGATAGCTTTGCCGTTTTCAAATAGTTTTTTCATTATCCTGTTCACTACACATTAACCATATTTGGTCAGATTGAAAGTCACGACCCATTTAATTAACAGAGACTATTGATGATAATGTGATGACTAGTTAAAATAATACACGTATTGTTAATTCTTATTAATATAATAAACGCAAAAGTTTGTATGTATGGATGTTTGTTACTCTTTCACGTAAAAACAACTAAACGGATTTTAATGAAACTTTACAATTATAAAGCTTATGAATCTGAATAACACATAGGCTAATTTGTAGTCCTCTCGCGTGGACTACACGTTTTTTGGGTAGATATACTTTATAAGCTGACAGTGCTATAGGCTACTTTTATCCAAGAAGAAAGGGTCCCTGTAGAACTGTGTAGTCCACGCGAGTGGAGCCGCGAGCGGAAAGCTAGTAATGAATAAATGTTGATTTTCTTATAAATTACTATAAATGTAGGCTTTATTTGTGTTAGAATAATAATAATATTAATCCTTTATTGTTATCCGAAATATCAATTAAATGTTTAATTTTCTGAAGTGAAGTGAGGTTATTGAAATGCTTAAGTAATTGGAACTAAATTACAGGACTTAATTATTCACAGTGTAGAGAATTCTCTAACTGTTTACTATAGAATGAAACTATAGTCAAGTTTTTTAGACACTAGATTTTCGTTTTTGGAATTTATTACAATTCCATACGTCTAGATTATAATTTTGTCTTTGGAAATAAATAAAAATAAAGTGTACTTATATTAGTTTAAATCGTTTCACAATGTAGAAATTGTTTTAGTTTTGCAATTCATACGAGATTTAGTTTTCTCTAGTTTTTTTTTACGAAACCGAACTTTTACAAAATCTATTCTCTCTCCATGCTACTCTTTTATGCTATAAAGTTGGATATACATTAAGGTTATCGAGCGATCTAGGTGTTTTTTTGTTGTTGGAAGTTAAGTATTTATAGCTAATTATGCAAATTGCGTATTGTTAGCGAGCCCGCTTCTTGTTTAGAACGCCGTGGTTTGAATCATATAGGACATGTACCAATGAGTTTTTTCTAAATTATGTACATAAACTGCCTCTGTGCTTCGGAGAGCACGCTAAACCGTCGGTCCCGGTTGCCATTTAGATGGCAACCGTTAAAATCCACCAACCCGCACTGGAGCAGCATAGTGTATTAAGCTACAAGCTCCTGTAGTGGGGTATTAATGGACTGATGGAATGGTATGTAAATTGCTCATAACTCGCAGTAGCAAATTTTGTCGGTGTAGTTCTGTTGGGTTTATTTGGTACATTAATTTTAATAAAAATATTTAAAGAAAAAAAACTTGTTGTTTGGACTGCTGGATTAGAACGTGAATGATTGAGTGATTAGTCTAATGGTTAGAGGCCCTAACTGCGGAGACAGAGGTCTCGGGTTTGATTCACGGCCAGGACAGAAATTTGTGGGCACGAAGACGTTTATTTTGTTCTATGTCTGGGTGTAAAATATTTATATATGTACATATTATAAAGAATATTTAAATATGTATGTCACTCGTCTAATAACCTATTACACAAGCTTACTCCTTGCTAACTTTAAGATTAAATTGCGCTGTGTGGGTGTCCCATCTATTAAAATAAAAAATAAATATAATAGATATTTTACACCCAGTAACGTCGTGTTCATTTCTGTAACGAAAATTCACTATCATGAAAGTTATGAAATCTGCGTTGGTTTCGTATCCAAAGGGCAAAACGGAGCCCTATAGCTGTCACTCTACTTTCTTTGCGTCAGTCTGACTGTACGTCAGGGGTCTTTAGCTTGTAAAAGAAATGAGTTACATACCTGAAATTTTAGCATTTCGAGACAAAACCGTAATGTCGTGATAGCCCGAAGGCAGCGAACCTGTTTCGAATCTATAAGGCCATGTAGCCGTGGTTCGAATCCGGGCGTGTACCAATGAGTTTTTTACTTAAGTGCATAAACTATCATTGAATCCGTGCCTCGGAGAGTACGTTAAGTAATCGGTCCCGGTTGCTGTCAGTAGATAGCGGTCGTTACAATCCGCCGACCCACATTGGAGCAGCGTCATGGATTTAAGCTCCAAGGCCTCTCATCTTGAGGGGAGGCCTAAGCCCCTGCAGTGGGGTACAAAAAAAGGTTGATGGAATGTAATGGAGACAAAACCGAATAATCAATTAGAAATTTAATTACTATTCATACGAGAATAAGGAGCACAAAAAAAATATTTCTTAGCCTGACTTGTCAGGTCATTGTTTAGACTAATCGAGTAGACCATAAATTTATTAAGAAATTTTTATCTTTATAAATAAAGAAATAAATACAGTAAAAATTGTCAATCATAGTCCATTTTTGTTATGGGCGCTACTTCAAAAACTGTACTAATAAAAAATTTTCGTTCATATATAATTTAGCATGTACTGTATTAAAAAAAAAACATCGATTCATAATCTAGTTTGTAAGCTGTGACAAAAACAAAAAAAAAATGTTTCGATGGTTGTCGCCATAGAGTAAATTAATTTGACAACAGCGTTTTATGGTTGTCGCGATGAAACGCTCTGAAACTAAATATTTTATAGACCCACGGTTTTGATATTTTATGTAAGTAATGTGTTGAATCAAAACCATTTACTGAATTAAAATTTGAATATAATTTTATTTTACAATTCGGAACGCGGGGTATGGTTGTCAAGAACACATTGAGTAGAATACAAATATATATTATTAAAAATTTCGACATGAGGGGTGTCAAAATGTTCAATTTAGCCATTTTTTGTATTTCTAATAATAACAATATATGGGACATCCCACACAGCGCCATCTAGTCCCAAAGTAAGCAAGTATTATGCTTATATTATGGGGTACTAGACAACCGATATACCTGCATACTCAAATAATCTTTTTTTTTAAATTATATATACATATATAGATACTTTTACACTCACACTCGAAACAAATAGACATGTTCATGCACACAAATATTTGTCCCGGGCGAGAATCTAACCCGCGGCCATCGGCTCCCCAATTAGTCTCTAACCACTCGACCAACCGGTCAGTCATATTGTGTCCGCGAGACCCAATTTATTACTTTTAATTTTTGTAACATGCGGTCTGTTAAATTATTTTATGACATTCTCGACTCACCAATGAGAAAGGCAAACATGGAACCTAAATATTTTAATTTGTAAATTAAAATATTGCCAAAACGTAAGTTCTGGCGTAATATTTCCGCCAAGTTAAAGTACGAGCGAAGTTTTCGACTGGATAACTTTTAAGTAACAAACTTTTCACTCTAAGTGTCGTATCCGAAATATATTGGTTTATTTAAAAAAAAAAAAAAAAAAAAAAACAGAATTAGTTTAGAAAGCTAAGTATCGATTTTTTCTTTATGTTTTTTTTTTAAACAAATCGAATGTTTTAGGTAGATAAAAATTTTAGGAAGCAATTATATACGATACAAAAACTTTATTTAAAATCCTCCATCGGTCATCTTATAATCACATTGACAATTATTGTCTTATTATATATATAGCTTGGTAGATGCTGTCAAATTAACTTTTATTTAAATTTATTTATTATTACTATTTTATTTTTGTTGAATTAAAATGTAAATATATATTTTTTATTTATGTTAAACATTGAAGAATATGTAATAATATCTAATGTAGGTACGTTTTTGGGAGAAATAAACATTTGAGCGGCATTTGAGCGGACAGTGCGTCCGCCGCCGTTTCACAAATACTACAAGGAGATGAACCGACGAGAAACTTCCTCAAGTAATTTTTTTTTTTCAGTATTGAAAGCTTAAGAATATTAGGATGATGATAACCATGCGTTAATAATTAACTGTTAAATATTCTTTGACTAAATAATCAGCTTTTTGATGAGCTGTTACACATTTCTTAAGAGGACTCCATTAAACCTTAACCGATTGGCGCAAAAAATAATAATATTGTGTTCAGATCAACAAGAATTAGGTTTGCATATTTTTAATTTTTTAAATATTTTGATACATAATAAAAAAAATTTTATGCCAGACATTTTTTTTATACGAAATCGTTTTCATTTTTCACAACATGTTCAACATGAAACTGATTGCATTATCACAACATGTGAAAAATAAAGAAAATTCGAAAATTTTTGAATATCTATGAGATGCTGTAAAAAGGCAATAGTTTTATGTTGAACATGTGAAAAATGAAACAATTTGAAAAATCCTTCGCATTTCATTTTTTTTTCTTTTTTTGTGATGTATCAAAATGTTTAAAAAATTATGAATGTACAAACCTAGTTTTTGTTGATCTGAATACCATATAATTGTTTTGCGCCCATCGGTTAAGGTTTAATGGGGTGCAACCGTCAATGCCGTTTGTATAGAAATTTGCCACTGCACATTCCCCTTAAACTGTTTCCTCACAGTTTGCGGGTGTTGTTCACCAAACATGTCGATCGTGGAAGCGGAAAGACCTCGTTCTTCTACGACAATACTGCTAATACTCACCGGCAGGTACTATCTGAAATACACATGGTTTGGTTTGACTGCCAACAGAATTGGTTGCACGACATAGCAAAGCGCCATAGTCTCGTTCGGTGGCAGCTCGGTAGCGAAGTTCGCTCGTAGTGCCCCCCGCGGAAACTGTAAAGAGACAAAATGATAAATCCGTTGTTTCGATACGTTACTAAAATTTATAACCACTGTAAACTCGTAAAGCGACTTTTACCATTGAAAATGCTTTTCCAATCGCTTCAGTGGGATACCCGTTTTCAAGAAAAGTGCGACCGGGGGCTAGCGCCTTTAGTTACTAAGATAGAGAAATGAAAAGAGGTGTTACTAAAAGGGCTACAGTACTGCAAAAAAATTCTACAATGTTCACATACTTTTTTTATTTAAAAAATTATAATAATATTAAACTTCTGAAGATGTAAAAAAAAAATTGGTCCTGAAGAATTTGAAGGGCTTCGAAATGATACCATTTCGGTTTCAATAGAATTATAATGCAGGGTTGGTGTTATTGGATCTTTCTATGCCCATCAGGTTGGTTGTGTTAGCTATCGATTTATACGTACAGAAATATTGTAGAATGTCATTCTTTTGAATCCTCTGATTTTTAAGTGCCTTGATGAATTGAAGTCATTTTCAATTCCCACGAAAGGGTCATGGGAGCTGAGGATTGGGACATGGGAATTCTGAGGATTTTCTCTCCAAACAGTACACAATGACCACGCCGGAAATTGTCACAATTTTCAAAAACCTAATTATCCTTCTTAAATTTTACACGCGTCCTACTTTTATGTAAAAAAAAAAAAATATTCTAAGACAGTGCACAAAAAATTGTGGTAAGTATCAGCAGTCTTATAAGGTTCGTATACAACAAAAAAAACATTTCCCAGTGCCATCTATTAACAAACAATGCAGAAGTTATATTATGGGTAATATAGGTAGCTAACTGATATACATAATTTTTTTAGTATATACATAATATATAGTTATTTTACACCCAGACACGGAACAAATAGACATGTTTGTCCCGGATGGGAATCGAATCTGTGACCTTTGGTTCTACAGTTAGGGTCTCTAACCACTCAGCCAATCAGTCAATCAATTACTAAGAATTATTTATTAAATTACAAGCTTTTACAAATCGTAGTCTTTTTTGTTACAGCTTCCTGTACTATACGAACTATATAATATGGGATTAAACCAAAGTACAGCAAACAGGGGGTCGGTTGATGTTATTTGAGTTGCGTCAATATCAATTTGTTACTTTGGGAGCAGCATCGACACTGGCTGTAGGGTATTGAGGTCACGTGGTTAAGGAATACGTTCTAAAATGTATGTGCAAGTGGATTCAAGTGGTCTTGCGTCCGACGCTTATGGGCTATCGCATAATATTTTATCGGTCTCAAACGACAGTATGCGGCGGCCACGTTTCCCAAAGGTTGTCTTTCGTCAAGCATACCGATAACTAAAATTTATAGAACCATATAAGTCTAAATAAATAGGCACTAGAAGTGACACAAAGTCATCAGCGTATATAAACTAAGTCTTATTGTAATATCACAGTTTAAAAGTTTTTATTATAATTTTTATATCCATCGCTGCTTTCATTGTAGAATAACTAAAACACAAAAAAAAACACAGCAATGTACGATAATTTTCAGTTTTACTATATCGTCGAGAGTATTAGTACAGCCACTGGTATTTCTATGAGCGACATTTCTCTCTCTATGAACGCTAAAGACATTTACATTACCCATTTATTTATATTTCACTGATAGGAACAAAACGATCTCTTTTTGGTAAAATATTTATATTTAAAATCACTTCACTTAATTTATACTGTTGCGACCACTTCCGGTGCACCATCTGAGGCGGTTTTCGCTTGCAGTTTCCGGCGAGATGGACGAAGAAAGGACAACAGTACAACACAGTTGATTTGGTTGACAAGCAAAGGCCGCAATAGTGAAATAGCTATTAACCGGTGTACATAAAAGCGCTAGTGATATTACATAACCTTGTAATTATACGTTTCAGGTGTTAATTAAGTGAATTGTTACCGTATCTAGCAGGCGAGACGTCAAAGCTCTCTCCACTGTTATTGAACTGCCAGTAAAACGTGACGTCGGCGGGATCCGCGCTAACCGCGCATCGTACGCGCAGAGGCTCGTCCAACCGTGCACCCACCACCAGTGGATTAGCGTTAGCGCAAACTGGAGTAACTGTATAATAATAATACATCTCACTCACGGTCAACTAGTCCCAAAGTAGACAAAGGCTTGTTCTATGGGTACTAGGCAACTGTTATACATACTTATATATATATATATATATATATATTTTTGGTGTTTGGCTAAACGTAGGCCAAACTTATAGAACGTGTAGATTGCTTACCAAACTAAACAAAAAAAAATAACAAAAAATAAAGCTTTGAACATGGTTTTCTCGGTAACCGTTAGTTTACGGCCTGCTCAATTGAAATTTTTTGTTTAGTCCAGTAAGCTCTACGTGCTCTATAAGTTTGGACTACATTCCGCCGAACAACCGATATATAGATATTATACACAGACACGGAACAAATAGAGATGTTCATGCACACAAATATTTATACGGACGGGAATCGAACCACCAAACTTCGGGGAGGAAGTCGGCGCCTGCAACCACTTAACCAACAGTTCATTGTATAAACATTAAAAATATTGCTTAATATATAATTTTTATTTTTGATAAGCATAAAATCAATATCACACAGTAAGGATGCAAACATTCTAAATGCAGGGTAAGATGTAGGGTAAGGGTAGATGACTGATATGCCTTCTTTAATAGAACATTTGAAATGTCTATAATTTCTTTGGTCATTAGCTATACCATATTGTTGTGATCACAAATCGAACAAAATATATTATACAGGATGGTCCTGCTGCGGAGTTTATGGAAATGTATACACAGAAAAATAAGAATTCTTTTATCAAGAAAATTTAGTTTTCAATACACACAAATACCACATATTCTTGGACCAATGCAATTTGCATTGATATAAGAATTCTTTTTTTTTTGTTGATCATAAATTATATAAGAAATCCTAATTTTGTAAATTTATATTACCAATATAAATGTATTAGTCGTACGCCTGAACTTCATATATCAATGAAAACAAGTAAGTATATTTTCTTTAATTACCAATCATAGGATCAGGAAAACTACTATTGGTTATCCTTTACTATACATTTTCTAACAAATATTTAAAACGATCAACTTGTATTAAAGTATAAGTAAAGTAAAGGCTTCGATTAAAGTAGCCCTAAGCATGTGAAAGAGTTCCATATTTAATAAAAGCAATAAGGGCACTAACATTGAACCCTGAGGTACACCGGCTGACTAGTGGACTCTCCTATATGGTTTGAAGCTCTGCATGTGTAAAGTCCTCCGTCTTTACGCGTGACTCGTTGAAGTACCAAAGATTTTGTACTGATGAAAATTCTCGATGACATGTTCAGAGAAACTATTTGATCCTGCGTGAAAGTACAATATTTTAAAAAAGTAGTGAAAAGACTTTTCAATATAATTGCCATTAATACGGTCTTTATGACATCGAGACTTGAACCGTAATGTTGTATTTTACAGTGCCTTTAAAGGCCTAGGCCTTTCTACTTTACACCAAACACAAACGAGCATTCTGTTTGTAACGCATGCATAAACCGCCAAAAGCAACCCGCTTGCGATCTTAGCTCCCGCCATTATTACATTCGAATTACCTACCTAATTTTAATCGCAAATGTATTGAAAAACGTCGTATGATGCTCGTACTCAGTAAGCTGGCTATGATAGTGATCGGTTTATTATATACACTCGGCATCGTCTCGTGTCTATAAACTCTTCGACTATAATATGCAGCTTACCGTACTTGTATCATAATGTACTATTATGAATCTTAGGATATAAAAATGGTTTTTTTAAACCTTACATTTACGTCGATTTAAAATACTTCCTTAAGGTTAAAAAAAATCGTGTCAACGAAATATTTCAAAGGATTTGCTGATATTTATTGAAGACTTTTGAAACGGACATTTCAGTAATCGTAGCTATCGTTTTCAGATTTAATTGCCTCTGTATTGGTGACCATACTCATTAAAGTATGCAAACAGGTTATAACAGTGCAAACATTTAAGAGGAATGTGTAAAAAAAACCGTTTTTTTTTCAAAGAACTGAAGTTTTTTTCTTATGATGCGTCAAGATATATAAAAAAAATAATTGAAACGTATGAACCTAGTTTTTGTTGATTTGAATACCATATAATTTTTTTGCGCCAGTGGGTTAAGGTTTAATTGGGTGCAACTGTTAACGCCGTTTGTATGAAAAATTGCCACTACACACTTCTCATAACTCGTCAGGCATAAGTTCCATAGAACCACACACCTGACGAACAGTCCATCGACTGTGTTTGTTGCAAGACTTGCAAGCATGACCTTGCTTTTTCTCAAACCACCAACTGAGAGCTGTGCACCACGGTTGTCCCACACAATCGGATTCGCCTCGGCTCAAGGTCGGCTCGTGATATCCTTGGAGTCGGCTCGCGACCCCAAGGATATCACGACGAAGAAAATATATCATTTAATAAAGTGTATAGGAATCACGAGATCTCCGCAACTGATATATCCACAGACTTGTTTGGTATGCAAGTTCCTTTCGCTACATCGAAATCAGGCGGTTTTCATTGGAACCAACTCCGAAAGGGATGTCAAATATTTAAAAAATCCCGCTTTTTCGTTTGTTCGTTTCGTTCACTAAGTAGTGTAAATCCGGTAAGTTCAAGCAGCCAAAGCCGCAGACAGTAGCTAGTTATAAATATTTCGATTAATGAAACTATTGATTATAACACAAGCTGGAATTAAGATTAATGGAAAAAAAGATCATATTTGTAAATTAACTCACTCACGTTATGGTACCAAGAAATTCGATGCTCCTTAGGATTCGCTCTAATGTTGCATTCGAAATAAACATCGTCACCTTCTTTGATATCGTTTGCGTTGAGGGTGCTTCCCAAAGATAGTGTCAAAACTGGCTTATCTGTGAATAAAAAAATATTTGCACATGCATTAACTCGTACTTCGGAAACTTAGGCAATGGCTATAAATTCTTATCGCTGTTCATTTTTCGCGCATTACTGGATTACCACGCTAGAGTAGTTTAAGTCGGTGACCGCGGCTGGCCGGAATTAATTTTACTCTGGACGCTGTTGCGCATCGAAGCCTGGGTTAGTCGAAGCTATGAAAAGAACTATGCTTGAAATTTCTCTCTGGGATAGAATTGTGATGAAAAAGTCAACAATCTGAGAAAACATAGCTTAACGAATAGCGGATTTATTGTAATTAGCATGAACAGTAAAGTTTAGAATTATAATTTTTATACTAACAAACAACGCTCATTTTAAAGGAATCCTCAATGGCAATCCTTAGTACAGGATTGTCAGCTCGACAACGCATTACAGCTGCATCGTCTTCGGGTCGCGGAACCATGCTAAGCCTGCTCACCGTTGCCGTCTCGTTATTGTACTCGCTATTCTGTAACAAATTTAACTTTAAATTTAATGCTACAGTATTTGTGGTAATGATTATTGATATCCCAGCCGGATAATGCAGGTACAGTCAAACTATTTATGCAGTTTTCAATGATGAATTAACCTTAGGTACTTATCCTCCGCTTATCGCTTACCTCGTATCGTAGAAGTAATAAAATTTAAAAATCTTAAAAAATCCACAGTTAAAAAGTGTTAAATAAAAAATATTAAAAAAATATGTTACTCTAAAAAAAGTAAAATATTTAAATGACTACATTTTTACTTTATAATCCTAAAACAAGTTTAAAATTTTGATTAACCATCATGCGTTATCACTGCCACGCCCCAGTGTTATTTAAAAATTTAAATTTTATTATTTTGGGATCATAAGGTAATAAATAAAATTATTTCACTCTTTTTAAAGGACCACCTATTTAATATATTTTTCCCTGAAAGTAAATAAACTTTGAAATAAATTGTTTTAGCATTAATTACTATTTATTTAAAATATTTGTATGTATTTGGTCGTTCAAGCTTTGATCAAGCGAATTACAAATGACACTATTTCTGCCATTAGTTGACCCAAAAAAAAAATCATTTTCGACTGACCGATTGGCCGGGTAGTCAGAGACCCTAACTGCGGAGCCAAGGGTCTAGGGTTCGGTTCCCACCCCGAACAAATATTTGTGTGCATGAACATGTCTATTTGTTCCGTGTCTGGGTGTCAAAGTATCTATATACGTATATATTTTATATTTAAATATGTAAATCAGTTGTCTAGTACTCCAAAATACAAGCACAATACTTGCTTACTTTGGGACTAGATGGCGCTGTGTGGGACGTCTCAGAAATTATTATTTTCTGATTGGCCAACACGTAAAAAAGAAACCGCTTCGCTGATTGTATATTATGAAATGTGTTATTTTTCTAGTTGTTTTTAATTTTAACTTATTAAAAATACATGTTGGAAACATTCCAACATGTATTTACGAGGCTTCAAACCTGCCTACTTCGACGTCCTTCGAGGTGTTAGCTCGCTAAACGTCGGATCCATAACTAACAAAGTTTAATAATTTTCCCCGCGCACCTGGCATGGGCATCTCATGAATTTTTGAATTCATTTACCTGGCAAAGTAAGAAGTTCATTTAACGTAGATAGACAGCCTAATTTCGCTTGTGACACTTTTGAATTTACTTTCAAAAATATATTTTACTTTCAATTTTTTACTAAGTAAACTTAATAAGCTCACTCCCGTGTTACTTTGTGTATTACTTGTACATATCTTTTTCTCGAAAACTAAGTAATCTAAAAATTTCAATAATGGAAGGACTCGCTGATTTTTTAAAATTTAAATGCGTGTGAGTTTAGTTTATTCAAAAAAGTTGTGTTTTTTGTATAGTGTCAGGTATAGTCATATAATTTGAAAAGGTTACTTCTAAGTTTCATTCAAATCTGTGGCTAAGTAAGTGCTCGTTGTGCCGACAGTTTTCTTTCACTTCAAAAAAAAAAATCGTAATTTTGAAAGCACCGTAATTACTCAGTAAATATAATTAAAAACTACAAGAAAAACTACACAAAAAATGGATAGTTTCTAGAGTTTCTCATGTTTATCATTTTAATTTCGTATCTGTAGATAAAACAAACATAATTCTCATGTTTATATCCTTGACGTTGATTTATCGACACTTCCTCATCGTAAGTTTTGTTTTATAAACAAATAATATACAAAATTCAAAAAATTATCTGTGGAAAGCGCTGAAACGTTTGAACTTCCGTATGTATAAAAATATTGGATAAGCTGTCAGACTGTCAGTCGAGTCGAGGCAACAGAGAAAGTCAATGAACTACCACAGCGAAATAAAGGTCAAGTCCTCAAAAGAAATAAAAAAATTGCCAGTACCAAAGTGACGTACATATTTTATAGAAACGGATATAGCTAGTTAGAATACAGAACTCGTACTGTAATAACATATATACATAAGTAGTTATCATTAAAGTTGACTCAATTTCCTCAAATCTGAATTAGTTTAAAAAAAAACAGCCAGAGTCGGGTGTATTTTGATGTTTTAATCTATCGACTCACCACGTACCTTGCCTCTGGTGTATTTTCTGTTGTCCCTGTACCAAATCAACTGAGCGGGGGGCCTGCTACCTTTCGACACGCAAACTATAGTCATCTCGATTTCAGCCGACATTGTCCCTGGCTTATTGATTATTAACACTGATGTTGGGCGCACTGAAAATAAAAAAAATAGTCAGTCCTCATTGTTTAAGTAGTGATCATTCGTGATTACGCCTACGTGGACTACACGCTTATGTTAAAACAGGATAAAAAATTACCACCTCCATAACCTGTAGTTGGTTGTAAGCTAATTTTTATGATAGTTATTTATTATTTATAAATTTCCGTTCTTCACCTTCAGTCTCCTTTTTTTAAAAATTCCGTACCCCAGGGTACCAAGTACCAACCAACACAGGGCTGTATCCGTTCGCCGGCTGTATCATCTGAACCGTAATATGTAGACACTTGAACTTTTCATAGAGTATGTATACTATAGGCGGTAAAACAAGTAATAAAAAAAAAGTTCAAAATCGAAGGAGGTTCCCATACATGAAACATGTTTTTGGTGATTAATGGCTGTGAGATCATTGCTTACACTTGAAATTTTCATGGCATGCATACTAGTATGGCCTCTATAACAAAAAATAATAATAAACAATCAAAGGATTTCTCCATACAAGAAAGTTGTTTTTTCCATATTATACAATGGTATGGAATCCTTGGTGCGCAAGTCCGTTTTTACATGGCCGGTTTTTTTAAATTTGTCTGTTTCCTTTTACGAAATCACTGTTTTAACTTTCTAGCGTTTTCAACACTTCGATTTCGTTTACCCTTTAATTTTAACTTAAATCGAATTAAATTAGGCAGAGTCGAGTTTTCGGACTCGAATCGCCGATTTTCGGCTTTCGGAGTTTAACTTGTCCCGATTCATCAAGTGGAACTACCGAAATATAATTTAATACTTCAAATTGATGTCGAGAATTTAATACGGCCAAGCGCGTCTTGGATATCGCAAAGGCCAAATTGTAAAGTTGGCCCAAGGGACGGCCGGGCCAAAGTTCATTATCAAGTAATCAATCGAAACTTTCGGGTTTTGTTTCCTGCTCCAAACGTTAATTTGGAACGATGTTGAGACATTACGCCAATCTGCACATTAATGTTTCTTGACGTTTTAGTCTGTTTAGGGAATGAATAATGTGGAATTGGATACAGAGAAAACGTTTCGATATTACAATATACTATATTTATTACAGTTTGGAAACTTATATTGTCTATAATAAAAACCGGCCAAGTGCGAGTCGGATTCGCAGACGAAAGGTTCCGTGCCACCGTAAAATATTAAAAAAACACGCTTCATGTATGAATATCCCTTTGAGCGCGTCTTGTTATTTTTGCATTTTATAGAAACATGTTATATTTATTAAGAAAAACTAATAAGTGAAAGAATTTTATTGATATCTACAAAAACGCAGAAGATACAAATTTTTAATGTTATGACGTCATTCGGTGACGTCACGAGAGGGTCGTAAAAACATAAACTTTAATTTGTTATATTTTCGGTAATAATCGGTATTTTCCTGAAACTTGAATGAGTATAGCCATCAGTTTGTTATACTTTAGTGTGTGAAATAGCGTATGATACATAATTTTGTCGAAGAGGACGCGCTTATTGTAGTACACCCTCCATGAAAATTTTAAGTGTGAGTAATGATCACACAACCACCAATCACCAAAAACGTAAAAAAAACACGTTTGCCGTATACTTCCCCTTTGATTTTAAACTTTATTTCATTTTTATTGTTTGTTGTTATAGCGACTATATATACATAATATACATATTCTGTGAAAAATTCAAGTGTCTACATATTACGGTTCAGACCACGTTCAGACGATACAGCCCACGTGTCGTGATAGCACAGAGCGCAACGAACCTGTCTCAAATTTATAAGGCCATAGGGCCATGGTTCGAATCCGGGCGTGTACCAATGAGTTTTTCTGACTTAAGTACATTAATTATCACTGACTCCGTGCCTCGAAGAGCACGTTAAGCAGTCGGTCCCGGACGCTGTCAATAGATGGCGGTCGTTACAATCCCCAACCCGCAGTGGAGTAGCGTGATGGATTTAAGCTCCAAACCCCCCTCACCCTGGGGGAGGCCTAAGCCCCTGCAGTGGGGTAAAATGGGCTGATGATAATGATACAGCCTTGTGACAGACGGACGGACGGACGGACGGACAGCGGAGCTTTAGTAATAGAGTTCCGCTGGTAATCTTAAGTACGGAACGGAAATTTAAAAATAAAAATAGTCTAGAAATTTTCCAAATAAATTCAATTACCACTGAACATCGAACATAAGAAACCAATTAGAATTTAACCAATTTTCACCTTTACGTAAATTCAGATTAGGTATTCCAATAATACTCACAAAGCATTTCGATCCTCGCGGTCCGTTCATGCGGACTCAATAGGGCAGTATTCGTGGCTTGGCATTTGATCGTCGTGTTGAGCCAACTTCTGTCGACAAATCCGACTTTTATGCGGCTTATAATCACTTTGCCGTCGTTTTTGAGCAGCGCGTGATCAATCACTGGCTTGTTGTTGATCAGCCAGCTTAGAGTCGGCTGCGGACGGCCTGTCGAGAAAATTTCAATCGGTATTGTTGGAACGTATCAAGGGCAAGCTGTGATGCCGCAAACCCATAAATGACTCAAAAACCTTGCCTGTTTGCAGTGGCGTAGTCAGAAAATTATTCGCGGGAGGGTCTGACTTGCCGGAGAGTTTGAGAGAATTTTTTAGAATACTTTGTTATATACTTATATACTCTCTTTGAACTTCGAATTACTTTTAATTTTGAGTCTCGATAATTTTGAGCATTTGGATTTGCGGACGTTGGAGGGGCGGGGGCTGTAGGGGGGGGATGTTCGGGGCCCTGGTCTTCCATAATCATAAACCTTATCGACATTCAGTGCCTGCGAGAGGCAGCTGATGGGATGATGATGATGGGATGGGTGTTTTTCAAAAAATATGATGGTTCACCATCAGTAGAGCAATTGATGACCGAGACCATCGTAAATACGAGGAAACCAAAAACAATGCATGAGCATAATATTATGTTACAGGAACCATAAATTGCCTTACATTTTTTTTTCCTTTTCGTATTCCTTGTTTTTTATTATAGCGCTCATTCTTTGCTCTACTGATCATGAACGCTTTCCTCAGGAATACAAACCATCAGAATCTATTCAGATGAATTTTTTAATCTATTACGACACCGTATCAATAGAGGTTGACCATTTTACACTAAAAAAAATGCAAGGAAATTACTTTTAACAATTTAGCAAATCCAAACACACTCACATAGTTAAGGTTGGGGCTTCAATTTTTTTCGTACCAACGTTTTTTTTATTGTTTAAAATCGATAAAAAATTCTTAGATAAATTATAGGATTTATTTCCTAGTGATATTCAAATAATTTAAATCTACAAAACAAATATGTTGTTTTTTTTTAACCATTTTATTCGAACTGAATCAGAAGGGTATGACAAATATAAATCACCATCTCATATAGCACCATCTAGTCCTAAAGTAAGCAAGTATTATGCTTGTATTGTGGGTAGTAGACAACTGATGTACATACTTAAATATTCTTTACAATACATACATATATAGCTATCTTTACACCCAGACACGAAACAAAAAGACATGTTCATGCACACAAATATTGTCTCGGACTGGAATCGAACCCGTGACCCTTGGCTCTGCAGTTACGGTCTCTAACCACTGGCCAAACGGTTAGTCAAACCTAATTGGTAGTGGTTTGCATAAAAATTACATGTCAAGTATATTCGTTGAAAATACATCCATAGAAAAACAAGCAACGGAAGTAATCGGTAAATGGAATCCACCTTTTAAATGCAACCAAACCGTTTTATTCTGAGGTGCATTCTCTAATATGCGTCGGCCTACGTAGACTACATTGTTCGTTTCAATCTGTTTCAATCGAATAGATTTGGGAAATCGATTATATAAGTAATCGAAACATTGGTTATTGAATCGTGTAGTTCGATACATTTTAACCAATATTAACGAATAGGTACCTAATAAGTGACAACTCAACGAAATGAAGAAACCAGTTAATAGTAATAAAATAATTCAAAAAGTAGCAAATCGAGCCAATACTTACAATAATGATAATTATAAAGTTTTCATTAAGTCCTACATTAAAAATAATTTAAAAACCAACATTAAAGAGAACGGATGTTTTGAAATAACGTCAGAACATCGGTAAGCCAAAGTTGATATTAAAATGATTCTTCGACTTCATTAATTTGTTTCGCAACGAATTCAGTTATAACCATTATAAACATATTGTGATACCTACTCTTCAACGTGTTGTCAAAATGAAAAAAAAAATTTGATAGTATCACATTAATCTGTATTTATATTATAAACATTTTTATCTATTTATAAAGTAGCCCACGTGATACGCAAAAAATAAATGAATATAATATTTCTGTAGGCATAGACACAAAAAAAAAAGCAAGCACCTGTATATTGGCATATCTTGTTATATCTACGCCCGGTAAAAGTGAAATGAAAAAAAAATTATTAAACCTGGTTATAATACGCTTAGACCGTAAATACGGATTTCGTATTGTTTTTTACGGTCCCTAAACCGGATCCGGAAAATCGGATGAAACGAAAATTTTAATGGCGCGTCATAAATACAACGCCCGCGGCCTTAAACCGAGTATGAAAATATACATGTTACCTACTCAAACTGAATTCATTACTGTAGTCATGGTTTATAAAGAAGTACGAGAAACGTTGAGTGATCGGATGTACGAAAACTGCTAGAAATTATATTGAAAGATTATCATTCCAAGATGCTGCAAGATGTCTGATTGTTTTAGTTATTTTAATGTAAAAACGTTTTTAAATAGACATTCAAAGTCTTGCCAGAATTAGCGATGAAACGCTTTTATGCAAGCGATGTACTTAATTTAGAAATAGACAGTGTCTTTATTATTATTATTATTATAGATGTATGAATTGTAAAACAAAATAACTTAAATATGCATTTCAGTTATCTAGGATCAAAATAGATAAACGTCTGCTTGTTTAGTTAACATTGTTATGTTATATATCTGACAATTTCGAAAATTGGAAATCCTTACGGGTTAAAATTCATAAAGCTTAGAATAAGATTCCGATACGGCAGCGCGAGAGAACAATTTAAATGCAAAATGTAATTACAAAAAGTGATTATGATTTTTTTTTGTATGGGTACATGTTTGTTATTTAAACATAACTAATATTATATATACGGAAGTGTGTTTATTTGTCCTTTCTTCTTATAACATCAGCATCTTATAAAAACCCAAAAACGCTTTTTTGAAATATTTATCCGTCTATCTGTTTGTTTAAACTATTTTGATGGAACTTTCATCGATAGATAGAAAACTTTTTGGAGAGTAGGTAATGTAGGCTTCTTATATATATAGACGACCGCTTAGCCTAGTGGGTAGCAACCCTGCCTACAAAGCTGGAGGTCCGGGGTTCGAATCCCAGGTCGGGTCAGTATTTATATGATGAATATCGATCATGGTACCGGGTCTTGATTGTTATATGTATGTGGTGTCTTCGCTTGGTACCCAAAACACAAGCTAATGCTTAGTTTGGGGCCTAAACGTTGTTGTCATGTATAAGTAATTATTATTATTATTATTATAGACCACAAGGAGGACAATATACATATAAATATAAGATAGAAATGTCTACCTGTGATTTGAAAATAAAGGATTTTTTCTAACGTGAACTTATTTATTGCGTAACTCTCTCCTTGCCCTATCAAAAAAATATTAAGTCTAATTACGATACATACAGAACCGCAGGCGGTCGCTAGTATAATATAGATATATCCGTAAATATATTGTTCAACAACTAACGCAATTTAAAATCGAAACCTCATGCATATAAATACAAAAGTCGGCCTGGCGCCGCCGCCGGGGTCTCGGCATAAAGTATCATTTCCGATCGCACGCCAATTTGTCCGTTCAGGTAGGCCGCTTATTTATATATTTATTTTGCGGGAAAATTCGGCGAGAAAAGTTACGGGCGGGAAGAAAAATGTGCGGGAACGCGTGCTCCCGAAACGTCATTTGTGAGACTAATAGTTTACTCCGTGTTTTCGGGTGTTTTCGATTTTGCTTATTTTATTACGATCACAGGGGACGCGATTTTAACATTTGACGGGAATTGTATCGATATTTTTTAGGCAAAAGTCAAATACGTACAAAATTCGAGTGGACTCAGTATGGAAGCTTAATAATAATACCTGGGACATTCCACAGAGCACCATCTATTTCCAAAGTAACAAAGTATACTTGTATTATGGGTTATTTAAATATTCTTTGTAATATATACATAATATAAATATTTTACACCCAGAAACGTAGCAAGTAGACATGTTCATGCACACAAATATTTGTCCCGGGCAGGAATCGAACCAGCGACCTTTGGTTCTGCAGTTAGGGTCTCTAACCACTCGGCCATACGGTCAGTGTAGTTAGTCAGTTTGAAGTAATAATTTACAATTAAAATAGAAAATATGCATTTTATTAATTAAGAAACTTACAATAAAATTTTACGATTTGATTGAATAGTTTTGTAAAATGAGAAGTATTAGTACTACTTATACTATCTACTTTATTGTACTTATTACTTTTCATTGAAAACGCTTTTATATTTCATTGTAACTTTATCAGGCCGCATATGAGCAAAATTCACCAACTCAGTTTTAAATTAAGATCTCAGATTGGTGTACAAAATACCTGCAAAATATACAAGTTGAGTTTAATTAAAACAATGAAGGATGCTCGGTTACGCTCGGCGCTGATTTTTGCTTCGACTCTCGTCTATAATACTAAAATAAGTTTCTTGCGGTAACTGTTTATATAAGGCTTGATTGTCTTTGATGTAACTTTAACTATCTGTTATCATGCTCAATTTAGCGAATTCATTTCAAATCTATAAGGCTAAGTGGCCGTGATTCGAATCCGGGCGTGTACCAACGACTTTTTTCTGACTTAAGTACATTAACTATCACTGACTCCGTACCTCGGAGAGCACGTTAAGCAGTCGGTCCCTGTTGCTGTCAATAAATGGCGGTCGTTACAATCCGCTAACCCGCATTGGAGCAGCGTGGTGGATTTAAGGTACAAGCCCCTCATATTGAGGAGAGGCCTAAGCCCCTGCAGTGGGGTACAAAAAGGGCTGATGGAATGGAATGCTCTATTTAGGTAGAGTTGATTAATAAGGAACAAACATAAATGCTAATTATGGCCATAAGAACTTGTAGGGTGTCAAGCGAATGCCATGGGCGGGTTTATCTAGTTTTAATACCAGGGAATCAGGTCTGGTTTACTTAAATTAAAACAGTCTTAATAAGTACATCAAATATCTTACCTCCCCTCAATTCGCAGAGTAGAGTGAAGTTGGCGCCTTCTTCGAGTGGGCCAACTACGCCGGCTACGTCACGTCCCGCCTCGTCGTACAGAAGCAGTTGATGGGGTGGTACTGTTGGGGAAAAATAGAAGTCAACAATGCTCCAGGTTTCACAAATCTCTCGTGGCCTTGTTGAAAAATAAAATTGTCTAATAAAAGCTAATATTTTAATTTCAGTGTGGTGGTCATTTGCCATTCTCCTTTTTTCCTATTTCCATTGGTAATAATTAAGTAAAAAACAAGCAGAATATATCTTGTAGCAAATGCTAATTTTCAATTTGTGAGGTCAAATGACTCGACAGACGTACATTCAGATACATAATAATAAACCCTTTTTCAATTCCACCAGCCCATTATGCCCCACTGCAGCGGCTTAGACTTCTCTCCCAGGGTGAGGGGGCTTGGGTCTTAATCCACCACACTGCTACAGGTTGGTGGACGTTGGTGGTGCAATAAACCCTTAATTGATCCATATGGATCGATATGATAGTGCGTCTTATAGCAAATATTCATAATCTCCTCTTTTGAAATTAAAATAGAATATTAGAACTGCGTGACACTGACAGTAGTTGAGGTTCATAATTATTGTTTTTTTAAAGCGACGCTACAGATGGCACAAAAAATCTACCTGTGACGGCATATCCGGTAAATTTTCAAAAAATTATAAAAATAAAAGTAAACGTCCAAAAAATAAAATATTCAAATTAGTTTCTTAAATTGGTCTATATTTTTAGAAAAAAATAAATAAAAATCATATGTTAAAAAATCTGGCAAAGCCCATTGTATTGTATTGACAACATTACGCGCGCATTTTAATTTTAGTAAGCTAATAACTTACCTGCAAAAGATACGTAAAAGTTGTCTTGTAATTTTGACAACATTAAACGTGCTTATAATTTTTAAGTGTGTGTTCAGTGCTATTTTACTTAGAAATTGTTTATTCAATGACTACAGTTTTTTAGCAAAATTGGTCTAAAAACGGATAGATTACGAAAGTTTTCGAAAAAACGTATGATCGTATGAATCGATACGATGTTAGTTTGCGTTCAAAACTAATATTGATACAATACAAATCATAAACATCTTAAAATACCTTCATCGGCTCATTTTTACCCCACTGCAGGGGCTTGGGCCTCCTTCGGGCGGGAGGGGGGGGGGGGGCTTGGAGCTTAAATGGACCACGCTACTCCATTGCGGGTTGGGGATTGTAACGACCGCCATCTATTGACAGCGTCCGGGACCGACTGCTTAACGTGCTCTCCGAGGCTTTGAGTCAGTGATAGTTATGTACTTAAGTCAGAAAAACTCATTGGTACACGCCCGGATTCGAACCGATTCGAATCGATAGGGCCACCTATGGCCTTATAAATTTGAGACAGGGTCGTTGCGCTTTGGGCTATTACGATACACACTTAAAATACCTAATACAAATGGATGAATGCCCAATAATAACAGGTTTACTATTCGTAATAGCCAAAGTATTATAAAATAAACGCGTATCAGACGAGGGTGGTCTTTGTAAAAATGTAAATTATTATTGGTTTTAGGAATTATACATAAAAACTTTTACATTATTCATCTTCCTTTGGATGTGTGTAAATACATCGTCCTTTTCTATGTTTGGGCGTGATCATAATGTCCTTACATTAATTTCATGCAATCGCAAAGGATAGCAACTCCGAGCAAAAGAGCGCGAAGTTGGGTTATTAAAGAGCATAAAATCCGAATCTAAATTTCCGGAATTTCTGAAATAAATTGAACATCCGTATCCTGAGAATATGGAACTGTAGCCGCTTAATTTCAGTCTGATAATCCTGCACTTTCGATATAATTCAATCGGGGTCGACTACGATCGTAGGTATATATACGGCAGCGGTTTCTGGAATGGTTGTGAACTGAAAATTTCATACAGTTTGAATTAACTTCCATGTGTCACTGATATCCAATTAAAATACTTAATGTTATAGTCTAAGCTTCCGACTTATTTTGTGAACCCCTCATTCTTTTCCCAGGTGAAATATTGTTTTTGCACCATAAAATATATTAATAAACACTACAAAGGAGTGTTGCTCGCACTGCAACAGCGTAGTGGAGTAAGCTCCCTCACCCTAGAGGAGACCTAAGGCCATGAAGTGGGGCATTATAAGCTGGTGGGATGAAATGGAAAGAGGGTTGGCACTTTGAATTCGGTCCAGGCTATTTTTCAACGAAAATTGTTATTTTTTTTCTTTCTTACTCTGCGAGCTAGTGCGACATCTGCCTCTTTTAAAACATATAATACCATTGGTTCTAATTGGAAACGAAATTTGATTTATGTTTGATTGATAGGTTGATAATACAAATACTTATTTATGACTGTAACTTACCAATAACGGACAACCGTATCTGGAAATTCCGCGTCGGCGAATTTTTAAAGTCCACCCTGCAGCGGTACACCCCTTCATCGTCAAGCTGCACAGCATCCACTGCCAGAGACGAAGGTCTTGAAAGAGTAACAAAGTGTGCTCTTCTCCCAAAAGCGAGGGGGTCCGACCAGTGTAGCGCTTTATTGAAACTCCGCCCTCTCACGTCGAAACTGCATTTAAAAAAAAAAACAGAAAAATATTATCACATAGAGGACCCACATTTTATGGGACTTTGTCCCACTTAACAACCATGATGGGCTATAGCCATTATCATGGAAGAACAAAATTGAACTAACAACCCAACATCGATGAGTTATATAGCTGTAACAATAGTGAAACAAAATTGACAGCAGCCTCTAATACAGTAGAGGTAGCATTTCGGTCGTTCCATACAATCACCCAAAGACTACTTTTCTAGTCTTTGATAGGTGTAACAGCTGATGGCGACCATCCACACACACCCGCGCAGCCGCCTTCACATCCGTCAATTTGGCTCACGTTCGATTCGTGATTCAAACTGAGATTGTGTGCACTCCAAAGTGCGGCCTATAGAATTACGAACTGGCAAATCAAAAAGGCCGTTGCGTGAAGGCGGGAGCGAGGATCCACGGACGGCCCTAGCTTTAGAGTCGTCAGCTGTATTGCCCACGCCTCGGTAACGTGGATATCAAAAAGTCGTGTATAACTGTTTGAAGCGAACAATCGATAGATACATCTGTGAAATTCCATGGAGCTTTAGATTTTACGCCTAATGTAAACAAACATTTGGGAAATATAAATGTACCCATAATTTTATACAAAGAAAAAAATAAAAATTATCTACATGAAAAGAGCTTTGTAATGAGTTAAAGCTTATTATATCGATAAGCGGGACAAATTTTTCCGGTTCTCCTTACAGGATATTGACTCAAGTTTTAATTACTACAATAAAGATGCACTGTCACCATAGATGGAGACGAATCAAATTCTAAACTGACGATATACGAAACAATAACGTACATTTCTCTAACCGTTCAAGTACAGCACTATCACTTTCAATCACGAGAATCATCCGGACTGAAAGCTTGTCATCCGGTTTCGGCGTAGTTCGATCACGCTCGGACATTTCCGTAATCCTGTGTCAGACCACCAAAATTCACCCCTGGTGGTCAGTTGACACTCAATTTCTTAACTTACTACCATGGTCTTATTTGGCCACTGGTAGTCAATTCCGAAAACGCTAACGAAAAAACGATAAACGAAAAGGACCACCAGTGGTGAATTTTGGTGGTCAGATGGTCCGGAGCGAATTTAACACCGGATGCGTGGACCAAATGTAACTATACGCCAACGCATCTCTATATGCTAGTGTTATTATTTTAAAGTAGTATTAGCGAAAAACTCAAAACATTCAAAGAAATAAGAACTTAGGTAATTGGTCTACTTGTTATTTGATTGCAGAGGATAATGGTTTTCACATAAGTATAAGCATTGACTTGAATAATAAATTCGCATAATAATATCGCAGTTATATCACACGAACATTGCTATACATACATAGTTACATAGATACTAACTGAATGGATACTATCCGTAACTGTAATGTATTTTAGTCTTTGAGAATAGTTGCTTTAATTAATGAATACATAATGTTCACAGTATCATAATGTCCACCGCGTCTCATTAGTAGAAATTTAAATGATATCCTGACCAAGGAAGGAGTGTTCCCGTAGTTATTCTTTTAAATTTTATTACTTATCAGTTTTCACACAGTTCATATTTTTTTTTATTTGAAACTGTAATTTCGCGTTTGGATGAAAATAAAAACTTTCACTTAAGTAATTGCACTTCGCAAATTAGAATTCTAACTCGAACATAATACACGAAACTTTTGTTACACGAACAAATGTTTTTATACGCGAATTATTTGATGAAGACAAGCATTGAAATCTTTTTAGAAACATCATAGGTACGCACTACTAGGTAAAACACACGCACGAAATCCCTAAAGGACAAAGGTTCCATTGAAGGTCTCGAAGCAAGAAAGCCTAGCGACCTCGTCCGGCGCACTTTGATATGGGTTGCCATCCGTGAAACAAAGACGCCTTAATGTGGCACAGCCTAACAATAAATACGTAAACACAAATGAGTACAAACAAACGCGTGACACACAATATGGGCGCGGACTTACCTCGAGTGAGGAGCTATTCAACGAATTGAATGAATACTATTTCACGCAGATTCGGAACATAGATTAGTACTAGCGACAATATCATCATCAGCCCATTTTATCCCACTGCAGGGGCTTAGGCCTCCCCCAGGGTGAGGAGGGAGTTTGGAGCTTAAATCCACCACGATACTCCACTGCGGGTTGGGGATTGTAACGACCTCCATCTATTGACAGCGTCCGGGACCGACTGCTTAACGTGCTCTCCGAGGCACGAAGTCAAAGATAGTTAATGTAGTCAGAAAAACTCGTTGGTACACGCCCGGATTTGAACCATGGCCCTATGGCCTTATAAATTTGAGACAGGTTCGTATGCTCTGGGCTATCACGACACTAGCGACAACAAATTGTATTATTTTGGCAAAACTATTTTCTTCAGTACCTTCAGTATCAATTTGACCTTAACTCCTTAAAACTCGGACAACCCACATAACGGATAAATATAACTGCGCCACGCACTTGGCTTTAAAATCTTCAATATTTGAAATAGTGCGGTAAACTTCTAATCTATACTAATACTAGCTGACCCGGCAAACGTTGTTTTGCCATATAAATTATTTCAAGAGATTATTTTATTAGAAAAAAATGAATAAGGTATTGTAAGGTGTGTGAGGAAGTGGTATATGAGTGGAAGAGAGATGACGGAATATAAAAATAACAAAATACAAAACATTTGAAAGCTTATTGTGGGAAAGACAGAAGACTGGCATCGCTCTCATCCCTACACAACGTTGTTATGATTGTTAGTGGCCAGTACATACGTGATCAAAAAGGAAATCGTATAGGGAGTGGGAGAAAGGTTATTGTGTGGGAAAGACAGGAGACCGGCTTCGTTCTCATGCCTAAAACTTTTTCAAAAAAAGTATACCTGTCTAACTATGATTTTTTAAAGTTTTCGTGTTTCGACGCGCTTGCATGTAGTTTTTTCTTGTAGCGGTTACTGCTATGGCGCTACGTCATTCGTGCCCATTTACTCGCGGCATCCCCGCGCGCCTATACTAACTTTAATATAATAAGTACATTTATTAAGTAAATATGGGTCTTAAGTGCTGATATCGTAGTTACGCTATTTTGTGACATTCCTATCTTGTGTTTCGTGAAAATATTTTAATAATAAACTATAACTATCCTCTATTTTTTTCTTTTATTATTTTGTTTTGCCCTTACGGGAAAGATGCGTGTTTTTCATGTATGTAAATATCATTTATTATTATGTATGTACAAACTTAGGCGAGCGAGACATCCAGCGAGGGAGGTGGGCGTGGACACATCTGACGTCACCAAACGGTCCGCCGTACAAGTCTCGCGTGGCGCGTGCAGTCGTGCTTTGGTGTAATTTAATTCATTTATAGAAAGACGTTTTAAATTGTAAAGGTGTATTTTCTTAGACAAAAATTTAAGCTCTAGAAAGAAGAACACAAAAAAAAACATTAATATTTTTTCTGTTTATAAGCTCATTGGAAGAGTAAAAGCTCATTTCGCAGTACGGGAACTTATGTGCGCCGTTATTTGGGCTTTTACTATAATACGTGTCGTAACGCGGCTATAATCACGAACGCCAGAGTGATGCCAAAAGATCCCAAACGCGTTGGATATCTACGAATATGCATACAGAACTCGCTACAGGCTCCAACAGTCACTGATAAACTTTTTGATTCCTCTGAATCTGATCTCTGATTTTGTGTAGCGTCAGCATAAACCATATAGTAAATTAATTTGACAGTAGCGTTTGGTTTTAATCATGTTTTAATAGACTCATGTCAGTTCACAGTATCGAAATGACATTACACAATTTTGCGGGGATGAACACCGGCGCGCGGCGAATTTCGAGGGTGGAGATCGGCGCGCGGGGATTTTGCGCACTCGAACTAAAACTCGCCATCGTACACCAGTTAGCTATATTGTGAGTGGTTAGACGATAAACGCAGAAGAGGGCTTCTAGTCAATTCGTAATTACATGGCATAAACGCAATACCGAATTCATCACCAACGCTCATATTTTGATAAAGTTTTTGTAGAACTAATATAATAATATCTGGGACATCCCACACAGCGCCATCTAGTCCCATAGTAACCAAGTATTATGCTTGCATTATGGGGTACTAGACAACTGATATACATATTTCAATATTCTTCTTTTTTTTAATAATAAATACATATATAGATACTTTTACACCCAGACAGGAAACAAATAGACATGTTCATGCACACAAATATTTGTCCCAGGCGGGAATCGAACTCGCGATCTTCGGCTTCGCAGTTAGGGTCACTAACCACTCGGCCAACAGGTCAGTCAACTCAATATGTTATATACATACAATATTCTATTTGAAGACATTATCAGTTATGTTTCAGAGTACGCTTGAATACCTTCGGAAGGCTGGTAATGACATAGGGTCTCCGTTCTACTTTAAGATTAATGACACTTATTTGTCTTAGTGTATTGTTGGGTACGTAATAGGTACTCAAAATTAAAGATTATTATTAAAATTATTCATGGATGCAATATAACTTATTATACAAACCTTATAACAAAATAGTTATATTGTAATTGTTTATTATACATAGAGTAAATTAATCTGTCAGCAGCGTTTGGTTTTAATAGTCATAAATATCACTTCCCAATTTCGAAAATGTCAAAGGGAATTGCGCGGGGGTGAGGATCAGCGTGCGAGAACCTCGCGGACCGAAACTGGCCATATTGCACCAGCTAGCTACAGTATTAGTAGTTAGACGGTAAACGCAGAAGAGGGCTTCTAGTCAATTCGTATTTTTATATTATTATATAACAAAACTATTTCCAGTTCTATATTTTTTTTAAGGTTTGATTTCGGCAACATTAAAACCAATGTTTCCTGTTCACCAAGGAAAATACTGTAAAAAAAACACTGTGCTTTTAATACAATTTTAGTTAATAACTGCAATATTTTCTGTCAAAAATGCAGTGTTTTCAATCATGGGTTTTTAGGTATTTATGTGACATAATTTAAAAAAATATACATTAAAAAAAATTTTTTTTTTTAATCATCATCGTTTCCGCTGCTGACGTTCAATTCTTGGAAAGCCTTCCTCTAAGTTATACTCAACCATAGATGTAAATGTTCCTCAACACATTAAAAACTAAGTTTAATAAAGTGAGTTGCAAGAAGGTTGACTAAAGTCGATGACGGCTTAAACACCAATAACAAATCATACGACAATATTAACTTAAATTTTGTATACACATTATCACACATTATATGTAATTCTTCCAGCAGTCAAACTGTTGAAACAGTTTTGCAGGGTATTGTAGTACGTTATTGTATTATATGCTTAATAAATAAATAAAATAAATAAATAATAAATTCGTTTTTAAAATTCTAATTCAAGAGATTGTGATTGGTTATCGGTTTCCTTAAGTAGTCATCAACGTTAAGTACACTTCTTGCAAATCTCCGTTACGTTAATCACTATTACTTCAATTAGTCTTTTCCTTCGATAGCTTGAAGTAAATAAATACAATATATATTTTTGAGATGGGATGAAATTACATGTTTACACGGAAGTTGCATAGTTGTGTGCACAAACTGTAATTAGACAGTAAAGTAAACGTGTTTTACGAGAACACTTATTACTCAGTCAATCAATATTGCTCGCCCGAACGAGCCGCATATTTCGATCGATAGGCTAAGGTTGCCCAATTTTTAAGCGACTTCAAAAAAGAAGGAGGTTACTCAATTCGACCGTATATATGTTTTTTTTTTTATGTGTTTTCAGGGATGACTTCGTTGTTTATGAACCGAATTGGATGATTTTTTTTTGTAGAAGGGGGATATCTCCGGAGTGGTACCATGACAAGGAAACCAGGATCTGATGATGGCATCCCAGAGAAATCGAGGGCAACCTTCGAAAATCGTATTTTAAGTATTTTGATAAAGTACTACTACTAGTACTATTTAATGATGGTCGGGAGTCGATCTGATGATGGAGCTGAAAGACAGTCGAGGGAACTCCTCAACGACTTACAGCAATTACCTGGTGTTTGGACTTGATTCATTTCTATTCATGAGATCTTTGCACCCATATGGATTATAAGTGCCATTACAGGTCTGATGATGGAGACCATACACAATCGAGGGAACTCCGCAACGATTTACAGCAATTACCTGGTGTTTGGACTTAATTCATTTCTATTAATGAGAACTTTGCACCCATAAGGGTTAAAAATACCATTACAGGTCTGATGATGGAGACCATACACAAGCGAGGGAACTCCTTAACGATTTACAGCAATCACCTGGTGTTTGGACTTAATTCATTTCTATTGAAGAGAACTTTGCACTCATATGGGTTATTAGTGCCATTACAGGTCTGATGATGAAGACCATAAACAGTTGAGGGAATTCCTCAACGATTTACAGCAGTTACCTTTTGTTGGGCTTCCTTCATACCGTTGAATATGCCAAAATGTTCAGTTCGCACAAAAATAATAATTAAGATTGAAGTTTTGCATAGGAATACCACTGCCTACTAGGCATGCTGATGCGTCAATTTGACACTGAATTTATGTTGCGTAATCGCGGTGCTGTCTCATTAGAGTAGCGCGTTTAGTAGCCCCATTTATACTAAATACAAATAAGTTACAGAAGCGTTCAACTAAAAATTGAAAAATAAAATAATTAAAAAAATAAAATAAAAACTGACTTCAAAAACATAAACTAAAAAGTTAAAAATAAAATTTTCACTTTAAAGAAAGGAGCATTAACAGGCGGCATATAGTTAATGAAGTCGGTGCCTACTCACTCAGACACTTTAAATTGTGTTCTATATTTATTATAGTTATAAATATATCATTGTTGTAATTGTTATTACCTGGTAAGTACCCATTTAAAGTGTCTGAGTGAGTAGGCACCGACTTCATTAACTATATGCCGCCTGTTAATGCTCCTTTCTTTAAAGTGAAATTTTTATTTTTTACTTTTTAGTTTATGTTTTTGAAGTCGGCTTTTATTTTTTTTTTTTTTTTCAGAGTAAAATATTCCATCTTAACATTATAATAAATTATAAAAAAATAAGAAACGAATACTTACAAGCGTCGTTCTAGCATCCTCTTACGTTCGAATACGATGCGCGCAATATTACAAAGAAATATATCCCAGTCGAATCCGCCAACCCGCATTGGAGAAACGTGGTGGATTTAAGCTCCAATCCTCCTCACCCTGGGGGGAGGTCTAAGTCCCTGCAGTGGGGTATAAAAAGGGCTGATGGAATGGCATATCCCAGTCGGGTGCAGTAAAGTCAAAAGGATTGATTATTTCTATTGCTCACACTAATAGGAAGTTATTAATAGCTGTGTCCGCGAAGACAGCAACGTCAGGAGCCTCCTCACGTGTTCCATCTACCATACGCCTCGTGAGGCACATGGATTCTCAAAAATTTACAATGTGAATCGATACAGTCCATTTTGTTTCTCGATAGTTTAATAAAAAGGCTTTAAAAGATGTACGTCTTTTCTCAGCTGTAAGGAGTCATACCCCAAGCAGCCCAAAAGAAAACTCTTAGCATACCTACACGGTAGGATAGTATTTTACATTTGTACAAAAAATTTAAAAAAAAAATTTAAAAGCAGAAATTTTCATTCAGTGATTGCGTAGGTAATTAGTGGTGGGTATGAAAAGTCGATTTATTTTTTGGCGAAATGTTATTCCCGGATTTTGTTAATACGTGAATATCAGGAAAAATACAGTTCATTGAGAAGAGCATAGAATATAGTACCTATGCACTAGTGAAAATTTTCGTATTGCATGTATTGACACTGGTGCAATCCAAGGGTGCAACCCGCACAATCGACTGACCGGTTAACTGAGTGATAGCGACCCTAACTGCGAAGCCAAGGGTTGCGGCTTTGATTCCCGCCCGGTATAAATATTTGTGTGCATAAACATATGTATTTATTTCTTCCGTGTCTGGGTGGAAAAGTATCTATATTTGTATACTCATAAAGAATATTGAAGTATGTATAACAGTTGTCTAGTATCCATAATACAAGCATAATACTTGCTTATTTTGGGACTAGATAGCACTGTGGGTGATGTCCCGGATATTATTATTATTGTTAATGTACAGATTACGGAACAAGCAAAATATTTACTTGTACTTCGAAATATTCTCGATAATTTATAACACATTTCTAATCATATTTTAAGCAAGCGAAAACCACGTTGAATCCAATATACAATAACAAATAACATTTTGTACCTATATCAGACTGGCTGGGTCTGCAAGCAAACTCGGTTCGTTACGCCACAACCATGCTAACGAAGCGTTCGATCGAAGACGTTCGTTTCAATCTATCTTTTATCACGTGTGACTAAACACTAAATTTATTACACACACTTCATGGACATGGACTTCACGAAGTTGGTCCTTTCAAGTTTTTTAAGCACTTAAATAAAAACCAACCGCCAAGTGCGAGGCGGACTCACGCACCGAGTTACCTATCTGTACCACAACACAAATTAATTTTTGTGGTGTATTTACCAAAAATATGTAAGTGTGTAACCGCAAAAAAATATTTTTCGTATACAACAAAACGAATCAAAGATTTTGGGACTTTTTCCTTCAATTACTTGTATTCTTGATCATTGCTTTTTGCCATTAAAGATTTTAAGTAAATGGGAATTAAATTTTTGATAAGTTTGTGTAAGTATGGCAAAAGAGTTAAAATGTATATAATTTGACCTGATCGTCCCGTTAACTGAATCGTCCAAGGAAGGAACCGCCACGTTGTGTAGGTATAGGTACGCAGTTTGCCGCATTCGCTGTCTTCGTCGTAGTTTTCTCCGCTTTTAAATTGTTCTGTATACACGAACTTTTACTACATATTGTTTGTAACCCGCTGATAAATATGCTTATAGTTTGTAAACTTCACAACCGCTTACTTTTAATTATTTCTCGACCGCAATATGTCCGCACTGCATTTAGCACCAAACCCGACCAAGTACGCTGTACGACCAAGTAGTATAGTAACACTACACTAACACAACTATGGACATTGGACGCGACGCGACTAATCAACGTAGACATCCGCTTTTTGAATTTCGAATCTTGGCCGGCTGAGCCAATCACATGTCTTCACTTCGCCGGCCATCGGCGCTGACTTTTGGTTGTATTGTGAGGTCAAATCAGCGTCCGTCATAATATATTCGGGATGTTAAAGTAAATGAGAGGAATGCGTGAATAGTTTGTACCTATAAAATATGTGACATAAATGGCAGTAAATAGTTCCAGAAAAATCACTGGCTTCGGGCTTCGGCTACGATCGTCAAACATCGACTATACTCGTTTTTATCACATATTATAAAGACAAATAAACAAAGGGTGGTATTTAATTATTAGCCTTATTACGAATACATAAAGTTCAATTTTATTTCATTGTTTGTGCGGACGCAGTACATTGCTTTAATAGTCTTTAAATATACATATAAGTATTTAAAGGAAACTAATAAAGTAATTTTCTTTCATATTTATTATCAGTTAAATTATTTCGCATGTACAGAAAAATAGTTAGAGTATATTGGAACAAACTAATCATAAATCGAACTAACAATGAAAGTAAAAAAAGGAACCATATAGGTGTACCTAACTTAAGGTGTAAGCATTTTGAAATATGTTTAGAACGTAAATTATATAAAACATAAAATTAAAATACTAAAAAAAAACATTCCAACTATTCACTTTTAATATGTTCGACGTCCACATGGAAATTAAGATTCTTATTGGAATAGGTCATTGACATAAATCGATTAGGTAGGTATTTGTTCGCGCCACGATGATGCTCGTTGTTTTTCTGGGCCTTCTGTATGAATTTTTGATTGTAGATCGATAACGCTAGGCTATTTTGAGGTCATAATTTTCTAAAATTCTAAAGTTGCTTATTTCTTGCTTCTTATTCAGTCGTACCTACTTATAAAGCTTATTATTGTGTTTCGTGTCACATCTGTCACTTGCATATTCTGCAAAACTGTCGAAATTTGATCTAAAGTATGAAATATTAATATAACTAGGATAGCCTGCGGAGTATATGAAACTATTATGCGAAACATAGACAAACTTTAATATTTTACGACTTAGCCAAGTGGATAGCGTCCCTGCTTACGAAGCTGGAGGTACCGGGTTCGGATTCCAGGTCGGGTCAGTATTTCTATGATGAATTTTGATACTGGTACCTGGTCTTAATGTATGTGGTGCCTTCGCTAGGTGCTTAAAATACAAGCTAATGCTTAATTTGGGGCCTAGACGTTGTTGTGATGTAGGTATTTGTTATTATTATTATTAATAATAAATAAAAAAAATTATAGTATTTTTAAAATCTCTAAATCTAGCGCTATGGGTCTATTTGCGTTAACTTAGTTGTTTGAATTTATCACATCCATCGATATAAATGATCACACCTTAAAAGGACCGCATACTTTAATATTGTGCATATCCTTTAATGAAGTGCATATCCCTTACCCCTACCCGTTCCTGAGAAAAAGGGTTTTGACAATAGTCTTGACTATAAGGGTTCCTTTTGTTTTCTTGAAGTACGTAACCCTAAAAATATCCGCATTTAATGATATACTAAAAACATTACTCGCTAGTAACACAAAACGACAAGGAAGCTTATTATTCGGGCCGCTACACGACGAAAACCCGCAATTTCAATATTTACTTTTTCTATCCCACCCCAAGAAAGTGTACGAAGAACGGAAAATATTATTTGGCATTATTTTTGTTTGTAACAGTGATTGAAAGCGTCTGCCGAAATCCCTAGGGTACATCGGCAACTCTGAATTCTATATTACCTATAGTTATATAATAAAATTACAATAAATATATAATTTTAACATTATATGTATATATATAAATTGAAATTTTTATCACCATGCTTTTAATATTACGATCTTTAGTGAAAATAATAAAACACGAGTTTTTTCTCTTAGAGTCACTCAGTACAAAAATATTGACAAAGTTTTGGAATTACCGTCGAGATGCGAAGGTAATTAATAATTGTGTCGATCGGCGGCCGCCGGCGGAATACTTTTCTCCTCTACTTTTCTCATTTATATTTAAGTTAGTAACCACGCTGTATCGATAATTCCTTATCAATAAAAATGCTTAGAATAAATTTCGCTGGTAATAAAAAAACAACTTGATATATATTATGCTATATTTTTACAGACTTTTTGTTCTAGTCAGGTATTCTAAGGCTTGTATTATATCTTTTTAGGGTTCCATAACCAGGGGGTATCAACGGGAACCCTATTACTAAGGCACCGCTGTCCGTCCGTCCGTCCGTCCATTTGTCTGCAATAAGGCTGTATCGTCTCAACCGTAATAGGTATACACTTGAAATCACAGAGCGTTTAATATTATAGTCGCTATAACAACAAAAATTAAAAATGAAATAAAGTCAATAATTAAAGGGGACCCCTTTAATTTTTACTTTATTTCATTTTTATTTTTAAGTCCTGTATACAAGAAACGTGGTTTTTTTAGCGTTTTTGATGATTGGTAATTGTGAAGTCAATGCTCTCCCTCATTCGCCATACTCACCAGACCTTGCACCTACCGACTATTACTTTTTTCAAAATTTTGACAACTTTTTAACGGGAAAAAATTCAATTCCAGAGGGACAGTACAAATGCCTTTGAATAGTTTGTTGCCTCCCGTCCAGTAGATTTTTACAAGAAGGGCATCAATAAACTGTCACTGCGTTGGTAAAGATGCATCGATTGCACGGGTGATTACTTTGAATAACAGAAATAAGAATGTTGGAAAAAAAATACTTTAACTTATTTCATACAAAACGGCAACTTCATATGATAAGACCTAATATTTAAAATGGATCTTCAAGATGTATATAGAGTATATACATATATTATATGTATAATCTATATAAATTAAAGGTTTGAAAAAAAAACTTATGACGCTAAAATATTAAGTTTCAGAATTTTCTATAGAAATTTTCATGACGTTCTGAAGCATCGCGGCGCTTTAGCGATCCAGGTGGGTACAACTGTAATTAACGCTGGCGATGTTAATTTTTAACTAAATATTTAAAATATTTTTAAATACAAAATTAATTTAAAGTTTGGTAGATACATGTCTATTATAACAATGTACACTAGTAGACACTTTGATGTTGTATTTCATTTGAAAACACTATCCCATATCATCAACCCATCAATGCCTTACTGCAGGGGCTTAGGCGTCCCCTCGTGATGAAGGGGCTTGGAGCTTAATCCGCCACACAGTTTCAGTGTGGGCTGTTGGATTTTAACGACTGCCATCTGTTGATAGCAACCGGGACCGACGGCTCAACGTGCTTTCCAGGACACAAAGTCAGTGATAGTCAGTCAGTGATGATTCATTGGTATATGCCCTGGACCAACTCGGCTATCACAATATGATTGATGTCACAATAAATTGGTTTAATTAGTCATTTTGAAAATTAAATGTAAGTTGTAGAATAACATGTGATAACCAAAAAGATTTTTCCACGGTCAAATTCTAAATATTTTATCATCAGTAATTTTTTTAACGTGTAGTGGGAGTTACAGAAACTGGGAGCGGCTACGATCGGATAAACCGCGGCACCGCACGCATCCGCCACGCCACACGACCGCGCCGTTCCGAGTCCAACTGTTTTGTTTGTATAAATATATTGTGTTTCTTTTAGCATACATCATCTCTAACTCGTAAAAGAGTACATTGACATAATTTCGTATTATACGATAACTCCCTGCAAGTTTTTCGAGACGTCACCCTGACCTAACGCCGAAGAGTACAAACACGCAATTAGATAGCAGAATTACCCAAGAGAACAATACATACCGCATGGTATTATCGAGTGAAAATATCCAAAGTAACACTGACTCACTGATTCGGTTGGGATTTGACCCTTTATGTTCTTCAGTGCTAGTTAAACTACCTCTTGTTTATTTTTAATCAACTGGATGTTAAGTATTTTTATATATTTAAGTTGCGTCAATTATTAATCAAAAGATTTCTATGCGAATTGATGACGTGAAAAGGTTATTCTTTACTCAAAGAGAGCAAACGGAACAAATAATTTAAAAAAAAAATGAAAACGAAGTATTTATGAGCGAGGATGGGAGTAATTGAACTGCAAAATATCCTTTTCTTCTTTCTTTCATTGTTTCAGAAACTTTTTTAATAAAATGAAGAATCCACTACGAATAGAACATCAGCAAAACGAGTTGACAATTATCTCATCATCATCAGGAACCTGTTGTAAAAGTAATCTCTTAATTGACGGTCGAAACATAATAAACAAATCCAGGGTGGATAGTACGAACAGTATCGCTTCGTATCGTAAATAGTACCAAAAACTGAAGTTAGGTCCAATGTCAACTTAGTCGCACTTGTAACGCCATACTTGAAGTACTTGAAATAAAGTGTTTGAGTGAGTAGGCACCGACTTCATTAACTATATGCCGCCTGTTAATGCTCCTTTCTTTAAAGTGAATTTTTTTTTTAACTTTTTAGTTTATGTTTTTGAAGTCGGTTTTTATTTATTTTTTTTTTAAATTATTTTATTTTTTAATTTTTAGTTGAACGCATCCATAACTTATTTGCATTTAGTATAAATGGAACTTCTAAACGCGTTACTCAAATGAGACAGCGATGCGATTACGCAACTTCAATTCAGTGTCAAATTGACACATCAGCATGCCTAGTAGGTAGTGGTATACCTATGTAAAACTTCAATCTTAATTATCAAGTATTATTTTTGTGCGAACTGAACATTTTGGCATATTGAACCTTATGAAGTAAGCCCAACAAAAGGTAACTGCTGTAAATCGTTGAGGAATTCCCTCGACTGTTTATGGTCTTCATCATCAGACCTGTAATGGCACTTATAACACATATGAGTGCAAAGTTCTCATCAATAGAAATGAATTAAGTCCAAACACCAGGTAATTGCTGTAAATCGTTAAGGAGTTCCTTCGATTGTGTATGGTCTCCATCATCAGACCTGTAAGGGTACTTATAACCCATATGGGTGCAAAGTTCTCATCAATAGAAATGAATTAAGTTCAAACACCAGGTTATTGCTGTAAATCGTTGAAGAGTTCCCTCGACTGTTTTTCAGCTCTATCATCAGATCGACTCCCGACCTTCATTAAATAGTACTAGTAGTAGTACATAGGATACTTTAAAATACTATTTACGAAGGTTGCCCTCGATTCCTCTGGGATGCCATAATCAGATCCTGGTTTCTTTATCATGGTACCACTCCTGGGATATCTCCTTTCCACGAAAAAAAAATCATCCAATTTGGTTCATAAACAACGAAGTTATCCCTGAACACACATTAAAAAAAAAAAAACATATAGACGGTCGAATTGAGAAACCTCCTTTTTTGAAATCGTTTAAAAAATTCTCCAAGTAAGATGAACTTACATTATATTTAAATCGAATTCAGTCCAATCCACATGTTCAACGCAACAAGCTGATACGACACTACGACCGAAAAAAACATAATGGCTTATAAGCTCTGCTACCCGTGCGTATGAGTGCTAGCCAGTGTATGAGTGGTTAGATGGTAAACGCAGAAGAGGGCTTCAAGTCAATTCGTACTTTTATGGTATAAGTGCATTTCTTTAATGTTTCGGTTGAAATATAGACTACTTTCATAAACTCATAAGAAATAAAATATCTTGAATATCAGTCGCTTGTCGTGTTACATATTTCCAAATACATTTTAAGACAAGTAAATAAATAACACTAACCGAATTCTGAAGCACAAATCGATCTAGCCAAGGGAATTAATATCCGTTTGAATTTCAACTAACTGTCACTGTAATATATCCTCACCTCAAATGTATTTCGGAGTCTCGAATTTCAGGAACGTTAGGCGATTATCATCTCAAAGCTTGCCTCCGCAAATAGTGATTACTCTGTTTTCACGTGGTAATTATAGAGCTTTTACTAATGTTGTCGTTTCTATAAATTTCAATAAATTAATTCAACAGGTTATTTCTGAAAAATTTATATATTATGTACTCGTTATATTAAATACTATGTATGCCCAGAGCAATGCAAACTAATATAATAAAGCTGAAAACTTGTTTGTTTGTTTGAACGCGCTAATCTCTGGAACTACAAGTCGGATTTGAAATAGTAGATTGTTACCCAAGGGGTGAAAGAGACCTATTTAGGCACGAGATGGCTTGGCACACTAGCGTAGCAAGGGCGCTAATAGTTCGAGTGCCTTAATAAGTCTTTCACCCGAGGTACAGTTCCTTCCAACCTTTATGGCGGATGTGAATATAGGCACAAGTCGCGTCGCAGTAACCAGTTTTAGGTGTAGCGGGACGCAGTGGAGCGAAGGGCATATGACTGAACCTGCGCAAGCATGCTTAAAGCGTTGTATTCCGATCCGCCATAAAGTTTGATTGGAACTATAAACATTCTGCTTTTCAATACGAAAATGAAGAAATTTAAAAAAAAAACGTTTGACCCTGCAGGCCATCCCTAAAACTTCCCGCTATTTTCGAGATCAAAGCGCTCGAAAATATCCCTATTAGAAAGTTTGAAAGCTATATTGCTCAAGCTCAAAATATGGTTCATGGTTTTTTCTTCACAATATTTACTTTCTGAGCTCTCCAAGCTCAAAATTAGAATTTCTATTTTAGAGTTCTTCGAGCTCAAAAACCAAGGACATATGCAAAGAAAACGTTATTGTGGAAATTTTTGAACTGCCATATCTTTTGGATGCTTCTTTTGATTTCAAGGCAATTTACGGCATAGCGCGCCTCGATAATCGATTCCACAAAAATTAACTACGCTCCTGGGAGCGTAGTAATTTTTTTTTCTTTTTTTTTATTTAATTCATCATGATAATTACCCTGTGTCACTGTGTCTCTCTACTGCAGGATATAAGCCTCTCCCAAGGCTCGCCACCACACACGGTCCTCTGCCTTTCGTATTCAACTACCCTTGGTATGATGCTTCAGGTCATCTGTCCACCTGGCCGGGGGGCGTCCAGTGCTTTGCTTCCCGGCACGTGGCCTCCACCCGAGAACTCTACCCGATCGGTTATCCGTTCTAGGGCAAATGTGACCGGCCCATTGTCACTTCAGCTTGCTGATCGATTCGGCTATGTCGACTACTTTGGTTCTTTGACAGATTTCAATTATCCTGATTCTTAATTAATTTAGATTAGTTTATAATTTCCTGGTACGTACGAATATTTTGAGGAATGTTTAATATTATTTAAATATTATCATAATTAAGACAGTTAAATACATCGTTTCCTATATAAAGAGCATCCTTAAAAACTGTTATGGTAAATTAAATATTTTAAATAGAAAATTTTGCACTTTCCACCTCATGGTAGGCACGAAATAAATTCGTGATGTAATATCATCTTTAAGTCAGAAGGGACCCTTTTTCTGGGATAAAAAGTAGCCTATATCACTCTCCTGTTTATAAACTATATCTATGCAAAAAATTATAGTGGTTCCGATACAATTGTGTAGTCCACGCGAGCGGAGCCGCGGGCGAAAATCTAGTTTTAAAATAAAATATAAGCCATGTTACTCACTGATAAAGTAGCTTTCTACATAGGTGAAAGAATTTTTAAAATTAGTTAAGTAGTTTTTCAGTTTATCCGTAACAAACAAAAAATCAAATCTTTCCTTTTTATTATAATATTAGCATAGATGAGTATAGATAAACGCTGCCGAATAAAAAGTAAAGATTTTACTGCAAATGAAAAAACAGACCTATTCAAAAGCATCCTCCAAAGTTGAGCCACGATGCACGGGTGAAGTATTTTCCGATCGCGAAAATCTACATGCGAAATAAGCTGAAAATGCGAAAATATTTACAATAGATTTTCTCGATAGAACTCACTATGAAAATCAAACTAAAGCGTAAGAGAAAATCTACCACGTACCATTTGAGAGTTAACGAAGTGGAACAAGCAGGGCCTATTTGAATAATGCTATTTACACACGGTACGAACGCGTACAGAATCCTTCGGAAGCTTTTTCAGATTCAACAAAACAATCGAGAAACCCCCTTGTATGTTTGTCTAGTGTGATGACACACATATACAGGTGATTTTTTATTATCTAGCAAACTTTAATATTATACTCTAAGATTATAATCTTTGGTAGAAATAAGAAAGCTCATGTTTTTAGGGTTGCGTAGACAAATGACAAAAAAATAGAAGCCTTATAATTATGTCCTGTCCGTTTCTCTGTCCGTCTGTCACAACCATTATAGTCGGATACTAGTGGCACTAAATGAAATTCGGAAGGGAGAACCGCTAATCAATGACGCAATGAAATTTTAAAAAAATTTGGGAGTAGGTCGCCATAGGTACAATGTAACAGATAGACGAAAAACAAATATCCAGCGGATATGACTATGGACCTACATATAGATAGGATCTTAAAAATCAAATAGCGGTTATTAAATTACTTTTTTTTAAGTTAATAATAGTAGATATGTTGCCCTGAAGTCCAAAAAAGTATGATTTAACTTTTCGACTACTTATGTGGTGGAAAATTTTGAACAAATTCAACTTAGTATAATTTGAAAAATACTTTCAATGAAAATTCGTTGGTCTAATTTATGATTTGTAGCTAGTTATGAGCTAACCTATCAGCCCTCCAAGGGATAATATTTACATGTTAAGTCCACGCAGGCGGAGCCGCTGGCGAAAGCTAATCGTGAAATTTCCGCACGCTTTCACTTCAATGTTAAATTGTTGTGAATACATTCCAAAAAATCAAGGTAATTGAATACAATCGAGGAAAATTATTGTATTATAAAACCGGCTGTTATTCAATAGAAATTCATAAATTAAAATTGTTCAATAGAAATTCATAAATTAAAATTGTTCCAGGTGAAAATTGAAAATGTCGAAAAACCGTACATCAACCATTGATTTTTAGATTTGAAAGGACGTAGTCACGTTAAAAGTAGTCTATAAATTCGCATAGTGGTCCAATGTAGTTTAGTCAAGCGAGATTAGGTGGCCACAACCATAATTAATTATACCAATAATAATACATGCGATGTCCCCCACAGCGCCATCTAGTTTCAAACTAAGCAAAGTTTCTATTATATTATGGGTACTAAACAACTGATAAACATACTTAAATAACAGACCAAAAATCAGGAGATTTTTTTTATGGCGTGTTATTTGGAAAATATGTTTAGATATGAATCACATACCGAATAAATTGAATATTTTTCGATCTTACCTACATATAAACTGGTTTTTTAATTAAAAAAATTATGAATGCAATTACTTTAACATCCATCTCACAAATTTTACACCCAGACACGGAACAAATAGACATTTAAACACACAAATAAACAATAGACATTTTTTACCAGTGGTTACATAATAATTTATTGATTGATATTCGTACAAATAAAACAAAATTACAAAATATTATACGAAAAGTGTACATACGAAATTCATTAAAAAATTTCTAAAAGTTTTAAGAATAAGTACGTAAATATGTACCATGACAATTGTAAGACTCTGGCAAACGGATGATCCGTTTATTTTCTTCTTTTAACCCTTTCTCAGTTGTCATCACTCAACTGAATCAAATCTACTTCTACTGACCATATGATAAACAAGTTCTTTAATGGAGACTAAGGTTTGGAAAACGTACTGTAGAACCCCGTCCAGGAGGACAAATGACGTGAAAAATTGGTGCGGAAGGCGGAAAACCGTGTGAGAACCGTATGCCAGCTACAGTTCCAATCAAGCTTTATGGCGGATGTGAACATAGGCGCAAGTCGCGTCGCAGTAACCAGTTTTAGGTGTAACGGGACGCAGTGGAGCGAAGGGTACCTATATGACTTAGTTTGAGGCGAACTAAAAAACAGTAAAAGGCCCATGATGATAGCTGAGAACCACGAAATTGCGCCAATTATATATTTGACGATTCACACGTTCTTGCCTTCTAGAATGATCCCATCAAGAAATATTCATCGTAAACGATTCATTTGTCACTCCTTTGAAGCTAATCAGTAAGGGGAAGGTGTTTTGTAAAATGTATTGTTAGCGTTTGTAATAAACTAATAATAATAATAATAAACTCCCTGGTACGACTACGAATTATTTTTTGTGAATTATCGGTCAGAAGTTTCTGATTATAATACTTGAATATTTTTTTCAATATTTCTCTTTTAAAACATAGCACCCCGCCGGTCAAATACCTGAAAGTAACACTAATAAACCATACGTTATTTATTTAGAAGTTTAACTAGCTTTGCCCATAAATGACCTAAATACAACTTTTTGTAAGCTTGGGGCTTCGGCGACCACTTTTAACTAAGTTCGTCGACGTAACACGTCTTTAATACGCAAATTCAATTTAAATCGCATCCACAAAGCGGTACTTATAATTTCTATGTCGTAGGATATTCAGAAAAAAACGGATTGTTGCGAAACTTCTCCGATGTTTATTAAAATCAACAGCAGCAACAGGAAACCAACAGCTGTAATATTTTAGAATAACAATCAATTTAATTTCGGATAGTCAATAAAAGGTTCTCAAATCTAAAAAAACTCTATGGAAATAGGTACACTACAAACTGAAACAATCGTATTATGAATCGTATAAGCTGGTCACCACCGGTTGTTAGTGGTAGAATGCCCGTTAGCAAGTATTTCATCGCGAAAACGCCGAATTATGCATTGAAATGTTATAAAAACACGTTGATAAACAAAAACCAACGTCGAGTGGCGTAGCTTTTTATGTGTAAGTATGAAATTGTGTGGACGCTTCCCCTCAACCTCCCCGGCAAACGCGTCTCACACCCCCGCTGAATGGAACGCTCCTTCCCGTACAGTAATTGCCATGAGATATGAACCCTCTACTGTTCCCTTTCCAAAAACGGCGGGAATTTTATGTTTAGAATATTAAATATATGTATTATTTCTAAACCCTAGGTTATTTTAAGAAACAGATTTAAATATTTTATTTCAATGAATACAGATCAAATAAATATTTAAAATTTTTAGAACGAAGACATCACCATAATGGGCTGAATATCTGAGCTTTATAATTATTTTGCATAGGTAAAAGTACGAATTGGCTAGAAACCCTCCTTTGCGTTCACCGTCTAACCACTCATACTTTAGGTAGCTGATGCAAGTTGGCGAGTTTCAGTCCGCGAGGTCCCTGCTTCACTCCTGCCAAATTGCGTTTGACATTTTCGATGCTATGAAGTGACATTTATGACTCAATTAAACCTTAAAATCAAACGCTGCTGTCAAATTTATTTAAAACAATTTCAACGGGAGATGTTATACTGAATCTGTACTGAATATCTTTGAGTCGTGCTCAGAACAATTACTAAAGTTATAGAAGGAATGTAATAATAATAATAATAACACAAGGGACTTCCCACACAGCGTCATCTAGTCTTAAAGTAAGCAAGTATTATGTTTGTGTTATGGGTTACTAGACAACTGATATGCATACTTAAATATTATTTATAATATATGCATATATTAATATTTTGGCGAAGACACCACACACGTATAACAACCAAGACCCGGTACCAGTACCAATATTCATCATATTAATACTGACCCGACCTGGGATTCGAACCCGGGACCTCCAGCTTCGTAGACAGGGTCTAACCCACTAGGCTAAGCGGTCGTCAATTTCACATATGTTTAACTTGTTTTAACATGTAGAATAAAGCATTAGAAAAAAAAAGATAGCTGATACAAAATCATTACTGCTTATGATCAGAACGTAGCTCCCAAATTCATTTCAATTTATGTCTATGATTTCAATTTATTTAAAGGATGGAGGTAAATTCAAATAATTTGATGCAAACGTCCGTCTTACTAGTCAGAGTAATGTTATTGAGAAGGAGGTACAATCAGGTTGAAGCAAACCGTCATGTATATACTTCCATCTTTTTCACTCACACTGAAATTCACTATATGGAAAACATGTGGAAAATGAAACAAATATATGTAAATACAGAAATACCTTCTATAACTTTACTAATTGTTCTATGCGTCTATAACATTTTTTTATTTATTGACAAAATAAGTTGCATTTAAAGTCAGCCAGCCTATCATTTATTTAAAATATTTATAAACTTAGATTTTTTAGATTTTTACTCTAGTTCATTTTAATAAAATGCCTCGAAATCATTTTCGAATTAGCATCTCTTTGTATATACTTTATATTCTTAATTGCACTTCGTGAATCTAAATGTATGGTGATGCTTGTGACTTTTTCGTATTATAAGCTCGTGTTTAGAAACAAACTTTCACAATATAGTTTGTTTAAGTAGTTTTAATTATTCCTCACTAATTTTAATTGTCGTATCTATCGTCGTTGCCTAGGATTTTCTAGTTTCACAGCAGTATTTTGATATTGTTGTTAAACTGAAGCAACCTGTATCTATTTTTCTATAGCTAGCCACATTATCTCGTTAAACTCAATGTCAAGGTTTTTTGAGTTTTATGAAATTTGAGTAGTGATTCCGACGCTTAGCACGAAAAAAATAGTTGGACAAAAATCCGTCACAGCCCAATTTTCGATAATTTATGCTTTGACGTTATTTACAAGTACTAATATTTTTTAGTGATATAGGTTTTAGTTAACCGTTTACTCTCTCTTTTCTTAAGACTTTGAATATTTTTTATTAAACCTACTAACTACCGAAAGAAAGTTGAAATTAGTGCAATATACATAAGTATTCAAATACTCAGAGAATTTTCCTTCGCTTATAAATGCTTAATGTTTTCACCTTTTGTTCTCGTTATCACTAAGCGTACCTGTATTAGTGGTTTGTAGGGTTCCGTACCCAAAGGGTACCAATGGGAACCCTATTAGTAAGGCATCGCTGCACGTCCGTCCGTCTGTCACAGGCATTGGTCACAGTGCTGTATCGTCTGAACCGTAATAGGTAGACACTTAAAATTTTCCCAGTGTACGACAATGGTCGCTATAACAACGAATAATAAAAATAAAATAAATTTAAAAATTAAAGGGGGTATCATACAAAAAACCTGTGTTATATATTGTACGGTGGTACGGAACCACAGACAAGTCAACCTTATAGACCACGCTTTGACAGGGAGTAGCATTCGCCAAGGCTATGTAGTGACACTACATAACTACGTCTCTTGTGAGCGGTCAGTTGGAAGCACGTCGGAAGCCATTAAATTGTCAATTTTGAACGAGCCAATGAAAACTAGCCGACCTCTCCCCGCACCCCGCCACTTTTTGGCGATTTCGTTTTCGTACTGACGTTTACTAAAGCGTGGTCTATAGGTTGACTGGTCTGTGTACGGAACCCTTCGTGTGTGAGTCCGACTCGCACTTAGCCGGTTTTTTTATTCTCACACAATGGTACAGGTATCATACGAAAATTGATTTTTACACGTCAGTTTGACAACTCTGTGAAAGTTTATTTTCCTTATAATTGACCATGTCAATCCGTTGTTGGCTTGACGTTAATTTTTCTATACTGACACACGTATAACAGGTAAAACTTCTATCTGCAACTAATAGGCATTTTCTCGCCTACAATCAGTGATGGGAGAGTGTCGATAATCGATGTCGAAGACACGTAATAATGTTTTAAGTCTCGTATATAACGAGTATTTCGTTTCTAGTATATGTGCTATTGATCTATAAGACATTTTTATTTGAAACCAGTTCAAAGCGCGGTAGGTACCAATAATGTATTCTTCTATACGCAAAGTCAATCAAAGTGTTGCACACAAACAAAGAACCTCATTCATAGTCTAGCCGGTGACCTAATTAGTTACGGGCAACGCCATTAAGCACCTATAAAGGCGAAATAAAGCCTTTTAACGACCTACGTTTTTAATATAGAAAATGAAGGGCTCCGTCCTATCGTTGTACTAACAGTCAATGATAATATAGTACATTTTTTAACGTTTAAGGGAACTCATTTCATTGGTTGGCTTATTCAATAGAATATTTTAAGGACAGTCCAGTCGGGCTAAAAAGCATCCATAAATGGTTAGTGTAAACTTATATTATAATACTGGTAATTCTTAATACTAGGTATTTGAGATTTCAATAGATAAAATTGTAAACTATAATAATAATAAAAATTTTGTAGTCGTATCACTCCATTATGCTATTGAAAGTGTTCTGAATTAAACTGGCTGTAGTCTTTAGGTGAACGTAGTCCAAACTTACAGAGTGTGTATGTAGAGTTTACCGAACTAAACAAAAAGTTAAAAAAATTAATAAATTACTTAAAAAAATTAAAAAATTAACCTTCAAACATGTTTTTGTCGGTAACCTTTAGTTTGTGTCATCTGCTCCCTAGAAACTTTTTATTTAGTTCGATAAGCTCTACGCGCTCTTTAAGTTTGGAGCGCGTTCAGCCGAACACATTTCGTGTGACTAAAAGTAACTTGATTGATTTAATTTTATTAATAATTTACAAAGATTAGTTCAAGGAATTTATTTCTCTAATTTTCGCTTGCGACAACCAATATGCGACATCTCTATATTTTACTCTGCTTATAGGTACACTCTCGCAGTTCTCTGTCTATTCGACTTTAAAAACTAAAATTTAAAATAGACTGACTACTCTGAAATTCATTAGAACGAGATATCATAATTACTATGCGTTTTTGCTTTGAGTCATATAAAAATATAACGAAAAAGATTTTTTATTCTATTATTCATAGATTACTTTCCTGTTGACTTAAAGCTGTTTGCGAGTAGCTTTTTTAACCGACGAAAAAAAAACGGAGGAGGTTCTCAAGTTAACGCGTATATATATATATATATATATATAATGTATGATCTGGCATAACTTTTTGCAGAGTAGTCCGATTGTGATAATTTTTTTTTTTATTAGAGAGGGTATATCCCGAAGTTGGTCCATATAAATTAAAAAAAAAATTCCAACCCTGAAGGTAGGAAAACAGGGGATGATTGATTGTTCACTCACTGATAGTAATGTTAATGTATACCATGCATAACTTTTTTTTTGCAGATTAGTCCGAAATTAGCACAAAAACTTATGAAATAAAAACTTTTTAACAAAGAAATTAAACCGCCGAAGAAACTAAAAAGCAAAAATAATTGCTTTTTAATAAATTATTATTTAACTTTAATAAAAGTTCCAAACTGATGTACTTATACCTAAGTTAATTTGAGTCGACGCCAAAAAATTTAAACTTTAAGACTTGTTTGGCGTCGACTGAAAATCACTTAGGTAGGTAGGTATAAGTACATTAGTTTAAGAATATAAAATAATTTAAAAATAATAGTCCACTAGCCTATTACGAAGTTATATTCTGTATGTATTCATTAAGTCTCAAACTTTAGCATCCAAGCTTGTAGACCTTCCGCAAACCACTACTCATATACTTACATGTGTCACAGGTCTGAAGCTACGAATAGGGTACCTATTTCGAATATTTACGACTACGCGAACACACAGGGTCGTACACACAAAACCCTGACCCCCAACATTAGCAAAGTTAGTTCATTTAATATTATTAAAGGATTAACTGGCTTCCGTACCCACATGGTGTCATACAATAATTATTTAGAAATAGGTCTAGTAAATGGATCATAATTTGTAATATAGTTACTTTTATGTAATTTTCTAAAACTAACTTGTAGTAAGGAATTATTTGTTAACTACATAAATTGGCGTGGATCAAAATTTTAAAGTTCTACTGATCTATCTTGTGAAACCTTCATTCTGTTCCCAGGCGAAATATTGTTCATACACTTATTTCAATATTAAATTAAAATTAGATATAAATAATAAAGGTAAAGTTTTGAAAGTAAAACTCTTTCATTTAATTTTTTTTTCTCTTTAAAGAATCTTTTTTTTTCTATATACGCTATTGCTTATAGTTTTTGAGTAATTGCTAAGAATCTGACAGCCTTTTTTCGTTTTTTATTAATAATAGATGCAATTATTGTAGGCGAATTAATCATGAAAACTCTTTACGTAATATTAATCCGAATTGATGCTCATATTTTTTTGGCACTTGGACTTATTTTGTCCAAGAAACACTTCTCGACTACACTGCAACACGTATTGTTGATCAATTTACAGGTTATTTTAAATTCATAAGTTGACGTTACGTAAAAGCAAATTGAAGTCAGATATCTGACTTTAATTTGCCTTTAAATAAAACTATGAACTACTCAAAAAATCTAATTACTCGCAACGCTTTAGGGTATTACTTTTTTACGGTTATTTATTTGTTAAATATTTTGAAAAACAAACTCAAATTTCAGAAATCGTAGATGAAAAACAGATTATAAATTTGAGTCTGTATAACAGCTCAATTACATAAACATATACTGAATGAATGCATAATTAATACATTTACTTAGATAAAAATAAAATGTTAGTAAAGTACTTTGACTAACGTGTATCGATTTATTTCCGATTTCCGATACGTTAGGCTGAATAGGCAAAAGTCTAGAAATGTCTTAGGTTGGTACCAAAATAAAACTCGTATCGAGACAATTTTCTTCGCATTTCGCTGAGGTGGGTGACATTTTTATTGCCCGGCGTACGTTCGGTAACAGCATTCCCACAAAACTTAACTTCCGATACTTCATTCGAATACAGCAGAAAACTCATTCTATATCAAACGTTTAGCAAAATGTCTATGGGTATATTGTATGGGATAAACAAACACTACATAACATATTTGTTGTAAAAATCTTTTCATTACATTTGCTATTAATACGATCTTTATGACATCGGAACTTGTAACGTAATGTTGTATTTTACAGTACTAGACTTTTTTACTTTACACCAATCACAAACGAACATTCTGTTTTTAACGCATGCGTGAACCGCGAAAAGCAACCCGCTCGCGCCTTTAACTCCCTCCACTATTACATTTGAAGTATCTACCTAATTTTAATCGCAAATGTATTGAAAACCGTCTTATGATGCTCGTACTCAATAAGCTGGCTATTATAGTCATCAGTTTATTATAAGCACTCGGCTTCGCTTCGTGCCTATAAACACCTCGTCTATAATATGCAGCTTATCGTAATTGCATCATAATGTACTATTATTTTCACACAAAAACCTCCACCAAACATATTTTTATTATTGGTTATTTTCTATGTTGTTTAAACCAAATTCTATAGAGTATATCTTGTTTACATCTTTTCAGTAAATAACTTTGTTTTAATTTAATGTTATTATTATTTTATGTAATTTAAAGTTAAGTTGTTTTGCAGTCGGGTTTTTATTTGTTTTAAATAATTCACTTTACAATTTTTTTAGTATCCACTTTAGCTACTAATAATAATAATAGTGATAATAACGTACATATACGTCACAATAACGTCTAGGCCTCAAACTACGCATTAGCTTGTGTTTTGGTTACCTACCAAGCGAAGACACCACATACATATAACAACCAAGACCCGGTACCAGTATCAATATTCATCATATAAATACTGACCCGACCCTGGGACCTCCAGCTTCGTAGGTAGGGTCGCTACCCACTAAGCTAAGCGGTCGTCAAACAATTTAATAAATATAATACACGTATAAATATTTTTGAGTCTCTTGTCATTGCTTTAAACATCAGTTTCATACTTTATAACATGTGTTGGCTCGCTGGTTACCTGTAGTTCAGGAACTATGGTAAACTGTCTAGCAAGATAATTAAATTTAAAGTCTAATAATAACTTGTCGATAAAATTACATGAAAATTTTATCGACATACTGTATATGACACAATCGAAGTCTGAGTGGAAATGACAGGAAAGTTTTAATATATGTAACATTAGAATTGTTCACGTCAGGGTGTGAAGGTAATTAATTTTGATGATATTGGATACGACCTTAAAGACAGACAGACAGTTGGTAATTAATGTTAATCATCCAAAGACGTCGACGTAGTTACTTGACATTTAATATTACAGAAATCAAGATAATGGCTTTTCGTGTAATACTCAGACTAGTGACTTAACAATTTATAAGTTTGTACACATACTATACGTTAGTAATTGTTGTTCGTTAAGGGAATTGTTATTTCCGAAAGACAAATGTGTTTAGTGATTTCTTGGAGTTTTAAAAGCCGAGTGTTAGTCGGACTCGCACACGAAGGGTTCCGTACGTAACACCAGTTACTACCGTACAATAACTCTTTTCTACAGCTCTTTGAATATTTTCTGCAGCTACTGTCCAATGTCCATATCAGCCGATCATGCCCCACTGCAGGGGATTACGACTCCTCTCGGAATGAGGGTGCTTGGAGTTTAATACAGAAACTTAACTTCGGTGCTTAACTATTGGTACATGCCCTGGAATTCGAACCACGATTTTCTAAACAAAAAGCGCACTATCACGACACTTAGCTACTGTACAGCTATTATATGGAATAAGTGAGAAAGTTGAAAATTGTGACCTGATTGTTCAAGACCCGTTGTGCCTGTTGTGTTGTCAGCTGTTTTCACCACGGTAATTGTTTCTTACGTACACAAACTTGCACCTTAATAGTATTATGATCCGCTTATTTTGATATTCTATGAACGTCACACCTTCACACGTCTATATTTTTAAATAATTGAGGACCGTAATATGTCCGCAGCCACCCACAGCCGCACTACGCACGCGCAAAAAAACCAAAATTACAGTAGGTAAACTTCCGTTTTTAGAATTGAATTGCTTCGGCCGAGAGTCGACAGGGCCAATCGCGTGTGTTCGTTTCGCTCGGCGCTATTCGGCGGCCCTGGCCGGCGCCGACGTGCCGACGTTGCTAAACCGACGAGATCAAGCCAGCGTCAGCGTCTGTCATAATCTCATAATGTATTTGGGATATAAAAAAACAGCTTTTAATTTGACGAAGGCTGCCAAAGTTGTGCCAAAATGGATTATATATACGATATACGACTGTTGTAGGCCCATTGTACGATTCAGTGTGCTGGATTTAAACAATAAATTAATTTATACGTTGATGACGAAAGTGGAGATGGCTGCGAGTACTTGCAAGGCGTTATAGGTTATAGGACGGTATAGTTCCAATCAAACTTTATGGCGGATCGGAATACAACGCTTTAAGCGTGCTTGCGCAGGTTCTGTAATATGCCCCCCGCTCCACTGCGTCCCGCTACACCTAAAACTGGTTATTGCGACGCGACTCGTGCCTATGTTCACATCCGCCATAAAGTTTGATGGGAACTGTACACATTTCACTCGTATATTAACTGCCGACGTGCATTTTTCGATCGTACTACATTAGCGAGCGATTTGCTATCAATAATAACACAAAAGGCGGTAATCACTAGTACCTATACCCATTTTAGTTTTTATTCGCTAATTTGACAGTTTTCGTTGTGAAAAACATTAGCGAGCGCAACGTTAATCGACATCCAGATGTGTGGAAAAATACAATAATGTCTATGCCAACTCATTCCGCAACGAACCGCACTGCCTGTTAATGTCTGGCTAAAATAGTTTATTGCAGCGTAATCCAATTGTGGAATCTCTACGGGAAAAGATAATTTTATTACATCATCAATACGTTTCATTTATTGGCGACCATTATCGTGCTATTTTTAACTAAAAATTGGGAAAACATATGATAAAAAAATTTTAGATGAAATGTTTAGATGGCTGTGGTTCGAATCCCAGAAAGGGGCATGCACTCGTAGAGTAGGTAAGTATGTTAAGCCATCGGTCCCGGTCCCGAAATAGCGTTGTGGATTAAGCTCTAAGCACCTTCATCTCGACAAGAGGCCTAAGCCTCTATATAATTAATAAATAAATAAAATTAAATAAAATTAATCATAGAAATGACATATAAATAATTTTGTCCAAGATTCGTAATAATCGAAAATAACGAATAGTACAGAATTGTAATTACCTACACCAACTGAAATAAAACGAGCCAAATATCACCTATTAAAATATATTTTGGACACGAAAGTTAACTTGTCACTTGCATGGGATTAATTCACGGTAATGGGTTCGTTATAATGCGCCGACCCGCATTGGAGCAGCGTGGCGCATTTAAGCTCCAAGCCCCCTTGAGGTGAGGCCAAGCCCCTGGAATGGAAAAAAATGGGGTAGATGATTAAAATTATTTTATATGTCAGAGTGTTCTAAATAATAATTTAAAAAAATAAATCATTTATAACAAAGTTATGAATGTTAGAAATGTCCTGTTAGACAGAGAGGGCAATACGGCATGGCGTACCTATGTGTGACCTCAGGCCATTTAAAATGATGTTGAATTTTGTTATAAACCGCACGGCGTACTTTTGCCTGTGACGTCAGACCATTTATAATAATGTTATAAAAAATTTTGTTTTGCTAGAAAGAGACAGAGATAAAATTTTAATAGGTTGCGTATTTTTCAACCGAATATAACTTCGTTTTTGAATTTTGTTATCTTGTAAGTCTAGTCTATTTTTATATTTTCGTGAAAAATACAATATTTTCAATAATAGTCTAATAATAGTATAATATATTACTGCAGTAGTGAAATGACCGTTGCACGTCCATATCTTCTTTCATCACCAACGTATAAATAAATTTAACAATCACAGTGATGTTCACCAATACCCCCTCAGAATACCCCATCATCATCATCATCATCAGCCCGTGTCTCTCTACCGCAGGATATAGGCCTCGCCCAAGGCTCGCCACCACACGCGGTCCTCCGCCTTTCGCATCCAATTACCCCTGGTATGTCGCTTCAGGTCATCTGTCCACTTGGCCGGGAAGCGTCCAACGCTTCACTTTCCGGTACGTGGCCTCCATTCGAGAACTCGTCTACCTCATCGGTTATCAGTTATACGGCATATGTGACCGGCCCATTGCCACTTCAGCTTGCTGATCGCTTCGGCTATGTCGACAACTTTAGTTCTTTGACGGATTTCAGTGTTTCAGATTTTATCCATCAAAGAAACACCGAGCATAGCCCGCTCCATAGCACGCTGAGCGACTTTAAGTTTGTGGATCAGTCCTACCGTGAGAGTCCATGTTTTGGCACCGTACGTCATTGTAGGTAGGACGCATTGGTTGAAAACTCCAAATAGATATAAACTAGTGGCGTTGTTTTAACGCCTGAAAAAACGAGTTTTATGGCGCTAGGTACGCATTACTACAAAATACCTACTCAAATTATTTTGCTCTTGCATTAATGAATTAATTTTGTAAATTTTTTTTGGCTTTTTTATTATTTAAGTGGCAGAGATGTTTGGACGCATTGTGGCATCGCGAATTAACTAGCGATGCACCCCTAGTAAGTCAGCTTGCTATGTAGGTACTTAACCCTTAACTTGGACACACTTACACAGTAGCATGGCTGGGTGTAAAAATATCCCTATATGTATATATTATGTAAAAGAATACTCAGAAATGTATATATGCTTGTATTATAGGGTACTAGACAACTGATCTAGTACGCCATAATACAAGCATAATACTTTTTTACTTTGAGATTAGATGGCGCTAAGTGGGATGTCACAGATATTATTATGATTAGAGAACGGGACGCCTTCCATTAAAAAGCTATTTTCAACAAGAAAACAATTAATATGGTTTTGAACCTCCTTTACACCTCTCATTATATACACCCAAGATAGAGTAACAATAAAAATATCACCTAACCGTTCGGTTGTAATTCGTACGCACGGGGGCGGTTAGTACATCGTTAGTATGGAGTAGCGGAAGTATATGGTCTGCTCAGCCACACGTATAAAAGTTGGCCCTTTTTTCATTGTCATTATAATCGCGTGGCTCTATCTAGACATAAAATTAATCAAAGCTTTACAAGTAGGTGCGATGCTTTTTAGAAATTAATATGTCATGTACATTCATATTACTCTATGATTCAAAATTAGTTGAAATCGAAAGTGTTTTGAATAACGACTGTATTATTAAGATTTTAAAAAGTTCAAGATAAACAAGTAGGACTACAACAGCTTCGTACGATTCGGGAGTGCTTTTAAAAGTCTTTTAGTATAAAATTTTGAAATTGCATTTACTATAACCCTTCGGTTATACAATCTTACATATAAATTAAAAGCGTCTATTCCCTAGAAACTATAAATTGAAAATGACTAGCGATTTTCAGCCAACGGTAGTCATCGACAGGCGGTCGACTGAGTTGATTCTCTTGAGAATCGATTCCAATACATCGATTACTATGCGCTCGATTTGTAAGCTCGAGCTATCTGATAATTGATTCGATCAGGTTCGAGCAATAATGGATTAATTTTGAATAAAATATTATACAGTAGACAATACACTTTACTATGAATATAAAACAAACAAAATAGTAAATAATAGCTTTATATATCGACGTGGGATTGATTGAAATATTCAGTTGTTAGGTACATTCGGAGTTCAAGCGTTGTAGGTTATAGTTGCTCTATAATGGTAATATAATGTTTACTGTGTGTCGTGATAGCCCAGAGCGCAACGAAGCTGTCTCAAATTCATAAGGCCCCATGGGGCCATGTTTCGAATCCGGGCGTGGACCAATGAGTTTTTCTGACTTAAGTACACAATATCACTGACACCGTGCTTCGGAGGGCACGTTAAGCAGTCGGTCCCGGACGCTGTCAATATATGGCGGTCGTTACAGTTCCCAACCCGCAGTGGAGCAGCGTGGTGGACTTAAGCTCCTAGCCCCCCCTCCTCACCCTGGGGGAGGCCTAAGCCCCTGCAATGGGGTAAAAATGGGCTGATGATGATGATGAATGTTTACTGATTTCATTTTTCTTGTTTTTCAATGCGGATGGTCCCTGCCACTTTTTTCCGACAAGTGGTGCATCGTCGTTTATCGATTAAAATGTATATCAATTCGGACATTACCCAAAATCCTTGGTTCATACTAAGTGAACTCGGGTGAACCTAGGTTTATTTAATCTACTAGCATTACCCGTAAAATATATAATAACCAAGTCATGTCAACGCAAACTTATTATTATTTTATAATTTATGATTTAAATTTTTATAAAAACTACATACCCTGTGTAATAAAATGAAAATATTGCTTCTGTACAAATAGAATTACTTCATTTGTAACGCTATGTAACTTCGTGAATGAATAAAAACTTCGAAAAATCACCGAAATCGATAAATGTTATTTAATTACTTATAATTTAATCGATATTATATTGACTGTATTGTTGTAAAGTATTGTAAGTATAGTTATGTATACATAGTAATATAATCTGCTTATAATATAATGACCACCAAAATAAAGTGTAAAAACAAAAGAATCATACACTCCTTCCTGTCAAAAAAGAAAGTAAATACCAAAAAATTTTAGAGTTACCAATCAATAAAAGTCTAAAATTGCAAAGTTTTAGCTTTTTTAATGATGTTTGTACTTCAAATTGTATCGGTAGACCAAATTTAGTAATGTCCACCAAATATTAGGAAGCGAATTGGCGCGGTATTACAACCTAAATCTTGATTGCTATAAAATGTTGACATATTACTTAATTGCAATGAAGTTATCTTAATTGTGTATAATGACAGCGAATACAGTTAGACTCACTGCTTATTGCGCCGGCACCAGACGTTGGCCACATCATTGGTGACCAACGTTGGCTGTTTAATTGGTGAAGCATATGTATTGGCTCTTATACTACTACTGTCCCGTCCGAGCCAATGTGAAGACGTCCGATACAAAAATTGAACTTGCTCTAAGCGCGTTCTAAAAACAAAATAAAATGTTTAAAAAATTCAAAAAAAATGTTTTAGAAATTCAATGACTTTTTCATTTATCCTTGCGGATGGCGATGGTTTATATGAAAATAACATTCTCAACATACACAATGCATGTTGCAACAAGACTGAGCGAATCGCCAACATGTGGATGGATCGCCAACGTTGGCGCGCAGATTCCTTTGAAAAAACCGACACGCGACGGCCAATAGCCAATGTTAGCGCCAAGGTTCAAGGTAGAAAACCTCGATCCCCACGTTGGACAAGTAGCATTGGGCCAGCTATTGGGGCAACGTATGGAGCCGGCGTTATATTTAAGCATCTTGTGGGATTGGCTACCATGCGTTTATGTCACTGCGGCGTTAATCATTAGTTTTAGATAACCTAACAAGCAACTGACCTATACAGCGGCTTCCCACCACTATGTCGAAACCAAAGCACCATGTATACTCGATCGTCCGCCGCATCAGGGTGTATATCACATGGTAACGACGCGCCTCTACCAGCCACCGCCTCAACATTCGCCGTCGACACTGGCACGAAGTCCGCTGAAACAAGAAATTCAGTAAATAAATGGAATCCAGCTTTACTCTAACTGTTGACTGACCGATTGGCCAAGTGCTTAGAGTAACTACTAACTGCGGAGCCAAAGGTCGTGGGTTCGATTCCCGCCCGGGACAAATATTTGTGTGCATAAACATGTCTATTTGTTCCGTATCGGGGTGTAAAAATATATATATATATTATAAAGTACATTTGCGTATGTATGTCAGTTGTCTAGTACCCCATAATACAAGCATAATACTAGCTTACTTTGGGACTAGATGGCGCTGTGTGTGATGTCCCAGGTATAATTATTCTTGTTATATTATTATTGTAAACGTATGATCAGATGACGTACTTCAGCCCACAAGAAATATTTTAGGACTTAACACACCTAGCTATTGTCTATTGGCGCCTACGCCTACAGATTAATGCGTTGAAGTTAGTATGGACGCGTAAGTTTTTGAATGAATGATTTTGTTTTTCATAATGCTACAACAATCAAAACATTTATCCAGGTGAAGGGGAAGCTTAAAATACTTTTACAGGCTGAATGGATGCGCGAAAACACCGACTTCAGTTGTAGGTACCTACTATTAATTTATTACTTAACAAAATTACAAAATATCGCTGCTCTAATTCGCTCCTTGACTCTTCCAAAAAGACTGAATGACGCCCTTACCCGACATGCGCCAAAATGCCGGACCGGAAGTATCTCCAAGTTTCCATCATAAATCATTCTATTTAGACACTTTCATTTTAATATTTTATTTATCGCTTAAAAATAGAATTTCGTTTCTCTTTGACAGCCGCAGTCTCTTTGACACACGCCGTTTCAAAAATAGAATTTCATCTCAAATTATTTTTATAACGGATTTTTCCGTATTAGGCCGATATGGTTATGACACCATGTGATATTTCTATTACATTCTAATATCGACGTGTTTCTGATCATAAATGTTATTACATCAGCCAGATCATATTGACCAGTTTTATTTGCAAATTTTATTTTGTGTATATTTGTGGCAAACTACATAGTAGAATGGGAAACCTTCTATTTATGAAATGCAACATGGCTCAGTTATTGTAATTTTTTCTACCTACTTATTACGCTGACATCTAATCTAAAGAAGTTTTTACAGTGAAAAGGTACTTTGTTAACGAGATTATAAACATGTGGATTTAAATTCGTTGCTTAATCAAGCCGATTACACCCCCTGTGAAAATAATACCTTTATTATAAAATGATACATTTTATGAATCACATAAAGTCGAATAGGTAAGCTCGGCTTTCAAGCGTCTTCATAACGAGATTTATTAGTGTTGGGATATATTGTTTTCATTAGTCGCGGCAAAGGTTTGAAACAAAAAATTCTAGATTAAAATCGGTTCATCCGTTCGTGAGCTACGATGCCACAGACATACACACAGACACACAGCCATACAGATACACAGACCCACACGTCAAAATTATAACACCCCTCTTTTTGCGTCGGGGGTTAAAAACAAAAAACGGCAACATTGAGTATACCCATTAAGGGGATAGTTTTTGTCTCCGCGGCTTCGAATTGGCATCCCTATCTCCCTCTTCCCTCTTCAATCCCTCTTCCCCGACCTATTCCTGAGTGATAGAGATGACAAGAACGAATTCCCAAAAACATCTATAAAATACTCGTCTAAACAGCTTGCTGGCCGTGACTGTTTCCACCCCTGAAATATGTATGAATTGGAACTATTTGCAAGGTCGCTGAGAAAGGATGTCGCTAGGGCGATGCGTTTTGTTTTTGTTTTTTTTTTTAATTCCACATTAATATCGGATTTTATGGGTTATTATTCAAAAACAAAGAACTGATTGAAATCATGTTTTTCAGTATTTTTTTCTAAAACAACTAAACGATGTATCAAAAAAAACAAGAACATACGCCCTGTAACAGTGTTTCTCCTATTATATATATTTTTTCTGTAAATATTGATACAGAAATACAGCGAGGATTAGATACGGGCCGAACCCTCTTTTTTGTATGAAAAGCCTACCACCCTTTCTACCTACCACCCTAAATCACATTAAGGCAGATAGGTGTTGTTGTATATCTATCAGCTAGTTTTGAATGCGCCCTTAATCCAACGACATTTCTTGTACTCAAGGGTTCCTTAAATAGTTAATCATACTTATAAAGTGCTTATAAGAGTGAATAGATTGCATCACGACCCATAAGAATATTTAAACATAGTCTTATTGAAACCTCAATGATCTTGGGATATTTGGTCTCATAAAAGCACGAATGCGCCTATTTACTCAGGGTTATCCATTTATTAACTGCCATAATAAAGATCAAATCTAAATAATTTTAAAATCGCAGTTAGCAACCGTATAGTTAAGCTAAGCAAGAAATTTATTGTGCATTTTCGACAGAAACAAATAAGGGGCCTTTGAAAATATATGCATATATATATTTAATTCCTTTAGTTGTCCCCCCTTATATATCAGTTCAAAGGTCATAGGGTCAGGATATTATTAGGTAACCTAATCACGATTCATTACCGTATTCGAACATGTTATCTTTGATGTAAACTAGTTTTTATTAGAATAACAAATGAGGGGTTGAAGCCTTTTTCGATTCGGATCTTCAGGGACGTAATATTACAGACTATTTGTCAAGACAATGGATGACGTCCAATAACACGATATTAATATTCGATTCTCATTCGATTAGCCTTTAAATACGTAACTTTGGTTGCTAATCACTTGCGTGGGGGAATAAATTCATACTTGTCCTATCAAAACTAAAACACAATAAATCGATATAATTTTGAGATTTAGCTTTTAGACTATCGCGTTTACAATTTAGTAAAGCGCTCACTTATATCCCGAAGCCTTTTTAACGCTCCTCCAAATTTATATATCAGCTCCGCCATCTCTGAAATAATTCGTGGCCGTGGCGGTACAAGTAACAGGTACGAGTAGGCAATAATTGTGAACCATTTGGCTAACACTTTTGTGGAACCTCTTCTTGACAATTTGATACTTCTATATGTTATACAATTGTAACAACAATCCGATGTTTAACATATTGTATAACGTTTGGCACATGAATGGCGGGAAAACAATTATTTGGTGAAGCCGTTTACAAAATTATTTATTTAAAACTTAAATTAAAAATTTAGAAAACCGCCGACACAAAAAAAAAACTAACCTTTAAAAAGTGTAAAATAATACAAGTTTGTTCATTGCCTAATGATTTTTGATCCATAAAAGCGTCTAGGACCGCTAATTATTAGGTAATTTGAGTTTACTTAGCGGTCCCCGACGCTTTTAAGGATCAAAAATAATTAGACAATGAACAAACTTGTGTTATTTTATACTTTTTAAAAATTACTTTTTTGGGTTGGGGGTTTTTTAAATTTTTAATTTAATTTTTATTTCAAAATTTTTAAACTTTTATTTAGTTAAACCAATTCTTACATGATCAGACAAAAAAATAATAATATTCAAGTTTTTAGTTCTTATTTCGTCGGTTAATATTCCTCATTCACTTTCAATATAGTGTAGGTACATTACGCTACTAGTCAAGCTCTTTCATTTGCTACCCATATTGATGGAGTAGCGAAAAATTATGATATCCGTTATTTTGTGGCGGTGGCCATCTTAGACTGATTTTCATCAAACATAGCTAAGAACACTCCCGACTAATTCACCTTTCATATAAAAAAATCCGCATCCAAATCGGTTCATCCGTTTGGGAGCTACGATGCCATGGACAGATACACATACACGTCAAACTTATAACACCCCTCTTTTTTGTCTGGGGTTAAAAATACTGGCAGATAACAAAATAAACACTTCATCTATAAAGTGGGAAGTCAAAAGTGTAGTGGCGAATTCCCAAACAGCGTTAACGGTTGCCCCCAATAAACCTTAACCGGTTGACATAAAAAATATATGGTATTCAGGTCTAAAAAACTAGTTTTATATATTATTTTAAAAAAATTTTGGTAAATCATAATAAAAAAAATTATATGCGAGGGATTTTTTTTTTCAAATATGGGTCGAATGGAGCAACCGTCGAATGTTCAACATGGAACGAACTGCATTTGCACAATATCATATAGATTTTTTTTTAATTTTCTACAACATGTGAAAATGCAATTAATTAAGGGTGGAGATCGCCTACGAGATTTTATACTAAATTTACTGCAGAAACATAGCTTGTTTAGACCACTTATTTAGGTAATGATTGTCTCAAAAATTATAACTAAAAATCTATTTTTCGCAGTTTGAGTAAAATACGATCTAGCCACTGGGTATATTTTAATTATGCACACTATAATGCATGAGAAATTCAATACAGTGCGTATTATGTGTGCGAAGGTGCTACAGCATTGATAATTGATATTTGATATACTCAGCGTTGATTGACGTTTAAACTCCAAGCGTATGGTATGTAATGGGTATGCATGTGTGCTTTAGATAGAAGATAGAATAGACGTCACCTTTGCGTGGTTGTCTATTATAGTGCAGTAACGACACGGCGACCGGCGTGATTATTACATCTCGCTCACACCCCAGCGCCGCAATGAGGTAGAAGATTAGGTTCGCGCGACGTTGCTGGGTTTGGTTTATGGTTCATACAAGTTTGCAACCAACTGTCAAGCGTCTGTCAAGCAACTGTTTGTAAACACAACTTTGAGTTTTAAAGTTTATTTTATTTATTGAAATCACCGAAATAGCGGTTTATCGCAGTAGACTGCCGTTTATTTTGTGAGTGGAGTGTGTTACAAGATAACTAAACTATTTTTGGATATTGATAATCGCAAGTTATGGAGCGGGCCATGCTCGGTACCCATTTCTTTGATGGATAAAATCAGAAACACCGTATTCATATAATAGGAACCAAAGAAAAGGAACATAATAAGAACCAAAGTTGTCGACATAGCCGAAGCGATCAGCAAGCTGAAGTGGCAATGGGCCGGTCACAGAACTGATAACCGATGGGGTAGACGAGCTCTCGAGTTTAGGCTACGTACAGGAAGCGAAGCGTTAGACGCACCCCTACCATAGGTGGACAGATGACCTGAGGCACCCTAACGAGGGTAGGTAGTTGGATGCAACTGATGATGATGAATCGCAAGTTTAGTTACATTCAGGGTCATACGAAACGATGTCGATACGAGCAAGCGTGTCTAAATTTCGTTCTAATAAATATTTTGGGCCCTGACCAAATCGAAAACAAGTGGCAAATGAAACGGTTTCACCTATTTGCATTAAGTGCGAATGAAAATACAAAATGAATGTATAGAAATTGAGCAAAGTGCATCCAAAAAAAGGTTTTCCTTTCATTATTCCAAATGGAATAGGTATTAGAAACGAACAAAAAGCATAGTTATTATTTTCATTTGAATAAACCGATGGACTGCCAAAGACAGAGTGACACATTAGAGACATAGAGAAACGGACAAAAGTTCCAAAAATATAATAATAAGTGGAACAGACTGATAATAATAATAACGTAACATCACAACTATGTCTAGGCCCAAAACTAAGCAATAGCTTGTGTTTTGGGTACCAAGCGTAGACACCACGTAGGTACATATAACAACCAAGACCCAAGTACCAGTATCAATCCCGACCTGGGATTCGAACCCGGGACCCCCAGCTTCTTAGGAAGGGTTGCTACCCACTAGGCCAAGCGGTCGTCAGGATGATGATGTCAGATGAATTGATTGACTGAAGAACTTATAAGTACATATAAACATGAATGGTGATTACGAATGGCAATTACGAGTTACAAAAATAGAAAAATGCTATTTCGTGTGCTAGGTATATCACCGATTCATCCAATAACTGTTGTAGAAGTAGGTATGATACGTATGATGGATAAGATAGGATATGATAGCTGATGATGAAAGTATGATGATGATGAATGACTGACTGACCGATTAGCCGAGTGGTTAGAGACCCTAAATGCGGAGCCAAGGGTCGCGGGTTTGATTCCCGCCCGAGAGAAATATTTGTGTGCATGAACATGTCTATTTGTTCCGTTCCTGGGTGTAACAAAAAGTATCTATATATATACATATTATAAAGAATATTCAAGTATGTATATCAGTTGTCTGGTACCCATAATACAAGCTTTGCGTAGTTTTGGACTGGATGTGACTGGATTGCGCTGTGTGGGATGTCCCAAGTATTATTATTATGATGCCAAAATTAATAACTATTTTAGAAGATTGTATTTTTCCAGAAATTGTGCAAAAACCCTTACCTAAAAATCTGAAATGCATATATTTATAATTTTTTTTAAGTATCGAACATTTACAAGATAGAGGTGTATTTTCTATTTCTATGTATTCAAATAATATATTTCTAAACAAATTTTTATTTTTTAGTACGGAACCTTAGATAAGTAGCATATTAATCAAAATAGAGGGTCTCATATTTCGAAAGGTTCGAAAACGAGAACGAAATGACACACTCACAAATTAGACAGACCATAGGTCATTATCAATGTTTCAAACATTTTGTTAAATACACATGAAATAAAATATCGACCGACCCATTGGTCGAATGGTTAGAGACTCTAACAGTGGAGCCAAGGGTCGCGGGTTTGATTCCACCCGGCACAAATATTTTTGTGCATGAACATGTCTATTTGTCCCATGTCTGGGTGTAAAATATCTGAGTATATCAGTTGTCTAGTACCCATAATAGAAGCTTTGCTAAGTTTGGGACTAGACGCCACTGTGTGGAATGTCCCAAGTATTATTAATCAAAATCTTTATTTCTTTTTGCAGTACGAAGTTTACATGTGGGTCACACGCAATTCTACTCCCAGCAAATATTTCAAAACTTCAGCTGATGTATATTTAGTCACAGTATATTTTATTTGATATCATTTTTGTTGTCACAAGACCAAACACAAGACGATAGGTAGGTATCACTATAAATAAAAATCCATATACGGAACCCTCTGCGCGTATCCGACTTACACTTCTTAGTTTTTCCATCATTAATTTTTTTTTTTTTTTTCAGGTAGATGTAAGCCGCGCCTTTGCAGCCGAATTGATTAAAATAATTTATTGTTTTATTACATACATACCTATCAGAATTTATTTTGTTTTATATATGAAAATAAACAAAAACTTCAAAGTATGATTCAAAATATTTATTTAATCCTTCCCGATAAAATAATAGACTGTAATTCTAACAGAGTGCCGTTTGTAAGTACAACATGAAGATCCGAAATTCGTCTATATAAAACACTAGCGACCGACCGCAGCTTCGCTTACGTAGCTACTACACGTCCCTGTTATAGGTACTATTAACATTCGAGATGGTTTGTACATACTTTTTGTTGGGACCAATTTTGTTTACTCCCATTCAAACTTTCAATCGCCCATTCCCCACATCCCTTAAAATGTGAAAATCTAAAAACCCTGAAACACGTCATTAATTTTATTTATAACGAGTATGTAACTGCAATTGCAATTTTCAAGTTCCTACTTTTAAAAAAACCGATACTCCCATACAAATTTTGACTCCCCGTTTCAACACTTCATTATTTATTTATGCTCAGTAGCTGTAATTGATATTTTTATGTAACTTTAAAGAACAAAACTTTCCCATTACATCCCCCTTATAACGTTATAAAATAAAACTATTTTCCAAATTTCAGCTTCTTAGACTTACCTAGTTGTTCTGTGCGTTGATAGATCAGTGAGGACAAACGACATACAAACAAAAAGTAGCGTATGCCACTTTCGACCACCTTTTTTTTTCATATCTATGAAGTTTCATTCAAATCGGTTTAGCCGTTTTGGAGATTAACTCGAATACAAGAAAGAAAATGCTTTATTCGATGCACACTATTACACACACAACAATAACAATAAATGCGACTATGAAAATAATAAAATAAAAAATAGACAGAAGTACAAACAGACAGACAAAAAGTAGCGTAAGTATGTCTCTTTCGACCACCTTTTTTCATATCTGAAGTTTCATTAAAATAGTTTTAGCCGTTTTGGAGATTAGCTCGAATAGAGAGACAGACAGCACGATTTTATATTATAAAGCCTATAACATTCCGCGAGATTTAGGCTATCGAATTCAAAAAACGAAAAACTCTTCAGCTTCATATAATAGTATAGATATGTAAAGAGAATGGGCATTGTACAAAATTTTGCTTTTTATATGGTATAATTCTATGTTTTTTTAGGAATAGGTTTTCTTATTCAACAAAAAAATGACGATTTTTGTAGGCGAAATACGTAACTAAAAAAATCGGTTGACCCTGCAGGCCATCCCTGAAACTTTCCGCTATTTTCGAGATAAAAGCGCTAGAAAATATCCCTATTAGAAAGCAATAGCTTTCTATGCGCTGAGCAATAACTCAAGCTCAAAATATCGATGTTCATGGTTTTTTGAGCTCTTCAAACTCACAATATTTATTTTCTGAGCTCTCCAAGCTCAAAAATAGAATTTCTATAAATTTAGAGTTCTTCGAGCTCAAAAACCAGGGACATATTAAAAGAAAACGTAATTTTGGACATTTTTGAACTGCGAGATCTTTTGAACGCTTTGTTTGATTTTAGTGCAATTTACCGCATTCTATGCAATTTTGTAAGGAAATTTATTGTATAAAGTAATAAATCGTTTGGTCAAAAAATCTCAAATTTATGTTAATTTAAAAAACCCCCGACACAAAAAAAACCTTTAAAAAGTGTGAAATAATAGAAGTTTGTTAATTTCAAAGGATTTTTGATTCTTAAAGGCGTCTGGGACCGCCAAACATCTAAACATGGACACTTGACAAATAGACAGACAAAAACTAGTCTATGTCACTCCTGACAACCTTCTTTTTATGTCTGTAAAGTTTCATTGTAATCAAGGTCTAATATATCTCTGTACGTTTTATCAAAATCGGTTCAGCGGATTAGGCGCGAAAGGGCAACAGACAGTGTTACTTTCGAATTTTCAAATTTTAATAAGTAGGGATTATGCGCAACACCAAATATGATTGCAATTATTACAAAGGGAATGAAAAGAAAATCGAGAGTTTAAGACAATTTCACGAGATCCGAACAGTAAAAATAAAATTATTTACTCGCTCACATTTTAAGGGGGATCTTCCACCACACTGTGCACCGTTATAACAAGTCATTTAACCCCAATATTGTTAATTTAATATCGGGGGCGCAGAGTTAAGGGGCAGACTCCACGCTCGTTTATACCCTTAATTTACTTTAAATACTACGTAAAATTTCTTCCTTACATTTGCCAGGGCGCATTTTTTGGTGGTTATAAAAAGTAACGATCACAGTTCCGTAGCGTCGACGTGCCAAATGTCTCTGTGATAAAAAATATTTTAAAAAAATATGTTTCGGTTACGGTTACGTGCGTGATTTTTTTTTTAATTATTTTTTTTCATGTGCCTACCATCGTATGACAATCAAATTTTAATAATAACAATAATACCTGGGACATCCCACACAGCGCCATCTAGTTGAAAACTAAGTAAAGCTTCTATTATATTGTGGGTACTAGACAACTGATATTCATACTTAAAAATTCTTTATAATATATGCATATATAAGTATTTCACACCCAGACAGGGAACAAATAGACATGTTCTGTTCATGCACACAAATATTTGTTCCGGGTGGGAATCGAACACGCGATCCTCGGCTCCGCAATCAGCCTCTCCAACCACTCGGCCAATCGGCCAGTCCAACTTACCAACTTACAACAACTTTTGTGAGAAAAACATTTTTGGCCCTTTTTTGTAAAAAATAGCAATAATGAATTGAAGGCAATTGGGAAAGCTGATGGCACTCAAACTACAGCTGAACTAGCAGCAGCTTTTGATATAAGCATCAAAACAATATTGGACCATTTGCGGCAAATTGGCGAAGTAAAAAAAAGCTTGATAGATGGATACCCCACGAACTTAACGATCGCCAGCGCAACGTACGCGTCGAGAGCTGCCTCGCGGTGCTCAACAGATACAGAAATGAAGGAATTTTGAACCGCATTGTTACCTGTGATGAAAAATGGATTCTGTTCGATAATTGAAAGTGCTCAGCAAGTTGGTCAGATCCTGGTTCAGCACCAACGCAATGTGTTAAACGAAAAATAACCCCTAAAAAGGTGATGGTGGTCACTATTTGGTGGTCTACTGCCGGTGTGATTCGTCACATCTGTAGAAATAGCATGAGCATTACTACAGATGCGTACTGTGAAGAACTGAAGACAATGATGGAGAAGCTCGTACGTCTGCGACCAGCTTTGGTCAATCGGTCGCTCGGTTGCTCCATCACGACAACGTGCGACCCCATACTGCACAACAAACAGTCTCCAAGCTGCTAGAGTTGGGGTTGGAAGTTCTCCCTCATTCGCCATACTCACCAGACCTTGCAGCTACCGACTATTACTTTTTTCAAAATTTGGACAACTTTATAACGGGAAAAAATTCAATTCTCGAGGGGCAGTACAAAATGCCTTTGAAGAGTTTGGTGCCTCTCGTCTAGTTGATTTTTACAAGAAGGGCATCAATAAACTGCCACTGCGTTCGCAAAGATGCATCGATTGCACGGGTGATTACTTAGAATAACAGAAATAAAGATGTTTGAAAAAAAATACTTTCACTTATTTCATACAAAACGGCAACTTCATAGGTTAAGACCTAATATTTAAGTATTTTGAAGAGTTGTGGATAATGTTGCTGAAATAAATAAATAAAAAATACGTTATAAAAATATGCAAAATTCTTCAATAAGTGGAATTACTCGAAAGAGTTGATTCACAGTCACATTGAGATTATGAAAATTTTAATAAATATAAAGCAAAACCCCAAAAAAAACTTCTCTCGTCTCATATTTTTTTTTTTTTTAATTTTGTTACCAAAAATATATTTAATTTACAAATACAATACAATTTAATTCCACGGGAATTTTGAAGTGAAAACTTCTTTAGCATCGTTGTGATTTGAAAGTCTATGATACAAAAAAGCGACAGTAAAAAGAAACAGACACATAAATTCATAAGATCTAACATGGGAGAAAATGAGACAGGAAGCATTATACAGTGTTGCTTATGTTCGTGGTTCTGTTTGTGCTCTGCTTCGTACTCCCTCCACTCGTGTTTACCAAGGCATAGTGGGAGTTTGCTTGGGCCTCAGCGTTATACGTATGTAGTACAAAGCTCGAGAAAAGGCATCACAACAACTGTGGTGTTTACGTACGTATTATTTATAATAAAATTCTAAAGTTCCAAATTCAATGATTCTAAGTGAGGATTTTAATGTAAATTTTGCATCGGATACAGCAATTCCGTTGATTGAGTTTTTGGACGCCTTTATTTGAAAATGTGCAGCAGTCGCACTGTATCAACAGCAAGATAAACAGTAATTGACGCAATATTCCAAAGATATATTGACCATATTAAGACCAAAGTATTTATTTTGTGCTTTAGTTACCATAAGCCTCTTGTATCATTTATCGAAAATGTAACCTCTGAGGCTGAATAAATCTATGTAATATATACGAATAAAATGTAAAATAATCACCTAACTTTGTATCACAATGATCATTACTAAAATCTACAATTATCCTCTTCCCGAAATTTTACATTCGTCTCATTATCTTGAAAACAAAATTTTTGAAGTTAAATTAAAATATAGTTTCTAGAAATTATATAGGATCTATTCTCAAGTTTACAGCTTGCTCATTAGATATTTTTTAGAATGTCTATAAAATTACAAAGTGTAAATACATACGTCTTTCCCTTGAAGTACGGCGCCCTAAAATATTCATGGAATTTGGCGCCCCAAGATGCTAAGTTAAATAATATATATTTTTTCTTCGGTCCACCTATCATATTTCAAAAACCGTCAATCACCGACCTACTTTTTCCGATAAGCTACGTAAACTCGTGGAATCTGTTCGGCTATAAATCCATGGGAATTCGTCGCCGTCACGCGCTTTCTCCTTGGTGTTATGTCAAGTACAATGTCGTAAACCTGGTAGGTATAATTTAGAATTATGTAACTTTTTTTCCATTTACCGAATAGTTGTTAGAAATTAATACGAAGAAGGTAGTTTAAAAGTGAAATTAACTTTGGAAGCTATGAAAAGTGGTTAGAGACCTAACTGCGGGAGCCAAAAGCCAAATATTTTTGTGCATGAACATGTCTATTTGTTCCGCGTCTGGGCGTAAAATACATATATGTATATATTATAAACTTTATTTAAGTTTGTATATCAGTTGTCTTTTTTTCCATTCCACCATTATGCCACACTGCTGGGGCTTAGGCCTCTCCCCAGGGTGAGGGTGTTTTGAGCTTAACACACTATGCTGCTCCAGTGTGGATTGGTAGATTTTAGCACATTTTGCTATCAACAGATGGCAACCGGGACCGACAGCTTAACGTGCTCAAGGCACGGTGTCAGTGATAGTTATGTACCTACACGTTAGAAAAAACTCATTGGTACACGCCCGGATTCGAACCACGGCGTGAAATCAAATGCCATTTGTGTTTATTTTTAGTGCATCCTTTCTAAAAAGTTGGTAAGATCAAAACAACCACCAAAAACTTGTTTGTCCCCTTTTTACCCCAAAATGTCGGAACAAATAGCGCGATACGTCGCACTCCGACACATTTGACCTCTTAACAAAAGGTCCCAAACAGTTTTTATCTATTTACTTTGAACACAAAGACCGTGTTTATTTTCAACTCGAATGTATTTCAAGTTGATGTTTTAGGTTGCAGCTGAATTTGTTAGTTATGCATTTTTTATGATATTTATATATCTACGTTCATTGCAGTCGTTGGGCATAGAGAGTTTACCTGGTCATTTCATCTGGTTAAACCAAACTTCGGAATTCTCTCAAACTATTGCTATTTCAACCGACGCTGGCTTCCTCCGGTCGGTTGCTTGACATAGCGATAGTGAATTGTGTAAAGCGTTGATTTGTCGCATTTGTCGTATGTAGGTATGTATCCTAGATATTTTTTTGGCACGCTCTGCAACCTAAAGGGCTTGTTGGATTTGACATGTGAAGTGTCGTTAGATTCCTCTTAATTGTGGAAGTGACGTAGGGTATATCATATTTCAATGTAGCGTCTGCGAATCAAAAAAGAGAGGGGAATGATTAGTTTTTTTTTTGTTATTACTACATATGGGTATCAAAAGAAACCTAGGAAATAGCCCAACCCAAATATATAAATATATAACATAACACTTTTTGTGCTACCATTTTGCCATGAAATAAAAAAAAACAGTGTGTTTTAAAACAAGGCTGACTATTGTTTGAATTGAAATGCTAATTTAGTATTTTAAAACACGGCCGACTATTTTTGAATTACTTTGAATGCTAATGAAATGTTTGAACGGGAAGAGGAAGGAGCCTTTTCGATCACGTTATCAGTTTATCATTGTACTAATGTCCTACTGTCGAGTGCGAAAGTCAGCGCTCACGACTCGTGCCGCTAACTTTACCCGTCTAAACGACAGCGATATGTTAGATAGGAAAACTAAGTGCGTAGTTAACTACATACTATTTTGCACCGAAACTCCCTAACTGGTCTGTGTTAACCTTAAAATTATGTAACTTGTATACTTTTGTACACGTTAGGCGTTTTATGTGTTAGGATGATGTTATTTATATTGTGCCTGGAGTATAAAATTTCGAGGTTGTAATAATGCATGCAAATTACAAAACGCTTGCGGCGTCGCGTGCGCCATTTCTTGTTTTTTTTTTTTCGTTTTCCCGCTTACGTAAAATAATACGATCTGCAAATGAACAAAGTAACTATTCTAGTGTGGAATGTTCAATCTATGTTAATAAAATTGAAGTGTCTGTCTGTTCCGGCTAATCTCCGAAACGGCCAAACCGATTTCAATGAAACTTTGCAGACGTGCAGAAGGCGTTATCGCGGGTGACATAGGTTACTTTTTGTCTGTCTGTTTGTCCGTCTGTCTGTTTGAGTTGATCTCCGAAACAGCTGAACCGATTTCAATGAAACTTGGCAAACGTGCAGAGGGCATTAACGGGGGTGACATAGGTTGCTTTTTGTCTGTTTGTCTGTCTGTCCGTATGACTGTATGTTCGAGCTGATCTCCGAAACGGCTGAACCCATTTCAATGAAATTTTGCAGACATTCGGAAGGCATTATCGGAGGTGACATAAGTTACGTTTTGTCTGTCTGTCTGTCCGTTTGTTTGTCTGTTTGAGCTGATTTCCGAAACAGCCGAACCGATTTCAATGAAACTTCACAGACGTGCAGAGGGCATTATCATGGGTGACACAGGCTACTTTTTGTCTGTCTGTTTGTCCGTCTGTCTGTATGTTTGAGCTGATCTCCGAAACGGCTCAATGTCCCAATACAACTGTGTAATTAACGCGAGCGAACCCCGCGGGCGGAAAGCTAGTATGTTAATATTATTATTATTCATTACGGTGTATATAACAAAAAATTTGTGTTAGAAAGCTTATTGTAAATTGAAAGATTGTTTGGTGACAAATGTGTATGGGATGCCTCGGTAGCTCCTCATTGACATATAATTACTTATATATGTTATAGGCAATGTGTATAATGCAGGCATTCTATACAATGTCTAGGAAATGTATAGAATGCCGGGGCGTTCAGGCAATGTATGAAATGATGTTCAATGTTTAAACTATTTTACACTTTACCTAGGAATTGTATAGAATACCTAGGTATTATATAGAATGCCGATTGAAGCATAGGTAATGTATGTAATAGATTTTTCTTCTCTATGATTTAGTTAGATTGGTCTTTTGAGAGCTGATGATGAAATGATAGACCGATCTTTTGAGAGCTAATCCTGATTTCAACTTCCACCAGCAGACAGCGCTGAGAAGACATGTGTTCTATTGGTTGGTATGCCTAAGTACCTACGAGTTTTCGCGTCGAGACCGTTTCTCACATAGCAGTTCCCTTCGGATAAACGTTTCCATTTACAACGTACCAAAAAATTGCTGCAGAAAGTCGCCCTGTTCATTTCTTACCATTTGATTATGGAAATTTGATCATGATACGAAAAAAACCAACAGTTAACCTAACACAACGAACGAGTTGCAACTTGTTTACGGGGTAGTCCCGCACGCCGCACACGCGTCTTCTTCATTGCCTGATGCGCTTCGGACATTTTATACAATACCTAGGCAATGTATGAAATGAATTGTATTATATACATTGCCTGAACGTTTTAGGCAATGTATATAATGCCTAGGCGTTCTATACAATGCCGGATTATACACATTGCCTATAACATATACATTCTTAAATTATTTTATTTTCACGATAAATTTTGACTTTTGTTAGTTTTTAATTACTATTGTTGACATTTTAATTAAGTATTGTTAATACTTTTTTTGTATAATTTTAAATTATTTTGTCAATGTTGTTGTATGTAGGTATTGTGACGATTAATCATGCACTGCTCATATACACGCACTGGCAGGCATATAAAGAATGCAACAAGCATAATCAACTGGTTGGAGAGTCCACAGTAGAAGATCGCCTAAAACAGTGATAGGAAGTGCGCTCCCCTTGCTAATATACTATAAAGCAATATACGGATATACGTTAAAAAGTTTTATAATTAAGCTACCAGTATTAAAAGCTTTTAAAGTATTCAGCACTTTACTTTTAACTAGAAACGTAACGAAGATGATTGCGTGATAGAGGTCACAAACAAAATTATTTAACTAAAATTGTTCAAAATAACACTCTGAGCTATTTCTTACAGAAAATGATGACGTAAATAGAATGTTATTAGTTTATTAGGAAATTTGCTTGATCAAAGCTTGAGTAAGAACTAACAATATATATATTGGTTGATCGTTGGACTGACCGACCGGTTGGCTGAGTGGTTAGAGACCTTAATTGCAGAACCAAAGGTCGTGGGTTCAATTCCCGTCAGCGACAAATATTTGTGTACATGAACATGTCTATTTGTTCCGTGTGTGGTTGTAAAATAATTATATATGTATATATTATAAAGAATATTTAAGTATGTGTACCAGTTGTCTGCATAACACTTTTTTACTTTGGGACTAGATGGCGCCATGTAGGATGTCTAATTTATTATTATTACTTAAATATTTTTTTTAACTCTGTAAGTACCACTTCTAATACTACTCATTTTGCCTGTGCCGGCACCCTGAAAGTATACATCTTAGAATAGTTTTCATTGGTTGTTATATTTAAACAAAAAACAATAAAACAGATTGCGCAACCAGAACGATTGGTCCGAAAAAAGCCGTACTAGATAGAGACTTTACCCTACAAGTTACTACTATCCCTCTTTTTACATTTTATACCCCTAAGGATGCAAGTTACATTCAGAAGTTAGAGACCTGTAACAAACGGAAGGATAGACACACGAGGGAGATTAATAAGGTAGCTTTTATCTCTCACCCATCTTCACCTAATCTAACCTTTCAAGAAGCAAAGAAGTAACTATAAATAATGACCAAGTACATCCACCTTGACCCCAAGTGACTCATAACTAAACACGAAATACACATTAGAGTTTCGCCACGCCCAGGCTGACTTTGGGTTTTGATTATATTTTTATTTTACCACGAATAAATTGCGTCGTAAGGTACCTAAAGGTTTTCAGCAGAAGCTTTCTATCACTATGACTGACCGGTTGGCCGAATGGGTAGAGACCCTAAACGCGGAGCCGAGGGTCGCGAGTTCGGTTCCCGCCCGAGACAAATATTTGTGTGCATGTACATGTCTAGTTGTTCCGTGTCTGGGTGTAAAAATAACTGTTGTCTAGTACACAATAATACAAGCCTAATAATTACTTATTTTGGGACTAGATGGCGCTGAGTAGGATGTCCTAGATTTAATATTACTATCAGGAACACAAACTCGCATGACGCAATCGGATCTTAATTTAATGCTTCCTTTTAATAGCACCATTTCACAATATATGGAGGTACCCAACTATTGATATTATACGTCGGCAACGGTCCAAGTACCACAAAAATTTACAAGATGGCGCCAAGAGTGTGTTAAATAGTGATGTAATTTTTTTTGTTATAAATTGCGTTTTTCATTTAATGAAATTATAATAGATAAACTTAAAAAGTTACCTTATCTAAATATTAAATTTCATCAAAGTCGTTAGAGCCGTTTTGTAGATAGGTACGAGATATAAATTTACAAGGATCGCTCGTTCAATGGCATAAGATAATGTTATTTAATTTTTTCTATCAGACGTCTCCTTTTGGGGATATAAAAAAAAGTAAATATTTTAGCCCGTGGTATACCACCAGATTGTACCAGTTACTATTCGTCATGCAGAGAGGCCGAACAATGAGCGACTTTGCCGTTTTGTGTTTTTAATGCAATGTCTTTAGTACACTCAGTACTTTTTTGCACTATTACATCATTAAATGCAAAAAAAATAGTTCTTGTTCTTGTTATGAGACTTAAAAGGACTTACAATTCACAGAGGTAAAAAAAAAATTAATGTAACTTTATAAACAAAATGCATTAGTAATAGTATTGTTATTGAGGGATTGTACCTATTGATATCGGTAATAAATAAGGTAAGAAAATAGACCATTTAAATAATTAATAGTCTTTCTTAAAAAAATCATACCTTTTTTTAAAGTATTTTCTTTTTTCTTATTTGTCAGTCGATACTGTAAGAGTTGTATCAAGTCAAGATGGTTCCTGAGTGTTTAGGTTTAATTTCAATCCTTGTATAAAGGATCTCTATCTTGTGTAAAGTTTTAAGCTTTCATTTTTTTAATTAATAGAAAAAATACCCTTACAGGATTGTAGTTCATTTGGCTGTTTGTCAGGACTCTTTAAAAAAAAACGGTTTAAAGTTGAAATTAAGATCAAAAATGCGGGCTCTAGTTACTATAAAAATCTAAGCTTTCATCCCAATTTAACAAAAATCTATCATCACCGAAATTTATATATGGATTTTTTTCCTTCCAAGGAATAAAAACCGAAACTTTATTTCTAATTTTATGTGGAAATTATTGCCTATTCTTTCTGCAGCGTCTAACTAAATATATAATTTTCATCTCAAGGTAAACATGGAATGGAACTCTACTGAAAAGGCATTTTTTGTTTGCATTTTTTTTGTCGTGATTTTTTAATTAGTATTATATGTTGAATTTCTTATTTAGATTTTCTATCTGGAATCCCGGTCGAAATTCAAGAAAATTTTATAGCTTAATTATTAATTTAGTTTCCGAGAATTCGAAAACCGAATTTCAGCCTAATCAAGACAGTCTTTGAAGTCGGAGCGTGGAGAAAAATGTATCTTATATATTATATATATTTTTTATAATTTTTTTAATTATCACTAAGGAGATATGGAAAATTTTAACACATAAGTATATCAAACGAGATAAAAGCCACCTTAAATCTAAAAGTTGATTAGATGCCGGTACCCTAATTCAAACTAATTAGCATAATACACGTCATATCCAAAATGTTCGTCTTCGGGTAACCTTTTACGCGTGTTTGTAGAGGACGGTGTAACAGCGGCCCGCTTATCTCGTCAAAAGATACAAACACGGCCCTAGGTTTTCCTATGAGGATTTTTTTATGTTGCACACTTTTCGGTTAAAATATGTGATGCGTAAAAAAACGTGATTCCATAACATTTTGAGAGGAATCTTTATTAGTATGCTTTCGTGATCGTAACCATGCTCTCCATTTCGCAAGTTTATGAAAACGTAAGTTTAAACAAAAATACCTTTAAAGGTATTACTCAAACCGAATATAAGAAATATCTGACGGATTGACCGATAGGTTATAGACCCTTACTGCGGAATCAAGAGTCACGGGTTCGATTCCCGCTCGGGATGGCACTGTGTGGGATGCCCCTGGTCTTATTATTATTATTATCTCAATAGTAAAATAAAACACAAAAACCGGTCAAGTGCGTGTCGGCACACAAAAGGGTCCGTACCACCATAAAATATTAAACACATTTCTTGTATGGGGACGCTCTTTAATTTTCAATATAATATTATTTTTATTATTTGTCGTTATACGGTCATTGTAATACACATTCTGTAATAATTTCAAGTGTCTATTTATTACGGTTCAGACGATGCAGCCCTGTAACAGACAGACGGACGGGCAAACAGCGGAGCCTTAGTAATATAGTTGCCGTTGAATACCCTTTGGATACGGAACTCTAAAAAGGTTCAAAACAAGAATTTAATGTATCTTCGAGACATCTTCAGAAATACCTTTCTTCTCTTTTACAAATCCCACACCGCAGTTGGAGCTCCCACGAATTCTACAATCCGCATTGAGGACTATGTGGGGGTTCCCGATTCCGCTTTAGGTCTAGTAGGAAAAAGAAAACAATTTCTGAAGATATGTGATACTTCGAATTCAAGTTATGAACTTTTTTCTGTTTTTACTTTTCATTTGTTTAAGGGAAATATATCTTTAGACACAGCGAAAATAATAAAGCCTCCAAAACCTTGCCTTCTATTTAGTACCCGAGAGACCGCTGACCTGATATAAAATTTGAAATGTCATCGCGTGTAGTGAAATAATATAAATATCCAATGCGACCAAATACAGAAATGTACCGTTTATGCATTGTTTGGCGTCATCCTGCCATTCCTTTTGATAATAAGTGCTTTATATTTCCGATCTTTTGTAACACGGGTTTGCAACTTCGCCTAGGTCATATTATAAATTGGACTGTATACAAACCATGGCCCCCACATCCTGAAACCGAGCACCCGGCTAAAATTATTAAAAGAAATTATTAAAGTTAGTTATTAAATTAAAAGACTACACGAAAGTAATGTTACCTTATATTTATTAACTAAAATGAGTTTATATAAAAAATACATTCTTACTGTCTAGTAATATTCTTACTAATATGTCTCCAGCTCCGTTTTGTTAGATATAAAAAGGTTACGTATTCCAAATTATATTTTCTTGGGTTTTTTTTGTTTTGATGGAAATTTATCGAATATTTCTGAAAAATCAACTTTATTAACTATCTTCTATATATATAAAACTGTTAAGTCGTTTTCGACTTGTTGTACTTCTTTGCCTTGTTTTCAATAAATTTGCCAGTCTGCTCAATCGCAAAAAGGGTCGAGAAGTCGCTTGCTGTCTCACTTACTCTGTGACACATCCACTTACGGTTTTACATATATTACGGAGGGAGGGCACAATCTTGATCACCTCACTCGGCCATCGCGTATCCAACTCGATTGAACGTACGATTGTTATAATTACATTTTTGGCTGTACCTCAATGTCGGACCCCACCTATTCTCGGGCCCGTAGGCTAAAGCTTTAACAGAGCCATGATACAGACCAAATACCGCATACCGCATGTTCGGCTGAAAGGTTATAGAGCGTGTAGAGCTTACTGAACTAAACAAAAAGTTTAAAAAACATGATAAACAAAAGAAATCTTGAGATGTTTTTCTCGGTGACCGTTAGTTTGCGCCATCTAATTATTTGAAACTTTTTGTTTAGTGACATGTTTAGTACATGCTCTATAAGTTTGGAATACGTTCAGTCGAACCTCCGGTATTTATTTGAAGATTTGAAGGTTGGTTTACAAGATCTGTGGTTTACAGGAAAAATTAATATGTATCAGTTTTTTTTCTAGAGCAAATCGTCTTGAATATCCAACATAAGTGATACAAATAAACTAGTGTTCGCTCGCGTCTTCACCCGTGTGGTTTTATATAATAGGCTAATGCATAATTCATTTAGTACTTCCTATTTTCCATTTTCCTTCCTCCTTTGTTGTTTTTATCACTTTCTTCCCGCCCCTACCTTGTTCTCTCGTAACTAAATTAGAGAAAGCCGTGATTATAGGCTAAAATTTTTAGCATTTATTGTAATTTAAAAGCAATTTAAATTAAATAGTTTATTTATTTATTTATTCATATACATACGCCGACAAAGTACATGTTCACAAGTTAAATTTAAAAGTATTTAGCAATTTTTGTAAGTACTTTATCTGTATGAGGTAAAAAATAATACACAAGAAACTGAGGGACGGTCTTTTTAACAAAATTATGAACAATTTTATTGATAATAAGTGATTACACATTAATATTATTGAAAGAAACCGATAGACAAGATAGACGTTTATTAAAGCGTGGTCTAAAGGTTGACTTGTCTGTGACACCCATGGACTTTCAACGTCTAAGTATTCCTATACTTTATAATAAGCTTTTGCATAAAGCTTTTATTTTATTGTAGTTTTAAACTTGTTAAGGGGCAAATCTTGAATGTCAATTGGGATCTTATTGTAAAAGCGTATAAATTGATTGCCCTATAAAAGATTTTGTGATTTTGTTCAGGCGGCGGACATGGTTAGCAAGTTTGTCTTTAGGTATTTCTTGTATTAACATTATGCCGATCGCAATTTTTTTTATATAATACAATTATTTATTGACGTGCATTATATTTTTAAATATATATTGAGACGGCAATGTCGTTATTTAAATTTCCTTAAATTTGTCCGAGTAGTAGTGGACTTCTTCATTTTTCCACCTTTATAACTCGAGTGTTAATTAATGCACGTAAATTATAAACACTATCCTAAGTTAGCTAATATTACTAAATCAATCAATTTACGTATCATTTCCCAATAGGTTAGGACAGTAATTTCTTAACTAGTCCTCAAAAAAAAATCACCTTTTCATCTATATAAAATCAAAGCTTTCAATTTGCATTAAAACATACTTCCCTTGAATGGTATTGACAAATTCGGAGATTTAATATTTTCCTAGAAGCGGAGCTTTAGAAGTCTCTTTTATGTAGCTTTTATAAAAGCTCGTATTTAATGGATCTATTTTGACATGTTTCTTCTTCACGAAGCTTTCGGGAATATTTTATGTTCGTAAGTAATTCCTATTTCTTGTCAATGTTAATTTTTAAATTAAATATTGAACGAAGGCAAATTGGATTGACTTTAATTTTTTTTTCTGCTAGCTTCCGCCCGCGGCTTCGTTTGTGTGATAACATAAATAAAGGTACTTGATAAGCGTGACAAAAATATATCTAACATACATGTTGAACCACAATTTCAGCTATTTGAATATGCATGGTTAATTAAACCAGTTTAATGAGCACACATTACTCATTAGTAATTTTATGTCTTTTTCAAAACGTTTTTTATCCAATCAAGTTTTTTGGCAGTTTACAGTATTAAATCAGCCAAAGTCGAAATGTAAAGAAGGTGACGGATTTATATATTTTTTTATTTTATTGTATACATACATTATTTAGTAAAACAGTTACAATATAGGAATACAAACCTAAAAACAATAAAACTGAATACACGACATGCGAGCGAACAGTATAATAAGAATTTATTTAACTTTGATTTGTTTATTATCAGCTTTTCTCAGTTGAAGCTTTCGCTGAGACAGGCTGATTCCGTGTAAATTGTCGAGGAAAATAATAGTACTGCTGAGCTATTCCTGTAAATTAGTCTAATACCGTTAATCTACCTATTTTATAGGTATTATATTTATTAATTTATTTATCTTGTGGCTCTCAATACTATTATAAACTGTACTGTTTTATGTTTGGTCCATAATTTAATCAATATCGTTGGTTTAACTTTACTTTGCCTTATGTCGTTATCGTTTTCATTGTTTTGCTTTTTTCTTTACTTTATATGTGGAAACGGTAAGTCTATTTTTACTCACATTTTTTTTTGTACCGTTTGTTTCCTGAATAAATAAATAAATAAACAATATAAATTTATCCGCCTAACGAACCGGGTCAGGACGAATGGCGGAGATCGTTCCATAAATAGTATTTAAAAAATCTACAGATTTTGTGCTTCTCGCACCTATCGGAGGATATTTAAAATGAAAATAAAAATTATGACAATTTTATTAAAATCTTCGGAATAAGTTATATAGTTTGACCGAAACCGCTGTACCGCGCCTTAGGTATGTGCGCGGCGAAGAGGGAAGGCTGTTCCTAAGCGTTGACGGACAGACAGAGCAGATCTGCTTCCTTTCGCTCCGCGTACATACCTAAAGTGCGGTACAACGGTTTCGGTCAAACAATAGACCAATTTTCAAAAATTTGATATCATACAATAACCCGCGAGTTCCTGCATCTTTTGTCTACTTTTGTAACTTTCTGAAACATAGCCGAATGACACTCGCAATATAATTTCAAAAAAAAGAAAATGAATAATGGCCTACTTTTAGTACTTTTACATACTTACGTGTGTGACTCATCACACACTCTTGCTACGTTATACTAACCATCTACAAACCATCTCTTTGTGCGTAATTGTGAGTGAGAACCTGTCTGTTAGGTGATATTTTATCTAATTATTTTCACGCCAACTACCTACCCAGACATTACTCAAAAGCTCTGTGTTAATACAATTTTGTATCTGCAACATAGAATGCAATAAACAATTGAGCATTGAGTGTACGGTACCGGTATGGATTTGGGAGTTATAAACTTTGCTGTCGTCAATTGCATTTTTTTTTGTGTTTCGTACCCTAAGGGTATCAACGGAAACCCTATTACTAAACATCCGCTGTCTGTCCGTGCGTCCGTCTGTCTGTCACAGGGCTGTATCGTCTGAACCGTAATATGTAGACACTTGAAATTTTCTCAGAGTGTGTACCGCAATGGCTGCTATGACAACAAATAATATTCAATTCAATTCAAAAAATATTTATAGATAAAAATAAATATTTATAAATAAATAAAAATAAAATAAAATTCAAAATTAAAGGCGGCTCTTATACAAGAAACGTGTTTTTTTCAACGTTGTGAGATCATGGCTTACACTTAAAATTTTCATGATGAAGTATGTATGTACTACTATGGCCGTATAACAACAAATAATAAAACTGAAATAAAATTATAAATCAAAGGGGGTTCCCATATAAGAATCATGTTTTTAATAGTGTACGGTGGTACGGAAATCTTCCGACTCGCACTTGGCCGGTTTTTGAATTCATGATTGATTTGAGTGTAAATTAGACAAACCAGTATTTTCTAATAATATCGATAAAAAAAATGTGAGAGAAACCGTTATTCTGTTCATTATGTATACTCTGAATTGTACAACTCTCTAAATTTAGAATTTAAAAGCTATACCAAACGATGCCAAATGAAGTGAAGTGACATGAAAGTGATTAGTGAAGTAAGTGAGCTGTGACTGTCAAGTGAGCTGTAAAAAGAACTAACAAACGTCTGCGTTATTTGGACTGCTTCGGGCCTCGTGAATTATTTGATGTTGGGGACTGTGTTTACATGCACGTTTATTATGAAGCAAGTAAGGTAACTGAATATTATAGTCGAGGTGTTTATATAGGCACGAGACGAAGCTGAGTGCTTATAATAAACCGAGACTATAATAGCCAGCTTACGGAGTACGAGCATCATACGACGTTTTTCAATACATTTGCGATTAAAATAATTAAAATAATATTTCAAATGTAATAATAGCGGGAGCTGAACAGAACACAATGCTCGTTTGTGATTGGTGTAAAGTAAAAAGGTCTAGTACTGTAAAATACAACATTACGGTACAAGTTTCGATGTCATGAAGACCTTATTAATAGCAAATGAATTGAAAAATAAATTACTCTTGTGTTTTTTAAATTTGACGATTTTTCTATCGGCGCTGGTGGGGGCTTTCAGCAAAAGTGCGACATATTATTCCTGAAGTATTAAAGTTGTTTGAATGGTTAATTAAAGCTTGAGAGTACGCCTCGAATGAAAAGGCTTTCAAGCGTTCGTTTTGTATTATATTATAATAAGAAAGAAAGAAATGTGTTTTCTATTGATCAGCCACGAATAAAAGCTAAAAATATGAAAAAGTAATTTATATAACGAAAAAAAATATGTAAATAAATAACTTTATTATTATTTCAATTATAATATTTTCACAAAACACTATAAGTTGCAGAACTAAATTATCTAGCAACCAACAGTTTAATTCGTGGTTTTATCTCCAAATTAAACACTGAATATATATGTATAACAATCTATTAAAAATGTATAAAAGTGACAAATTTTGGGCACTGCTGAGTAGTGTCTGTCTCTCTCTAATTTTAGCGAGAACTGGGCCTTAAGATGTCAAGCTGAGTCTATTTGCAATGAACACAAGATTTAAAATAAAATCTCAAATGAAAATAGTTTTTATAGAGAAACCAAAAACTTGGTTTGGTTCAATATGCATTCTTGATCATACCTACTAGCACTATTAGGATATCGTTTTTCTTAAATTTTCTTTTTTGGGTCATAAAAATGATAGTAATTTCACGGGCAATTTTTTTCATATATAAATAAAGTAAAAAAAGGCATGAAAGCATTTCCTTCAATTGATATCTTCGTATTGAAATCGGAAAGGCAGAATTGGTATTGCAACCAAAAACGTACTTTTCCGCAATGGAAAGCGGTAATGATAAACTATCGCGTACTCTGATATCAAATGAGGTGACAGTGAGCAATAACAATAAATGTAACTAAATCGAAATTTTCATCTTGTAGAAATCGGGACGTCAATAGTCTAGGAGCCCATAGCCCATAATGGTCACGACTTAATAAAAGCTAGTACTCAAGTACAGGTAAGTTTATGAACATGAAGGCACAGCCTTCATGATTATATAATAATTAGAAATAATGTTTATTAGTGTTAATACATAAACAAAGAGTGTGGTGTATTAGCAGTGAACAATATATTCGGGATGTTGGCAACGATGCTTACACATAATTTAAAACAACTTTTTTAGGGTTCCGTAGCCAAATGGCAAAAAAGTTACCCTTATAGTTTTGCCATGGCCGTTCGTCTGCCTGTCTGACTGTTAATTAAGAAATTAAGAATTTTTTTTGGATAGGTCGATAGGACATGTATGATGTAAGTGAAGTACGAAAAAAATAAATTTATCGTTTATTAACGCGAGAGGTACCAAACGATAGGTCATTGTGTACTTATCATCTATTTTCAATCACGTATATTTTCTCTGTTTTCGCCAATGCCAATTAACGAAAATTAAAGGTTTAAGTTATTTTGAGAAAATTATTTAAAAAACTACATTTAAAATGTTCTAAGAAAATTCTTTTAGTGTTTCTAAGAGAAAAACTTACTCTCCAATATGAATTTATTTATTTATTTACAAATCTAACAATTATTATACAATTATGAATTATAATTAATATTAAATTTGACTCTGTGGAATGTAAATAATAAAACAATTTTTTTTTCGTTTTCATATACAATATTGATAAAATTAAATGTTTCACATCTGTCAGATATCTCACGACAGCTCACGCTTTTATTTATTTATAAATGGCAATGCAAACAAAATGAGTTTTAGAAAATAGTTTTTTTTTTATCTTTATAAAGGTACCTAGTAGCATCCCATACTCAGCTGACTATAAATAATAAACACTAAGTACTATCACTTACAAAAAAAATCTGCATTCAGAAAGTTTCGTCCATTTGTTGGTCGCGGGCTCCAGGACTATAATGATTCGGACCAGATCTAACCGTTAGATACTTTATACACGTAGAGTTTTTATAGTCGATCTTACTGTGGAGTGTTTTTTGATAGTACACTCACTCAAATGTCACTTGACCGTGTTAACTCGGCCATAATCAATTGCATAGCTTTTTCTCATATCATCAAAACAATTTCCTTAGAAAAGTGAAGTTTTCTAACCGGAAACTGGCCAGTATAGTACCGGCCGGAAGCAATATCCGGTTGCCATACTATGCTACCGGAAATTGGCCGGCCTCGAATACAGTCGAACAATTTCTAGAAATTCTTATACGACGTCGACCTAAAATGACGGGGATTTAGGCAGAGATTGAAAACAATTTCGATAAGTGTTTTTATAATACATAAAAAATTATTGTAATTTCAATATTACTTCGATATGTGGTAAATAGGTCACTATATAAGTTTTGATATATTCGAAATTTTAAAATGGAACATGAATTCTATATTTTTAAAGGCTTATTATTTTTTAGGTGATAAAAAATAAGTAAATACGGTCACTGAAAGGTAAAAATCTAATAAATTATGGTAATTAATAAAATACTTTTTTGTGACAAATAATTTATATTATACCAAAACTAGGCTTCACAAAAACCGAGAGACGGCGGCTAAATTAGGGTAACAAATATATTACACTAATCAACATAAATTATAGAAATAATGACTTGAAGATTTATATTATATTAGCATAGTTTATTTTAATAGTATTTTATCCACTAGGTAGTACTTGTTTTCGCATAAAAAATATTTTTGGGCTTTGTGCCGGGACAGCATTAAATGTGAAAACGAGTACGTACTACAAATTGGTGTATTTATTTTTTATTAGTTGAAATGCGATTAAATGAAAACAGTGCGATCGTTCAATGCTAGTAGAGTGTGGGGGCTTGCTATAAGGTTGAAACTAAAGGAAAAAAATATACCTAACCTACTGCACAAAAAAAAGCGTGGACACCTTATTACATTATAACTAGCTTTCACTCACTGTCACTCTTCAGCTTATAAACTAAATCTATGCAAAAAATTATAGCGGTGTCGGTACAACTGTGTAATCCATGCAAGTGGAGCCGCGGGAAGAAAACTATTTTGAAAATAAAATATAACCCATGTTACTTGCTGATAATGTTGTTTTCTAGAAAGAAAAGAATTTTTAAAATCAGTTAAGTAAATTTGGAATTTACACGTAACAAACCAACAAAAAATTAAATCTTTCTTCTTTAATATTATATTAGTATAAATATAGATAGATTAAAAAGATTCTTACAACTTCTATAATAATAGACTGGGGTATTTCTCTGAAATACGGATACTTAGCAATTTCGTAAAAATTTCAGATAACAGGCTATTTGTATACATTATGGATAATAGATGTATTTTACAAAACTATCAAATAACGGTGCATTCATTATGTTCATGTATTCGAGAAGTATTTAGCAACGATTAACTGGTAAAAACACGTCAGAAACGGCTAAAGACACGAATAAACCTATAAAACATTCTTAAGTTAAAACGCAGGTGGTGGAACACTCCCATGGCTATCAAAGAAAACTTTTTTTTATATGAACCTAAGGATTTGAAATAAATGCAGAAGGTTAAATAGTATAAATGGTAAAGACACATTAAAAGTGGTAAAGACAAGAAAAGGACAAAAAGGACAGCACTTTTTAACTAAGTTTGTACGGACATTACTCCGAGCACAATGGAAGACTTGTGCGTCATTCACGGGCGGGGGGAATCGTTAGAGTGAATGTGATATGACATCTATACATAGCCTATTTTCTTTCAAAATACAGTAAAGACAAGTTTCGGTCCTTAAACATGTACCTCCCTATATAACGTGCGCTTATTTACAATTTGTTCTTTGATCTTACTTAATTAATAGTACAGAGTATCAGGTATAAGGAAATGTTAATTTGACAGAGATTTTTATACGTGTTTTATATTGTCTGACTTTCGAAATAATGCAACGTGGTCGTACCCACCGGATACCATGAAAACGTATGATTTAATGGTATATACGAGTTTAATTTATAAATTACGTATTTTAAAACAATTATCGTAGAATTATTTAAAGAACAATTATATACACATCTTGTAATAAAGAAATAAAATTTCCAGTGCATATTTTTCAAATAAGATCAGTGCAACCCTGTTTTGTGTAGGTCGTAGAAATACCCACTGGCTTTATTAAGCTCTTATAAGACATGACATTAATTAATGTTGGTACCCATATAAATTTTTTAAGACATCAGATAGCAGTTTCTTAGCTGCATACGTTAAAACAATAAAAAAAAAACAATATATTTTTTGAGATTTATTCTTTAATCACTTACTGCCTTTTTGTCTGCTACGATGGAGGTCAGATTCGAATGTGCCTCGGTGGCCATAGAATGTCCCCAAAGCGACTGATAAACTTTGTGTTTGGTAAAAGTGATTATTGTCACTGACCTGATATGATCGCAGAAGGACCGCTACATACGTTGTGTATTCAAATTTGAAAAATGGTACACACGACATCCGCTGTCTTCTGATCAGTGCTAGCTGGCTTGACCAATCGCATGCCTTCACTTCGCTGGCGCTGTTATTTCATACAGCCGAAGTCAGGCGAGAGGCTGTTTAAGGTCATTTATTTGGGAATATTAAAAAATAAGAATCCGCGTGAACACTTTGGAAATTTATCGGAAGCCTGGCATAAGGCTGGCACTATGTGCAGTTGCACAATTCTGTTGAAAGCGCATACATACCTTGCGCATACCTGATGAATAGGTACAAAGGATGGGCTCGCTGATTTGGCGAAAAGTAAACTGTGGCTCATGTGCTGTTACCGTACTGAATTTGATCGACCGATTGGACGAGTGGTTAGAGACCCTAACTGAGGAACCAGGGGTCGCCGGTTCGATCCCCGCCCGGGACAAATATTTGTGTGCATGAGTAATATGAACTTGTCTAATTGTTCCATTTGAGTGTAAAATATCTATATATGATAAAAAATATGTATATAAGTTGTCTACCTATAATACCTATACCTATATACCTATACCTATAATACAAGCTTTGCTTTGTTTGGGACTAGATGGCGCTGTGTGGGATGTCCCAGGTATTATTAGTTATATTTGTTGCCTCTGAAATTTTCTGATCAGATAATTCCATGGTGACAAAATGACTACAACGTGACTTTTGGGCTGTTTGATATTTTTTCTTAATATCTGACATTTTTCGCACATTCAGTTCTTGCACTATTAGAATCTTAAATGAGGACGGGAAACTTTAATTATTTCTTAAAAATTTCGTGTACTGGTGTTTTTCGTCCCAAAACTGAACTGTTTAAGAAAATCACGCAAATTTCATTCCATTTATTGGAATGTTTTTAAGATTATTCGTAAAATTTCCCTAAACCTTTTGTTCGCCTTGCGCATTTAATACCCATTTCTCCTACTGCGACGCCACTCGCCTCTACTTCAGAGCAAAAGAGGATCATTCCTTCATTGAATCAATGCATTTGCTAAAATATTCATTTTAAAATCAGATTCTGCCACCGGACACAATTTCTTTGTGCCGAGAATATAGCACCCTAACAGTTTCGTGACCATGCCCAGGGACCCTAATTTAGAGCTTCGATTATATTTACCATGTTTACAGCTGCCCCACGCTATTTGCCTCTTAATATGCGGCAGGTAATTCTTTTCTAATCTATTCTGATTTCTGTGAAACTAACATTGTTACACGCATAGGTACTTAAACTGTGTAACGCGTGTCTTATAAAAACTATGCGTGCTTTTACAGCAGGAACGCGTTTATATATTTGTGCTGTTGGCGATATGGCTGGCGCAGATATTTTATGGAACATGCTGGGCCCAAATTTACCATTCAAACTGAGCCTCGTGAAAGATATCCGATTGTGATTTACTTGGTCTCAATACAATCCTGGCTCCCGCAATTCATTGACCCAGGATTGTGGAGCCCCTCTTTCGCCGCGTCTTTCGAGTTTCAGCGACACCCCAGGTGCAAGAATTTCAACATTGGGTCCTTAGAATCACGTCAGAAAGCACGTGGTTACAGCACAAAATAGTTCGGAATCCATAATGATTATAAATGGATAGATCAGGCAGTAAAACAAAGTAAAATTTATAGTTTATAGATTACAAAAGCACTCGATAGCCGATACAAAAAGATTTTGCGTTTATTTTACGTATTTTTACAAAGCGTCGCCGACACACAATCAAGGAAGCCAATTCAAAGTAATGTTGGTGTCAGAATAAAAGCGCGCCCACCAAACGTGTATTCTTTTTATTCAAAGGTCACAGACAAAAAAATTAAAAAATAAGCTGGGGCACACACGCTTTTTATTCTCAATAGTTGCCTTTTCACGGCTAAACTGCTGAATCTATCTTGAATAAATTTAGCAAGGAAACATTTGCATCCTGAATATGTACTAATATGATTTGTGTTATGACCGATTTAATACAAGCTTGTAGTACATGTGGGCGAAGCTGCGGGCTTTTAAATGAAATTTAAATGAATTTTACAAAATGGTTTTCAAATAAAAAGTATAATTGCATTCATATACGTGTAAATATGATCGAAAACAAACGATAAAATTACAAAGGCCCATGGTAATGGTAGAAGTTCAACACAGGTTGTTTATGGTACGTTTTTGATTAGTTTGAAAATAAAACCACGGAAGGGCGCCAAAGGGATCGTTTTGAGAGAAGTTTTGTTAGCGAGTGTATTTTCGAAACGACTCGGTTTTAAATAATAAAACAAACGTTGTGAACATAAATATTCAATATACTTTTATGTTTAATATACTCTAATACTTTGTTTTTGAAAGTGTGTTTGAAAATTGAAATTAGGCACTTCTACAGAGTTAGGGTGACCCAATCACGGATATATATAACATAAATAATTCAGACAGGAAAAAATTATAAATAATAAAGTACTCAAAATCATGGCGTGAATACCAAATGAAAGGCTTTTTATGAGAAATTCTAATAAATATTTTTTGTTATTTTCAAATGCATACTTTAAAAAATATTAAATAGCACCCGAATAACTAAAAAATAAAGGTCAACCACACTATCCCTCGATTTTCCTGGGATCAGATCATCCGATACTGACTTGGTAACAATGAGATCAAACGGAGAGTGTACCCATCAACCAAAAAAAGAATTTCCCCTATCGGTTCATAGATAACGGAGTTCTGAGGAAATAAACGTTAAAAAATACAAGCGAATTGAAAACCTCGTACTTTTTTGAAATCGGTTAAAACTACAAAGGGGCTCGCTCATAAGCATAGAGGAAAAGCGAAACAAAAATCTTTAAAAGTTCAAAAGTTTTCAAATCCCTCGGAAATTGAAAATATTCGTGGAGAAAAAATGCGTATAAAATGTATTGTTTAATTTCACCGAGGTCTAATAAATTGAATAGGTTTAGTCTAGTGGTTATTATGACAGCCTTCATTATAGGATGGATACGATCATGCAACTTTCAGTAAATAAAACAGTCAATAAATATTTCAGTAAATAAACATAAATAAATAATAAATAAATGTTTGTAATCTACTCCTTTTTTAGACCAAATAATTGAATGAGCAGTTTCTGAGTAGGTAAAGCGGCATGGAACATACATTTAGAAAGTATTCAAATTCAAAAAGTTTTTATTCAATATAAGATTTATACACACACTTATTGAAAGTCAAAATAAATTGATTAGGTATCGGTTTAAAAACTAGAAGGAGAAGAACCGGCAAGAAACTCCTCCCTGTTTATTTTATTTAAATATATGTTTTTCTTAATTGTTTTTTTTTTAAATACAAAGTGCTTACAACTATTCAAACACAACCCTACTTGTTTAATACGTATATTGTCGAAGTTATAAGACAATGTCTACGTGTCATTTGTAGGCATAGAGTAAATAAATTTGACAGCACCGTTTGGTTTTAATAGAGTCAGCAATGTCACTTCACAGTATCGAAACTGTCAAATACAATTTCGCGGAGGTTATGGCTGGCGCGCGGAGACCTCGCGAACTGAAACCGGACTGAAACTTGTCAAAGATACATCAGCTAACTAGAAGGAGAGTGGTTAGGCAGTAAGCGCAGAAGGGTGGTGCTCTAGTGTAGCCAAGAGTGCTACTAGTTAATTCGTACTTTTATATTTTTACGTAACTAATTTGCTTGAAAAATGAAAATGGCTCCGTAGGATTGTCGTTATGATACAATTATTTATTTTACATTTTTCGTTTCACTTTTGTATAATATTAATCATCTCTAATAAAGGAAGGAGATTATGAATATTTGCTAACAGACGCGTGACCGTATCCATCATGTATAAGAGTCGGTTCAAATTGTGGCCAAAATTAGGGCTAGATTTTACAAAAATAATACTTTATGTAGCGTCATCATCTCTACCAGCGTCTGGTTCACACTTGACCGGATTTAAAAATATATATAAGAAATAGGTTTCCAAGATTAGACTACAAATTACCTAATTTATAAGATTAAAACATCATTAGATTGATGCGAAACCCGACATAAGTGCTAGCGTTATTAAAGTGTGATCGAGTGTTAAACATGAAACAACGTTTCATTCACGGGGATGACTTGTATGTATTCCCATTAAAATACGGTGGTGTCTCGTAAATTCTATGAAATATGGAAATGCGATTGCCTGTGATGAACGGCGTTTGTGATACGATGCTACGTTACAAAGCCGTTTATTTTATTTTTGTAAAGTTATTGTTCAATAAAGAACTTTTTTAGTATTTTTCATTGTTTGAAGTAACAAAAAATTGTGAATGTTATAACAATAATACCTGGGACATTCCACACAGCGCCATCTAGTCCCAAAGTAAGCAAGTATTATGCTCGTATTATGGGGTACTAGATAACTGATATACATACTTAAACATTCTTTTTTATAATATATACACATATAAACATTTTTACACCCAGACACGAAACAAATAGGCATGTTCATGACCACAAATATTTGTCCCGAGCGGGAATCGAACCCGCGATCTTGGCTCCGCAGTTAGGGTAATATTTAGGATTCCGTATCCCTTGTGGTTTCTCCATGTTCGTTTGTCAATCTGTATGTCACGTATAATGTACAACGAGAAATAGGTTTTAAATTTAATATGCATACGGGTTAGAAAACTTCGCAGTTTCCATGAATCCTTTTTGAATTGTATTCATAATCGCATACCGTAGATGTTTCTAGTTTACTAAAACTACTGCTACGTTGAAAATGTTATTGTTTTGAAAAAAAAAAAATATATAAAACTAAATTTAATTATATTATAAGAAAAAATTTGTTTTTTATGCAATCAAAATTCAGAAAATATTTGCATTTTCAATTACACGATTAATTAACATTTCCGCGTAAGATTTATAAGAAAGCTGTGTGAAATTGTAACCTTCGTTCTTATTGGAAACATTAAAGCGATTTGTTTTTTCTTAATCTTTAATTGGCGTCGTTTTCGGAAAAGTCTCTAAAATAATTAATCTGCATTAGTCAACTCGAGCTGATTTGTATAAAGACTTTTTTCTCTACACCATGTACATCGATTTAAGTGGATTAGGAACAAAAAGATTAAAAGAATATCTTTTTTTATTTCATCGAGTTCGCCAGCTCATTCTTGACATTGCTTATTGAATTACTTTCATCACTAGTTACGTATGTCCAAACCTTCGAATATATCACATGTTGATTCTTCTGGAAAATCAATGCATGTGATAGATCAGTAGCAGAAAACATATTCAACTGTAAATTAAAGAAGTCGCAAAAGAAAGTTTTTGCGCATTGGTTATAATAATACCTGGGACATCCCACACAGCGCTATCTAGTCCCAAAGTAATCAAATATTATGCCAGTATTATGGGTACTAGGAAACTGATATGCATACTTAAATACTTATACTTTTTTATAATATATACATATACAGAAACTCTTTACACCCAGATACAAATAGACATGTTCATACACACAAATATTTTACCCGGACCGGAATCGAACCCGCAACCCTCGGCTCCGCAGTTAGGGTCTCTAACCACTCGGCCAATCGGTCACTGATATATTACCACGAATGCTACATCACCTTAGTACAGTTCCAATCAACCTTTATGGCGGATGTGAACATAGGCACAAGTCGCGTCGCAGTAACCAGTTTTAGGTGCAGCGGGACGCAGTGGAGCGAGGGGCATATCACTGAACCTGCGTAAAGCATGCTTATAGCGTTGTATTCCGATCCGCCATAAAGTTTGATTGGAACTATAGCTAATGGAACACAAATTTTTGGGATGCATCTTCACATGATTCCCTATTCTAATAGTCTCTTTGATGTCTTTCATTGTTTTTGTTTGTATGAAATTTGGTCCGTGTTTTGCTATACTTTTACTTTATGTTAGGGACCCCAAAGTCTGTTGCAAGACAATAATAAGATCAGCAAAATTAAAAAGTTTTCTATTGATTTTTTCATAAGAAAATAAGCTCCAAGGCTATCGGTTCGACTTGAATTTTCCCAAAAATTTCACTACCAGTTACAAAATCATTATACATTATCTTTCTAATAAAGCTATCAAAATTATGATATTTTAATATTGGCTTACATTTTAATCACAATAAAGCTAACGAATAAGATTTCTCTAATAAAATTATGATGTTTGTGATATCTTGTAGTATATATCCTTGTTTTATATTTTTAAATTATTAAAAATAAGTAAACAAGAAATATATCTTTACTTATTTTAGTATTGTTACATTTTCATCTAATTTTGTTACAAACGTAAAGAAAATGGTATTTTTATTAAGAAATACAGAATAATTTTCACAGCCACGTTCCACTTGAATTCGGTCATAATTTTGTCGGAAACCCCACTTTTTTTCTTTGGCATTAAACAAGACTCACAATCAAGAAGTATGAAGAGGCAGTAATTTCTATGCAAATTGACTAAGTTTCTATTTTTCTGTTGGCTTAAATAAGCCAGTACAAAGAAGCGTAGGATTTGCTTCATTGAATAAACTTTGGTGGAACTGAACCACCGACTATTTATCAAAGGAATTATATATTCATGTCGACTCTGAGCTGAGCTTGATTTGTGAACTGAAAATAAGAAAATATATTGAGTGTGAAAGTAAAACAAACAAGAAAAAATATATTTTCATTGCATTTATTTGAAATTTTAACTGAATTATTCTTAATTATGTAAAAAGTTTTTTTTTTTAAAGTAAGTATGTATCTTAGATGATAACATAATAATCAGATAACATAAACATAACGTTCGAAAACGGGAGCAAAATATCAAACTCGGTGGTTAGACAAACCATACGATATTATCATTCTTTAAAACAATACACATGAAATGTAATTTCAGAATCTTTATTTTCTTTCTCAGTAAGAATTTCACACGTGGGTTACACAAAATTTTACTTTATAGCGAATATTTTAAAACGCCAAGTGTGTATAAGATAAGATAAATTTATTTCTGTAAAAACTTAGCCTAAGTACATAAAATTTGTCTTAATTAATTAGTGTTAGTGCATATATATATTATTTAATACCTAAACTAAGCAAGTTTATTTGCCTGTGTCTTAGGTATATATTCATAGAAAGTAGTTAGCGCTTATTCAACAGATATTTACACAACGACAATGACCAACATAATGAGTACAATTCTGAATCAGATTAGATTAGATAGAATAATAGGTTTTCTGTGTCATCATAGGTTTTCCCATAAAGCCATTCTTATGTGATTCTTTTACATTCGACTTTTTTTCATAGGGTAAAAATGTAGATACGAGTTTATTCTATTCTATAGAACTCCAGATAATAAAACAATCTGCGAATGTGATCTCCATTCTTGTGCTGTGTTGTTACTAGTTGTGCGACGCTCTAGGCGCCCTCATAGTCAATTGAACTTATATATCGAGCCTCAGCAATTTTTCTAGCAGGGCATTGTTCGTCCCCCGTTTTATGGTGGCCGGGTTTGTTGAAGCGCTGGCAGGTAGCACAATTTGCTGGTTCTTGTTGTTTTGTGCATATTTGGTCTGTGTGTATATTTTTTGACTGACATTTTGGTGTTACAACGCGGTTTCTCTATAAACATAAACAGACTGAGTGACATATCGACGTATACCGATATGTGAGTAACATCAATATCATTTTAGAATAATTTCTTAAATTACCTACATTATAGTACCTACAAAGAAATATACTAAAAAAATAAAAATTAACTTATTAGGCATAGGGGGACTAACAAATAACTGGATTCGATAAATATCCGGAAAATATTTTCCATGTATTTTCATTTACAGTACCGGTCCATTTCCCGGTCATGTTTTAGTGTCTGTATTTGTTTATAAAATGCCCAATATTTAGTTTAACGTTTCCGAAGTGCTCACTCAAAAGCTTTTTGTATTTCGTAATTATTTTGAGGACATCGGAAAAATAACTTATTTTTAATAAAAATATCTGATTATAAGTATGACCCTACTCTTTTATGTATCTGAAATTACCTACGGTCTACGATTTTCAAGTGTATAGGGGGAATTTTAGAAATGGTCGTTTTAGAACTAATTAATAAAACAATAACACGGTTTAACACGGTTTATAATGAAGTTGCTGTTATTGTTTTTTACGAGTAGATCTTTATAGTTTAGTCAAATGATTTTGAGAGTTTAATTAAGAGTTCAAATATCTTCAATTGTGCAAAACTATAGTATAATTGAAGACCTTAATTTGCAAAGTACTTAAGGAATTGGGCTACGTGGCAACAGACGATTCAAACACATCCATAATTTAAAGAAGGTAATATTAGAAAACTTGCATATATTAGATATTTAATGAAACATTGTAAAAATAGACAATAGTATCTAATGACTTAACTAGTGAATTTTGTAACACGATTAAGGAAAAAAAATAGAGAAATTGCTTCCAAAAAAAATTAGATTTCCTGTTTTATGTTTTTGTTATTTTGTATATTGTTAAATAAGTTATTATGATTGTAATTAATTATAAACAAACATTTAGATTGTGACTTAGGTCATTTAAGTTCCACGACAGTCAATGTCTAGTTATGTCGCTTTGACATATGCTTCGATCGTTACAAATGTGTAAGGAGAAGCTAGGCAACATCGCATATTGTTTAAAGGCATTTTGAAAGCTTAAAGTTGAGAAATTACGTGAACTAGGCTTAATTCAATAAAATATTAAGTGATGCCACATGTCAACTGCGCTAATAAGTACTTCTAATTTAGTAGTTATATTTAAACGTTTTAGTTCTAGTTTCTAAATTATTAAATGTAGTAAAATATATTATACGTATCAAGCGATCAAGCGATATTACTTCCCGCTTTTCGAACAAGTCTGGATACTTAGTGTAAGGGCGCCTACGCACTAGGGCGGTTAGCTGCCTCGCATCTAACCGCGCGGTCTGCCGCCTGCTCATTTTTCTAGAAAATTGTTCATACCATACGCACTGCGAGCGACCCGCCGCCTATTGCCTTGGTTGCACGTTTCGAAGCGGCCCGCGAGGCGGCTAGTCGTCGATGTTGCCGTACGCACTAGGCGTTTAGTCGGCGTCTGACCTTTAAATTCTTTAAAAAATAGAACGAACAATCCGTTTTCAGTACGGGTTTGCAATAAAGGATGAATCCAATATTTTCTTTTGTATTTGTGGTGTTTCGAGCAAATATATAACCACTGCAACTTCTTCTACGTCCATACTGAAAGATATTCGATATTAAAATGATGACTGCAACCGCTCTGAACCGATATAGCGGTTCAAAGAGGCGGCACGACGTCAAGCCGTTAACCGTTTTTCGAACCGCTATATCGCGGCACGCCGCACGTTCTATCGCTAGGCGGCTAACCGCTAATACGTACAAGTCTTAAGAGCCAGTGGCCGGCAAACATCAAGTACTTTAACAAACCGTAAATTTTGCTCAAACACTCTCTCATACCTACTAGACATGAGATGGGAAAGCTCTGCGGCGGTGGAAGGTACAGAGTCAGTCAGTTGTGATACTAAAATCAGACCAACTTTGATAGCATATCTGTTAGGCTGCCATTTGGGTAGTTCAAAAAACACCAGTATTATTATTGAAAAATAACAACGACAGACGATTATGCCGGTTGTGAAGTCATAGTAGACACTTTTAAAAATGTAAAAAATGTTATTTTTTTTAACAAATCTGTAATTATAATATGTTATTTAATATTATATGACCTCAGATCATTTATAAGACCATATAATCACGGCAAACGTTTTTTCGTGTTTAAGTGTAAAAATATCTATATATGTATATATTATAAAAAAGACTGTTTAAGTATGTATACTAGTTGTCTAGTACCCCATAATACAAGCATAATACTTGCTTACTTTGGGACTAGATGGCGTTGTGTGGGATATCCCAAATATTATTAAAATATTATTATATTATTATGAATGGTCGTCCGTTCTTGTGGTAGAGCGGGGCAGGCGCATTTCTCCACTTCTATAATGAACAGCTTATAGCGATGACAAAAGTTTTGCGTTCCCAAATACTTCATTCAGAAAAGATAAATTATAAGCAAGGTCAAGAGGTCTATAATCCTACGCAGTGTATTCTTTGAGTCTGAATAATATTGTTTGTGTTTGAAGAGCTCATAATATTCCTTAATACAAATATGGATTAATTCAATTACGACATTGAAAATTAATTCAACGCTTATTTTGACGAGCTTTTATGATGAGGACTTCGGTTATTTCGTAGGATAATTCGCGATTTCAATAATCCATTCAAAAATTTTACTAATAATTTAATGATTAATGATAATTTAATGAATTTAAATACTGACGGGTTCAGAAAAGATACAGTTTTAGAAATATTATTTCCCGTCTTAAAGATGTACTGAGATGTTATCGTGGTATTATCAATTCCACCAATTTATCAATTAGTTGTCCTGGGATATAATAATATTTTATTTCTTTTAAAAATCGCGTCTAACAAAATTGACTGCCCTCAGCTTTTAGCGCTGCTGTACTTGAACGCGCCTGCTAGATGTCTTCGTTCAATCAACACATTCCATATTCCTGTTGTATCGAGCAATTACAGGCGGAATTCTTTTCTATGGCGTGCGAGCAATAATTTTAATTTTATCTGCAAAGATCTTGATTTGGATCTATTCAATACCGATTTGACAAAGGCGAGGCACTTGTTAACTGAGCAATTTCTGTTTGAATGACCCAATTTAACAGTTTTACATGGGTGAAACTTTAATGGTACATTTATTGACATGTGGTGCTAAGAAGATTTTGTTGCTGTTGTGGCGTTGGACTGAAAATTTTACGATTCCGTCACTAACTGTGAGAACCTCTAATTGGCTTCCTGTTTTTATTAAAATTTACTATAAGTATTGTATGTATAGCTGTTGGTTTCCCTAAGTTAATTAAATAAAATTAAAATAAAATAATAATATCTGGGACATCCCACATAACGCCATCTCACCCCAAAATAAGCAAGTATTATCCTTGTATTATGGGGTACTAAACAACTGATATACATACTCAAATATTCTTTATAATATATACATATACCTATATTTATACCTACCTTCAGACACGAAACAAATAGACATGGTAATGAATACAAAATAATTCTTTCTGAAACCACCGAACAAATTATTACTGTCGAGCGTAATTGGACAAATTTTGTATATGGTATGAATATGTCTTTTTTCCAGATTCACTTCACTTCATCAGCCTATTTTACCCCACTGCAGGGGCTTAGGCCTTCCCCAGGGTAAGGGGGGACTTGGAGCTTAAATCCACCACGCTGCTGCACTGCGGGTTGGGGATTGTAACAAACGCCATCCAGATTTTCCAGATTGGGTCTGGTGATGTAATTAAAATAAGTCAGCCAATTGTACGCCGTATCATTAATAAAATTATGTATCTAATACGCTTAAATATAAAGAAGTATGTCAAATTCACAGAAGAATTCAATAAAAATAAAGAAGACTTATAAAACATTGTTTCTTTTCCAGGAGTAATTGCTTGCATGGATTGTAAATATTTATATAGGTACACATGTTCGAATAGCAACTCACGATGGAAAATTCACAGAAGATTTTCACAAAAAAAAAATATACTTTACAATGAATGTCAAAGTTTTCTGTGGACCTTCATTATAAATATATAACACACCTGGCTCAACCCATGATAGTAGAATATATGACACATTTTCAGCTGTGAATAAATTCTTTCCCGAAAGACCACACTTTAATGAGCCCATGGTTGATTAGAGCAAAAAGTTCATTTGTACTCAAATAGTTTTAGGGATATCAACTTCCACGTTTTATCAGCGATTTGATCGAAGATCTTACAAGTAATTATATTATAATAAATATTTAATTTTTTTACAGAATTAAACATTCACATGAAAATGATTCCAAAGTAAATATTGAATAATAAAACAAAATAACCGATACAAATTTGAAAATTGCGTGAACAATTATTATTTATTTATCGACGCGCTTGTTGATGCTTAGATTGCAATGTCTATATATATATATGTATATATATATATAAGCGAAGGGAAATATAAACTAAATAAATGAAAATAATTATATATATATATATATATGTATAATTATTTTCATTTATTTAGTTTATATTTCCCTTCGCCCGAATCAAAGTACAAATTAATAAGAAATTTAATTTTTAGGGTTCCATATACTAAGGGTAAAACTTGAAATCCCATTACTAAGACTCCGCTGACTGTCTGTCTATCCGTCTGTCACCAGGCTGTATCTCATGAACCGTGATAGTTAGACAGTTGAAATTTTCACAGATGATGTAGTTCTGTTGCCACTATAACAACAAATACTGAAAAACAGAATAAATAAATATTTAAGGAGGCTCCCATGCAACAAAAGTTATTTATTTGGTCGTTTTTGCTCGATATTGACAACGGCAACATGTAGACGTTTGAAATATTCACGGAATATTTTGTTATATAGTATTCACTTTAAAAATGAATAATAATATTAAAATAAAACAAAAATTTAAGAGGGGTTCCCATAAAACAAACGTGATTTTTTTTATTTTATACGGTGATTTGGAACCCTTCGTGTGCGAGTTCGACTTGCACTTGGCCTGTTTTTTTTATAACCTATTTGTTCATATAATCATAATCTCAACTTTTATATACATTGAGCAGTGGTAATTCGTGGGTGCTGGCCACGGACCGTGAACCATTTGTAAAAAAAATTGTGTCATATGTGCTGATGACACAATTTCATTTTATAATATATAAAGATTCCTCTTTTTATTTTGAGGTATGGAAGCCTTATTTTTTTAAGATTTATGTACATTATAAGCTAATTAATAATAATAATAATTTACTATACCGTCAATAGCATAGTATTTCGTGATACGGACATGAACTTCTGAATAACCGGACGTAGTATCGCAAACTGACTGGCGACGCAGCCCTAGTAAGTCAGCGGGCTATGTACGCACGCGACAACTTAATAATAATAATACCTGGGACATCTTACATAGCGCCATCTAGTCCCAAAGTTAGCAACTATTATGCTTGTATTGGGTACTAGTCAACTGATATACGTACATAAGTATTTTTTGTGATGTACACATATATAAAGAAACAAATAGACATCAGGAATACACTCATATCATAGTGAGTCGTACCGCCAGTAGGTACGCTACGAAGTACCACTCACACATACGCGGCCACCATTGCAATGCTTCATCGGTTACTCAGTGACAGGGGCTCTAAATGCACGAAACCCATTACGGAATAGTGACAGAAGGTATTAGATTTTTGTTGTGAATATCTAAAACTCTTCTATAATAATTTTTGATCCCGTCATCATCAGCCCGTGTCTCTCCACTGTAGGATATCGGCCTCTCCCAAGGCTCGCCACCACACACGGTCCTCCGCCATTCGCTGAAGCCGAAGCGATCAGCAAGCTAAAGTGACAAAGGGCCGGTCACATTTACCGTAGAACCGATAACCAATGGGGTAGACGAGTTCTCAAGTAGAGGCCACGTACCGGGAAGCGAAGCGTCGAACGCCCCCGGCCAGGTGGACTGATAACCTAAAGCACCCCCGGGGTTATTGGAGGCGGACGGCGGAGGACCGTGTGTAGTGGCACAGCGGCTTATTTTTCCAAAAACATAACTAACACAAAGGTAAAATATTGCTTGTAGGTAATGAAACACAAAAAAAAATACACAATTCGAATTAAGATTTAATTAATTAATTCGTACATTCAAAAACCTTTTCGAGAGAGCTCGTTTAAGGGAATAAATTAAAACGTTTAAATAATTTGCCTTTTAATTAAGGTAAATGGGATATCATCTGAAAAGTCTTAATTTTGGAGCTGTGTACGTAAATACATTTTAAGTTTTTTCGTAATAATTTAAGACGACGTATTTTGTGTGTGTTCAGAACACGCGGAAAGTCTTTTACGCGTTTGTTTCGCTAAATGCAATTCGCTGGGCAATTCGTTAATTTTCACGTAAAATACACACGTCACTCAAAACTCCATTCTCCATCAGCCCTTTTTGTACGCCACTGCAGGGGCTTAGGCCTCCACTCAAGATGAGGGGGCTTGGAGCTTTAAGACCGCCATCTATTGACAGCGTCCGGGACCGACTGCTTAACGTGCTCTCTGAGGCACGGAGTCAGTGATAGTTAATGTACTTAAGTCAGAAAAAACTTATCGGTACACGCTCGGATTCGAACCATGGCCCTATGGCCTTATAAATTTGAGACAGTTTCGTTGCGCTCTGGGCTATCACGACAACTGTTGTCACTTCGATTCTCATTAATATCTCTCATGCATCTGATAATTAGTCAAATATGCGGCTTTTTATATTTGTAAGTTCGGAAGGTTTCGTGCCTTCTAAAAAACTCAAGTCTTATTTAGATATTTTTTCACTAAACTTTCTGCAAAGGCACTTGTAACATTACAGTTGAGTGATAATCACAAAGGTCAAAAGGAAAGAAATAAATAAATTTCAAAGGAGCGTACAGAGATGTTCTTAAAGTGAAAATCATTGTACTTATTTATTTGCTGTGAATTATTGTTGTTAGTGAAATAGACATGTTAAACCATGTTTTCACTGATGATAAACCGGACTACGGTATATCGCACAATGCTATTCACATTATAAAATGCCATGAATCGTTTTCACTAGTAGAAAAAAAAATCGTACCAAAATCACCGCGCATCTCTAGCGAGCGGTAGACCGGTTTACAGCTGGTGAAAAAAACAAACCCTGAACACCTGAACACAAAACAGAACTCCGCAGATTGTAATTATATTTTGAAATACATTTGTAATAATTAAGGAGCAGCTGGCAGTAATTTTCATTTCATATCCTCGATTGGCAGATGTTGATATTAGTAAAAAACTGGGTGAAATCAAAAAAAAGTAAATGCTAGTAACAGACGTTTTTCCTGTCACTGAGAAAATGTTATGGTGAATTCAGATTTTATTACGATGGTTTCACTATCAGTATGATGATCGAGTTCATCATAAATACGAGGAAACCGAAGAGAAAAAAAAACTAAGCATCATCACAATTACGTTCCAGAAACTATACTTCCGCTTACGTATATTTTTTTCTTTTCATATTCCACGTTCTTTATTATGTGCGTCATCCATTGGTTGACATTTTCTGAGGGTAAAGTTTTAAAAGTAACACATTTTTTCCAATTCTAATGTAACAAATGAAAAGTTACTTTATCGGCGTATAGATTGTGTTAATTATTAAACTTATGTCATAAAAAATAAGAAAGTTACCCCATAAATGGTTTTATCATAGACGAAATAAAAACTCTAGACTCTCTGTCACTAAACAACCAAATGAAACACTGCAATGGTAAATATATGTGAGTGGAACTTCGTAGCGTACTGGCGGTCGACAGACTTACTAGTAGAAAGCTGACTTACTATAGGAGTGCATCGGTAACATATCGGTAATCGATTCGCGATGTATACGTCCTGTGTATTAGAAAATTGCAATATTGAAAATTAGTTTAAAAAACTTAATGGTTTGGTAATTATGAAATACACGAAAAAAGATATATACGGAAATTTTCTTAATTTTAGTAAGTTATTATATTTAACAAATATGTAATGTACTGTCGAAATTGATAAGATGTGACTTAATATTTTTTTAACGAGCAAATCGCAGTAAAACATGTTTTAGTATCCAAATTTCAAATATACGATCAATGATATCCTTTATTTGCAGTTTAGTAATTTATACAGATTTTTGATTTTTTTTTATTAAAAACAGGTTTTACCGTTATAAGCGTCTTAACTAAAAGTTCATGCCTGTTTAATAGAGGCTAAAATTCTTTCACCTGGTATGTTCCTTACACACGCCTTTCGCTTCATTCACATTCATCAATAGTTTTATACATGCTCGTCTTTTTTAAGCTGTTAAAATTCGGCCCTTTTTTGAGATGTCGCCGATTCGGTCGACATTCCTACAGGGCCCTTTACTGACCCTCTTCCATAGCATAAATCTGATCTATAATACCTAGATATTTCAATATTATGATATAACTCACCCAAGTCTTCGTTGTCATCTCCCCATCCTGCGTGGCATATCACGAATTCTCCTAAAGTCATTAACACTACGACGTATAAAAGTTTGTTTACACTGAAATTGTTTGCCATAGTTCACTTTGTTTGTTCACATTTCAAATATTTGGTCCACGACGTTTTTTGAAAAATAAACTAAATCAAAAATAAAAAATCAATTACAGTTTACAAAAAACCGTCGTGATAGCCGAGTGATGGCGAGTCTGCTCTTTGCTTAGAAGGCCGTGGTTCGAATCCCAGGACATGTACCAATGCGTTGTTTCTGACTTATGTCCATAACTAACACTGACTCTGTGTCTCGTAGAGCACGTTCAGCCGTCGGTCCCAGTCGCCATAAATCGATGGTAGTCGTTAAAATCCACCGACCCGCACTGGAGCAGCGTGGTGGATTAAGCTCCAAGCCCCTCATCCCGAGGGGAGGCCTAAGCCCCTGCAGTGGGGCATAATGGGCTGGTGGAATGGAATGAAAAAAGTTTATAAGTTTTGGCTAATGGTATGGTTACAAAGGATATTTAATTCATAATTTTTTTTGTTAATAATAGAACTTGACTTACTTTATCTACATTAATATTACAAAAAGGTTAATTTTGTAGTTTGTTTGGATGTAGAAGGTAAGCTCCGAAACTATTCATCCGATTTAAAAAAATCTGTCACCTATTTAAAATCTGTTTGGCTTTAGGATGGACACGGGCTATATACTATTGCGTCTGTATGTCTGTCTGTTTATTTGTCCGAGCTGATCTCCAGAACAGCTGAAACAATGTTGATAGGACTTTCAATGGCAAAAACTAACATTGACTTTTCGGACAGTACAATATCAGTCCATTATGCCTCACTGCAGAGGCTTAGGCCTCCCTTTAGGATGAGTGTGTTTGGAGCTTCAATTACCACGCTGCTCCAGTGCGAGTTGGTGGATTTTAACGATTGCCGTCTGGTGACGGAAACCGGGATCGTTGGCTTAAAGTGCTCTCCGAGGCATGAAATCAGTGATAGTTATGTACTATAGTCAGAAATAACTCATTTGTATATGTAGATTTCTGGAATTCGAACCACGACCTTTTAAACAAGAAGCGAGCTCGGAACCAATTATCTATTCATATAACTAAAATAGAAGCATCTATGATTTTAAAATAAAGGATTTTTTTAATACCAGCATATTTATTATCATAAGTTTTCAAATAACTAGCGAAGAGCGGAGTATAATATAAGAAAAGGCAATAGGAAATAGATTCATCTCCTTAGACGACCGCTTAGCCTAGTGGGCAGCGACCCTGCCTACGAAGCTGGAGGTCCCGGGTTCGAATCCCAGGTCGGGTCAGTATTTATATGATGAATATTAATACCGGCACCGGGTCTTGGTTGTTATATGTATGTGGTGTCTTCGCTTGTTACCCAAAATACAAGCTAATGTTTAGTTTGGGACATAGACGTTGTTGTGATTGTATGTGTTATTATTTTACCAATAGAGTAAATAAATTTGACACCAGCGTTTGGTTTTAATAGAGTCAAATATCTAACATATATTTAATAGATTCACTTCACAGTCAAACGGAATTTCGCGGGGGTGAAGACCGGCGCACGGGGACCTCGCGGACTGAAATTCTCCATCTTGTACCAGCTAGCTAGAGTACGAGTGGTTAGACTGTAAACGCAGAAGAGGACTTCTAGTTAATTCCCACCTTTTATGCTTTTACCCTATTAAGAACTGATTACTTAAAAAATACAAACACATGAGCCACGCGGGTGAAACCGTGAGTGGTCGTTAGTATGTAATAAAGTATGCGACAGTTTATTGATTTAATACTACCAATATAATAGAAAATGTACAATAGACAACAAACGAACGAAACGCGAGCAGGTTAATACAAAAATTAACAATTTTTTTTTTGTCTAAATGAATATTAAATTTAAGCAAACATCGTTCGGGCTATGTATGCTAATTCTCATATCTCTCGGCCGCAGCCGGGCTATTTGCATTGTTATAAACACGTTCTATGAACTGGCTTTGTCTGCTTTTGCACTTCATAGGGTACAGTAGGCTGAAACTGTTATCTACATTAGTTTGTGTGATAAACGATATTAAAAGACAAAAAATAATGTTTTTTTAAGCCTAACAATTATAAGCAGTACTTGTATTAGTTTTTTAGTTTGTAGTGTAGTAGTTTAATCTTAAGTCATTTTTTAATAAGTTTTGTTTGTTTTTGTGGTAGTTGTAGTTTAAACATATGTTGCTGACGTTGTCTGTAGTATAGTTCGACCGAAACCGCTGTACCGCGCCTTAGGTATGTGCGCAGCGCGGAGGCAAGCAGATCTCTATCCGTCCGTCGTCAACGCTTAGGAGTTGCCTTCCCTCCTCGCCGCGCACATACCTAAGGCGCGGTACAGCGGTTTCGGTCAAACTATAGTATTGACTACGTCTGACAATCAGCTGTGCAGTGTATGAGGATTTGAGCTAAATCGTGGCCATTTTGGCATTGCTTTTATTTATTGTGTTTTTAGTTTTTGTATTTTTTTTTGTTTTGTAAGCATGTCATTTCTTCTTCTCTATTTCTTGTACTAGTTTAAAATCGGTACTACAACGTTAAAACTTTGAAAAATATTTTGTTTTGTAGTCAAAAAATTTTATGAATCGAGAGTGTTTGGATGAACGTAGTCCAAACTTTGAAAGCATGTAGAGCTTACCGAACTAAACGAAAAGTTTCAAGTGAGCAGATGACGCAAACTTACGATTACCGAATAGAAACATGTCCAAAGTTTCACTTTTTTTTTAACTTCAGTTCGGTAAGCTCGTCATGATAGCCAAGTAATGGTGTACAAAGTTTGTGAGGTCGTTTTCCGACATAAACGTATTGACCAAAGAAATTTTTAATTTAGAGAAACTTAAAAATCCAAAAATGTCGCGAGTTCTGCAAACTTGGTGATTTCTATGACCGTTGATGTAAACAGCCTCCGTATTGGATCAGCATGGTGGGCTTATGGTCTCAAGTCTTTAATCCAATATTCAGCAAGGGTTGTACTCCAATAACAGAGGCATAAAAGCTTGATGAAGATGAAGCCGATAATTTCTAAGCTAGAGTTAGGCAGATTTTACTTATGAATTCTCTATTTGATTATGCTCAAACATATGTTCTAAAAGCCGTTTTAGATACCTACCCCACTCAAAACACGAAACAAGAAATTAAGGGTACATCCTTAGGTATGCATCGAGTGTTACCATAGCTAGATACCCATGTGTCGAATGTCATTCAAATATTCCATTCCATTCCATCATCCCTTTTTGTACCCCACTGGACCCCTAGTTGTGCCTCAAGGGCTTAGGCCTCTCTTCCAGATGAGATGACTTGTGGCTTAAATCCACCACGCTGCTCCAATGCGGGTTGGTGAATTATAACGACTGCCATCTGTTGACAGAAACCGGGACCGACTGCTTAACGTGATTTTCGAGACACGGAGTCAGTGATGGTTAATGTACTTAAGTCAGAAAAAACTCATTAGTACACGTCTGCATTCGAACCACGGTTACATGGCCTTATAGATTTGAGGTTCGATGCGTTCGGTCTATCACGACACTCAAATATAGACGAATAAAAGCTATGAAAAACGCTGTTAGGACTGTGGAGTTATGTGACGCTTCGTCACAAAACTCCACATGTGCAAGTATGGTGAGCCGTATCCATGTGATAATGGATTAATAAAAGAAATCATTCCGCCATTTTGATCAAGATGCTTGTATGAAATTAGCTTTTGACCTGCGATTCCAATCGTATGAATTTCACGTTTGTAAACCGGAACTGCATAAGAGACGTGATTTTGCAGAACAGTGTAAAAATTTCTGGGAAATTCTAAAAGTTTAGAGACTACTGCAACGCTTCCTGGTGGCCTATAACCGTTAACCAGATTAAAAATCTTGTCTGAGATGATATCTTTGTAATGGAAATAACCGCACCGAATAAGTCTAACCGTTTTAAATATCGCCCCCCTTACCCGGGGGAGGCCTAAGCCCCTGCAGTAAGGTAAAAATGGGCTGATGAAGTGAAATGAAGTTTTAAATATACATATGTGCTACCGCACTCCATGGTAGTGTCCAAAAGCACTAAACCTATTTTGGAATTTGTTCTAAGGTAATACTTATGCAATACGAAATCGTGATCGGCCCAACCATTTTATTTACATAAACATATCTAATGCAGCGTTTTTTAGTGGCCCACTACTCGAAAAATATCCTATGCCACTTCTAACACTATACTATACCATCATCCCATTAATGCTCCACAGCAGGGGCTTAGGCCTCCCCTCGGGATGAGAGGATTTGGAGTTTAATCCATCACGCTGCTCCAGTGCGGATAGGTGGATTTTAGCAACTGCCATCTATGACGACCGCTTGGTTTAGTGGGTAGCGACCCTGCCTACGAAGCTGGGGGTTCGGATCCCAGGTCGGGTTGGTATTTATATGATAAATATCAATACGGGTACTGGGTCTAGGTTGTTATATGTATGTGGTGTCTCCGCTTAGCACCCAAAACATAAGCTAATGCTTAGTTTGGTGCCTAGACGTCGTTGTGATGTTTACGTTATTATTATTATTATCTATTGGTGGCAACCGGGACCGACAGTTTAACGTGGTGTCCGAGGCAAATAGTGATAGTTATGTACATTATTTACAAAAAACCAATTGGTACATGCCCTGCCGAGTGAAATCATACTGAACATTTAAAAATCATTTTAATGAAAATCCATTGAATAGTTTTCAAGTTAAATCGACACAAGCGCACATACAAAGAATTTGAATAATATTAAAGCTAAAATGGATTCTATATCTTTAAGTAACAACGTTATTTTAATGACAATCGAAATAAATGTTTAAGAAATATAGTTGTTTTAAAATTTAAAGTAAATAAAATATATATAAATTTAATAAATAAAAGTAAATATACATATTGCATAAATATTAGTCAACAAAAGTTTTTTTTTAAATGACAAGAATCTGTTTTGGTAACAATTGGCTGATAGCGTAGCAGATTACCATAATAATATATTAGTATAATTTTCCAAAATATTATACTAAATTCATATTAAAATAAAAAATAAGTAAAATTAATCTACAAATTAAAACTATTATTTAATCATATTATTATTAGTCAAAATGAAAATATTTTAAAGCCTTACAAAGGTTGAAAAAGTCTTAACATGCTTTGAAAATCTAGTAACACATACTAGTTTCGGTATCTGGCGTCACTTGTGGTAGGCTATGCGGTTATTTTTTTTTTTTTGGCTCACCTGCATTCTGTCCGAATTATATCACAAAAAATATTTTCATTAATTTCCGTCCAATGAATGGAAATAACGCTTATATTACTTGTAGATAAATATAATATTTTCAAAATTAAATTGCGTAATTAATTGCAACTAAAAAGCTCCAAATCAATATTATCCGTCACACATCGCGACTTTCGGCTCATATTCATTTTTCTCTCGATTTCTAAACTATGTAAGTGGTGTATTTTAGTTGAGTTGGTTATACTATTTTTATTTTTATTAAATTTTTTTGAATGTGGTACTTTGTAAGTATGATTTATTTCAAATTCGTTAAAATTATTAATGCTTTTTAAAGCTGGATAATAATTTTCAATAACGAGATAAGAATGGTATTTTTAAATTATTTAAAAGAAAATTTAATCACAACAGATTATAGGTAACGTTTTACATCTTAATATTAAATGAATTTAATAATATATATATATCCACTTAAACTTACATACGATACAAACAAAAACTGAAATAAATTGATTACAAGTCACTAAAGAGTATTTTGAACTCACTGAAAAGTATTGCAATTTTCACGAAAATACGCGTAACATTTTCATAAAGAGGAAAACGTGTTATCCTTCCAATGTTTGGAAGTCAACTGAAAATAAACCTGCCTCCCTTCGCTTTACAGGGCACAGGGTATACTGTAGTATAATCCGACCGAAATAAAATCACTGAACAGGGATTCATAACTTGTAAAACCAAGGTAGTTTTAAACGTATTTCATAATATTTATATGAAGATTACAAGTTTTCGAGACCGCAAGCTCGTTAAATAAAAGCTACGAAAAGTTCTCTTTACTTTTCAGCATTTTCTATACGTATACCCGGATCTTTATTATTAAATAGGATACATCATTAAGTTAAATATGTTTGCGGGGCAATCTACGAGACATGTGTGGATCGGAATACGTAAAATTTTAAAATTTATATTCATAAAAATAATAAAATTATATAAATTTCAATTGAGTATACATTTTTCAGCTTTAAAGCTCAGACATACACCAATCACTGACTCTTTCTGTAATTATGGTATCAAAAAAAAGTCCATGAAAAGATATGTTTAAAGAGGAATGATGACGAAAATTAATTAAATTCAAAAGCTTTCAGGAAAAAGCTTGGAACTCGTTTTATCTATGGAGAAAAAATATAACGGTAATAAAATAAACGTAAAAGTTTCACATAAAGAAATTATTTTATTAAATCGGTTTATTACTTTCTGAGTTTTACGGATTCTCAGTAAGTCCATCAAAGAATTTCGTTTTGGCGACAGACATATTAATACTTATTATTGAATTGAATGTCAAGAAATAAAATGAAAATATTAAAAAATTTGAAAAATAATAATTTATCGATTAGCTGCGAATACCTATTATATAAACCAAATTATAACTAAATTATATAAAAAGTTATTTACAAATTAAAAAATACTAAGTAAATTATGATAAATGACAAAATTTTAAAGAGACGATGGGTTCAGGGTACCAAGGATGCTTGCCGCGTTGCCGCGCTGTATTGCGACACTGATCCTCTGAACAAAGTACTCCTTGCTCAAAGGATCCCCTGTCAACAGACACAGCGCGACACCCAAATCGTGGACAAATGCTTTGGTATCCTTGGACCAGGGACCCATCGTCTCGACAGCAAAAATGATGAAATGGTAACGATTTAAAAGTTCCATGTGCTTGGCTGTTTTCCTGCGAGCTGCTGTCTCAGCAGCAGCTAAAAATGTATATGTATAGACAAAAAATTGTTTGTACTATAGCCTTCCTCAATAAAAATACTATCCAATTTATCGATTTAAACAAAATAAAGAAATTGTTTTAATTTTAACTCTTCGTCCATTGTACCTTCATGACAATATATATAATAGTGGTTGGTAGCCATCGTTGGTAGCTTTAAAACAAGACATTGTGGTAGATTATTTTGTCGACGGCAATCCGCCGTTAGCGCCGATAAACGCCGTTACGACATATACCGCACTAAAACTAACGATGTGATACTGGCACGCAATAAAACAACTAGTTTGATTTTTAAATTTTTTTAAAATGCATGACATAGATTATAGATCTGTACTCAAACTTTTACACTCACGGACTCAAACTACGGACATACAAACATCGGCTCGTGACTTCGTTCCAATGGTATGTTACTATCAAAAGGGTATATGACTGACCGATTGGCTGAGAAGTTAGAGACCCCAACTGCAGAGCCGAAGGCCGCGGGTTCGATTCCCATCCGAGGCAAATATTTGTGTGTATAAACATGTCTATTTGTTCCTGTCTAAGTTTGAAATATCTATACAAATTAAAATATGTATTTAATGATGTATATTAGTTGTATAGTTCCCATAATACAAGCTCTGCTAAGTTTAGGACTAAATGGCGCTGTGAGGTATGTCCCAGGTATTATTACTCTTACTGATTTAGTCTTTAAGTATAACAGCGTGGTGATAATGTGATCATACATCACTCATACTTATGATAAGAAGACTAACTTCCGCCCGCAACTGGTACACTGATATTTTCTTCTTATTGTTTTTCTTTAAGGATCACCTCCATGACGACACAAATATACCACATTATAGATGTAAGTAAGTACATGGAATTGTAAGTAGATGCAATCGTGATTCATCAAAATTATATTTTGAAATAAAACAATTCAGTTTTCGACTGTACTGCCCACATACAAAGTACAGCTCGTAACGAGTTAGGATTTGAGTCTGGGCACTGGAAAATATTATTTGGAATCCGCGAGAAAATTGAGAAATGGACCATTCGGAACATAAAACCGTTTGCACTATTCGCGTTGAACTGTCAGATAAATGGATATTACTGTGACATTTATTATTTAGCGGCTGCAGTAGCGATATGGGCGAATATTGTACAATGCGGGAGATCCCAGGTTCGATTGTCGTTTTGACATATATCAGAAATATAATGCACCGTTAATGTATGAGTGTCGTTGATACACGATATACATGCAAACATACTTCATAGAGCGATAAGCAGAGACATTTTGTACACTCGATACGGCCCTTACATACCTCTTTCGCTCAATCGACATTCATCTATTGTTTCATGCAGACTCGAAAGTTCGACTGCTTGTCATTTATCCCGTGTTTAAGATGTCACTAATTTGGTCGACAAAACGTTTTTAGACTGCTTCTCAACGACTCTACCATTATACATATCCGCTCTATAGTTTCCTTTCGCCACTACACTTCATTCATCTTTTGCACATGGCCTACCAAATCAATTACTAAACTACATATTTTTAGAACACACTGCAGCGGTACAACTGTGTAGTTCACACGAGCGGAGCCGCGCGCGAAAACTAGTTTGAAAATAAAATATAGCTCATGTTATTCGCTGATAATGCTACCTTTCCATAAGTGAAAGGAATTTTTAAGATTAGTTTGGTGCTTTTTGAGTTTATTCGTAACAAACAAAAAATCTAATCTTTGAGCGTGTCATGTCATTTTTGCATTTTATAGAAATATGTTATATTTATTAAGCAAAACTAATCAGTGAAGGAATTTTATTGATTAGTTTAAAAATTCCGAACATACAAATTTTTAAAGTAAATCGTGCCATGACGTCACTCGGTTACATTACTATGGGCCTACGTGGATGATTTGTACGTAGCGGTCTCTGTGGTAGCAGTACCGAGTGACGTCACGAGCGGGTCGTAAAAACACAAACTTTGACTTGTTTTATCTCCGGTAATAATCAGTATTTTCCCGAAATCGAAAAAGTATAGTCATCGGTTTGTTATACTCTAGCGTGTGAAATAGCGGTTTATACATAATTTTGTTGCAGAGGACGCGCTCATTTAAAAGCAATAATATAAAGCGAAATAACCCAATATTAACTTCTATAAAATCTACCTGTCACTCTTGGATTACATACATCTTAGATGAAGAATTGGCGTCAAAAAACGTAGGTGAAAATATTACCTGAGTATTCCAGATTATTATACGTGGGCACACCGAAACGACCAAAAATTAAAAAAAGATATAGGATATAAATAACTAAGTTATTTTTTATTGGTTTTCAAAGTTAACTCTGTTACAATTAAGCACTTTTGGATTCGATAAAATCAGTCATAGAAAGATATGATACCAATCTAAAGTTGATGTTGTCAAAATGGCCGATTATAAGCTTTCACTACTGCTTCTGGGTCTTTAAACCGTTGATCACGAAATAAATCTTTCAGTTTAAGGAATGTGATGAAATCAGAAGGACGGGTCATCAATTCATCCTGTCCTGAAAAATCGTTTATCTTTTGAGGAGTGTGGCAGCTCGCATTATCATGATATAGGATGATGCTTCGTTTCGGATTGCCTTTGCGGAGTTCAGCCATCATTTTCAGCAAACATACCACGGTATACCGATTGGTAGTATCAGTTATGCGTTCCTATAATGGAATTGTGACAATATGTCCTTTTTTCGAAACAAACGAAGCGAACACTTTTTTTGGACACACTGCGGGAACTTTTGTTGGCTCGATCTCGTCTTCGAAGACCTAAACCGCCGATCGGTATTTTCTTTCAGGCTCATAAGAATATCCATGATTAGTCACCTAAAACAATGTCATAAAAGGTTAGAACTTTCCTTCGTTAAAGCTTTGCAGAATAAAGCTTTTGCTCTTCAGACAAATTAAGGGGTACTCAGTGGAAAACCAACTTTCTGACACCCAATTATTGTGCAAAACAATCTGAATTGGAGTAATTACAGTACCCGTTGCTCGATTCTGCTATGGTGCTGAGATAGGATCGCATCGGAACTCCACATACCAGTTTTCACGTAACAAAAAGTTTTATTGTAACTCGATCTTAAAGTATCGATTCCCGATCACCCTACTTAAATAATTCGTACTCATGTCTACCCTACGAATCCCAGGTCGGGTCAGTAATTATATGATGAATATTGATACTGGTACCGGGTCTTGGCTGTTATATGTATGTGGTGTCTTCGCTTGGTACCCAAAACACAAGCTAATGCTTAATTTGGGGCCTAGACGTTGTTGTGATGTATACATATGTTATGTATGTTCATGTTATATGCTCGTATGTAGTAGTGGGTAGGTGGGCTGTTAACTCACACACAAACAAACATATTAAAGTTGCCCCGGTTTTTTTTTGTCGTCATGGTAACGTGTGATACTATTTTATCACACGATACCAAGATATACAAATTATCAAAGCCATCAATGACGACCGCTTAGCCTAGTGGGTAGCGACCCTGCCTACGAAGCTGGAGGTCCCGGGTTCGAATCCCAGGTCGGGTCAGTATTTATGTGGTGAATATTGATACTGGTACCGGTACACTGAGAAAGTAGTGAGATGGTTTCACTATCAGTAGAGCAATTGATGATCGAGATCGAGAGGAAGAAAAACTACGCGTCATCACAATTATGGTACTGGAACCATAATTTCCGTCGACCCATATTTTTATCCCTTTTATATTCCTCACTTTTTATTATGGGGTTATCCATTGCTCGACTGATGATGAAAACTTTTCTTAGGATACACTTGACCTTTGATATCACTTAACTGTTACCATCAGCTACCACAAATAAATCTGATATCTCCCACATTGTCACCTAGAGCTTCCCAGAAAATTTCCATAAAATAAAATTTGTCGACTTCTCTTTTTGACATCGAACTTTCTGGCAAAAAATTGTCATAACGTTATTATTTCGAATTGTAATTATATTTTCTTTTCTTTTTGGTTGTATATTTATTTCGTTCTATTTACACTTTGACTTTGTACGTGTTTGAAATTTCAGAAGGTGTATTTTCGCAGAAATGTTTTATTTTTACCTGAACGTAAGTGAATCTCGTCATATTTCCGCTCCTTTTTCGATCTGAGTGTTTTGAATAATTTATGCGAGTCTGTAGTAGGTACACTGCACTTAGTTATTGATGTACAAGGTAAATGAACATTTTTTTATTGCTGTTGTGTCAAATCATAAAGCATAATGCGTGTCTACATATTGGTGGTGTTTTGCATTTAACACAGATAGTGATCGTCGGCAGCTTCGCCCTCGTAGCCAATATATTGATGTTATAGCAATACTAACACCCCTGTACACCCCTTTAGACCCCTTGAAAAATTGAATTAAATGAAGTTGTAATGTGTTCAGTCATTCTTGAAGGTGAGACGATACCGCAAATTTCCATATTAAATAAATCTATTTGACTAAAAATAAGAAACTTTAAGTTGGTTTTCTTTATTTATTTTAAACTTACATTTGTTACGTTACATAGTATAACTGAGAACATAAAAGGAATTATGAAGTTTACACTGTATAGCTAAATCTAATTAAGTAATAAAACAATTTGTTAATAATTAAATTAAAATGTTCAAGTATTGTAAATTTTGTGCAGTACGATTCCAATCTGCGCTAATTGTTCAGGGCCAACCGTATACCATCACAAGCCAACACCCAACCTGGAATCCCCAAGCCATTAAAGATGCAAAGCAAAAGAGGCCGCACAGGAAGAATCCGCAGCACAGCTACACAGAGCCATCCCCAAACACGTGCTCAAGCTTATTAAGCGGCGAGAGCACGAAAACATGTCTAAATCATTTAATTTATTATTGTGAAGAGCACATATTCTGTGGAGAGGCGCACGTTCACCAGTATTTGTTCTGGCTATCGGAATATGAAACAAGTCTTTTGACCGTGTAGGTTTTGGTGGCACTCGGAAACCCACGCTAGAGAGTAAATAAGGGGAATCTACGTCGCCAACGCAAATACTCCGAAGAGTAAGTGCGTCCGCTATGGAGCGTCGATTACGTAAGGACAGCATTTTATATCTATATAATATTATAAAGCTGAAGAGTTTGTTTGTTTGAACGCGCAAATCTCAGGAACTACTGGTTCGAATTGAAAAATTCTTTTCGTTTTGGATAGTCTATTTATTGAAGAAAGCTATAGGCTATATGTATAAAATAATACTGTCTGTCTGTCTGTCTATTCAAGCTAATCTCCAAAACGGCTAAACCGATTTTAATGAAATTTCACGGGTATGAAAAGGAGGTGGTCAAAAGTGACATACGATACTTTTTGTCCGTTTTTTTGTCTGTACGTCAATATGTCTATTCAAGTTAATCTTTAAAACGGCTCAACAGATTTTAATGAAACTTTGCAGACGTGAAAGAAGGTTGTAAAGAATGACATCAGCTACTTTTTGTGTCTGTCTGTCGTTTGTCTTCACTGATCTATCAACGTAGATAAAACCGAAACTACTAAGTCTAGGAAGTCGAAATTTGGAACAGTGGTTTATTTTATAACGTGAGTATTAATTTTTTAAGAAAGGAATATTTGGAAATTTTAAATTTAAGGAGGGATGGATGGAGGGGCTTTGTATGAGAGTCTTTGTTCTTTAAAGTTAGAAACATGAAAATTTTAACATAAATAAATAATGTCGTGTTTGAGGGTTTTTGGATTTCCACATTTTAAAGCTGGGAAACGGGAGGTGAAAAGTATAGGAGTATCAGTTTTCTTAAAGGAATGAAGACAATGAACATTGAAAGTTTGAATGGGTGTACCCAATATTAGTTTCAGCAAAAAGTACGTATAAACCATTTCGAATGTTAATACTACCTATAACAGGAATGTGTAGTCTACGCAAGCGAATCTGCGGGCTGAAAGTTTACTGTATGAGCAGCGAGGATAACGCATTTGATAGTTGAGGGCACGAAGAAATTTTTTTTGGACCATTTTAATTTTATTATTGTAAGTTTGATAGAATGGGTTCCAGACAGGAGACGCATACTCGAGATGGGGCCTAACTCTGATGCTTAAATGGTTTAGTTATCCGAACGATAAACCCCAACATACGGTACGCTTTCTTCGATATAGACTCCACGTGCATGTCAAGGTATATTTATTTTACGCTCTTAATAAATGAAGTGGATCATGAAAGTGTCGTCAAATGTATAGAAATATGTTATTTAACACAAAACGCCTTTTTAGGTTTTAAAAATTGACATTTTTCAATTTAATTATTATGTGCGAGCGAGTTTGTTTGAAAGCAACATATTTTATAAATTTAACGTAAATTTTATGACACGCTTTACTTATTAAGGTGGTAAAATAAATACAGGTTGAAATTTTAACAACCATCCAAAAGGATTTTAGATGTTGGATAACACCAATAGACCTCATAACGTAAATAAAAAATTTAGGTTACATTTTCATAATAAATTATTTTATCTACAGTGTTATTTTTAACGTTTGGTTGCCTTCTTTGTGACGACGCGCCCGAGACCTCTAGCCGGCTCGGAGCGGAGCGTACAACGGCCATGAATGGTGACTAGAGTTATTGGTTTTTTCGGGAAAGGTTTGTGTAATCATATCTCAATAATTTTCTATTGAACGATACTAAAAGGAAACAAGACGGCCATCGGTTTTTACCAAAGATCATTACATTAAAATTTGGATGGTTGTTAAAATTTCACCTTGTATAACAACTTGAAGTGTTTTAGTTCTAGTGAAACAAATTTTGTATGTAAATCAGAGGTATCGTTTAACCGTACATTATTTGTACAAAGTGTCCAAGTTGATATTTGCGTTATTTATATTTTTTCTATATAAACTTCGATGCCCCTTTTCTTCTTCTTAGAATTTGAATTTTGAAAATGGGTATAACACATGTTTAATTATTCGTTTAGGAAAGCACTTGTGCAAACTCTCACTCCAATTCACGCATTAAATATATTTTCTGCCCCACCATCTCTGAAATATTTCGTGGTCAAATTTTCCACCTTTCCAGCTTTAATACATATGTTGCTCTATATATTAAAACTGGTGACAGATTTACCAACACAATATTAAGCATTAGTTTTACGCGATGCTGACGATATCTAAAAAAAAAATTCTAAATTGGTTAACTGTTTGCTACAAACAAACATACAGACAAAAAAATTTAAAATAATTAATATGAGATCAGTGCATATCAGAAAAGATATGTTCATCACATTTAGCTTTAAAATATATATGCAGATAAAACCGAGATATTTAAAATAGATGTAGATAAGAAAATGGCTGTCTGATTCATCGACTGAATGAGAACCTTAACCGCTGAGTCTAAGAATTAGAAACCTTGCATAAACTACCCTATGTACACAATGATTAAATAATGGGATTATAGGTATGAAAAAAATCTAAATAAAAATATTATTTTGACACTTTTTACCAAATGATTGACGGAAAACGTGTTTTAGGTACCGATTTATGGAATTCAATCTCCAATTAAATGAAAAGGGGTCTAAAATATTGTAAATTAACGCTCAGGCCAAACCGCTGGATCTCGAAATTTGCAATTTTACATGAAGTGTGCTTATACAGGCTGAGGTTTTAATGACCAGCCAAATTTAAAATAATGACCTATGATAAAAATCCGTTGGCCGTCTTGTACCGTTTTAGTATCGATCAATAGGAAAATATTCAGTTAAGACTACGTAAAACTTTCCCAAAACTACCAATTTACTAGTCACCATTAACGAGGGCGCCAGTGCACGTGCTCGCGCCCCGCCCTCATGCCCCATGCCCCGCCCTTTCGTATCTAAGTAGAAGGTAGCCAAGTTTTGTTAAAAAATATTTTGTATATAATTATAGATTATGAATATTTCACCTATATTTTTATTTACGTAATGAGGTCTATTGGTGATACCTAACATCTAGAAAAATTTTGGCTGGTGATTAAAATCTCATCCTGTATAAAGCACACGGTCACTAAAGAACGGTTTTTCAGAATTTAACCCCTTAAAGTATGCTAAAGGTGAAGAAAAAGTTTATATGGCGTATATAACTTAATATTTGTACATATAAATCTACTAATCAGTTGTACTCAAACTTTTTTTAACCGGGCCACTTCTTGTCGACTTTAATTGGGGGGCCGCAAAATAAATGTTGCTGTGGTAAGTTGTAAAAAAGATTCACTGTTCCTAGAATAAAGACTGTTTATTATATTTTTATCTATTTGGCTGACTGACTGACCGATTGGCCGAGTGGTTAGAGATTATAACTGCGGAGCCAAGGTTGCGGGTTCGTTGCCCGCCCGGGACAAATAATTGTTTTCATCAACATGTCTATTTGTTCCGTGTGTGGCTGTTAAATATCTATATAGAAATAAATATATATAATAAAGAATACTTAGGTATGTATATCAGGTGTCTGGCACCCATAATACAAGCTTTGCTTAGTTTGGGTATAGATGTCGCTGTGTGGAATATCCCAAGTTTTAATATTATTATTTATTTAAATATTAAAATATTACAATAAAGATGCAGATGTATAACAAAATTTTAGTTATGCAAATTAATATAGTTTGTGACGTTGGGCAACATTATTGGTTAATTTCGTGAAAACTCCATTTCATTGTGTGACCATTGTTTAGTTTTTAAATTTTTGCAATAGTGTGTGAACAGCAGCAAAGCAGAATGGTGGATTAAGCTCCAAGCACCCTCATCCCGATGGGAGGCCTAAACCCCTGCGGTGGGGCATAAAAGGCTGATATGGATGATACTAAACCTCCACTACTATTATTGTTTTATACCACGCGTTCAAAATCGCGGGAGTGATATAAAATTACCCGTAGTGACACCAGTACAACAAAGTGGTGTAACTACAAATTCGTCTGTACATTGTGGTCATGGATGTTCATACAGATGCCGCATTGTAATAACAAAAATATGAGCAGAAAAATATACACCTTAGGTATAATATAAACCAGTTGATGTTTTGAAATATTTGTCAATTTTCATAGAATGTGTGCAGCTGTTATAACGACAAATAATAAAACTGACATATAGTTAAAAGTTTAAGGGGTCCCCATACAAAAAACGCGTTTTTTATATATTCGATGGCGGTACGGAACCCTTCGTGCGCGACACCGACTCGCACTCGTCCGATTTTTTATTTATGTCGCTGATTCCTTATTACTATTCCCTTGTCGATGAATTGAATCCTTTACCTTCTAGAGTTAAACTGTTCCACAGAGTAACTACGTCGCACAAACTAAAATAATCGAATACAGTCGTTTCCAAGTCAAACGAAAATAAACTTACGCTCCCCGGTCACCACCTGCATGCGCCGAGCCGTACAAAATATATTATTTCTCAAAGCGCCCCATTGTTTTAATTTCCTTTTTCCGGTTTCGGATAAAATAAATATACCTACCGCGTGTTATTTGACGTGTTACATAACATTTCACATGATAGTTTATTTTATGTATCGAGTTAAAACAAAACTAAACAAGCTGTGTATCGAAGATGAAATAGTATAATTGTATTAGAAATTTTTCATTGTTCAACTCGCATTTTTCTTCCTAAACAAAGAGCGTTTAGAGCTTACCAGACTAAACAAAAAGTTTCAAGTAAGCGGGTGGCGCAAACTGACGGGTACCGAGAAAAACATATTTTTATTTATATTTTTTAATCACATTTTTTAAACAATTTGTTTAGTTTGGTAAGCTCGACATGCTCTATAAGTTTGGATTACGTTCAGTTGAACACCTTATAGTTACTTCAAATATAAAATCTCCTACGTTTTTAACATTTATTTGTCTTGTTCGTAAGTCAAATTATGTCATATTAATTTTAATTCCAACGCAAAAGAAGCGCATGTTGTCTTGTCACTTTAAAAACATCTAAAAAATTAATAAGTCTATTTATTCTCTGTAAAATAACTGGACATATAAAACCTAGTGATGCATCGAATAGAAAGACATGTCTGTTTTCGTTCTAACCGGAATGATTGAATTCGGTTATTTTAGGTTTTACGACTTTGTCCCCCTCACTGAATAATAAAAAGTTTGTAAAAGGAACTTCTATCTACGCAACTTACACACACAAGTAAACAGCAACTAAATTGCATAAATAAGACCGCGTCAATATTATGTTCATTCATGCAATTCTTGTGAATATTGGAAATAATAATAATATTATAATAATACCTGGGACATCCCACACAGTGCCATGTAGTCCCAAACTAAGCAAAGCTTGTATTATGGGACCAACTGGTATACATACTTAAATATTGTTTATAATATGTATACATACAGATATTTTTACATCCACACTGAATAAATAGACATTTTGACAAACATACAAATATTTGTCTCGGGCGGGAATCAAACTAGCGACCTATTGGTTAGAAAAATATGTTTACCTTTAATTTGACGCATCGTGCAACAAAGTTAATAGTATGAAGTTCAAATGGAATGTGTGTTACATCGCAACGAACCTGTCTCAAATTTATAAGGCCCCATAGGGCCATGGTTCGAATCCGGGCGTGTACCAATAAGTTTTTCTGACTTAAGTACATAACTATCATTGACTCCGTGCCTCGGAGAGCACGTTAAGCAGTCGGTCCCGATCGCTGTTAATAGATGGCGGTCGTTACAATCCCCAACCCGCAGTGGAGCAGCGTGGTGGATTTAAGCTCCAAGCCTCCTGCTCACCCTGGGGGAGGCCTAAGCCCCTGCAGTGGGGTAAAAATGGGCTGATGAAGTGAAGTGAAGTGTGTTACATCTATGGTTACGTCTTATCAAATTCACTCAAAAGTTTACTTTTAAAAGCAAAATGGCGAAAAATAAATGTGTTTTTAAATATTTGTTGGTACTGATTTCAGTTGTGTCCGCGAAAATAGTTTATTGTAGTATTTACAAGTATAGTTTTTTTACAAATTTTATTCGAATGTAGCTATTACTGTCAACCTTTTGAAATCTGTTAAAATCGTACCAGCTTAAAGCTTATTTTTCAATACATTTGCTATTAATACGGTCTTTATGACATCGAAAGTTGTACTGTAATGTTGTATTATACAGTACTATGCCTTTTTACTTTACACCAATCACAAACGAGCATGACGCATGCGTAAACCGCGAAAAGCAACCCGCTCGCGCCCTTAGCTCCCGCCATCATTACATTTGAATTACCTACCTAATTTTAATCGCAAATGTAATGAAAAACGTCGTATGATGCTCGTACTCAATAAGCTGGCTATTATAGTCATAGGTTTATTATAAGAACTCAGCTTCGCCTCGTGCCTATTAATACTTGGAATATAATATACAGCTTACCGTACTTGCATCATAATGTACTACAATAATAAATTAATAAATATCTGTAAGTATTCTCGAAGGACTTTCTTACGTACGTACACGAGTTGAAATATGAAATTACTGGAAAAATTATAATATAATACTAATATAAACACAAGGGACATCCCACAGCATTCCAAAGTAGCAAGTATTAAGCTTGCATTATGCGTACTCGACAACTGATATACCTACTCAAGTATTCTTTATAATATAGAGATATTTTACACCCAGATACGGAACAAAAAGTCATGCATACAAATATTTGTTCGAGGCGAGAATCGAACCCGCGGTCCATGGCTTCGCAGTCAGGGTCTCTAAACACTCGGCTAATCGATCAGTCAAATCAAATTAATCTAGGAAACTAATTTAAAATATATATTTCATTAGAATAATTAATCGCCATTATTTATACTTTTCTGTCATCGAATAGTGAGATCTCTGATCTCTGGTACTCTCGAGTTCAGGACTTTACACTTCACAAAGGCGATTTCTACTGCTTCCCGGAACTAAACCTTTCTGTAAAAAATTGGTTTAAGTTGCGGAAAAAGTGGCCAAGTCCGAAAAATACGGAGGGTTCTAAGTGTAACTCCTGTCGCACTGAAATACTATAAACGGTTACGTTGCCATTCAGATTGGACGTTTGGTAGTTGAGCTGCATCGTGCGGTACAGTGTGACCATTTTAGTAGATTTTTACTATTTGGTAGTTTTAAGACTTCGAAGAAATATTCTTGGTAATATAACAGTTTTCAAAAATTAAATAGTCGTTTCATATTTTAATTAATACAATATTGTAAAATGTGTTCGACATAATTTTATTAAAATTCTACTTATTTATTTCTATCCTTGCTTTTACTGATTTCTAACAATTATTTGTGTTTGTTTTTCTCTGCGATTAGACAATGGCAACTCTTCATTCACTTGTACCGTCATTATACACAAATTAATAATTAGAAATACCCAATTTCAGGTTTTTTCATGTAGAAAATGTTGTTTTAATTTTATATATTCTATACGAGCAACAATGCCAGCGTGTCATTAGATCTAAAACGTCCAATCTTAATAGGAACATAATTGGGTAGTACCTAGTTACCTACCTAGTTTCTAGTACGGTATGTAGTGTTTGCCGGTCCGGTTTTATTTATATCGGATAAATATCCGGCTTTTTTAAGTTATTATATTATTCAATGGCACTTAGGCAATCTTTCAATGTATGGACAAACTTCATGAAAGAAAATGTCATTTGAGATTTATCTAGCGCTGAAATTGTCATCTGAACCGAGAATCAACTCTATGGGGTATATTTCTTTTTGAGCTAAACAAGTCTCTTGGTATGTTTCAAAGAAACCCAAACTAATTAAAATTCTAATTAACATTTTTAGACGTTGTAATATTTCATTAGAAGCCATAAAAATAATTAATACATGTTCGTTCAGGATATAATTGAGCTTTATAAATACATGTACCTCGATGTTTGTGTTAATTATAGTCAATGAGTGAATTTATTGTAGTCACCTACTACTACTTCGAAGCGGCAATCCCCACCGAACTTTAAATGTAGCATCTAGAACACACACGCTTGCTAAATTCAAAACGACACACGGCCGACAAATTTTGCCAACTTTATTTACTCTAATTTTATTTTTATCGGTATTTGGTTTTCATTTAATTGTATGTAACTAGTTGTGAACTAGAACTCTGCCTAGACACAAGCAGTGGCGTAGCTAGGGGGGGGGGGGGACCCCGCCCCGGGTGTCACCCTTTAGGGGGTGACACCCGGATCGGCCGACCCTTGATGTCGATGCCAGCGCAACCTGTTACTCTGAAAAACTCTAATCGGTACCAGATGATGGAATAACGTCGACGATCTAGTAGTCCTCAAAGAAGAAAATGTCGCGCCTTTAAATTGGAGGATGACAAGAATTCATCAACTCTTTCTTGGAGCTGACGGTGTGTCCTGAATCACAGACTTCAAAACGCAAAAGAGACTTGTACGACGAGTTATCAACCGTGTCTGTCTCCTACCTACCACACATCAATTTGAAAGCCAAACATTGAAGCTTCTAGTTTTCTCAAGTGGTACCTACACAATTTATTTTGACTTTCAATAAGTGGGCGTAAACATCTTATATTAAATAAAAACTTTAAAAAAGAAATATAAAAAAAGTTTTCAAGGGGGGTCAAGATGTTAACGTCATGAAGAGACGTCATGAGTCATATTTACTTCATGCGGATGAGACAGGGTGAGCGCGCCTCAGGGGTGACACCCACCTTATACAGACCGATGTGCAAAAATAATAAAAACGCATATGTAAGTGTGAAATTACGCACAATAATAAAATTTATAAAATCGTGTTTAGTACATAACAACATACCTAATACTAAAAATAGGTAACATATTGTTTGGCCTCATGAAACAAAATTGTTTCACACAGTGTCTGGGACCGTTAATTATTAGGTATTTTCAGTTTACTTAGCGGTCCCCGACGCCTTTAAGGATCAAAAATCATTTGAAAATGAACAAACCTGTATTATTTCAGACTTTATAAATGTTAGTTTTTTCTTTGTCGGGGGTTTTTTAAATTTTCAATTTAAGTTTTATTTCAAAAGTTTTAAACTTAGTTATTGAGTTAAGTAAATTAATTCATACATGATCAGACAAAAAAATAATTTTCAAGTTTTTGCTTTGTCATTTCGTTAGTTAATATTCCTTATTTTTCAATATAGTGTACATTATTCTACGAGTCAAGCCCTTTCATTTGATACCCATATTGAGGGAATTGTGAAAAAAATATGTAAACCGCCATTCGTGGCGGCGGCCATCTTGGATTTGAAATTTGTCATAGTGTATAGTATTTTACTAGTCAAGCCCTTTCATTTGATACCCATATTGAGGGAGTTGTGAAAAAAATATGTCGGCCATCTTGGATTTGAAATTTGTCAAGTGTATAGTATTTCACGAGTCAAGCCCTTTCTTTTGATACCTACATTGAGGGAGTTGTGAAAAAATATAAGTAAACCGCTATTTGTGGTGGCGGCCATCTTGGATTTGAAATTTGTCATAGTGTATAGTATTCTATTTGTCAAGCCCTTTCATTTCATACCCATATTGATGGAGTAGGGCAAAAATATGATATCCGCCATTTTGTGGCGGCGGCCATCTTGGACTGATTTTCATCAAACATAGCTAAAAATACTCGCGACTAATTCATCTTTCAAAACAAAAAAAAAACAAAATCGAAATCGGTTCATCCGTTTGGGAGCTACGATGCCACGGATAGATACACACACACTCAAACTTATAACACCCCTCTTGTTTCGTCGGGGGTTAAAAATAGGTAGGTAACATATTTTTAAGCAAAAAACTATTTCATAAATTATAATATTTCATAGTGGAACACAACTATTCTTTATGTTGATTGTCTATGGTCGGGAATTTCCCCGAAATTATTTTTATATCTGACTTGCCTGCGGTACTGATACTGAAATGTATGTCGACGTCATTTGTTTTCAATCAATTCAGTTGTGGCACTTGTGACGCAATTACAGAATTGACACAGATTTTTCCCGTACTTAAAACAACTATACGCGGTTTATTTAAAATTATTCTCGTGAATGAAACATTATTGTGACAAACACCCTATTTTTAATTAATAAGACGAATTGATTCTGTAAGGTCTGCTTATTTATTTAACGCTAAATATATACCTAGTCTGGTCATAAATACTGTTAGAATTAAAAATAAAAAATATTACATTTGAATTTGGAATCTGTCATTTTTATATGATTGTTCATTGTGTTTCCGTATTTTGGCGCCAATACATTATACAATATTTTGCGATATTAAAATGGAGTGGGTGATAAAGAGAACCGAATCGCTGTGATTGCATTACGCAAAGTAGGTATGGAGCCAAATATAATTTTTAAAACTATAGACTTTGATAATATAATTCACGACTTTGCAACTCTTAAAGCTAGAAAAGCAAAGCTTCTTTGAACTTCATTTTTACATTATTATTTTAAAATCCATAATTCATACATAATAAATTCAAATACAAAATATCATTAATAAATATTCTAAAGTTTTTAAAGATTTGTTTAGGATTTAATTCTATTACATAACTTACGCTTTTAATTTGCTGAAGCTCCCTTCACTTCAATTACTTTAACTATTAAATACAGAATAAAAAGCCGTGTTATATATTTCGAAACCTATTTTATTGTGTTTATAGCAAAACCTACTCATATTTTATGATTTTAAAAAACATTAATGATTCATTGAGAATATCAATTGACAAAAAAATTAAACAACGAAATGAAATTAAAGAAATTAATTGCTTGCACGTCATTTTCAAAAGTAATATACATATTTCTGAAATATAAATAGTATGTATGGGGTGACACCATCATCTCCCGCACCGGGTACCACCACCCCTAGCGCCGCCACTGGACACAAGACAAACATCTAGGTAACCAATAGCGTGGGCCATACGCGCGTCCCTCCCGTCTTCCTTATTCCCTCCCCCCTCCCTAAATTAATTTCTCTCAATTGTCACAGCCTCTCTATGTAGTAAAGATACGGAAGGATCTTGTATCTATGATTATATAAAAAGTACCATATCAGGCTCACTGCAGGGGCTTATGCCTCCTCTCGGGATATGCTTGGAGTTTAATCCATCACGCTGCTCCAGTGCGGGTTGGTGGATTTTAATAACTGCCATCTGATGATGGCGACCAGAACCGACGCCTTATTAAGGTGCTTTCTAAGGCACGGAGTCAGTGATAATGATTATTATGTACTTAACTCAGAAAAGACTCATTGGTACATGCCAGTTTCGGAGATTCGAACCACGGCCTTCTAAACAAAACGCGGGCTCGCCACCACTCGGCTATCATGACACGGCTAGGTTTATTCGTATAGAAAAAGTACGAAAAGTCGAAATTCAATATTGCAAAAGTTTTCTAAAGGCTTCGACGCTGAAATATACGCAAATTTTTATAAATAATTTTTCATTATTTATAGCATAAAAACATGGCCACACATCCCACCCTCTCGCGATATATATGTATTAACTAATTTTAAGCCTGGGTTCTTTCACATCTCATTCACATTCGCGGAAGGTATGTGTGGCGCGTTTCGCCTCGGGTGGAATTTGTCGCCCCAATAATTCCAATGCTCGAAGACTCCGAAGCTCGCTGACACTGGTAATATATTGGATTTATGAAACTTGTACTCGGTATTCTCACTAGGAGATTTTAATGTCTTTACCCTGGCTGAATTTGGTTTTTTGGAAGATATTAAATGACTAGCAAGACAGATACCGTATCCCTACACTCAATGGGCTGGGATCAATTTTTTGAACGTGTCATTTTTATATTTTAATCTGAAAATGCGGTTTAATCTACAATGTTTTCTCGAAATGAACAAAAAAACTTAAATTTGTAATTATTTTAGTATTTCTTTACCTAAATTTTGATTAATAAATATCCATGTCGTCTAAACAGATGTTCAAGACTAAATGAAACTACAATACCGTGAGGATTAAAATTTCAAGCGATTTAAAATGACTAATTTAATTATTTTATGACGATTTATTCTTTTTGATTTACTGTGGAAGGTAGCAGAAAAAGCTCTTTTCTCCAGATGACGTCAGAAGGATAATTTCAAAGTCAGATGTCACGAATATCTAAAAAATTCGTAAAATGAAAAATAGATGTATTGAGAGGTTTTTCTACAATCTTATTCATTTGAACTTTTAAATAATTACACACATAAGTGGAAATTAGTTGTAACAAATACTTTTGGAAACGTATAGTATCCGCTGCATGTGCATAAGATGTGACACCAAAACAATTCATGCTTATTTCATTGGTTTTAGGTTAGCGAAGTGCCATTGGCCACATACAAGAAGAAATGGCAAAAATTGTCGTAAACCTTTATTGTTTTGAACTAGTAGAACTGATAAATAAATTTATATAAAGTTAAATATAAGAGTATAAAACCATCGGGACAAGAATCAGACTCGCACTTGGCCGATTTTGTCTATTTTAAATGTGTTTTTGTGGTTTCTATTAAAATACAACTACATACTTAATACTATTTATTTTGACTATTTGTTTTCTTGAAGTAAACATTCTTTAGAAACGACTCGAGAGTAACTCATATATTTTTCGGAGAGAAATAACATTTTAATATTTGTTAATATTAATAATTATAATATTTATAATTATTATTCATAAAATATATTACTCATTAACAATTTTCTAATAAACATATGGGAATAATAGCTCACCGTAGTGTTTTCAATCTACAAGTCTTTCCATGAAACGGGAATAGCCAATGATTAAAGAAATGAAGACAGGCATATACATGAGTTATACACATTAAAATACATTCTTATAAAAAAACTGCCGACAGAAGTGAAAACTTGAATTTTCATAATGTTATTAAAATTATCAACATCAATCTGGTTTTCACATCTATTGACACTACGAGCAATGACGCAGCTGCCAGCGACACGAAACTGAGTAACGCTCTGGCCTTACTCCCCACGCTCAGCAGTTAGTAGTGGGGATATAGGAAACAACCGGCTTCTCGTGTGAAAGCCGATTGTTCCTTATATCTTCCCCACTTATATTATTTAGCGTGACGCATTTGTCGTGTCGTTTTAGGCTCACCCCGTGCCATAAGAAGTTTCACTTCAATAAAATAAGACACCTCAGTTTACTCTGTAGGTAATAATATTATATTAATTAAAACACGCTTATGAAAATATTGTAGTCTAATTTTTTAATGTCATGCTGTCATCGACATTTCGTTATCCAAGAATGTGGTTTTTTTTAGTAGAATGGAAAATATCCTAGTGAAATATTACCAAAATTTTGTTCTCAGAATTTCTAGATTTTTTTGAATTAAGTCTGATATACAAATTTTTAATAAAACGCTTAAAGAATCTGGAATCACAAAATAAGGTTTTATTTACAACGAGAAATCTCTTTAACTATTCGAATAATAGAGAAAGCTTAAACGCTCAAAAAAACTTTCTGACAATACTATTTGTGGAAGTTTCCCTCTAGTTACAAACTTTAGATCCATCTGCAGGAATAAGTTTCAAAGTTACTGACCTGTGGCGGACAGATGGACGGATGGAAAGAGTCTACTTTCTGAGGAAAATCCGTTTCTTTTTTTATAAAACTTACTCAAGTTACGCGTATAACTCTTAAAGTATTTCATTCTCTATAAATATATTTTGTTCTTTTAGTAAAATCTTGAAACCTGCAAAAATGAATAAGTGCAATCCCAATAGACATTTTTGCATTACATTTATATTTTATTTACCTATACATGTGTTCTACTTAAAATTTATAGATTCCATTTTCTCCTATTTCTAAACGTCGAAAAGTCCGATTAGAGTAATTTATAGTGGAATTTACATGTACATAATCAATCATAATTTTATTGTGAGAGATTTTCGACTTTCGATTGCACTCGTGTTTTGATTGACGAATGTGAATAAAAACCGTTATTGTGACTTAACTAGAATAATTAGACTAATAGCCTCGCGGAATTTTTGTAAGTAATGAGTACTATAAACGTGGAGTACATTATTTTTTGTTCCATCGATAATTTTCGCGGCGCACGCCAAATAATGACTTGTATAGGAATTATTTTAATACTCTTGATAGGGTATATAAACAAAAGCTTTTACAAAAGCTTACGTAAGCTTTTGTATAGTGCATCATGTGACAAACCAAATGAAAATATTTGTTATGACAAACACCAGTATATTTTTTTATAATTTTAAAATTCATAAGGTAAAAACAATCAAAGAAAATATACGGAAATACATAGTCTATAATTTAGAAAACAAAAAAATATTTTGGAGAAACACTTAACAGGAAAATCTAATCGAAAATCCTAAGTTTTTAAGTACCCGCCGCAAACTAGAAAAATTTGTGGAGTAAAAACGCGGATACAAATTTCACCAAGGACGCACATCTCAGATGATATATAGATATGTATCACGGGCCTATATTTTCCATAAATGCCCGATTCAATTTTCCAATTTAAAAATCGTATATAACGAGGCACATAAGTCGCTAATCATCATCATCATCATCAGCCCATTTTACCCCACTGCAGGGGCTTAGGCCTCCCACAGGGTGAGGAGGGGGTTTGGAGCTCAAATCCACCACGCTACTCCACTGCGGGTTGGGGATTGTAACGACCACCATCTATTGACAGCGTCAGGGACCGACTGCTTAACGTGCTCTCTGAGGCACGGAGTCAGTGATAGTTAATGTACTTAAGTCAGAAAAACTCATTGGTACACGCCCGGATTCGAACCATGGCCCTATGGCCTTATAAATTTGAGACAGGTTCGTTGTGCTCTATGCTATCACGACACGCTAATAGCATCTCATAATAAATTAGAAACTTGCATTAATTTTTGCTTGATTCTTTCAAATTCAACTTCAAAAAGTTTTTATTCAATATAAAATGTTTACACACACTTATTGAAAGTCAAAATGAATTGATTATGTACTATTATTAGGTATTAGGTTCAAATAACTGAAGTCGTACCGAATTGGCTCAGTTCATCTAAAAAATGTCGCAGTGACCCGTTTTCACGTTAGCAATTGGAGCGCGTAATTTGACATACCTCATCGATCACACACAACAAAAAAACATTTTTTCCACCTGTGTTATAATTCGACACATAACAGTGACAGTTAAAAATGAAACGGCTGAACGTATTTGACAGAACTGGATTCCAATTATTAGTATTTTTGTTTATACAATTACGTTGGAACAAACTTCTAATGGCGTCGAGAAAACTTTTTTCTTTATACTTCAACCAAGGCTATTACGTAAACTTTTCTTTGGTAACGTAACAACTAGACTGTGACTAGACTGTATTTTGGAAAATGTGAATTAAAAAATTGAATTACTGAATGTCTTTTATATTGAAAGTTATAGCCAGCATTATCAACGCAGTCGCTAGGATATAGTTTATTATGTTTGAATACATATCAGCCCATTAAACCCCACTGCAGGAGCTTTGGCTTCGCCTAGAGTTGAGATGCTTGGAGATTACTTCACCAAGCTGCTTCAGTATAGGTTGATGGATTTCAACGACTGCCATCTGCTAATGGCAACCGGGACCAACGGCTTAACGTGCTCTCCGAGGCACGCAGTCAGTGATAGTTATATACTTTAGTCAGATAAAACCCATTGGTACGTAATCCGGAACTCGAAGAATGACTTCGAACCGCCACCGTGAGGCTATCACAATATTTTTCAATGCATACGTTAACTTCGCATTGAAAAATATTGTTTCAATATGGATGGCGATGGCGATGTTTCAATGTGGATGAAAACTTTCATTTGCTCACTTCAGCAGGCTAATTCCGCAGCGATAAAGTGAAAACTCTGTTTTTATATTGCTAAAATGTGAAATTAAAAACGTTTATTTTCAGAAAGTGAGTGTCATATCTATCAGTGGCTTTTGGATGATCAGAAAAACTATTTATTGCTAGAAAAATTAGCTTTTCACCCGATATATAGTTTTAAATATCACCCGTGTTATGTTTAACGCCAGTTCAGAATCAACCCGCTCTATTTGCTGGGTGATCCTATAGTTTGACATATTTATACTTCTGTTACTTCACTTCAATTCATCAGCTTATTTTTACCCGACTGCAGGGGCTTAGGCCCCCCCTAGGGTGAGAAGAGGGGCTTGGAGCTTAAATCCATCACGCTGCTCCACTGTGGGTTGGTGACTGTAACGACCGCCATCTACGGACAGCGTCCGAGACCGACTGCTTAACGTGCTCTCCGCAGCACGGAGTCAGTGATAGTTATGTACTTAAGTCAGAAAAACTCATTGGGATACGCCCGGATTCGAACCATGGCCCTATGGCCTTATAAATTAGAGCGTCTGAACGTCTGTTACGGATAAACTCAAAAACGTATAAGTTTATTTTAAAAATTATTTCATGTATAGAAAGCTACATTATAAGCGAGTAACAAACAAGCTTTTCGCTCGAGGCTTTGCTCGCGTGGACTACACAGTGGTATCATGATCGTTATATTTTTTTGCGTAGATATATAGCTTATAAACTGAAGATGGACATAGGCTACTTTTTATTCCGCAAAAAGAGGTCCTGGATCAACTGTGAAGTCCACGAGAGCGAAGGTGCGGGCGGAAAGCTAGTATATAACAACCGACGTTTTTCCGAAGGAACGTACGTGTACGTGGAGAAAAGTGGGAGAAAGCTCTTCGAAAGAAAAAACATAGGTTTAAGATACATCAAAGTTAAAATAATTTTAAATCGGATGTTTATTATGAAAGATTTAGAACACTAATATTTTAGGTTACATTATTATTAAGTTTAGAAACCTATCAATTTATTAAACACAAACAGTGACTGACAAGCAAAATAGCAGAATTTAGGGCCACTTAGGAGGAGTGTGTAATGGGAAATTTCCATAAAAACGGCGTTAACGATTACACCTCATTAAACCTTAACCGATTGGTGCAAAAAATTATTACCATTAAACCTTAACCGATTTGTGCAAAAAAATTATTCCCATTAATGATTTTCGTAATAATTTTAATTTTATCGTAATAAGTTAAAGTTTAATAGGGTGCAATCGTTAACGCCTTTTGTATGAAAATTTGCCGCTACACACTCTTTTTAACAGTAGCGACGTGCGTCGAGTTTTGACTTTGTATTGCCAGATTTTCGTAAATTTTAACGAATATGACTTCATGCGAAAGGATTAAAATTGACAAAGGCCATTGATAAATTAAGGAAAATTAGTAGTGGCATTTTCAGAGATTAGAGTGGCAATTAAAAGTAAATAACTTGAATTAAATTTTAAATATGTGGCGACGGTGGCAATATGAATAGTTTGTGACCATAAATTTTCATGACTTTTTAAATGCTGAGCTCCAAGCACCTTCATTCCGAGAGGAGGCTTAAGCCCCTGCAGTGGGCCATAATGGGCTGATAGGGTATGGATATGGTAAATGCAGAATTACTGGTAGGTAAACGACACTACTTATATGCGAGGTCAATACTTATTAAAATGGATATATATATATATAAATGTAAATAACTGAAAAAAAAATGGAAACCTACTTCATTGCATACTTCTAAATTCTACACAAACCATCCATGTTCGACATCAGTTAGAAAATGTATTTGTAATTTATAAAACAGCGCAATTAATATAAATCTCTTCTTTTTTCTTTCGTTCCTCCATTGAAAAACCGTTTTTGAGTATTTTGCAAATAAACAGAAAAGAAATTAAAAAAATAAAATATTTAGTTTTCAGGCACGCTATTCGAAGCAGTACATCCAAAATATTTTTTACAAATGGCTTTCCCGTACATATATATGTTATAGGCAATGTGTATAATGCAGGCATTCTATACAATATCTAGGAAATGTATAGAATGCCGGGGTCGTTCAGGCAATGTATGAAATGATGTTCAATGTTTAAACTATTTTACACTTTACCTAGGAAATGTATATAATACCTAGGTATTGTATAGAATGCCGGTTGAAGCATAGGTAATGTATGTAATCGATTTTTTTTCTCTATGATTTAGTTAGATAGGTACTGATCTTTTGAGAGTTAATCCTAATTTCAACTTCCACCAGCAGACAGCGCTGATAAGACATGTGTTCTATTGGTTGGTATGCCTAAGTATTTACGAGTTTTTGCGTCGAGAGTGTTTCTCACATAGCAGTTCCCTTCGGATAAACGTTTACATTTACAACGTACCAAAAAAAGCCCTGACCGGTTCCAGTCAATTGCAAAGTAGCAACGGAACGCACTGTTGTATCCTGATTAGCGACATCTTCCACGCTTATTAATTTCTGTTGACAAACAGTAAATTTATGATACCTTGCTTTGTGCCAAGTTGATAAAGTTCATCTTCTGTCTTTTTCAAGACAATTGCAAGTATATTACCGGCGTCATCACGCCTTCTGTCGACTTCTGGAACAGGAATCCTAACCGTAGGACCAGGTATTACAGGATAAATTTTTTTCCTGAAGTTTTGAGCATTTTCTTGGCTTGTTGAGTTGCAACTTGTTTACGGAGTAGTCCCGCACGCCGCACACGCGTCTCCTTCCCGTGGTCGTTCATTATACACATTGCCTGATGCACTTCGGGCATTTTATATAATACCTAGGCAATGTATGAAATTAATTGTATTATATACATTGCCTGAACGTTTTAGGCAATGTATATAATGCCTAGGCATTCTATACAATGCCGGATTATACACATTGCCTATAACATATATACGTTAACCCATTACAATTTAATAATAATAAACCTTCAATTAGAGTAAATACATTTCCCACAGAACATTTCCAATGTTTACTGGGTAATCGTATACGTGTAATATGAAATTATGTACCTACCTAATTTTTTATAATAAATTGTAATAAAAAATGCCTCTAAATAGTCTTACTACATTATGGAAACTTGTTATCTATGCTATTATAAAAAGGAAAGATTTCATTTCTTGTTTGTTACGGATTAACTCAAAAACTACTTAACTGATTTTAAAACTTCTTTCACAATACATCATTAACGAGTAACTTGGGCTATATTTTCTTTTCAAACTAGCTTTCCGCCCGCGGCTCCGTTCGTGTGGACTACATAGTTCTACCGGGGCCGCTATAATTTTTTGGATAAATATAATTCATAAGCTGAAGAGTAACGTAGGCTACTTTTAATCCCGTAAAAGGGGTTCAGTACAACTTTGTAGTGGAAAGCTAGTGGTGATATAATTTCAGAACCACTATACACACGTACCTACAGTTAAAGAAGTGCAACGACCTGAAATAGTGATAGCCCGAGCGCAGCGATCCTATTTCGAGTTTACAAGGCCGTGCGGTCGTGGTTCCGATCCGGGCGTGTGCCAATGAGTGTTTCTGACTTAAGTAAAAAACTATCGCTGACTGCGTGCCTCGGAGAGCAGGTTAAGCTATCGGTCCCAGGTGCCATCAACAGATGGTAGTCGTTAAAATCCACCAACCCGCTGCGGATCAGCGCGGTGGATTAAGCTCCAAGCCCCCTCATCCCGAAGGGAGGCCTAAGTTGTTGAACTGGAGCATAATGAGCTGATGGAATATAATGATCTGAAAATTAAACATATAAAGTCAATACTCGTAATAAACATAAGAAAATCATTTAATATAACTTCTCATAATAAAATAATAGGCTTTAATGTCATTTTCGAGTGAATAATAATAAATAGACCGGCAAACTTTGAGCAGCTGTTGCATGATTGATGGACGCATTATAATACTTGTTCAGTTCATCTTGAAATTGTTGGCCCCTTCTGGAGAGCTGAAACTTGACCATAGAATCATTATTGGTATAGATATGTAATGTTTTATTTATTCCTCGATAAATGTAAGGTAAAAATAAAGTAGTAAGATAGATAGGAACCTCATTAAAACAATTTTTGATGTCTTAGGTATAATTTAATTATTTTTTTTTTAGATTTATTTACATATTTTTAATGGTACACCAACAAAAAGAACTTTTATATAGATAGAATAAAAGATTATTAAAGCCGCTGGACTTTAAATATCAATACGCTGAAATATGGATTCGAATGGGTTCATTTTATTTGCTTATACTAAAATATAAAGATTGCAAAAATTTAAAAAAATATTTTTTGATCGAAACATCCATTAGATATTAGGTATAGGTACCTATTTGTTTTACGTTTTACTTTGATTGTTTTTTAACCTTGTTTTTAACTTATTCATCCTTTTGCTTTATTTAGCAATAACGTCGACACAGAATCAGTTTTAATGTGCGTTTGAAGTGAAAACATTTTTATTAATGGATCTGTGTTTTAATTTAAGAGCCATAGCAATCGAAATAATTAGGTATTTGAAAAATCTTTTGCTCCTAGAAAGTGGACACTCGCTTTAACTTCTACCGTATTTTTTAACATTTTGTTTTTTGATAAGGAATGACTCATCAAAGTTCAGACATTTCTTCATGATAAGATTTATATCTCCATTCAAGATAACTTAAATGATTAAAGAACTTATGTGAACTGAAAAAGATATAGTAATCTATACTAATATTATAAAGCTGAAGAGTTTGTTTGTTTGTTTGTTTGTTTGAACGCGCAAATCTCAGGAACTACTGGTTCGAATTAAAAAATTATTTTTTTGTTGGATAGTCCATTTATCGAGGAAGGCTATAGGCTATACTACATCACGCTACGACCAATAGGAGTGGAGCATCAATGACAAATGTTGCAAAAACGGGAAAAAATATTCCTTTTGAGAGCTTCCGTCGCGCGCGCTGCGTAAACGGTTAATGTTAAGCAAAAATCATGTATCACGGAATTGTTCCCCTTTAAATGTTCTAACTAAAAATCTGCGACAGCATATGTGTATCTTTTAAGGTTAACTTACTATAACCTTTTTTATGACAATCAAATTTGTTCTAACATAATGTACGATTTGTGAAGATGTTTTTTAAACGTGATATTAATCCTTATCAAATTAAATACGTTAGTTGTCTTTAAGCATTTCATGCATATTATAATTGCCTTTTACACCATACAATTTAAATTAATATCTTAACAGTTTTTATTGAAATTTATGTTTTTTGATTTTTTGACATTTACGTTAAAATTAATGAAACTATAGCGGGAGAAAATAAATTCGCTGTCTGCCTCTGTTCGTTAACTTTTTACTTCCAAACCAATAGACTTTGATACGGTTTTTAGTAATATCTTATTTTCTTATTATCTTATAATCTATTAATCTATATAATAGAAATACTTATTATAAAGCTGAAGAGTTTGTTTGTTTGATAGATAGATAGATAGATTGATTGATTGATTGCGTGATTAATTGATTGATTGATTGATTGATTGCTTGCTTGCTTGATTGATTGATTGATTGTTTGTTTGTTTGTTTGTTTGTTTGTTTGTTGGTTGGTTGGTTCTTTCGTTCGTTCGTTTGTTTGTTTGTTTGTTTGGATGTGTTAATCTCTGAAACTACCAGTCGGATTTGAAAAATTATTTTTGCCTTTGATAGCCTGATTCTAGCGGAGAGTTATAGGCTATATACATGAAAACGAACTGTCTGTCTATTCGAGGAAATCGGCTTCGGCCAAAACGGCTTAACCGATTTTGATGAAACTTTACACATATAACAGGATGTAATCTTTTGACTACACCCTTTCCTTAAGTGATATACAGAACTTTTTGTATGTCTGTCTGTACGTCCATATGTCTAAACCGATTTAAATGAAACATAAATGAATATGAAAAGAAGGTCGTTAAAACTAACAAATGTTGCTTTTTGTCCGTCTGTCTGTACGTGTATCTGTCTATTTGAGCTAATCTGCAAAACGGCTAAACAGATTTTAAGGAAACTTTGCAGACGGGAAAGAAGGTTGTCAAGATAGTTGACATTAGCTTCTTTTTGTCCGTCTGTTTGTCTGTACGTCTATTCAATTCAATTTTATCTATTCGAGCTAATTTCTAATACGGCTGAACAGATTTTAATGAAACTTTGCAGACGCGAAAGAAGGTTATCAAGAGTGTCATAAGCTACTTTTTGTGTTTGTCTGTCTGTCTATCTGTCTGTCGTTTGTCCTCACTGATCTAGCAACGTACAGCCGAAAGTACTAAGTCTAGGAAGCTTAAATTTGGAACATAAGTTTATTTTATAACGTGAGCATTAAGTTAAGAAAGGCTTTTTTAGAAATTTCAAACTTAAGGATGGGAATGGAGGGACTTAAATAATGACGTGTTTCAGGGTTTTTAGATTTTCACATTTTAAGAGTGGGAAACGGGAGATGAAAAATTGTATCGGTTTTTTAAAGGGTGGAAGGGGAATGAAGATTGAAAGTTTGAATGGGTGTGACCAAAATTGGTTCCAGCAAAAAGTACGTATAAACCATCTCGAACGTTAATAGTACCTATAACAGGAATTTGTAGTCTACGCAAGCGAAGCTGCGGGCGGTCGCTAGTAACATATAAAATGACGTATTAGGAGGTATCCAACACTGTATATCTTATACGTAACTTCAGCATAGTATAGAGATAAAGTTAGAATTTCAAATCTTCACACGCAAAAAGTGAATGGATCCCCCGCAAAAGTTCCTAAGAAACAGCACAGACCCCTAGACTCTAATCTAAACATTTTGTATTTTGGACACTTTTAAATAAGCTAAAATCGTGAATAAAAGCCATAAAACTCGCATGCGGCCCCTACGGTAAGGTAAAGGGACTCTGTTCATCTGCTGCAACTAATGTACAGGGCGAGAACGGTAGACTTTGATACAGTTTTCTACTCACTCGTCGACGTCCGTTTTGGACGGTGTTCAGATATGAGAGCAGGCGTCTGTACCAAGTTCAGTTCTCGTTCTTTGGAAATATAGAAAAGTGTCGTCATGTAGAAAAGGAGACACCGCATACGATAGAAGTGGATGTAGCGTCCAAAAACAAAAATCGAACAGAGGCGGTATCGATGCTATATAGTAGTCTATTTTAGCAGCACAGCAAAAAAACGATAATATAGGACTAGTCGCGGGACTTTTACACTCAACTGAACTCAATAGAGTTCACGCTCGGTGAGAGGAGCCTTTCATTGAACGTCAGAAACGATTTAAAAGTTTACAATGAATTGAAGTGGTTTGCTCGTTAGCGACAGCATACAATATTTACATAGCGAAATTGTAAAGCGTCTCTGTTGGTACCGAAAAGAACTAAAACACATAGAAATCTACAAATCAAGCCATTATCGTTACGAAGTATCGACAGTTTAAACCTCTTGCAACTCATAATAGCAGTGCTGCACGCCGAGGAAACATGTGTGAGCCACTCACTACATAACGCCACCAGCGACGTCCGTGGCAGAGATCGATCAATACATAATGTCAGTACATACCTATCTATGAACATGACTGGCGCCCTTTCAAAAGAGACAATACGTTTCGAAACTCGCTGTCAATCACTATGAACCAAACTGTTGAGTGATTTCAAATATATAAGTAAGTAATTATATCAATATAACCACAGGTTATATCATATCGTGATAGCTGAGTGGTAGCGACCCCGCTTCTTGTTTAGAAGGCCATGGTACGAATCCCAGGGCATGTACGATGAGTTTTTCCTACTTATGTACATAATTATCACTGATTCAGTGCCTCGGAGAGTACGTTAAACCGTCGGTCCGGTTTACCACCAATAGATCGCAATCGTTAAAATCCACCAAACCGCACTGGAGCAGCGTGGTCGATTAAGATCCAAGCCCCCTCATACTGTAGGCAGGCCTGAGCCGCTACAGTGGAGCATTAATGGGGTGAAGGTATGGTATGGTATCATAGTAACGTGTAATTTTTTACATCTTCACATGCCCATGTTTATAGAAATACGGCTTTTATTTTATTTTTTTCAATTTTTTTACTCACCTCATTTTTTCACCACCACTGTCTTATCGTCTATGTCAGTACTTTAAAAACAGAGAGAAAGACTAACTTAAAAGTCTTTTGTTGTGTCAACTCTGTTATTGTTACATTAAAATAATAAAACAAATCCATACATGCACATCCTACAATAGTCATATATACCTGGTGTTCGGCTGAACGTAGTCCGTACATATAGAGCGTGAAAGCTTACTGAACTATTAAAAAGGTTTAAAAAAATGAATGATAAAAATGTAAAAAAAATTTTCTCGGTAACCGTTAGTTTGCGCCATCTGCTCACTTAAAATTTTGTCTTTAGTTCGGTAAGCTTTAATGTTCTATAAGTTTGGACTACTTTCAGCCGAACACCCTGTATTTATGTAGTCCTAGAAAATAAACTTATAGTTAATTCTTTACGCACATATAACGTATACACGTCGTCAACCCAATGCTAAAAGGTCCTATGTTTTAATGTACTATGTAATGGCACAGAACCCTGTAATATTGAGAAGGCGATATGTTAGTAAATAGCTTGTGTCAGCTTTTCTTCGGGAGCTTTTACTTAAGTAACATTTTTAAAAAAAACAGTAGATTATCATTTCATCGTATCGAATTGTTCGCATCGAGCAATCAATCAAGTTGGGTCAACGGAGTACCACACTTTTAAGATACCTTTGTTTTCAATATTGTCGAATGGATTTGTATTAAATGGATGTGCTAGTGTTGTAGATACAGAAGATCGATACTATTGTATTTAAATGATTCTGACTACAAAAGTGCAAATAACATTATCAAATGAAGTTTGCCAAGCGAAATATTGCGCGACGAAACTATAATGGAAAATTAGAAATTTAATCTGGCAATACAATAAATAACTTGTACGTTTTATCCATTTCTTATTTTAACAATAATTTTTTTTACTATTTTATTTCTATCACGCGCTCATCGGTTTTTTTTGAATAGGTATTATTTGAGTTGAATAGCGAAATACTAAAAAAGTGTAAACAACCTTTAAATGCATTAAAATAATTGACAAAATAGCAATAATTATTTGGTACTTAATGATAGAATTTTTAAAATTTTTATTTTTCATTTTTCAATACTGCCATCTCATTCAAACTTACCTGTTTTTAATTTGCGTATCATCTAAAAAATAAAAGTCGACATACTTTAAATATTAACTACAAAACCCGTCTCTAAAATTTAGTTTCATTTTGACGAAAGCAACGATTTATTTTACAAAGTGCCAAATATTTAACAGGGTTGTTGCAGCTTGGAACTGAAGAAGACACATCGAGGATTTTTCGATTATTTCAAACAAAGTCCCTGAAGGGGAGTCAAAGTGAAATTATTTAGACAGAGAGAGTCGTATATAGTGGACCGTGTAGACATCAGAGAACAAGATTCATCCAGCACCGTGCAGAACCAATCATAGGGTTCTATTTGGCATCCATTTTTGACGCGTGATTGGTCCATTACAATTAGTACGTAATTTAAACGACGTTAGAAAACGAGGACAGGAAGTAAAGAACTGAAATTAAGTCGAATGCTCATTCGAGAAAAATACTCCATCGTTTATTAGGTAACGAACTTAATGGTAATAGTAATAAGTATTTGCGAAAGTAAAAGCTCTAGACGTTTTCTTTCCCAGATTTTTATACTTCCGAAATTTTAAGAAAATGTGAAGAAGTTACAAACAAACTTTACTTATTTTTAAGTTTAATCTATTAAGCTTGTATTATTCCCTGAAACATAGAAATTGGGAAGAAAATTATTTACGGTGAAGCCGAGTACGTAGAAAGGCGTTTTGACAAAGTGTCCCCTTTTGGCGTAAGTGCGGCAATAACGGACAAGCCGTTTATACGGGCCGAGGTCCGATGGGACACGTTATATACGTCCATATTGCGTCCCTAGGGACGTTCCACCGCCGAAATATGCTTACCCTATATTCAGATTATGGGTTTAGTTTCTCGTAGGTTATCTTTCGTTTTCTCTTTTTGTGAAAAATATGATTTGTGGTTTTCGTCAATTGGATACGTCGCAGTAGGATGATAATATCTGTAATTATACTTAGGTACTAGAAAAAATGTAATATACTAGTTTGTACTATAGTGACGATTCAGTGACTAATCGATTTTAGTAATATTCAGTACACCTTTTTGCCCTATCTAGTTCCAGTTTGGATTTCCCTAAGAACTATCTATAGAACATTGTTTTTAATATAACACGCTATCTTATTTTAAGGTAAGAACACCGCGGAAAATATGCATGATATTATTCTCATTATTTTATTCTTTGCAATGCTATCAGCCAATTACATCCCACTATAGGGACTTAGGCCTCCCCCTAGGGTGAGGAGGCTTGGAGCTTAAATCTACCACGCTGCCTCAATGCGGGTTGGCGGTTTGTAATGGCCGCCATCTATTGACAGCAGCAAAGACCTACTGCTAAAAGTGCTCTCCGAGGCGCGGAGTCAGTGATAGTTATGTACATAAGTTAGAAAAATCTATTGGTATACGCCCGGATTCGAACCATGGACACACGGCCCTGTAAATTTCCGTATCATCAGTAAAGTCTGACCTGATTCCGACACATTGCCAAATTTAACCACTTTTTATATTCGAAGGTTAGAACGTTTCTGTCTAGAGTAGCTTTTTCTAGAAAACATCTATCATATTAGATTAGTCGTCGCTTGTTTTTCATTGAGCTTTTTAGATCAGGATATTAAGACGACCCTCCGCGGTCTTCAACGGTGACAACGTATACCTTTAAAACGCTCCTAGAGCGAAATTTAAATCATTTATCAGTGCTATAACAAATAAACTGCCCTAAAAATTCATACATACTATGTATGAAACCAAGTAAAAAACAAGTGCATTAACTAAATAACTTAAAAGTGTGTTCGCATAAAACTGTAAGTAAAATTAGTTTGGCTGACACAGACTGGATACTTTATTTGTTATTGTATATTACATACATAGTTCGTTGCGCCCTGTGCTCAGTAGCAGAGGCGGCATTAACCCAGACCGCCCGAACCTGATAAAAGAAAGGAAGGATTTTCAGGAGCGTCGTTAATTCTGTGATGTACCTATCATATTTTGGTGGTTTAAAAATAAAGAGGCGTTTACAATTTTCATTCGACGAACATCAATTTTATGCTGAGTAATAGTTCAGCCTACAAATCGAGATTGTTAAAACTGATACCTACCTATCTTGGTTAGTGAACATGACGTATTCTATATTTTAGAACCTAGATTTACTAATGATAAGATTTATTTGTAGTTTTCTTTAGAAGTACAACCACTTCCACACGATGGTTATAGATCCAAGTTATGGCCAAGCCAATATGTTTGTTTCGCTGGCAATAATATCATCTGTTTTATTACATTGTACGGCAGTAACGAATCAGAGGCGGTATTAACTTGGAGTAATTTAGAGAGAAAAATATTTTTATTTATTTACTTTTTATTACGTGACGTGACGTGTCCAGGCCAGTATTAATCTCTTTTTTTAATTTCTGGATGAAAGATGAAATTATGAAGAACAAGAAAAAGTTTAAAAATTTTTTCTTGACAGAAGACAACCCAAAAGAAATTATTGAAAAGAATAGAGCACTTCAACTAGAATTATAAAAGGAAAGAAAAAAAGGAAATTATGCTGTACTGAATTATGACAAATTAATGGTAAAGGGGAATTTTAAAAACAATGAAAAAAGGAAACGAGAAACATCTAACTCGCCGAATAACATTACACAACTTCAAAAAAAGCATGTAACAACTGGATCCATAGCCAGAAGAAAAAATGCATTCGACATAATGAGGAGAAAAAGTTTTTCAAACCCAAATCAGGAATTTACTACCAATTCCAAAACTGATGAGAAACGGGAATGACGGTAAGGAGCAGAGAGAACGAAAAAGTAACGAAGCAAGAGGTTGTTGAGAGGAGGAGAAACAAGAGGAGAGAAGAAGAGAATAACTAAAAAAAAACGAAGGAAAGGAGCGAAAACGCCTATAGTGGAGAGGGGGTGAGGAGGAGAAGACAGGAAGGTGCAAAAATGGAAAAAGTGATAAAGAGAAGGGAAGTGGAGAGGAAGAAGCCATGAAGAATATAATAGGATTTTGGAGACAAGATATAATAGACGATATAAAGAGTTAAAAGTTTCCAAGAGGCCAAGGTACCTAAGAAAAAGGGGGGAACATGGAAGTAAAAAAATTATTGGTAGATTAAGGTGTAGGAATCTGGAGGAGACGAACAAGTACTAGATGGCAAAGGAGGATAGAAAGTGTAAAATATGCGGGGGAGAGGGAGATTTGGAGCACGTGATGGAACATTTGGGGTGGAATAAAGAATGGGAAATAAGAGATTTACTGGAGGAAAGTGGGGAGGGAGGAGCAGTGGAATAGGTAAGAATACGAAAAGATAAGAAAGGAAAAAAGGGGAATAAGAAATAAAGTAGGGTAGGGTAGAAATATAAAAAAGAAAATTAAATGTAGTTAAACTTTTTCTTCGGGATCGGCAGAATAGTACCAGCGATAGTTATGTCTGTTCGTGGCAGGCCATCGGCATGCTGAGCCGATCCCGTTTGCCATTAAATCTAGAATTATGAATTAATGTAACAAATTTTGTGTATATTTTTTGGCTATAAACGATTTTATTATTATTAAGTCTGACCTGAGTCTGAGTCTGATACTTGAAATCCTTCATAGGTGAGCTACAAAGAGATTTGCGATTTTTTTCCACGAGTACATCAATCAATCAATCATCCTTCTTATTTTACCCGACTACGGCGAAGCCACAAGGAGGATCATGTGTGCACCGATGTTATCTTCTACAGCTTCAACAGATTTTCTTTAAAAAGGTGTCCATATATTAATATTTAATCAATGGAATATATGACGTCAACAAAATTCAGTATGATAGATACTGTACGCCGTAATGTATTGAGTCCCCATATTTCATAGACAAATTGACCTGTTGAATTAATAAGAAGATTCTTTTGTTTCCGGTTTGAGTACATGATTTTTTTGTAAAAACTAATCACACAAAGATTATTTCGTTATTACGGGGCGGGGATTTCAGATATACTCGTTAAAAATATTTTATTCAAGCTACCTAATTTGAAAAACGCAATTTGTATGTAATTATTTCTAGAGAAAAATTTATGAATCTATATACTTACATATCGTGTGTTGAATAATACACGTATAATTCTCCATACTTTTCAGGAAATCACATCACCTTGTTGATACCCTGAATATCTTAATCGGGAAATAACCTAGGAGTTGTGGAAGCCGATCGGTGACCGCACTGGATTTACAACAAAGTCTATCTATGGAAGCAAATCTCTATTCAAGACGAGCTAAATCCGATGTCTATATCCCATGTTCAGAAACAGCACTGCCCCAGCCTAGACATTAATAGTAATACATTGTATGAAGTTAAAACAAATACTCGAAAAACGCTTATTGTTAAAATCTTTGTTAACACAAAAACCCACCAAACATATTTTGATTATTGATTTGTTATTGTATTATTTGTGTGTGCGGGGGTCTGCAGTACATACATATACATATATCATTGAAGTATAGAGTAAATTAGTTTGACAGCAGCGTTTAGTTTTAATAGAGTCATAAATGTCAGTTCACAGTATCGAGGTGACATTACACAATTTTGGGGAGGGGGGTGAAACCGGCGCGCGGGGATTTCTCGGGGGTGAAGAGTGGCTGAATAGCGGCGAGCGGGGACTTTGCGCACCGAAACTCGGACTAATACTCTCCATCTTACACCAGCTAGCTATAGTATGAGTGGTCACACGGTAAACGCAGAAAAGGGCTTCTCGTCAATTCGTATTTTTACGCGTTCAAGTCATATTTATATGATAGTTTATTTTAATATCTGCTTAAGTAGATATCGGAAAAAAATGCATTGTATTAAAATATATTTATTTTAATACAGTGATTTAATTTGTATTGTTTTGATTACATAAATGAAATTGATAAAAAAACTTTTTTATTTTGTATAATATGCTGGTAGGTACTAACTCTTTAAAACCTTTTATGTGGAACAAAAACATGTAACGTTTTATATCAGAACGTGACTGAGTCATCTATTTAACCTATTGTGACCCGCGACGATTCTTATCGACTGTAGTTTAAATTTAACTCTAAATCCTTATTACACTACAAACACAAAGGGTATTTTGTATGTATGTAGTTGTTGTTAATCGATCAGGTTTCCGAGAACATTTTTACCACACAAACACAACATTCCGTTTGCACTGTTTTAACTAATTTACTTTTGTATAACTTCAAGGTTCAAAAGGTTATATAACATCACCTTCTTTAATGCATTTTTATTTCTGCTGGTTTGTAATACGACCTCTGATAAGTATTCTATCTTAACGGCAAGACAATTACAAATTTGACAAATTCTGACGACGTTAAAAATAAACATCGAAAATTTAAAATATCACCATTTTCGATTTTTCGAGAAGAATTATACAACGATTTTAGAAAATATGGTGTCATACGATGACCCACAATCCTCTGCATCTTTTGACACCACTGCCTTTCGTCTACTGTCATAAATTTTGGAAATATAGTCAAATCACACGAAAACGATCTGATAAACAATTTCAATGTTAAAATTGTTGGCGAGCATTGTGTGGGCGAGTCAGTTCTACATTTTTTGCTCTCCAGCACTCAATAAAAAAAATAATCTAATTTATCGACGTCATAAACTCCGCACGTCTTCTTGACTCTAACAATTCCGACCAGTGGTTTATTTGCCTTCTGTACAGTGAATTTTAATTTGACTTAACCTATAAAGAGATTACCTAATACTATTCTTATAAATATAAAATCAGTTCCGACGTTTTTCTCTAGTGTATGTAGTTATTTATTTGAGATGCAAGGACTTCCCGGTACCCAGTAATTTTCTATATTCTCCGCACGTTAGGGGAATCCTCTTTATCGAATTAACAAGTATAAATATTCGCCTTATTCTGTACTGAACATCAATCTTAAATTATTCTCAAAGTAAAAATATTAATTCTAAAAAATGGCCGATTATAAATTTTTAATTCTAGGAGTGCTGTTGGTTGGTGTACAAACTTTGCCGACTTTGCAAGTTCTTGAACCATATGAACAGCAAGGAGTCGTTTACTGGAGACCGGTAGTAGATCCGACTTCAGATCCAGAAGTTGGCTTCCTTACCTACCATGGAAGCCCAAGAATCCGACGTCAGGTTCAAGGGGTGGTAAACACAAATCCTGCTGGAGGTGTTAATATTAACGCCAAAGCTCCTTTAGGAGGAAACGATCATAATGTTTTGAGTGCTATTGGTGGCGTGGATGGTATCAAACCAGGTGGCAAATATAATTCACTTAGTGGAGGATGATTGGCTCTTGATAATGTGTAAGTATTTATTAAATTTTTATTTAATATATTAATATATATATATATTATATATTAAGTTTTATTTTCATCTGTAAATATATTGTTCTATTCTAAAAAAAAATTAAATTAAAATCAAAAGTAATTATAATTATTTAGTTTTTGTCATTTTTTATCATAAAAGTACGAATTGACTGGAAGCCCTCTTCTGCGTATACCGTCTAACCAATCATACTTTAGCTAGCTCGTATAAGATAGCGAGTTTAAGTCCGAGTTTCAGTGTGCGAGGTCCCCGTTTGCCGGTCTTCACCCCCGCGAAATCCCTGCGCCCCGGATTTAAACCCCGCAAATTTGCGCTATGTCACTTCGATACTGTGAAGTGACTCCATTAAAACCAAACGCTGCTGACAAATTCACTCTACGGTTTTAACGAATCACATTATATAGTTTATAATCTATGTAAGTATTTACGTATTTTTCATATATCTTACGATAAACTGTTTCTTGCACGTCTAATTTGTTTGAGAAACTCTTTTTGTGTGAAACATTTTCCTTCTTAGTGCTCAGTTCCAAAAAATAACACAATGATGATGACCCATTAATAGTTCTTAAGTTCTAAACGTTTAAACGTAAATTAACTTATTTAAAGAGTCATTTAAAAGTCGTGCAGTTTATAAAGTAATGCAACCAATGTTTTGGCAACCACAAAATGTTTACCGTCTTCCGATTGATCTGCTTTCTGGGCCGTACATTGAATAATTAACGTTTTTAAGATTCCGTACCCAAAGAATACCAACGGGAACTCTATTACTAAGGTCGTCCGAACATTCCTCTGTCTGTCTGTCACAGGGCTGTATATCGTCTGAACCGTAATGAGTAGATAATAGATCACAGAATATGTACTTTGGCCGCTATAACGACAAATAATACAAATAAAATAAAGTTAAAAATCAAAGGGGTCTGTCTCCATACAAGAAATATATTTTGGTGGTTGTCAGATTACCTATTCCTTACACTTGATAATATTTCTAATAAAATTCTTTTTTGTTTACTATGAGTGTGAAATACTTTTAAATGCAATAAAATAAAAACTAATTAAAAACTAAAAGTATTTACAAATTAAAAAATACTATGTAAATTATGATAAATAACAAAATTTTAAAGAGACGATGGGTTCAGGGTACCAAGGATGCTTGCCGCGTTACCGCGCTGTATTGCGACACTGATCATCTGAACAAAGTATTCCTTGCACATAGGATCCCCTGTCAACAGACACAGCGCGACACCCAAATCGTGGACAAGTGATTTGGTATCCTTGGACCAGGGGCCCATCGTCTCGACAGCAAAAGGAATGAAATGGTAGTATTTTCATAGAAATAAAATTAAATGAAAATAAAACATTAGAAATAAAACAATGTTAATAAGGAATGATGCGGTAGTTTGGTCTTTTGGAAAGGATGTATGAAAGAAGACTGAAGAAAGAAATTTACTGTGCGGGGGTGAAGGTAAGGTCGGAAAGGGTCGCCCTAGATGAACGTACATGAACCAGATTGGGGACGTACTAGAAAAGGATTAAGTACCTGCGTGCATGAGAATAGTGACGAGGGTAGATGAAGAGAAAGAAGTATGTCAGGATCGCACTAAGTGGAAATCTGTAGTCTCTGCCTACCCCAATGGGAAGCAGGCGTGAGTATATGTATGTATGGATGTTAATAATTAGAGTGTGTCCCTATACAAGAAACGTGTTTTTCTTTTATATTGTACAGTGGTACGGAATATTTTGTGTGCGAGTCCCACTCGCACTTGGCCTGTTTTTTGTTTTGTTTACGCCTTAGAATTACTGTTTCAAAAGTTGCACTTGTAAACGCAAGGTGACCTGCATAGCTGCAAGAGCAAGATTATTAATACATGAAAAACATGTTAAAGCCTATAGCGTAACCACGCAGTTGTGTCTATATAAACTGCAAAATCGTCCGCATTGTCTCACCTATTACAGGTCCCTACCTGAAATACACACACACACACTCAAATGTGTTTATGTGTGTAGAGTTTTATATGCGAGCGTATACACACAAAAGGCCGCCATTCACACACTTATGCATTTTTAGAAAAAATGTGTGAATGACGTCTGTTCTCGCACTACCTGCTGCCATAATATATTTAGTTTTTATTAATGATTAAGGGATCTGGTAGTCTGGGAAACAAGAAGGAACTTGCCTTCCTTGTCAAGTCACCGGACTCTCCCATAACTCAAAAAATGTTTAAGGAAATGTTGTAAATGTTATGTTATATGTTATACATATATGTAACATTTTGTTCTAAATACAATAAATGTGATCTAAGTAAATTGTTATTTTTTTGTTTTTATTGTTATGTTATTTTTGTTCTCTTTAGAAACGGCCATGGCTTGAGCGCGACAGGTAGACACATCACCGGTTTAGGGGACCAACTGACCGGTGCGGGACGACTTAACCTTTTAAACACCGACAATCATAAACTGGATGCGAACGTTTTCATCACAAGGACCATGCCTAATATACCCAATGTCCCCAACTTCAACACACAAGGTGCTGGTCTCGATTACATGTATAGGTGCGTAGTGGTTATTTTTTGACTAGTTTTTTTTTATTCACTTCTTCACCTCACTTCATCAGCCCATTTTTTACCCCACTGCAGAGGCTTAGGCCTCTCCCAGGGTGATGAGAGGGGCTTGAAGCTTAAATCCACCACGCTGCTCTACTGCGGGTTGGGGACTGTAACGACCGCCATCTATTGACAGCGTCCGGGACCGACTGCTTAACGTGCCCTCCGAAGCACGGAGTCAGTGATAGTGTTAGACAAACTCATTGGTACACGCCCGGATTCGAACCATGGCCCTATGGGGCCTTATAAATTTGAGACAGGTTCATTGCGCTTTGGGCTATCACGACACCTTTTATTCACTACTTTGTCTTAAAATCTTCTTTTATTTTTCAGAGACAAAATCGGCGCTTCATTGAACGCGGCTCACACCGACTTATTCAAACGCACGGATGTGTCAGCAATGGGTAGTTTGAACATTTTCAAAAGCCCTACTTCGTCGCTAGATTTCAGCGCCGGTGCTTCAAAATCATTTTCACCGTATATCCCAAAACCTTCTTGGCAGCCAAGTGTCGGTCTGTCTTATTCCAGATATTTCTAATTAATATTTATTTATTTTTTTAATTTCAATGATGATTTATAGAGAGTCCTTATATATTTGTTTCCAAATTACACAAAAATATCAACATGTACACGAATAGACATCTCATATCAGGCATAACTTAATAATTAAAAATAAAACTCGAAAGGTATCGCTATTTAAAATGTGTCAAGTAACATAATTCAATGGAAAATTAATTTAAAAAAAAAAATTGAAAAAGTAATAAAATTTTAATTTTTTGTTCGTTATTTAAATGAACATTTTATTATAAATTATTAATTTCAATTCTGTTGCATGATAGCCTTTATCTCAGTTTCAATCCCTCTTCCCCGACGTATTCCTGAGTGACAGAGATGAAAAGAGCTAATTCCCAAAAATACCTATAAAATACCCTTCGAAACAGCTTGCGGGCCGTGACTGTTTCCATCCTTGAAATGTGTATGAGTTGTAACGAAAATTTGCAGGGTCATTAAGAAAGGATGTCCCAAGGGCGGTACGTTTTGTTTTTTCTAAAATTCGTATTAATATCGAATTTACGGCTCATCATTTTCAAAAATGAAAAACCGACGAAATCATGTTTTTTAGGAATTTATTCTAAAATAGCTAAAGAAGACAGCAAAAAAACAAAAAAATACCGCCCTATAACAGTATTCCTCATATTACATATATTTTTTCTGTAAATATTGATACAGAAATAGACACGCACCGAACCCTCGTTTGTCGCTACTCACTCTACATGCCACGTAAACGCATATATGAAATTTTAAAAATATAGTAAATAAAAAGTGATATTTTTAGATTTTTTCTTTCATTTGTGCTGTTATAACCTTGCTTGCCATTCATAATTCTAGCTAGGTCAACGAGAAGTACCCTTAAGCTTTGATTTACTTGCTAGTGTTAAATGATCTCAAATTTTGATTGCATTGACTTGACTGACCGATTGGCCGAGTGGATAGAGACCCTAATTGCGGAGCCAAGGGTCACGGGTTCGATCCCCGCAAGGAACAAATATTTGTGTGCATGAACATGTCTATTTGTTCTGCGTCTGGGTGTTAAAGTATCTATATGTGTATATATTATAGAAAAAAAGATTATTCAATTATGTATTAGTTGTCTAGTACCCTATAATACAAGCATAATACTTGCTTACTATGAGACTAGATATTGCTGTGTGGGGTGTCCCAGGTATTATTATTTTATTACCTAGAAACTTGATTTTTTTACAGTGTAGACCTTATTATTTTATGTTAATTATTATAACTTGCTTGATACCTATCACGTTCCTGAGCACAAGGGTCTTGACAGACAGACAGGTGGACAACGAAGTGATCCTAAAAGGGCATTTTACCTTTTGAAGTACTGAACCCTAAAAACATTAAAAGAGTCAAAATATCTATACATATAGATATATACAGAAAAGGCACAGTATAATAATCTATAATTAAATGGGCGGTTGTTGAACTTTCCCTTTATGAGCTCTTTAGATCGTTTTAAAAATATAAATCTCTTTGTTCACGATGAAAGAGTAATTTTAAATGTATGTGACATATTATAACGTTTAACTGGTCATTTATGATAATTGTATGTATTTCCTTTAATGTCGAAAGTAAATATTTATTCCGAGTATTCGTTTATTGTCTGATTTGAAACCGCAAATACCTTGAATTAGAGGGATCAAAAGGGTATTTAGAAATGTAAATCTAAAAGAACAAAAGGCAGAAGTGATAAATCGCGCAAAAAAAGATTAGCATTATAGCAGAGATTGTCAGCAAGGGCATCATTTTTGGACAGTACCTATATGAATATAGAAAATACGATGCGGTGCATTTAAAATAGGTTACTATATATAATTAATATGTTTAATAATAATAATAGTAATAATAAAAAATAAAACTAATCCAATAATCCACCACTCGTCGCCCCCGACGCAAATGTGCCCATGACGCTCATCGCATTGCCGCGCTGAATTGCAATGGCAATTCTTCAAAGAACCGGAACGGGGGTCGAGTCCCCTTTCCTTTAGACGACGGCCGATGCTCGCGACGAAACGTTTGGCTTCAATCCCCCACCAGCCAGCATCTTCCACCGCAAGAGGGACGAACAAGTATTTACTCTCCAGAGTAGAGTATTTGATTCGTTTTCTGGCGGCTGCAGACTCCGCAGCGGCTCCGGCCGTTCCCACGGTACGACCAAGGTGAGAGGCGGCAAATGTGCTGACACACGTGGCGTCCTAAACTATCCTTCTCCCACGGCACCAAAGTCATACCTTCGGGTCTTTTGCCATCGGAACGGCTAAGACCAGGAGGCTCCAACACGCACGGAACATTGGCCGAAATTAAAGCCCTGCGGACTATGTCGTTTAAAATTATTTCATTAGCCGAGAAATTAGTTTTTTGAAAAAAAAATAATCCAAGTGTCCAGGAAAACTGAGCAAGAACTCATTTGATTCGATTTACCATATATGATTACTTTATGCGCTTCAACATATCCGATGGTAAGGAATCGGAGCGGCTCTTTCCCAATACCGGTTTACCGAGTAACCATGGACCTATATACTACTGAATGAAAGACAGATACCTACCAATAAAACAAAATTTTAAAATATAGTGGAGAAAAGTCGGATTTTAGTCGTTGACTTTAGCAAGTGTGCGCCTTCTAGTCAGCTACATTCAAAGTTCGATGGGCTATAACTGTTTGTGACGTACAGTTTCAATCAAACTTTATGGCGGATCGGAACATAAGCACAATTCGCGTCGCAGTAACCAGTTTTAGGGGTAGCGGGACGCAGTGGAGTGAAGGGTAAATGACTGTACCTGCGCAAGCACGCTTATAGCGTTGTACGAGGTAGTATTATTATTGTTTGTCTCGTATTTCAAGAGTTTTCAAACTTTTAAACAGTCGTAGAGATTGTTTACGAAATCTCGGCACTTCCCTCTAAAAAGCAATTTAATGTAAAGTTTAGGAAATTGTAATTCCCTGTGTATTTTTCAGTTAAGAAAATCACCTAAATATGTGGATAGATTTTTAAACGCCTGAAAGGTGTGTCAAAATATCGGAGACAAATTCGGTGGCATTCGACACAACGATAGAGTTTTGACACTCCTATTAATACCAAGATTATTTTACATTGAAATGTTTATGTTGCCTACATAAACATTTATTTAACGTAAGCTGCTGTCGGGTTTGTAACTTTCGGTGTAGGCATAACTATTTGAATAAAATCGACGGACCTGACCTCATGCAAAGGTGATAAGATTCGTAATTAATTAAATAATATTATAAAGCTGAAGAGTTTGTTTGTTTGTTTGATCGCGCAAATCTCAGGAACTACTGGTTCGAATTGAAAAATTCTTTTTGTGTTGGATAGTCTATTTATTGAGGAAGGCTATAGGCTATATGTATAAAATAATACTATCTGTCTGTCTGTCTATTCGAGCAAATCTCCGAAACGGCTAAACCGATTTTGATGAAACTTCACAGATGTGGAAACGAAGTGGTCAAAAGTGACATACACTACTTTTTGTATGTCTCTATGTATGTCCATCTGTCTATTCGAGCTAATCTCCAAAACAGCTAAACCGACTTTAATGAAATTTCACGGGTATGAAAAGGAGGTGGTCAAAATTAAATATAAGAAAGGAAATAATTTTTGGTGCGGCAGATACTTTATGCAGATATCAATCCGTCAAACAAATTTATCTCAAAAGGGGTATATAGACATAAATTATCCTATAAACTATTTAGAATTATTTAATTTAAAAAAAAAAAAATTAGAAATAATCCTACGCGTTACGGTATGCCAGATCAACGGTTCTTCTTCAGAGCCTTCTGTCAATCCTTTTACACTTAAGTTTGTGGGTGAGTTATACCCAAAGGCATACAGCGCTCTGCGTGTCCAATACAATAATGCGTTCAGGGTGCTGATGCGGCTGCCGCGGTATTGTAGCGCGTCCGGAATGTTCGCGGAGGTGCGCGTGGACGGCTTTCATGCCATCATGCGCAAACGTTGTGCCTCCATTCTGGCGCGGGTGCGTGGCGGCCGCAACACCATCCACACTATCGCTGATAGATGGGACTCTCCATTTATAGCCCATGGGATACACCTGCATGTCAAATAATTAATTTATTGTTTAGTTTACTATTAGTTGTATTTATTTATTGTTATAATTTGTTAATGTGCGTGACTCGGTGCCATCCTTCCTTCTTAGGGTGGTCGTAGCTGGGAGGACGGGATGGGTGAAATGAAATTCCTTATCCAGTTCAAAGCCACCTCGCCTCCTTTCCCCTTGCTCGCCTTTCTATGTGGACTGTATCGGTGTGCCTCGTATGCCCGGTCGCTGCTGTCAAGAGAATGCCGCGCGTGTGACGCTTGCGCAATTTATACTTTCTCCGATCACAGGCGAACGAGGGGCGAAGGACGGTGGTGTCAATTTATTTTTCTACCTTCTATTACAAAAAAGTCTTCCCCGGCGGGTTTCTGTCTACCCTATATCCGCCGGGGTCTATTTTATCATGCCGCTATCGGGCCCTATATTAAAATATTTATATTTACAATCTTATAAGTATTTTTTCTACTATAATTAATTACTATCCTATTATCTATCTATTTATATGGCCGCGCGTGCTGCGAAGCGGTTGTCGCGTACATTCTCCCGCCTCCTGCTCCCGCAGGATCACTTGGGGAGCGCGACGAGCTTCCTGGATGCCCTCCGCAGCACGCCGCCGCTGGTCTGGACATCGACGACTCGAACTGCGCCGTCCTTGCCGGAGTAGACAGCGATCACGCGCCCGCGCGGCCAAACGTTACGCGGTAGTGTATCGTCTATTATCAATACGTGATCGCCTATTTGTAGTTTAGTTCCTCGGTCGGCTGGGTCGCGGCGCCGCTGCAGCTCGGGCAGGTACTCCCTGAGCCAGCGCGCCCAGAAGTAGTCGGCCAGCCGCTGCGCTTGTTTCCATTGTTGACGGCCGATGCAGTCGCCGTCCTTGAAGCTGCCGGGCAGCGGTACTCGGGACGGCCCTCCCAGCAGGAAGTGGTTAGGCGTCAGCGCCTCGGGCTCGTCGGGCGCCGTGGAGACGTGCGTCAGGGGGCAGCTGTTGACCGTGTGCTCCGCCTCCGCCAGCAGCGTCGCCAGCACCTCCTCTCGCGGGTAGCGCTCGCGCAGCACAGCATCGAGCGCGCGCTTCACGCTCCGGACCATTCGCTCCCAGGCGCCGCCCATGAACGGCGCGCCCGGGGGTATGAAGCGCCAGGCTATCGTCCGGACGGACGCCTCGGACTCCGTGGCCCGCAGGGCGGCCGCCCGCAGCTCGGCATCAGCACCTCGGAAGTTGGTGCCGTTGTCGCTGCAGATCTCGACTGGACAGCCTCGCCTCGCCATCATGCGCCGCAGCGCCATGATAGCGCTATCGGTGGTGAGCGAGCCCGCGAGCTCCAGATGTACCGCTCGTGTTGTCAGGCAGGTGAAAAGCGCCACGTAGCGCTTCTGGTGTTGTCGGCCAACTGTAATTTGATAAGGACCAAAATAGTCGAGGCCGGTGTAGGAAAAAGGACGTTGGTGGTGAGCCATTCTCGACGGGGGGTGGTTACCCGTCGCTGGTACAGCAGGTCGAGCCCGTTTTATTCGACAGGCTAGACACCCGCTTACTGCACTCCGTACTATTGATCTCAAACGAAGTATCCAGTAATGTTGACGTACTTCGTTGATTACTATCGCCATACCTCCGTGATGTAATCTCTTGTGTGTCCACTCTATATATAATCGCGTGTACTTGTGTTGTCCATCGAGTACTGGTGGACTCAACTCTATTTCTTCCGCGTCCGTGATGGCTCCTATTCTGGATTTCAGTCTAATTATTCCCTTTTCGTCTATATTCACCGCCAGTCCGCTCAATCGGCTTCCCTTTTGTATTTGTTGTTTTCTATTCAAATGATTCAGTTCTTCGACAAATGAATCTTGTTGAGCTGCTCGCACCCACAGCTGCTCCGCCGCACAAATGAGCCTCGCCGGCAAAATTTTTATTTCACGCCTCGGCGCTGTAGGTGGCGGCTCGCCCTTCTTCGGCTTTATCTTCTGTCTTTTTTGTTTTTTCCATGCGGGGTCTTTCTCTATCTTCTTGTTTCGTTTCATTCGGCCAGCTGCAACGACGGCTACTGGTCGACATATCTCTATAAATTGCAATATGCGCGCTGTGGTACGTACGAGACGCAGCCAGGACGAAAAGCGCTCTACATTCGGTAGTCCTTCTCTCAACGCTCCCGCCGTTAAAGCTCGCGCCCCGGCGACTCTCTCCTCGCCGGTGTGTTGCTCTATGTTGCCGCTCTGTTAATAATCATCCATATAATGTTGATTTATAATGGCATTAGCGGCGTCGGGGTACTCATCTCCCTCTCTTATTATCTTCTCGACGTCATTTGCGGGCCTCTCGGCCGCGACAGCTCTATATACAAAATGCACGTTCTGTCGTCGGCGCTCATCTATGCCGTGCAGCGTCCACCCGAGATCGGTGAGGGATGCTGCCGGTTGGCCCTTCTTTCCACTGCGCACTGTCCTGGAAACGATAAGATTCCAATTATCTTGGCCTATTAATATCGAGGGTACAGCGCGCTCATAACACAATTTGCTTTCTATGTCCGCCAGGTGCGGACAGCCCGATACTATCTCTCTCGGTACTGACTGCGGCGACAAATTTAATCTATCAATTGTTGGCGCTGTCAGCTCATGCGTCTTATTTGAATGGCGACCTTTAATCTTTACTATTATTTTCTTCGAGGCGTCCGCGTTAATGCGCGTTCCGCCTACTCCTTCTATATTAAACGGCTCTATCGGCCCATCTGATCCGACCGCATTCGCTATCACGGTCTCTATCAATGTCACGCTCGAACCTTCGTCCAGAAGTGCGTACGTATCTATTGTATTATTCGCTCCTGTGAGCTGGACGGGTATTACCTTTAAATAGGCAGCTCCTACTTGCGCTCTTTGCGCTGACGCGACGATCTGCGCACGTGCGTCGTCGATCGTTTCTGGTGCTCTATGCTCGGCCGGCGGCGCCTGCCGGCTCTCAGCTCTCTGCCTGTTGTTATGCAGCAGCCGGTGGTGCGTTCTCAGGCAGCCGCCGATACCGCATGCTCGTGCTCTGCATCTATGGCCCGCTTTCCTGGACTTCAGGCATCTAAAACATAAATTAAACTTTTTAGCTATTTCCCACCTTTCATCTGTGGAAACTCGCCTTAACTTTTCACAAGCTATTGGCGGATGTCCTTGGCCCCTACAGACGGGGCATTCATCGCATTCTATGTTCGCGGCGAAAGCTCTTTGCTGTCTGAGCTTTGCCGTCGATGACTGTTCTTTTGAATGCCGGCGTATCTCTTCCGGCTCGGCGTATTCGCTGCATTTCGCCGATTCTTCATTCAGGAAAGCGGCCATTTTCTCGAGCCTTGACTTCTCTCTAGGTGCGTTTTCTTTATAATCTATCCACTTCGATCTAAGTGCTGGCGTCATCTTTGACATAACCAGTTTTACTATGTCCGGATTATTCAAGTGATATGCCGTGTTCAGGGCACTAACTATTGTATACAAATTATTCACTTGTCCGGCAAACGCACACACGTCACGCAGATCCTCGCTCAGTCGAGGTATCGTTCTGAGACGTTCTATTTCGACCGACACCAATGCGTCCGGTCGTCCGAAGCGGTCCTCCAGCGTTTTTATTGCAACGTCCGGCGCCGTCTCGGCTATAAAGAGAGCGTTCACGGCTTCTTTCGCTTTCCCTTTTAGACTTCTTCGTATCCTTGCTAAATTTTCATTCTTTGTGAAGTACTGACTTGTATCTCTATATGCCGCCCTGTATGCCAGCCATTCTGTGCAATCTCCTTCGAAAATTGGCAACTCATGTAAGTACTTCGGCGCCGGCGCTCTCGGTGTCGCCGACTTAATCGCCTGTGCGATCGCTGTTGCTAGTTCTGTGGCCCCGCTCAGGGGCGCCTGCCCTATTTCTATGACGGCCCGTCCATCCTCGGATGCGGATTGGATCTCATTTGCCGTTGGTGCCGACTCATCTATTTTATTTTCTATGTTCTGGGATTCTATCCAGGCTTGGTCTTGCTCTTTGCGCGCGCCAGTGCTATCTTCCTCACTATCGGTCGATTCTATTTCCAATAATTCGACTTTACATTGCGCTAATTTTTTCGCGATTCGCGCCTCTTCCAATTGTTTTTCTAATAATTCGCGTTTCGCGCGCAGTAATTCCGTTCTATGTAGCCTTCTCATTTCTGTCGCATCTCTAGGTGAAGGTGTGGCTATCGGTCCCTCTTCTTCTGGTTCTGTCATGCCTGTGTTCGTTTCCTCGCTCGGCGACTCAGATACGTCACGCGGGACATTCTCTACTCTGTTGTCACTCGACTGTGACTCTGTCACGGCTTCCTGCCTTTTTCGAGTGACTGGTGCCATTGTACTAGCTTCCCCGCGAAACCAAAGACGTTGAAAGGGTTAGAGAGGAACGCGGCGTTGTATGTCACCCGTCTACGAACTAAGTGTCCGTCTGTTATTCGATGCTAACAATTGCTATTTATTTTCTATCAGGCGTTTCTACCAATAAAAAAAACAAAAAAGGCAATTTGGATCCGTTTGTGAACGCTGCGCGCCTATAAACGCTAAATTATTTAATGCACTGTTGCTTAAATACAATAACTCTAACAAGTCCTACAATTGAGGCTAAATTCGCGTTTCTAAATTATTTCGACCGATAGGTATTAATGCACCGTTCTATTTCTACGAGCTTCCTAAATAGCTATTACCCGCGCGTACCTGGCTTTTCTATCTGAATCTACCGTTCAACGCAATTACCGCTATATTCGTATTTACATAATATCGTTCTATCGCGCCTATGTTTACGCAAACTATTACAGTTAACGCGCTATACCGTTACGAAAATATAAATAGCACCGCACCGTTACTAAATCTGTACTCGCGACCTACCCCGACCTACCCTCCTAATCTTATATTTTTTTTGATTCTACCCCAGCAACCCCCACTGAGACTAGGTAATAAGGTTTTACAGTACCTTTAATATTGGAGGCTGCCGGTGCTAAAATCGAGAGTCCGGTCTCGGTGCCTGCCGTCTCGGAATGCGGGGCGCTTCAAATCCACGTATCACGGAGGTGCCGCGGAGTGCGGGGAGGCGCTCGCGATATGACTCGATCCGGTTTGCGTTGGCGCGCTGCGCCGCGTAGCGACCGTCTGTAACGGCAACTATTTTACCTATTACAATACCTAATCTTACCTCTTACTTCGTTTATTTTCGCGGTGTCGCAGCCCGGACACCGGAATGCGGTCCTCGAAATGTCCGTAGGGCGCGGCTGCGACGCTGAGTGGCTTTTCGCAGGGTCACTCGCCGGTGATCCTGCGCGTTCTATGGGTGATTCCCTCGACAGGCGAAGGACGGGCAACGGGCACTGGGCTTGAAGGGAAGGGTTACTGTGTTCTGTCTTCTCCAAGGTTCGGTTCCCAGCTACCAGATCCGGCTCGAAGGACCACGAAAAGATGTGCGTGACTCGGTGCCATCCTTCCTTCTTAGGGTGGTCGTAGCTGGGAGGACGGGATGGGTGAAATGAAATTCCTTATCCAGTTCAAAGCCACCTCGCCTCCTTTCCCCTTGCTCGCCTTTCTATGTGGACTGTATCGGTGTGCCTCGTATGCCCGGTCGCTGCTGTCGAGAGAATGCCGCGCGTGTGACGCTTGCGCAATTTATACTTTCTCCGATCACAGGCGAACGAGGGGCGAAGGACGGTGGTGTCAATTTATTTTTCTACCTTCTATTACAAAAAAGTCTTCCCCGGCGGGTTTCTGTCTACCCTATATCCGCCGGGGTCTATTTTATCATGCCGCTATCGGGCCCTATATTAAAATATTTATATTTACAATCTTATAAGTATTTTTTCTACTATAATTAATTACTATCCTATTATCTATCTATTTATATGGCCGCGCGTGCTGCGAAGCGGTTGTCGCGTACAGTTAATATTTTATTTTATTGTACTGTTCAGTTTTAATACTTGATATATAAATCCTGGTAAATATGTAAAAAATTACTATGGGGCTAGCACCTGAAAATGAATGATTATTATTATTATTATTAATCCACTAGATATACCTACTTAAAAACAATATTTCGGGCTTTACGCCCGAGATCCACATTTTGGAAGAGATTCCTATTTCTAATAACAAAATATGAGCAGGTATGGTATCTTAACAATGGAACTTCGATTTCTGTTATAAATGAAAGAAAAATTTTCAATATTGTCTTTCTGAAACATCATCATCAAGAGACCGAGCCCGCCTGCTTGCCGTGTCGGAGAGAGAGTCAGGTTATTGGCTCCAAGCCCTGCCATCCGCCACTGTGGGCACTCTCCTTGACAGATAGACACTTTCATTGGCGATCTATCTTCGTTTGGGTCTTAGGACGGTACAGCCTCACATTTGTCGTTGTGGAGAAAGGGTTGACCAGTTTGGTCATCACGGGCTTTCTTATAAGTTCAGCGCCGGCCGTCGGTCGCGCCACGCGGCCCTTACCGACGTCATCCATAGGGCCTAAGCCTCCACTCGGTGCCCCGCTATATATCCTAAAGCCAAGTGGGGTCCTTCAGGATGACAACAAATGGCCCGATGGTATGACGCTCAGGCCGTGAAAGCTTGGTAGGCCGCTGGTGTGGGACGCTACTTGCGCTGATACGTTGGCTCCGTCCCACATTCTGGGGACTTCCAAGCGTGCTGGCGTGGCTGCGTCCGCCGCTGAGGACTCCAAGCGGTGCAAATATTTAAATGTAGAAGACCAGTACTTTTTTTCGCCGTTTGGTGTTGAGTTGTCCGGCGACGGAAGGCTGTCAGCTATTTCCGTCAACGTATAAGCCTTGCTATACAAAGATGTAACGTTGCCAGTTTTCTGGGTACCGTGACCCCAGATAATTTTTTAAATGATATATTTTATTTGTAAATATGTTAATATTTTTTTTTTCTATGTCAATAATATTGTTATTTCCGATTGTCTATAAATAAAGCTATAATGAATAGTATATCACTATTCATTATAGATTTATTTGTAGACAAGCCAAAAAAATATTTTTGGTATATTGTTTCTGAGTATGTAAGAATATATAAAGTGATTTTTATCAAAATTAATATTAATTCCACCTGCTTACGGGCTAAAAAAAAGTTTTTAAATTGAATTTAAATATATGTAATCAATATTCAATATATAAGCTTTCCACCTGTGGCTCCGCTCGCGTGGACTACACAATTTGTAATGGGACCCCTTTTTCCAAGATAAAAAGTAGCCTATGTCACTATTCAGCTTATAAACTATGTCTATGTAAAAAATTATAGCGGTCCCAGTACAACTGTGTAGTCGCAGCAAAGCCGCGGGCGAAAAGCTAGTTTAAAAATAAAATATAGCCCAGGTTTTTCTCTGATAATGTAAGCTTGGCAAAGCAAAGAATCTTAAAAATCAGTAAAGTAGTTTTTTACTTTATCTTTAATAAAAAAAAACAATCAAATTTTTTCTCTTTGGAAGCAAAGTAGTAAAAATGTATACTGGACAGGGCTGGTGTTCAATCAGACGTTCGAAACAGTACAATAAGTAGTGGTAAATGAGGGTTAATACTTATATTGCGAAAAGCGAATTCAAAGCGACCACAGACAAGTCAACCTTATAGACCTTATATATAGAGTAGCATTCGCCAAGGCTATGTAGTGAGACTACATAACTACGTCACTAGTGAGCCGTCAGTTGGAAGCACGTCGGAAGCCATTAAATTGTCAATTTTGAACGAGCCAATGAAAACTAGCCGACTTCTCCCCGCACCCCGCCACTTTTTGGCGATTTCGTTTTCATATTGACGTTTATTAAAGCGTGGTCTAAAGGTTGACTGGTCTGTGAAAGCGACCAAAGTTGAAGGCAAAATCTAGTTTCTTAAACACTATTAAACAAACTACTTTTTTTTTGTATACGATTGTTTTATTTTCCTTAAGTTCTCGTATATCACTGTCATGTACACTTGATTGATAACTTTTTATCGAGTTAGGGATTCCCTAGGAGTTAAAACCTTTTATCTTAAAAAGCTATTTTTTATTATGTTCCCATTGTTGTTTTTCTATTTGAAGGTTTTCGAATACGTTTTCTTCAATCAAGCATTTATCAAAACGTTAAACTTTTAATTGTTTTGGGAAGTATTATTTCCAATTCAAACTCGTTCAACTTTGACAATAGAAGAGATCGTGATTATACAAACTAGCTCCTATTCGCGGCTTTGTCCGCGTGGACTTTCGATTTTTGGAACTGTTTGCTTTAGTTGAGTTTTCGTACACGCAAAAATCGATAAATAAAAAATAAGTTCCTCTAAAATTTTGTATGTAAGTACATCTTACTATTATGAATTTGATACCAGTAAAACTTTAACCAATTTAAAAAATATATATAATTAGCCTTAAAAAGTAGGTAATTTTTATGAGTTTGGTCACAGCTGATATAACACCATAAAAGCCTGTGATATAAATGAAAAAACTGGCCAAGTGCGAGTTAGCCTCGCACGCAGGGTTCCATACTTATAATATAAAAATCTATAGATTTCGCGCTTCTCGCAACTATTGGAGGACATTGAAAATGAACATCAAAAATAAAGACTTGTAACACATTTTTGTTAAACAGTTTTATTAAATTTTTCAAAATAAATTATAGACCAATTTTCGAAAATTTAGTACCATACGATGCCCCACAACCCTCTGCAACGTATGACATTATTGCTTTTTGTCTACCTTTATAACTTTCTGAAATAAAGTCGAATCTCACTCTCCGGGTCATCTGATCTGATAATCATTCAATGTGAAGAGCAAATGCCCAGCCCACAGTTTACGACTGATTCCAATTTTTTTTAATTTTTTGTATGTTGACTTTCGTTTTTTAAATAATCAACTTTTAATCCGAAAAATTTAAAAATTTCGTTTTTTCTCTTCATTATTTGCAATTTTTCGAAAAAAGTGATTAACCAATTTTAGAAAATTTGTATCATACTATGCTTCACAAGTTTCTGCATCGTTTAACACTACTGCTATTTTGTCTACCATCATAATGGAAATATAGCTGAATTGCAATCCCCCATGAAAACGCTCTGATTAACAGTTTCAATGTTAAAAATACGTTTCTTGTATGGGAAACCCTATAATTTTATTATTAATTATTTGTTGTCATAGCGGCTATAAGAATATAAACACTGAAAATTTCAAGTGCCTACCTATTACAGTTCAGAGTATACAGCTCTGTGACAGACGGATAGACGGACAGCGAAAGCTTAGTAATAGGGTCCCCATAGATACCCTTTGGGTACAAAACCCCATAACGATTATGTTTTATTGGTTAAAAAAGTTTATCCAAAAATTGGTAAGTAGTAAGTAGTAGATGATTTTTAAGTCTCTTTCAATAACGCATTACCCAAGACTGGCATAAAAATGCCAAAACTATATAACCAGCATTTTCAAAAGTTTTTTACGGACTTATTTTATGAACTGGTTACAAAACTAAAATAAAATCACCACAAATGGAATATTTGCTCATTAATCTCACTTATCCCGCATAAAGGTATAATCTTAAGGCCATAAAAATGTCGGCTGTCATCAGCAACGACAAGGCCGAGGTCGCCGCCGTCCTTTACATAATGTCGGAACGCACTAGGCTGTAGTTTCGTCTACACAAGTATTCTTCGAAGGCTATATTTATTTACACGTTTGTCGTCTAGCTGTTATCTAGAAGCTGTAGAAATTGCAGATCGATGGATGGATTGATCACTCACGTATATATGGCGCAGTTACAGTTTTTAACCTTACCTTTAATGCATATCGTCTTTTTAACCCCCGACGCAAAAAGAGGGGTGTTATAAGTTTGACGTGTGTATCTGTGTATCGGTCCGTGGCATCGTAGCTCCCAAACGGATGAACCGATTCGGATGTGGATTTTTTATATGAAAGGTGAATTAGTAGGGAGTGTTTTTAGGTATGTTTGATGAACATAAGTCCAAGATGGCCGCCACCACAAAATGGCGGATATCATATTTTTTTGCTACTTCATCAATATGGGTATCAAATGAAGAGGCTTGACTAGTAAAATACTATTCACTATGAAAAATTTCTAATCCAAGATGGCCGCCAACACAATGACGATTTACATTTATTTTTTTCCCTACTCCATCATAATGGGTATCAGATTAAAGGACTTGACTAGTAGAATACTATACACTATGACAAATTTCAAATTCAAGATGGCCGCCACTACAAAATTTCGAGTAACATTTTTTTCACAAATCCCTCAATATGGGTAGCAAATGAAAGAGCTTGACTAATAGAATAATGTACACTATATTGAAAGGGAAAGAGGAATATGAACTAACGAAATGAAAACTAAAAACTTGAAAATTATTTCTTTATCTGATCATGTATGAATTTGTTTTTATGCATTAATCTTGTCTTTACCCTTTATGAATATCGTCCTTACTTTTTATGCATATAGTCCGGTCGTGGGACACTAAATTTTACTAAAAGGTTTTGATAATTCTAAAGTTGTTCGTTTTTGGTGAGTGGATAGATAAAGTGCATGGTGAGCTACTGTCAAAAAGTTAGAAGTTTTAGGGCTGTGCTAAGGGAATGGCTTAGGTTTTCCTTAATATTTCGTGTAACACAGTGTATATAGAATTAAAATTTGAAATTTTAATCCTACTAATATTAACTCACAATGCACTTTACCTATCCACTCATTAAAAAACGAACAGCTTTAGAATTATCAAAACTTTTTTATGAAATTTAATGTCTCACGACCAACTTATTTTTTTAAATTTTCGTAGTATCCCTCATGTTATCTTTCTAAAAATTTTACAATATGAGGTTAAAATAGTTCTAATTAAAAACCAATCAAAATTTCAAATTTTAATTCTATATACAGTGTGTTACACGAAATATTAAGAAATACCTAGTTACACCCTTAGCACAGCCCTAAAACTTCTAACTTTTTGACAATAGCTCACAATGCACTTTGTCTATCCACTTATCAAAAAAGGAACAGCTTTAGAATTATAAAAACTTTTTTATGAAATTTAATGTCCCACGACCAGACTGTTATTTTTATTTAATTTTCGTAATGTCCCTTATGTTATCTTTCTAAAAATTTTACAACGCGAGGTTAAGTTAGTTCTCATTATGACCCACAGACCAGTCAACCTTATAGACAACGCTTTAACAGGGAGTAGCATTCACCAAGGCTATGGTAGTGACACTACCATAACTACATAACTACGTCTCTTGTGAGCGGTCAGTTGGAAGCATGTCGGAAGCCTATTTGTCAGCGATATTGTCAATTTTGAACGAGCCAATGAAAACTAGCCGACCTCTCCCCGCACCCCGCCACTTTTTGGCGATTTCGTTTTCGTATTAAAGTTTATTAAAGCGTGGTCTATAGGTTGACTGGTCTGTGTTATGACCCAATCAAAATTTCAAATTTTAAATCTATATACAGCGTGCTACACGAAATATTAAGAAATACCTAGCCACACCCTTAGCACAGCCCTAAAACTTCTAACTTTTTGACAATAGCTCAGAATGCACTTTATTTATCCACTCACCAAAAACGAAGATCCTTGGAATTATCGTAAGTAATTTTTCTCTGGCTACGCGACTAATATTATTTTCACCTTTAGTACATATTGTTTTTACCTTTTATGAATAAGCCTTTCTTACCGTTTATGCATAGGAGGTAAAGACGAAAATTGTAATCGTAACAGGTACGCGTGAGTGATTAATCCACTCTTTATAACTTCGACCGTCAACGGGTTTATTTTCCTGAGCGAAATATTTTTTATAGGATGGACCTACTGCAAACAACGCTTCCTCGTACAAGCCTGCGGCACGATTGCTTATCGTATTCGTACAAAAAAGTTATCACTTGCAAATTAATATAAATATTAAAAAGTATTTGTCCAGCAATAATATCTTCAAAACAACTATTTAACAAATTGTCATTTTTAAAAGAGATCATCGCCTTAAAATGACCATATACCTACTCTTAGAATAAATAAGATTAATTTAAGTATTTCCGATAGTAAGAGCTTTGCCCAGTCATGCCCAGTGGTACTACACTATAAAGCCGCAGAAGGTCTCTCAATATCGCACAGGTCATCAACATTTTATAGCCCATTATGAACATACATATCGACAACAACAAAACAAATACGAGTGGGTATGTTCCGTAAATTGTCAATGGTCAGAGCGGAACGAGCACGCAAACTGCACATACTTAATTATTTTAGTGGGAAAGGCTATAGATTGGGAAGAGGCCGTAGATTTGTTCGCAGTTAGACTATGCTGGCTGTCCCGCTGGACGTAGTCCAAACCTATAGAGTACGTAGAGCTTACCGAACTAAACAAAAAGTTTCAAGTGAGCAGATGGTGCAAATCAACGGTTACCGAGAAAAACACGTTTGAAGTTGAACTACATTCAACCGAACACCGGTATAATATACCGCGTGTTAGGCCGAGCTTAATTTACAATTATAGAGTGTGTAAAACTTACCAAACTAAACAAAAAGTTTTAGTAAGCTCTACTTGTTAAATGAGTTTGGACTACGTTCAGCCAAACACCAAATACCTATCTATACCTTCGCAATGACATCTATAAAAATATGGCTGCTCCGTAAGATCTCCTTGTCGCCACTGTTCTCTTACTACCAATAATAATAATAATAATAATAATATGGGACATCCCACACAGAGTCATCTATAGTCTCAAAGTAAGCAAGTAGCATGTGTTACGGGTTACTAGACAACTGATATACGTACTTAAATATTCTTTATAATATATGCATATATAAATATATTACACCCAGACACGGAACAAATAGATATGTTCATGCACGGGCACGTCCATGCTTGGACGGGAATCGAAACCGCGACCTTTGGCTCCGCAGTTAGAGTCTCTAACCACTTGGCCATTCGCTCAGTCAACCAATACTCTACCTATTATCGTTTTAGGATTTGCAGGTAATAATTACAATTTTTATTTGGTAATTAAGTAAATTGGATGGCATCAATGAGTTGAAAAAAATATTTCCCATCTTACGTTGTGAGTTTGATAGATTTATCATGGCAACAGCTTGATGATGCATACCCGTATATTAAGTAATAGTTTAAACTGTAAAACTGTAAAACTTCGATCCAAATCGATTCAGCTGCTCTAGAGTTTTCAGCGTATAAATTTAAAAAAATCCCAACGTTACATGTAGGTACAAATATTACGTTTTAATATACTACAGAGGTAGGTAAATTGTGAATTTTAAAGCTAATTAAAACGTGCAAATCTTATCTCGATTTTGTGAAAGTTTCATACAGTCTCGCTTAAGTTTTACAGTTTGGAATTTCTCTTTCAATTGTATATAGAATTAATTGAAACGTTCTTTCTGAAAATCGCTACTTATTCATAACACGAGAAAATTTTTGTTCTGTTACTTTTTACTTATGCAACTTGTATATCGGCCGCACCGCCCCACCACAGATTAGATAGGGGGTTCGCCCCACAACAAGATGCCATATGATATAATGCTGTGAAAACAACCAAAGTACACCAATCTTGCCGTGGCTATATCAGTCAATTGCCTAATTTTACTAACGGCACAAGCAGCTGAATTTTCAATATAATAGTAATAGCTTTATAATACAAAGACCGATAAAATACGACTGAATAGAAACGAGGTCAATACGTTATTGTTCGAAAAACTTGATATGAATCGATAGATTCATCGTAAACATTTTCAAATGTCCATTGTGTTTCATAGTAACTCAATCGATTATTATAGGAATGCGCCAAACGATCAATCGATTCTTGATGACTAGTGAGAAAATGTATGTATTGTTCTCTGAGGTATAACGTAAATGTATTTTTAATACTATCATGTAGTCATAAAATTGACTATTTTTTTCCATTTCAGTGGTTACGACGAAGATTCACATGTACAGAGAGATTTTTCAGTATTGTCCAAATTTTTTTCTAGGTTTTAAGTATCATGACGACGCCTAGCCTAGTGCGTAGCGACCCTGCCTACGAAGCTAGAGGTCCCGGATTCGAATCCCAGGTCGGATCAGTATTTATATGATGAATATGGATACTGGTACCGGGTCTTGGTTGTTATATGTATGTGTTGTCTTCGCTTGGCACCCAAAACACAAGCTAATGCTTAGTTTGGGGCCTAGACATTGTTGTGATGTATACGTTATTATTTATTTATTTATTTATTAGCATATAGGTTAGAACACGCACGGCTTGCTAAATACATACGCATTGATATTGTAATTGTTGTAATTGATAATTTGCTTTTAAATTTATTAAAGTTATGACGCGTACACTTGCTAAAGACACAAATACATGAGAAACACGCGCACGCCGCACGGCTTACAACTATAGCAAAAAGTGTCGTTACAACTTTTGGTCTTAATTTTTTCCGTCTAGCCCCCTTTCGCAACGCGCGATAAGGAACTTCGTTCCAATATTATATACTTGATTGGCAGATCATATATGTGGCGGTATGCGCAGCAGTCTCGTTGCAACTTACATAGGAATTAGTAACTCTCTCTCATATTATTTAAATCTCTCATTTCATTTCAGACTATCGAATAATTTACTGTGATTCCCCCAATAACCTAAACCAATAATTTTTTTAATCAGTACCTATTTGTTAATCGGTTCGCTGTTAAATGAATCGATCATAAGTCCAATAATAAAATACAGCGTGCATATTTTATAAAACACGTCATTTTAAAACATAAATGTATTAACTTTTCATTCAGTGTAGAAAATTTAGACAAAAGATTCGCTCCGAGATCCTATTTAATCCTATTTGAAAGCTGCTTCTTCCGTGACGATCTTAATCTTCAAAGGGATAAAGTCACATACGCATAAATATATGGCTAGCGGTGTGCCCCGGCTTTGCACGGTTAGCAGAGCATATATGCTTCCAAAAATAAACTAGAATGTTTCTTTGTATACAACATTGATAACTTTTGCATAATTACATCATGCGTGTGGCGTCGGTATAGAGGACCGTTTGAATTTATTTTGTCGTGAGATAGTTTTCATTTTGCGATAACTTCTATGATATTAGTTTAAATTGTATGGTGTAAAGAGTAATTATAATGTGCATGAAATGCTTAAAGTAACAGCTGTATTTAATTTGATAAGGATTTGTATCATATCTTTCTAAGTAGCTTTCCAATTACCGCATAATATGTGTTTTTGAAACACAATAGGTATAGTAAGCTATCTTTAAAAGATAGACAGACATATGCCATTGCGAACTTTTCATTAGACCTATAAAAGATGAACAATTCCTTCATAAATTGTTTTGATATATCTCAAAGAGATTAGGCGGCGTTTTCGATGAAAGCTCCCAGTCGGCTTAATTTTTTCCGACATCTCCAACAATGTATCAACAATTTTAATTTAAAAACTTTGTTGTCAACACATTTTAGGCAAAATATTGAATGGCTATACTAAAAAATATTTAAAATTTCGTGGTAAACCAGAATATTTCATATTTAGAAAAAAATTCATAGATAATATAATAATATTAATACCTGGGACATCCCATACAGATTCATCTAGTCCCAAACTAATGCAAAACTTGTATTATGGGCATTAGACTACTGATACACATGATTAAATATAATTTTTAATATATACATATATTTTATACTCTGACACTGAACAAATAGACATGTTCATGCACACAAATATTTGTCCCGGACGGGAATTGAACCCGCAATCATCGTCCTGCAGTTGGAGTCTCTAAGCACTGGTACAATCGGTCAGTCATAATATATGAAAATAGAGATTTTTAAAATCTTATAAAACTAAGTAAGATTCCCTTACAGATTTATATCATAGTAATAAATGCCTAGATGGACTAGTTCTAACAGTTCTAAATCGTACTTAAGGTGGGACGACACCCGTCTAGTATAGCTATTTAATAATAGATGGAGCCACTAAATAAAGAAATTATTTAAATTTTTTCATAATCACATTTCTAGATTACAGTTGATAAAACATAACATGCGACTATAAAAAATATTTCTCTTTAAAGTTTTTAACTGACATTATTGATTGTTTCAACACCTTCCAAGCATTTGTACATAAATCTAAAATTTGTGGAAAATAAGGTTTTTTCGACTAATTTCTATTATGGTCTTTTTTTTATAGTTTCGAAGCGTTTGTCGAAAAACCTTTTTTTCCACAAATTTTAGGTTTTTGTGCAAATGCGTTAAAATACGTAAACATGCAACTACGATATAACTTCTTTTGTACATAATTAAGGATAATAAAAGGAAACGAGTTTATAAAACTTTAAAAGTTTATAAAACTTTAAGGGAATTAGGGAAAACTTTCAATGACAAATTATAATAAGCTACATAATAGTACTAAAAACGTTCGTCGATTCAATAGCAATTATATTGCAATTACAAGTCAATTACATATAAAGGTGAAATTTTAAAAGCCATACAAATTGTCATTGATCTTTGGTAAAAAATCAATGGTCTTCTTGTTTACGTTTAGTATCATTCAATAGAAAAATATTGAGGTATGACTACACAAACCTTTCCCGAAAAAACCAATAACTCTCGTCACCATTTACGGCTGCAGCACGCTCCTCCCAGTTTCGGCTTCAAGGTCTCGGGCGCGTGGTAAAAAATAAGGCAACCAAACGTTATATAACACTATAGATAAGATAATTTATTATAATAATAATAATAACACACACAATCACAACAACGTCTAGGTCCCAAACTAAGCATTAGCTTGTATTTTGGGTACCAAGCGAAGACACCACATACATATAACAACCAAGACCCGGTGCTATAAAAATATAGCTTACATTTTTTATTTACTTAATGAGGTCTATTGGTGATACCTTACAATTAATTTTTTTGGGTGGTTATAAAAATTTCATTCTGTATACGGTAGGATATAATAAAATATAGGTAAAAGTACCTAGGCTTTTAAAAATGTTTGTTTTCTTAAATTGGTCTACATTGAAAAAGCCGATCAAGTGCGAGTGCGGCTCGTGCCTCGAAGGTTCCGTACTTTTATAACGTATTTATCGCTACTCACCGCCAGGTGGCACTTAAACGCAAATATCAATTTCAAAATCATAAACTTTTATTAAGTGCAGTAAAATTAAGTAATAAAGTAAGTAAGTAATAAAATTAAAATTAAGTAAAAGTATCTGCTTTGTACAGTACAACACACGGATCTTTCCCACTCCGATTTGCCTGCGAATGACTCTATGTGCCGGTACAGTCGTAAAAATAATATTTTATTTATGTCCGTATACAATAATAATAATAAAGTATACAACACAACAACGTCCAGGCCCCAAACTAAACATTAGCTTGTGCTTCTAGTACCAAGCGAAGACACCACATACATATAACAACCAAGACCCGGTACCAATATCAATATTCATCATATAAATACTGACCCGACTTGGGATTCGAACCCGGGACCTCCAGGTTCATAGGCAAAGTCGCTACCCACAACGCTAAGCGGTTGTCAAATATCGATAATCGTCAAAATACTATATTGAGTGTTCATCATAATAACAATAATCATTCATCGGAATTCAAGTCATTCGCAAGCAAATCAGAGGGGCAAAGATCTGTACTTTGTACTGTAATGTCTAACAATAAGAAATTAAACTAACTATAACAAAATCTTTATTACTACTTAATTAATTTATTACTATAACTTTCTTAAATTTCAAGTACTAAAACCATTGAGTTTATTATATAGACAGACAGAGAAGTACAAAAATGATTTGAATTAACATCCGATCAGCTACAAATATAACCTTATTAAACATTACATTACAATTCAAGTCACCTACATCATAATAGCAGTTAGAAACTAATAACAACTAGGCTACGTGTTAGTTCCGAACAATAGCAGTTACTATCGATATTTTGGTTTGCAATAGGGAGCAATTAACGTGCCGCTTTGCAATCTAGGTATTATGCAGGTTCTATCTGAAACTAGCGAACAGCTGCGGTTATCGATCTGGTTTTACTGGAACGTGTGGAATACTTTGTGGAAATTCAATGAAAAGGATTTTCTAACTTTTGAGCTTATTGAGGATTTTTAGATACGGTCTATTACTCGTGCACTACTAGTCTGAACTTAATATTGTTACGGGCTTTCGGTCCAGACATTTGGGATGCACTAGAACACCGGATTTAATTGTATTTTATTTTATTATGAAACAAAATCACAAACTGATTTAATCATAATTCACACAGATCACAATTTACACTGTTGTCGCACTTTATATCTCGCAGTTAGTCAAACTTGACTTATTAGTGAACCCACTGTCGGACGTCGCGTCGTCTTCCTTATATAGCCCTCAGAATTCCCCCACAAACATGCATCTCAAATATTCTAACGTCAAACAATCTATATCAAAATTATAATCCCATTTTAACGTGAGAATATTCTAGGAGCCTGCGCCAGTCTTTGTGTAGTAACTAAAATGCGGCTCATAATTAGAATTATCGAACACGCTTTGACAAACCGTCCATTATTGTATTTTTCGAAGGCGTAATTCTCTCTCTGAGTAAAAAGCCGCCTTTAAAATGAATTTAATTTGGGGAATTTATTTTTTATCTCGATGTTTCTGTGTTTAATCGTTGTGTATAAATAGCCGTGTGACCTTTTTGAGTACGTTCTATAGAACATCTACATATCTCTATACATAGACGCCACAATATTATAAAGAAAAAAAGGTTTTATTTTTGGCATGAATTTTGACATTTTGAATATTAATTCAAAAAGTCAAAGTTTGTTATAGATTAGCAGTTAAAGAGAAACTAAATGAAAAATAACTGTTTGATTAAGGTTTTAGTTTCATGTTTCAATAATTTTCTGCTCCACATGGATATTTCCTATTCAGGAAAATTGCATGAAAATGTCTCTTTGTTCTATGTCATTACAAATATTTGGTGCGTAATGTGATCGTCTATTATTAGGGCTTTAATAATCACTTATTCGTTACTGAAATTTATACTTAATAGACCATATAAATATTGTTTGTATTATATTGACCGTATAAAAATTATACCTGTAGTCTGTACGTAAACTTAATATCCCACTATAGAAATAACAAGTTAAATACGTTTACTACAATGCTATGATACTAACAAATTTCAGAATAAATATATTGGGATGGTTAGAAACTAAATGTGGGTGATAACATGATGGGCCGCAACGAAGGCCGATCGATTATTCGGTACACCCGATGGGAGAACTGTACTTTAGAACTCATAAATATATTTTATTTAAATATTTATTTGTTGTCTTGACCAGTGTGGTCATGTTGGATATAAATAGATTACCTACCTTACTTTATATTATACGATGTCTGGCTCAATATTTTCGGTATTTTGATTCGTGTTTTTGGACTGGAAAGCTCTTTCAAAACTCTACGTCACCGACCTTTGAATTAGTTCAATAGAGAAATAGTACTGGCCGTTCAGTTCGATAACCAAAGTTATTACATATAAGCCACAGGATGAGGAAGGGAGACGGACGGGACTCATGTATGGCCCACGTGATTGGTAACTTAGATGTATTTGTTGTGTCTAGATCTTTGTATATTATTGCAACTAGTTACATACTATCAAATTAAAGGCGATACTCACAAAGAAATTGTTAAAGCATATAAATCGGACGTAAGTCGGATTTGAATCGATGAGTTTAGAATGGTGTGTCTTCTATTCTATTGTATTCAAGGTACGCGGAAGATAATGCTTTGAAAACTCTAAGTTTTGGTCAAAACTCGGAACGCTCTAAGCTGATGATTATCGGCAGGTAAAAAAGTTATGTTTTTAAATTGGTATATTTAGAAAAGTAATAAACGGTGCCGGAGGGAGAGTGGCGTTATTTCTATTGCCGATTGGGATATTTTTCAAGAGTGGCGATATATGACCGACAGTTTTGTTCATCTTCACATTTGGCATAAAAAAGTATATAAAAACAGAGTAAAGTTGTGGACTCATTTTTATCTGTGGAGTAGCACAGACCGTCCGAAATCGGAGTCCTTGTATTTCTCGTCACACGCTTATGTAAACTCGGTAGGATTTGCTTAGATTCTACTTATTTGTAGTTAAAAATAAGAGTTTAAAAGATATACAGTTCGCACCGTTTTTGTTTGCTCTGAAATGCAAGCGAGTACCGTCGCAGTAGGAAAAATGGGTATCAAAGGATCGAAAGAAAGCGCACCAAATGCACCCGCATCACCTTCAGTACTACTTACTTTCATTAAATAATGTTAGTTTTTATAAGGGCTGCGTAATCAAAGGGTACCAACGAGAACGCTATAAATAAGGCTCTGCTGTCCGTCCGTTTGTCTATCATAGAGATATATCGTACAGTGTCGCTATGGCTGCTAAGTCGCTATACATGTAACAACAAATATTAAAAATTAAATTAAGTTAAAAATTTAAGGGGGTCTCTATACAGAAAACGTCTTTTTTGTATTGTACGGTGGTACGGAATCCTTCGTGTACGAGTTCCACTCACTTCTGGCTGGTTTTTTACAAATCCTAAGCTGAAATAAGAGCTTTTACATGGACTAAGTGTTTTGTCTTATGTCTACATAAATTAAGTGTAAGCATTATGCAAAATCCTGTGGGAGTTTTCGACTCTGGTTTAGGTTTTGCAAAAGAAACGGAACGTATTCGTAAGGAGATGTTACATCTTGACTTTTTAATACTAATTAATTTTCTTTTTTAAGTAACGTTTTGATGTTTTTGCAATACTTATAGTTTTCACTTTATAATGAAATTTTCGCCATAGTCGAGTTTTAAAATTTTGTAAAATTTATATTTTTACATACATAATTATTAATATTTTTTATATTATTCAATGAGGTTTCAATGACCAGCCAAATTTTAATATAATGACCTTTGGTAGAAAACCGATAGCCGTCTTGTTTCCTTTTGGTATCGTTCTATAGAAAATATTGAGATATGACTACGCAAACCTTTCCCGAAAAAACCAATGACTTTAGTCACCATTCAAGCCCGCCGCCCCATTCCGTTTCAAGGCCTCGGGCGCGTATGTTTACTATAGCGTTAAGAAGGCAACCAAACGTTATAAAATAACACTGTAGATAAAATAATTTATTATGAAAATGTTACCCATATTTTTTATTTACGCAATGAGGTCTATTGGTGATACCTAACATCTAGAAAAATTTTGGCCGGTTACTAAAATCTCACCTTGTATACACAAGAAAAACATTATCTTTTTAGCTTCACCGTAGTCAGCTGCAAATGATTTGGTTTTGGTAGCTTACGACGTAAGTTTTCGTACGATGAGATCTCTGGCTAACACTCTGAGAGTATTATATTGAAAGTCCCAGCTAAGCACTGTCAACACTAACATACAATGCAAGCTATTAAATCATTATTTAGTATGACACAGATAGTAAAATACAATAAAAAATAAATAGAAACGAGATAGCAATAGTGACAGACAACCGATGACGCTACCGATTCATTAATTATTTTTTAAGGCCATCCGAGGCCCAAGCGAGGTCAATTAGCTTACATTTTCGAAATTTTAACTGTATTACTATTATGCATACATGTTTTCTATCCACTGTACCGCAACAATGTCCTAGGACAGGTGTGCAGCAACTCATGTGTTATTTATAACCCGGTGGAACGAACGGCTGGCGTACTAGTAAATTGCCCCGGACTTTACTCGGATTTGAGGGGTCGCGTGTATAAGTACATGCACGGTAACTCGGTAATGTTAACCTACAACTATAATAAGCTATGGGCTGTAGTGAAGGATGGATTAAATTGTTTTATTCAGTGTACACCGTCACGGAAAAATTATCGATTAGGGAACATTGTAAAAGAAATACACAATTACAATCTCACTCAACAAAGAATCGAGGGAATGTTTGAAATGTCAGCTATCACTTTATGCTGATGAACGCGTAATTGAATATAAAAGAAGGAATTAAACAGTTTTAGGTGATACCCACAGAGAATCGAATTGGTTAGAGATGCCATGTGACGGTATTTGTTCAGAGGCACGTATCCCAAAAATAATTACTCACAAAACAAATATAACTAAAATATGTACGAGTATTACGCATACGTAAATAGTGTTGTGTTAGAAAGAGGTCAAATCGTTCATTCCTTTCATTTACGATTTTGGTATGATTTGAAGTAGAATTTTAGAGTTTAGATTATGAGATCTGTTTGAAGTATGCAGTATACTGCATATTTAAAGGGGACAGCGTATCCGCCTACATGCCAACTCTAACTTACTCCAATGCTCTGTGGTAATACCAATTTATTTAAAAAATATTCACAGTTTCATGTTCAACTAAAAATACTGAAATCTCAATATTTTTAATTCAGATTGATGGTTGTTAATCTTGGAATAGGTAATACCTCAACACGAATTTGCCGTAAAGTAGATATATTCCACGTTCCAATAAAAAAAGTTTAAAGATGAACGACTGGCCGATTGGCCGAGTGGTTAGGACCATACCTGCAGTATCAATGGTCATGAGTTCGATTCCCCCCAGGAGAAAATATTTGTGTGCATGAACAATTGAACACGTCTATTGACTTGATGACTGACGATGGCTATTGGCTTGACTGACTGGTTGGCCGAGTGGTTAGAGATCCTAACTGCGCAGCCGAGAATCGCGGGTTCGATTCGCACCCGGGACAAATATTTATGTGCATGAACATGTCTATTTGTTTCGAGTCTGGGTGTAAAAGTATCTATATGTGTATATATTATTTTAAAAAAGAATATTCAAGTATGTACATATATCAGTTGTCTAGTACCCCATAATACAAGCATATAATACTTGCTTACTTTGGGACTAGATAGCGCTGTGTGGTATGTCCCTGATATTATTATTGTTTGTTCCGTTTATGGGTGCATGTAATCAGTTATCTAGTACCCATAACACAAGCACAATACCTACATGCTTACTTTGGGATTAGATGGCACTGTGTGGGATGTCCCAGGTATATATATATCTGTATATATATGTATATATATATGAATATGTGAAGAGTGAACTTTGAACCCCTTTTATGGCATATTACGCGTACTGAGGAGTGTGAGATTTGGCATAGTTAAAGTTTATATAGAAAAGAAGTGCCAAAAGCTAAAATTGAATGATGTTACAAATACTGTCAACCATACGAGTATAATAGTCTATCGTTTGACGCAATTTGAATTGACTTACTCTCGCCTAATTATCATTGGTGGTTTCAAAAAAATTAGTACGATCGAATTTCGACTACTAAGCAACAACTAGTTATTATTAAAAGGCTTGTAATAATATTAACTTACAACTTTTCTCGCAATTCATTTAAAATCTGGAATAGCTTTACATCCCATGAGAATTGCTGACCAGGATCAACAGTAACCTATGTTATTCATAAAAGTCCACGAGAAGCAATGGTGGATTTACCATCAGGCTGAGTATACTGGAGGCTAAGGCGGCAGATTTTATGGGCGGAAAATTTGGAGCCAAAATTTCTTAAATGTCGTACTAAAAAGATTTATATTTAGATAGATACCTTAATGCTATAAGCTCCGCTCAAATAGCTCAATGCATAACATGTAATATTTAATAATGTTTCAGGAATCATGAAGTCACTGCGTCTTCGACACAAAAAAATTAAAATTAATATGAGCAAAATTTGAATAGCCTACTGGCAGCAAATGTGTAAATCCACCGCTGACGATAAGGAAAAGATAAGAGAAGGACGGTTCATAAATTCGAGTCGTTCAGAGGGTTATGGTCGTATTCTCTATGATGGAAAGAATTAGAGAATTGGAAACCAGAAAATTGTCAATATATATCTCAGAAAATAAGCGAGCCAACCACATTTTTCGAAGAACCGTTTACGAATGCGATGGCATGAACTGTGACCACGTTTCGAAAAACCTGTGTTCGAACGTTCCACAATCCGGTGATAGATGATCTGGAGAATCTGAAGTTGTTGAATGTGGAAGGCGGAGCACCGTGTATCGTGGCGAGACTTGGGGAAGCCTATATTCAACGGTGGCCAGAAAAAGATATAACGGATTTTTTTTGTTCTTGTCAAATATAACATTTACCGCTACTCGTCGCCAGAAAGTATGATCGAATTGTTTTTTAATTTAATTACTAAGATAACTAAATTTTGATAAGGATTAGTAATGTGTTTATCAAACGCTTTTAGAAATTGAGCTATAAGAAACTGTAATAAGAACTACTACTGATTGAAAAATATGCACTAAAAATATTAAAATTTCAACTTTAGAAACCTATTAAGTAAGGGATGCTTTTTTGTATATTTTGAAATATTTAATTAGAATGACTTTGTCAAGAATTTTGAAAAATAATATTTTTGTACTCACTAATAGTAAATATCACACAATACGCAAATACTTAACTTTTTTGGGGGCCTTACTCACCTAAACCGCCAATTAAAATGTAGAAAAAAAAAACAACTATCGGTCACAGAGTCTAGACATTATTCTTCACATTAAGTGGTTATCGAAAAAGCTGTGACAGATTCAACGACCACTAAAGTATAATACATGAAGGTTCTGTTTTATTTTTTGAGGTACGGAAACCAAAAATCAATGAAATTGCTTCCCTTGACGATTTTGAAACAGCCACAGAGCACCAGTCAGGCACATACAGCGTCAAACGTATTATACACTCTAAATTAACCTCGTCTATGTCTTTGGGTCCCACGGCGACACTTCTAGGAACGCCAATTAGCAATTAACGCGTAAAGTCCCTTGACACAGGCCTACACATTCGCTTTAATTAGGTACCTATGTGTAGAAAAAGATGGTTAAATCCAAATTAACTTTTACTAAACTACTACCAGGTCGTGATAGCTGAGTGGTAGCGAGCCCGCATCTTGTTTAGAAGGCCGTGGTTCGAATCCCAGGGCATGTAACAATGAGTTTTTTTTAACTTAATACATAACTATCACTGACTCTGTGCCTCGGAGAGCACGTTAAGTTGTCATCGATTTGAGCAGTATGGTGGAATAAGATCCAAGCTCCCTCATCCAGAGGGGAGGCCTAAGCCCCTGCAGTGGGGCATTAATAGGCTGATGGTAAAATACTATCATAACGCTTCGATCTTACCTGAACTGAGTTTAATCTTTTGGTTACTAAATAATCGCAAAAGATATACCAGGTGTTCGATCTTGTCAGTAAATACTACAAAATCACGTCTTTCTCATCCTTTTTGCACAATGTCGAAATGATGGGGCGGTTCAACACCGCCAACGCAAGAGGGCGCACAGACACTTAGAAACAAGCGAGCGCACGGACAGGAGTGACTGCATTAAAATATCTTTTTTTTATCGCAAAACCAAGAGAAAATCACCGTGTGATCTTTTCTCAAAATAACCACGCGTGTATTATTACATATTGTATTGACCGGAGCCAAACATACAACAACAACAACAAATTACAATTCAAGCAACTGATCGGAGCATTACTGTTGCCGCCAGGACTTACCAGGACGTCGTATTTCTTTGAACTAACCGTTATAACGGCATTGGAGTGGAAAGGTGAGTGAGATATTTACATGTATTAATTTACTTACAAGATTGATCACGTAAAACAAAATTTAATTTTTGTATGTAAGTGGGAAGAATTTAAGTCTTTCAAAAATAAAGGATATTTAACCCACATTTTAATGGTCCTTCGAGCCGGATATCCAGATTCCTAAAATAATAAATCTCCATCCTTTTCCATTCCAAAACAATAATTCGTATAAATTATTACTCGATTTTTTCGTTACTACCTACCTAGTACGTAACAATTTATCATGGCTACCAAAGACGTCGAACCAGTTCGCGTATCAAAAAAGGAATCTGATATTCTATATAAAATCAATCGATTAATTACAAAAAAACAAAGAATATTCGCCCAATTACAAAAAATATTCGATTTACGTTCCGATGTCGAACAAAGGGACATGTTCTTATTGCGTGCTTCGGAAATTTCCTTACTTCGCGCAGAATTTGAAAGGTATATTTACGAAATATACGACTTAGAATTCCAATTAAACCCAGATGCAGTGATTTCTGAACACGAATTAGACAGTTTTGATGAATTGTTTTACAACATTAAACTCCAGGTATCAAAACATAAACCAAACATTAATACAAATGTGAATACAAATGATTATGGGCATGAAACTCAAACACGCCCACGTTTGCCAAAATTAGAATTATATTCGTTTGAGGGGGACATTGAAAATTTTACCACTTTTTATGAAACGTTTTGTTCTTTAGTACACAACAATAAAAATATTTCAAATATTGATAAATTTCATTATTTATTATCGTGTACAAAGGGTTCCGCATTGAATATTGTAAAAAGTTTACCGATCACATCTAATAATTATGATTTGGTGTGGAAAGCCTTAATAAATAAGTATCATGATAATAGAATTCTCATCAGCAGGCATTTAGATAAAATGTTAAACTTTTGCCCGCTCACTAGAGAATCATCTATTAATTTAAATACGTTCATCGAAACCTTTGAAGATTCTTTTAAGGCCATCGAAGCGTTAAAAATTGAAAATTTATCTAGTTATGTAATGTGTCACATAGCTTTAAGGGCCCTCGATCCGCAAACACGTAAATTATTTGAACAAAATTTAGATCAGAATCGTATTCCTAATTATGATGAATTGCTAATTTTTATTCATAACCACATCAAGGTACTAGAACATACTGCATCATATTCGAGTTCCACTTTGCAACATAGTAAAACTCCGTACAATAACAAAACCTCGACTAATAAACACATACTGACTTCCACTGAAAAATTTCATTTTAAATGTTCACATTGCGGTGATGAACACATGATTTATCGGTGCGCTCAATTTCGTAAATTGAATGTCCAACAGCGGGTCAACCGCGCCGACGCCCTTAAGTTATGTTTCAACTGTTTGAAACCTAATCATAGGGCATCTGAATGTAAAAGTCAGTTCAAATGCTTTATTTGCCGACGGCCTCACCATGCGCTGTTGCATGCCGACGACGCGTCTGAGTGCGCTGCCGCCGGCACCGCCGCCGCCGGCGCACAGTATGAACGGAGCGAGCATGTAGCCACGTTGCCGCTGCCATCGCCTGAGCTCGCTAGCACGTATCACACGGCTTCGTTTTCGCCGCGTAAAAATGTAGTTATATTGGGTACAGCGCTTGTACACGTTGTTGACGCTTTCGGTAATGAACAACCGTGTCGTGTTCTCATCGACTCGGGAGCTCAGTCGAATTTTATGTCGTATAACTGTTTACAACGAATAGGCTTAACACGTCGAAAATGTCCTTTTAATATATTCGGTTTGGCAGGCGAAGTTGTAAAAAATTATGGAATGTCGTCGTGCACAATAAAACCTAGAAACCACAGCAGTCCCACATTTAAAATCGATGTTGTTATTTTAAATAAAATTACCTCTGATTTACCAACAGTTGAAGTCCCTGAGGACATTGTAAAGGAATACAAAAATTTAACACTTGCAGATCCTTATTTTTATAAGCGTTCTCCCATTGATATTATTTTGGCCGGTGACGTTTTCCCATACATTTATGATGGCAAAAGGTTGATATTAAGTCCCGATGCCCCACCAGCATTAAGTAGTATTTTCGGTTACGTCGTTATCGGTAATTTAAAAACAGATTTAGTTGATGGTCATAATGAAATACCTAGCGTGGCGTCCACGTCCAGTTTGGTGTCGTACACCCACGATAATGAACTCGTCGATAAACTTTTGGAAAAATTCTGGGAGGTGGAAAGTTCGCCGTGCGAAATTCCGCTTGACCCTGCTGACGTTACAGCAGAAAAAATATACTTAGAACGGCACTACCGCGACTCGAGTGGCCGGTATGTGTCGCCACTATTGCTATCGCCGAACAGTGAGCCGCTCGGTGACTCGTACAGCACAGCGCTACGTCGGTTCTTACAGCTGGAGCGTCGCTTAGCACGTTCGCCCCACCTGCGCGATGCCTACGTTGAGTTCATGCGCGAGTACGAAACGCTAAGTCATATGCGCGAATATACCGGCAATCTGCCTACTAAATATTTTATTCCACATCATTGCGTCGTACGCACATCAAGTAGTACTACACCAGTTCGAGTTGTATTTGACGGATCTGCGCAGACTACCAACGGCGTTTCTCTTAATGACAACTTATTAACCGGTAGGAAATTACTTCACGATATACTTAAAATAATATTAAATTTTCGTTTATATGAAGTGTGCTTCACTGCCGACATATCCAAATTCTATCGACGTGTGTTGATTGACCCCTCTGAGACGATTTATCAGCACATTCTGTGGCGCGAGTCACCCGAAAAACCGATCAAAACTTACGAGTTACTAACAAACACGTATGGACTGCGCAGCGCACCTTATATTGCTGTGAGATCATTGCAACAGTTGGCGAAGGACGAAGGCGAGCATCACTCACGTGCCGCCCACGTATTGCTCGAAGGGTTTTACGTAGATGACTTACTATGGTCTACAAACACTCTTGACGAGGCCTATAAATTACAAGACGAGCTAACAACGTTGCTGGCGCACGGCGGCTTCGAGCTCCGAAAATGGGCAAGTAATCGAACAGAACTAGTTACTCGTATTCAGTCTGATGCCCCTGCTACTATAAATTTTGATAATGATGCGTCTTCACCTATGAAGGTCTTGGGCCTGCAATGCTCTCCTTCTGGTGACTATTTTTCATTTAATTACAATTTTAGGGACCTAGTTTACACTAAACGTTCAGTACTTAAATTACTGGCGAGCATTTTCGATCCTGTTGGTTTTATTGCTCCATGCACCTTTGTCGCAAAATGCATCATGCAAAATTTATGGAAGCTCAAATACGGATGGGACGAGCTCCTACCTCCAGAAGTGCGAGTCCAGTGGGAGAATTTTATATCATCGCTTCCCTGTTTATCGGAGTTACGAATAGAGCGCCATTTACTCATTCTCAACTTCATTAATGTACAGTTAATTGCTTTTTGTGACGCATCATCTCTTGGTTATGCAGCCTGCCTCTATTTCCGCAGTACAGATAAAAATATGAACGCAAAGGTTAGACTACTTCTTAGTAAATCAAAAGTGGCCCCGATTAAACCTCTTTCAATACCGAGGCTCGAACTCATGGCGGCTGTGCTGCTAACCAAACTAGTAAAATTTATTCTAAACAATAATAAAAACGTTAAAATGGAAATAATTGCGTTAACTGACTCGAATGTGGCATTATCGTGGATCCAAACCCCACCTTACAAATTAAAAACGTTTGTCAGCAACCGTGTTGCAAAGATCGTTGAGACGGTGCCTGCGCAATTATGGTATCACGTGCCCAGTGAGCATAACGCTGCAGACGTATGTTCGCGCGGTGCAACGCCACGCCAATTTGTAGCTCACGCGGTGCGTTGGTTCCATGGACCTGATTGGCTAAAACTTAACCAACAAGACTGGCCGCTTACTACATTATCTGTCAGAGATGATTCAACGATTCCTGAAATGAAGGTGCATGAAAAAATTGCCTTCACGGCTCAAAACAAAATCATCGAAATAAATGATTTGGAAAACGTTTTTTCCAATTATTCTTCATTCAATAAACTCAAACGCGTTATCGCTTGGTGTTGTCGATTCATTCGTAACGCACGCTTTAGCAAAAGTGAACGAGCACTAGGCACGTTACACACCAACGAATTAAAACACAGTCATGATATCATAATCAAAATAACACAACTTAATCATTTTCATAATGAATTGCATAAAATTAAAAATAACAAATATGTACCTTCGTTACGTAAGTTGTCACCCTTCATCGACGTCCATGACCTTCTCAGGGTGGGGGGTAGGATTTCTCAAGCTCAGTTGCCGTTTAACACCAAACACCCACTACTTATTCCCAAGAGATGTCATCTGACGGAACTACTTATAAATTACTACCATCGATTATATATGCACGTAGGCCCTCGCACGTTGCAAGGAATATTAAGTAAAACTTATTGGATTGTCTCCGCTCGTAGTGTGATACGATCCGTTTTGTCTCGATGTGTAACATGTTTTAAAAATCGACCGATAGCCGCACAGCCAATAATGGGTGGTCTGCCCGCAGCACGGCTTCTGCCTGGAAAAATATTTAATCACGTAGGATGTGATATTGGTGGTCCATTTTATATAAAGGAGAGTCTGAGACGTAACGCAAAGATATGTAAAGCGTACCTGTGTCTTTTCGTATGTTTTTCAACCAAGGCAGTTCATCTCGAAGTACTCAGCGATTTATCAGCCGACTGCTTCCTCGCCACTCTCGATCGTTTTGTAGCGCGCCGCGGTTTATGCTCATGTCTATACTCCGATTGCGGTACAAACTTTGTTGCGGCCAGTAAGCATTTAAAAGAAGTGGCTCAATTTCTTAATTCTCCATTAAATCGTAGCAAAATTGTCAATGGATGCGCATCACGACAAATCGATTGGCAATTTAATCCTCCTAGTGCGCCTCATATGGGTGGTCTCTGGGAGGCTGGCATCAAATCAGCTAAATACCATCTTTTGCGTGCAGTCGGTGATAAAGCTCTTACCTTCGAAGAACTCACCACTTTATTTTGTAAAATAGAAGCTGTAATGAATTCACGTCCGCTTTGTTCGTTATCTGACAATCCTAATGAATTTGAAACACTCACTGCTGGACATTTCTTAATCGGCCAAGATCTTTTCGCAGTGCCTGAATACAATTTAGAAGACCTATCTTTGAATAGGTTGTCACGTTGGCAATTCATTCAAAAGGTATCACAGATGTTCTGGAAGCGTTGGTCTGATGATTACCTTCATACACTTCAGCAAAGAGAGAAATGGTGCACATCGTCACCTAATTTAAAGACCGGTGATTTAGTGATAATTAAATCAGATATTAATCGCCCCCTAGAATGGCCACTAGGCAGAATAGAAACAGTTCATCCTGGCAAGGATAATAATATTAGAGTTGTTACAGTAAAAACTCAAAAGGGCCTATACAAAAGACCGGTAAACAAATTATGCCCGTTACCTTACGTTAATTAATTTTCAATAAAACTTTTTCTTAACTCGATCATAATATTTAGAATTAAACTTGCAATTTTAGTATACCTAGCTTAACAATAAAAACTTAATTCATTCATAGTACGTAAGTAATAATTTATTCGAGTGTATACAATTCCTAAACTTGTTCCCCTTGAAAGCTTAGCCTTGAGCCTTGAGTATTGCTTTGCTTGCTTAGTTTCGTTAATTAAAAATTAGTACCTATGTCATTATTCAAACTGCAATCTATGACTTACCTTTCCTTTTCTATCCCTATTCACAATTTTCTTAAAATTACGAAATCATTCTGATTTCGGTGGGGGGAATGTTCGATCTTGTCAGTAAATACTACAAAATCACGTCTTTCTCATCCTTTTTGCACAATGTCGAAATGATGGGGCGGTTCAACACCGCCAACGCAAGAGGGCGCACAGACACTTAGAAACAAGCGAGCGCACGGACAGGAGTGACTGCATTAAAATATCTTTTTTTTATCGCAAAACCAAGAGAAAATCACCGTGTGATCTTTTCTCAAAATAACCACGCGTGTATTATTACATATTGTATTGACCGGAGCCAAACATACAACAACAACAACAAATTACAATTCAAGCAACTGATCGGAGCATTACTGTTGCCGCCAGGACTTACCAGGACGTCGTATTTCTTTGAACTAACCGTTATAACGGCATTGGAGTGGAAAGGTGAGTGAGATATTTACATGTATTAATTTACTTACAAGATTGATCACGTAAAACAAAATTTAATTTTTGTATGTAAGTGGGAAGAATTTAAGTCTTTCAAAAATAAAGGATATTTAACCCACACCAGGTGTGTTTTAAAAAGCCTGTCGGCTTGATGTAGGTAGTGTAGTGATGTAGATGTGATGTAGTAGAAGCTGACTATTAGCTTCTAAGTGCAGTAAATTTAGAAAAAAAATTGTGTTTAAATTGAAATAAAATTGTAAATTAACGCATTTTTACCGCTATTCAAAGTGAAATGTTTAGGTATAGTTTTAATATTTGATGTATGTTTAGGAATCGCGTATAAAGTCGATATGACGCCGTTGCATGTGGTGAAGTAGAAAATTTGGACCCTTAATAAAATCAATAATAAACAAGGTTTTCATGAGAATGAATAGAAAATACTGTCAAACGTATGTTCTCCTATTGGACTTTTATATGCATTAATTTGGCAGAAGCGATGAATCACACCTTGTATAGAAACGGAGAAGCGAATGCCATTCAATGTAAAATAAAACTCAAATAGACTTAAAAGCTCGGAATTGGTGAAGAACGTCATGTAGTCGAATTGACTTTATAATCTGGGGGCACGGCCGTGCCCCCACCAAGTCGAGCGAAAAAGCGTCACGGCCGTACCATCCTTTTCTCGAAGCAATTCAGACCATTTTCGACCCCCTGTAACTTCGTTGTGGATAAAACTAGAAGACTGAAATTTTCAGTAACCATGCAGGCATATTATATAAGCATATTACACGTATATTTTCAATTTGAACCAGTATTTTTAAGAAATTATAACGGGTCAAATTTCTTAATTTTGTCACTCACTGACTCACCGATCATCAAAATTCTAAGGCACTTCTAGCAGACCTAGAAGCTTCAAATTTGGAATATAAGTAGTGTTTGGTGTATGAATCAAGGAAAAACTAAAAAATCTAGAAAAGACCGCAAAAAAAAAATTAAGCCCATACAGCCAAGTCTTCAGTTAAATTTTTCAATATTGGCTTTATTCGTAACGATGTTTTATTACGGCAGTTATTATTATATTGCGTGCGAAGCCGCGGGTTTAAGCTAGTCCCATATAAATATAGGCGCATGGTAGTGCCCCTGCCAAATCGAGCAAAAAATGGGTATTCCCGTCATGAAAACACGTGTATTAAATTATTTTTTAATGCAAAAAACGTACCTACGTGCGTATTCGTACTTATTACGAGTGCGTAAGGTTGTATAATATATATTAGAAAAACTATATACATATAGATATACATATATACAATAAGTAGAAGGTACCGAAAAGGAAAAAAGTAGAACTGTCTACAAAATACAAAAAGAAATGAGATCCCATCAAAAACAATACTTGTCAAAAAAACCAAGTCTCGCAACTCAGTTGTTCTGCGGTAAAAAGAAATGAGATCCATGTAATACCAAGTCGGTTATTAATTTATTCGGTTATAAATATATTGAGACTTGGCCATCGCACTAAATAATTGAATTTACATGTGTTTTCAGGCGATTGAATTTACACGTGTTTTCAGGCGATGGCCAAGTCTCAATATATTTATAACCGAATAAATTAATAACCGACTTGGTATTACATGGATCTCATTTCTTTTTACCGCAGAACAACTGAGTTGCGAGACTTGGTTTTTTTGACAAGTATTGTTTTTGATGGGTTCAATTGACTGAATTGAGTTTATAAGTTGTTTACGCCAGTTATCATCAACTGTTTCAGCGACTTCCAAGCAACTAAATTACTCAGGTCCCGAAAAGGTTATAGTGCCATGGAGCACATCCACATGCTCTGCTTAATCATAACAGAAGCTTCAAGAGTATAATCGGCCGCAATGCTTATCGTTGATGAACCATGAGAAAGTCTTCGTTGCTATCGAAACCTGGGTGGTGCTGCACTCTCTTCAGAAGTATGAAATTGACTATAGAAGATGTACTTTATTGTTTCCACCAAATTAATGTAACATACATACATACATATACTCACGTCTGCTTCCCATTGGGGTAGGCAGAGATTAGAGATTTCCAATTAGTGCGATCCTGGCATACTTCTTTCGCTTCATCGACACTCATCACTTTTCTCATACACGCTCTCCGGATACTCCGGATACTCCGGATACTCCGGGTACTCTGGACTTGACCCTTTTCTAGTACGTCTAATTAATGTAAATAAAAGTTTAATAGGAGCACACTTTCGACAGCATTTCCCATCCAGTCGAATGACAAACTTATTTATTAAATATCGATTTTAATGGCCACTACCAATCCTTTTAATGGCAAAAACATCATTCAGCTTCTTTTTGGTTGTGGCTTTCTTTTTTGTTGTTGCTTGATATTTGGCCTATATTTAGTTATGGTGACGACCGATGTACTCTATATTGCGCGTGCGCCAATTCACACTTGTTCGGTTTTTATTATTGAAATTCAGATATTCAATACGTAAGTAGTCTATACCCGTCCGCCGCTATCGCCCGAGCGCAGCGAACCTGTTTCAAGTGTCGTGATAGCCCGAGCGCAGCAAACCCGTTGCAAATCTATAAGGCCATGTGGCCGTGATTCGAATCCGGGCGTGTACCAATGAGTTTTTCTAACTTAAGTACATTAACTATCACTGACTCCATGCCTCGGACGCACTGACTCCATGCACGTTAAGCAGTTGGTCCCAGTTGCTGTCAAAAGATGGCGATCGTTACATTCCGCCAACCCACATTTATTTTATTTATTTATTTAATAAATTCTTGACAAAAATATTCTTAATTTTTTATATAGGAACGGTGCACTAAAAGCTTTAACTGGTTTGTGTGTACACTGCGATAACTCGTTCTTATACAATAAAATACAGTCATTATACATAAAAACATTTTCTATACAAAGTACATTACTAAAACAATATACGTTTACTTAGTGATAATACAATAGGTATCTTGAATGTGTTTGGCGTGTTGCATTTTCACAAGCGATTGGACTTGACTGGTGACATTGGAGCAGCGTGGTGGATTTAAGCTTCAAGCCCCCCTCATCTTGACGAGAGGCCTAAGCCCCTGCAGTGGACTATAAAAAAGTGCTGATGGAAAAGTAGCCTGTACTAATATTATAAATAATAAAGGTTTGATTTTTTGTTTGTTTGTTACGGATAAAATCAAAAACTATTTAACTGGTTTTAAAAATTCTTTTACCTGCAGAAAGCTACATTATCACTGAGTAACATGGCCTATATTTTATTTTCAAACTAACTTTCTGCCTGCGGCTCTGACTGCTGTATTGATTTAGTTTATAAGCTAAGAGTGACATAGGCTACTTTTTATCTCGGAAAAAAAGAGTCCCGGTACAACCGTGTAGTCCATGCGAGCGGAGTCGAGGCCGGAAAGTTACTCTTCTAAAAGATACAAATTCAAATTCAAATTCAAAAAGTTTTTATTCAATATAAGATGTTTGCACACACTTATTGAAAGTCGTAAAAATTGATTAGGTAAAAAGGATCCTACTTTAAAATTGAAAACACGTAAAATTACGAATTGTTACACAGAAAATTATTTTCGAGTCTTTCCCTTTTGGAAATTTCCTTTACCACTTGGCAAGTTATAATTTGATAACAAACAAGTAGACATTCCCGTTACCTCTGAATAAAACTGTCATAACATTTTCAGTTAATTATCGAATTGGCACAATTTAGCGCATTTAATAGACTTAGATAAAGCTGCGGTTAGCTTGCGAGACGCAATATCGCTTTGATACAGTGCCTTGTATTCATCGATACCTTTGTATTCTGTTGATATTATAGTACGAACTTGGTATACAATATTCACATATTAAATTACTTATATACAACATGTAAATGTTGTATCGACTAATGATATCCTTTGCCGATCACTTTCTTTGGCCAACATCCCGTGTTTATCTGAACCGAAAGGCATATTTAGGTCAGATGTTTGACGCCCGGATGGGATGTCCATCATCCCGTACACACGTGGTCGAGCTTTAGTCTGGGACGCTACCTGTTTTGCCATACTTTGTGCTTTCCGTGTTGTCACCTGCCACGGAGTTGCTGGTGTTGGTGCAGAGTAAGCAGTGCGTTTGAAACGCTCTAAATATAAGGGCATAATAGACAAATATGAATTTTTATTGTTCGCAGTGGAGACGATGCGTCTATGGTCCGGGGGTGCTTTTGCGTTCTTGCATGAGATTGGCGCAAGGCTCCGATTGGTGTCGGGTGACCCTCTGAGCAAAGAATATATTTGTTCAGAGGAACACATTTGGTCACTTCTATTAGACATTTTAATGCATACGTACCTTATAGTATAATATGAGAAATTCTTGTATATAATATATATATGTCGGCAATCTCGGAAACGGCTCTAAAAATTTGAATGAAATTTTGTATTTAGATTGGTATCATCTCAAAACTGGTTTCTAAATAAGTTTTATTTCTATTATAATCACCAGAAGGCGCTGCAGTAGATGTGTATCTTCGAAATGACTGGACTGATTTTGATACTGTTACTTGCATTACATAGGTATCATGTACGAGCAGATAATTAAATAAGTTATGCAGTTATATGGGCCACCAGGAGGCGCTGCAATAAATACGTTTCTCTAAAACGCCTGGGAGAATCTTGACGCGATTTTTTTGCGTTAGGTAGGTACGTAACTATCACCTAAAAGAGCAAGTTTAAATGTGCAAACACGATTAAGTACAGTAAAAAATTTACCGAGCGAAGATCGGTCGCCTGATTTCAAAATTAATTACACAGTTCAGTTTTCGAATTCTAAGAATCTAACTATAATCATAAACATTACCGCGAATATTAGACACTAGATGATTCATGACCTTACTTTAGTTGTATGTATCACTACATAGAATTGTCTTCAAATTATAAAGATGATTAAAATTATTAATATGCGCAAAGGCGGCTACTCATCTATTCGGGTCGGCACATTCGGTTAAGCTTTTGTGTTCATTCGGCAAAGCCGGATGGTTTTATCTACTTACCACACTTAATCGAACACGTGCAGCACAAGCCGAGCGGTTTCTCCCGCCCGAGAGCGTGCCGAACACAACGCGAACGAGGCCGTTAGGCACAACTAGCGACCGCCCGCAGCTTCGCTTGCGTAGACTACAAATTCCTGTTATAGGCACTATTAACGTTCGAGATGGTTTATACATAGTTTTTGCTGGAACCAATTTTGGTTACACCCATTCAAACTTTCAATCTTCATTCCCCTTCCACCCTTTAAAAAAACCGATAAAATTTTTCATCTCCCGTTTCCCACCCTTAAAAGGTGGAAATCTAAAAACCCTGAAACACGTCATTATTTAAGTCCCTCCATTCCCATCGTTAAGTTTGAAATTTCTAAAAAAGCCTTTCTTCATGTTCACGTTATAAAATAAACCTATGTTCCAAATTTAAGCTTCCTAGACTTAGTAGTTTTGGCTGTACGTTGATAGATCAGTGTGGACAAACGACAGACAGATAGACAGACAAACAAACACAAAAAGTAGCTTATGACACTCTTGACAACCTTCTTTCACGTCTGCAAAGTTTCATTAAAATATGTTCAGCCGTATTGGAAATTAGCTCGAATAGATAAAATTGAATTGAATAGACACATAGACGTACAGACAAACAGACGGACAAAAAGTAGCTAATGTCAAATCTCTTGACAACCTTCTTTCCCGTCTGCAAAGTATCCTTAAAATCTGTTTAGCCGTTTTGGAGATTAGCTCAAATAGACAGATACACGTACAGATAGACAGACGGACAAAAAGTAACATTTGTTAGTTTTGATGTCATTTTTTTCATACTTGTGATGTTTCATTAAAATCGGTTTAGACAGATGGACATACAAACAGACATACAAAAAGTTGGCTACATCCTTTCCATATGTGTAAAGTTTCATCTAAATCAGTTAAGCCGTTTTGCCCGAAGCCGATTTGCTCGAATAGACAGACAGTTCGTTTTCATATATATAGCCTATATAACCCTCCGCTAGATTCAGGCTATCAAAGACAAAAAGAATTTTCCAAATCCGACTGGTAGTTTCAGAGATTAGCGCATTCAAACAAACAAACTCTTCAGCTTTATAATAAGTATTTTTCTATTATATAGATTAATAGATTATAAGATAATACTGAAAACCGTATCAAAGTCTATTGCGTGGTTTGGAAGTAAAAAGTTAACGGACAGAGACAGACAGCGAATTTATTTTTTCCCGCTATAGTTTTCATATTTCGATAAAAACTGCTAACACATTAATTGAAATTGCGTGGTGTAAAGGGCAATTATAATATGCATGAAATGCTTAAGACAACTAACGTATTTAATTTGATAAGGATTAATATTACGTTTAAAAAACATCTTCGCAAATAGTACATTATGTTAGAACAAATTTGATTGTCGTAAAAAAGGTTACAGTAAGTTAACCTTAAAAGATACACATATGCTGTTGCGGACTTTTGGTTAGAACTTTTAAAGGGGAACAATTCCGTAATACATGGTTTTTGGTTAACATCAACCGTTTACGCAGCGCGCGCGACAGAAGCTCCCAAAAGGAATAATTTTTCCCGTTTTTGCAACATTTTTTATTGATGCTCCACTTCTATTGGTCGTAGCGTAATGTAGTATAGCCTATAGCCTTCCTCGATAAATGGACTATCCAACACAACTATAATTTTTCAATTTGAACCAGTAGTTCCTGAGTTTTGCGCGTTCAAACAAACAAACAAACAAACAAACAAACAAACAAACAAACTCTTCAGCTTTATAATATTAGTATAGATTCGGGTTGCATTCGGCTTTTCTCCTTAAAACGTGTCATACTAATACCATTAATGATTGAATAATTGTGATAACAAATGACCGTCAATATAGAGTAATCAGAATAGAAAACTATTCAATTTATCAAAAAGGGATTGCTTAATTTATTGTGGAACTAAAGAAATAAATAAATTTATAAAAGCTGCACAGAACAACACGTCTTCATTGTCTTACGTTTTTAACAAAACTAGATAACTTTCATCAAACGCCGAAGGTAAAAGCCGAACAATCCAAGCCGTATAATTATATGTGTAGAGCGGTCCGTTTTGTCGGGCGGCATAACGCCCACCATTCGGGTAGTTTCGGGCAGTTTTGTTAACAAAGAGATAATGGAATATAGTAGACAAGCCAGTCCGAAATGCGGGCCACAATAGAAAGAAACAGAGAATGAGAAAACCTTGATATATATTTACTATGGTACAGGGTACAGTTATCTTTCATTCTTTTTCTTCCATGCCCAACCGTTAAATACAGGATTTTATGGAGCTAGCCTACTCTAGTGACATTACCTCTATGGCCGCTACCCGCTCAGCCATAATCGATGCATTATTTAATAATTTACTATAAAAACAGGCGCTATGCCACAATAATAATACCGGGGACGTACCACACAGTGCCATCTAGTCATATACAGGTGAGATTTTAATAAACAACCAAAATTTTTCTAGATGTTAGGTATCACCGATAGACCTCATTACGTAAGTAAAAATATAGGTGAAATATTCATAATCAATAATTATATCCTCAATATTTTTTTAACAAAATTTGGCTACCTTTTACTTACATAGAGCGAAAGGGCGGAGCATGGGGCATATGGGTGGCGCGCGTGTACATGCACTGGCGCCCTCGTGAATGGTGACTAGTATATTGGTAGTTTTGGGAAAGGTTTACGTAGTCTTAACTGAATATTTTCCTATTGAACGATACTAAAAAGGAACAAGAGGGCCAACGGATTTTTATCAAAGGTCATTATATTAAATTTGACTGGTCATTAAAACCTCAACCTGTATACCATATGTAATGTTCATTTGTTATTATGTATAAAATACACAATAGATAATTGGTATAAAAGGCGTTGCTTACTCGCTTAACGACGAGTGTAATAATACATTGTCTACAACATACAAATAAAATTGAATTGTTTGTACGTGATTTCAAAATGAATACCAGTATCTAAATGCGATGTGCTGTTCACTAACTACTACTATTACGTGGGTGACTCAATTGGTTTTGAGATAAAGAAAAAGTATGTAACATATTAGTACAGTAATAATAATAATAATAATGAAAATATCTAGAACAACCCACAAACGCCATCTAGTCCCAAAGTAAGGAAGTATTATGCTTGTATTATGGGGTACTATACAGCTGATATACATACTTAAATATAGTTTTTTTTATAATATATATTTTACAAAAAAAAGGGTACAACGGTACTCTAAGCTTATTACTTTTCTCCAACGGTAAGGGACTAGGTCCAAAGATGTGCACAAAATTGCGGAATGCTTAAAATCATTTAGATATGGTAAGATCGAGAAGTTAAAAAATTGACAAAAGAGAGAAGGAAAGGAAAAGGAGAAATAGATACGTAACTATAGGAAAAACTTGAAGGCGACCACGATCTGGGTTACAGCCGGAGTTAAATCACTTCGTAGTTAATAAAAATAACATTAATGTCTAGACCATTCAAGGGCATGTTCCGGTTAAAAAACTGGTTTAAAATATATTCAGTGCGTGATTTGTCGCAAATGTCAGAATTGTTGATTGATTTTTGGACATTTCCAAACATTTTACGTTACGTACATTTCTAAACCACAAGTATATCTGTAATAAAACTGTATTTAGACTACGTGGCATTATATATTTTTTTTTTTATTGCGATGGTAGTGTAGATGGTTATTTATTCAGATACCAAAACAGTATTTTCTGGAGTTTTTGTCAGTTTGTCTATGTATGCATCACGCAAAAAACTACTAGATGAAATTTGGTGAAAAGTGTGAAGATAATTTAGTGCCTGGATCAGCATATTACTTACAACAACATACTTTTTACTGCGAGAAAATATCTTGTTCCTACGGGAATAGAAAAACTGGTTCTATACCACACGCAATTTTAAAAGTGTGCAAATGTTTAAAGAACTCAGCCCAGAAATTCTGAATACTTAAGTGGACTAGGCGTGCAGGCCAATTAACAGTTTTAACAAAAATAACATTGTTTAGGTACCTATACATTTGTAAAGATATAGTGATTTCTAATAACATTTTTGTATTGTCCTATAAATTTTCATCCCGATATTAATTTTCATGTGTCAGATGATAAAATAATTTATAGCTGCATAAAGTTTTCCAATTGTAAAACGGGTTTATTAGGTAAAACGGAAGTTACGGAATTCAGTTTTATGACTAAACCGTTTCGACAAATTGATTTACATGTAGCACTATAAAAGCTGCTCGGACCTTGAATACGAATGTTTCTTGAATTTCCAACTGTGGCCACAGGTAAACATGACGAGCTTTAGTTAAAAAATAAAGCTTTTTTCGGTTTATTTAAATAGTAGGTACTTTAGTATGTAGATATTTTTAGTTTTTAATTATTATAAACTTATTTTTTAGAATGTAGTTTATAGATATTTTTAACATTGTTTTTTAAATGAAAGGCATGTAGAGACCTTTTTAGAACTCACAATTTAATATCATACATTTCGAATTAACGTAGGTCAAGAAATAATATTTTTTTCTGTAATTTTTTTCCCTGTTTATTATGGTATTAAAATGTTTATAATTTTTTTTAATAGAGCAATAATAGTTACATGGGATAGTAACAATAATATAAATAATTATATAACGATGATAATAATAATAAGAACTAAATGTTTTGTCATTGGAAATGACTTTCATTTCGTTGGAGTACAGGGGTTACTTGGGAGTTTTGTGAGACAGGCAGATTGCACAAAGAGTTTTCGAGATATCGGGATGAACGTGGTGTCAAAAGACGTAGCTCAGCAAGCTCTATAAGATGGCATAAGAAAATAGAAAAAGTTTAAAAACAAAAAAATTATCGGCAAAAAACAAAAAAAATCGTAATTTTTTCCCCCGATTTTCATTTTGGGAGCCCGATATCTCAGGAACTAGGTCCGAATAAGAAAAAAATTAAAAAAACTGCTCGGGGTAATTAGACGGGGGATCGATTGAGACTAAAATTGTTAGAATCGGACAACCGGAAGTAGTGGTTAAGGGTGCCCTTAGTTGGAAGTCGGATATGCGTCGGTGTTACATTTCGTACTAATTCGGTTTATTCAATCGAAATATCGTATAGAATGTTATATTTCGAAGTTTTAAGCTTATTCAGATACAGTTGTGTTATTTTTTCGCGAAAAAAAAATTATTTCGAAAAATATTATTTAAAATATGTGTATTTACTTTATTCCGTTAGGTTCATTTCCAATGTCGGAATAAGTTCGTGCGAAAGCAGGAGATCCGTTGCTTTTTTAAGTTTTTGTAAACTTCATTTGGAAATTAAAAAAATGTAGTTCTCATATTGAAATTTAAAATAAAAAGCTATTTGTATTATTTCGTCGTAAGGTAGAAATCAAAGAGACTTTTAAAATCCAATAAAACATGTTATGTGACATTTTTGTTTTTAGTTCATTAGACCCGGAGTATGAATTTCTAACATATGGCGTGACTCATACGCGTGTTTTCATTGATAATAATGTATTGATTTGATAAAATACAAAATATTTTTAATAATATATAAGAAAATCTATCACAATTTAGCTACCCACCGACCTACTGGACTTAATGGATTTTTAAAGTTTATATCCAATTTGACTTCAGAAATCTTCACATTCGAATATATGTATTGAAGGCACTTAGCTTGTTGAGTACTGTTTGGTATTAACTGAATTTTGCGCAGTTACAGGCGAGTGATATTATTTTTAGCACAATGTTTTATTTCTTATGACAATGTACTCTTTGTCAATGTAGTCTTTCACTTTGCTGTACGTACCCAAAATCCATACTGCACACTTCATATCGAAGATCTTTAAGTTTGTCGCGAACTGTAGTTGAACAAATATTTTTTTATATTTCGTTAACATTTCATTAAAATTGATTAAAACTCGCTTCCGTTTCCGCTTATGCTTACCAATATGACGGAACACAAACCGTTGAAAGTTTTCATAGTAAAACAGCGTTTTATTGTCGCGTGACATTGTCTGCTATCCGTTTACTGACGGAACTGTGGAACAAGACCTACTTGTAAGTCTAGGTCTACGCGATCTATTTTAAAACGGGCCTGCATTTATTATTTTTTCCGTCTTAATTTCTTACAGAACATCCTATTCGTAAGACAGACTTAAAAAAATTGTGCATATACTAATCTATGGAATGATTCAATAATTTCTCTGTCATTATTCCACCAATCTTGATGACATTTCGTAGGCAAATAGATGTCTCATGTGATCCGCGTGGAGCAATTATGATACATAATTTATTTAGAGGTGCTAAGGAATGAGGAAGAGCTTTCAACGCACTCCATCGTGAGAGGTATCATTAGACAGATCTTTGGAAATGCAATGAAACTTCCACTTTCCGGACTTTTTTATTTAGATGAATATTTCGCCAGATACAAGCTTCTGAATTCGTTGATAATGTGTCCCGCTTCTAACTTTTTAATCGTGTTATTGAAAAATCGTAAAAATAAAAAAAATTGCAATTTATAAATATTTTAACAAAAAATGTTTTGAACAAGGTCCATTGTGATGTTTTTGAGAGCTACTCAATTTTTAGTTATCAACGAAAACTATATGTGATTTTTGATTAAGGTAATTAATTGTTCACACTATAGTAACCTGAGTTGATATGTATGAATTTATGAATAAATATGTGTCCTACACAAACTTCGTCGGATTTTTTTTCAATTTATTTTCGGATCCGCTTTTAGCAAACACCATAGGCACGCTTCTTTAAATTTTAGTAACAAATAAAACGAAGAAGGAATCTGATGTATTGGCCCATGAGTCTAGGAATGCCCGGACGTAGCATCGCGAATTAACTACCGATGTACTCCTAGTAAGTACGAACGTTTCAACTTGAACACACTCATACCACAGTAAGTCAGTCTACCGATCGCCAATACGTCACGAAGTTCAGCGTTCACACACACATACGCGGCCTCCATTACATTGCAGTGCTTCATTGATTGTTCAGTCACATGGAGTCTATAGTTTTTAGTACGTCTATGTATTGGCCAATCAAACTAGATAAAGCATACATGACAACAACGTCTAGGCCCCAAACTAGCATCAGCTTGTATTTTGGGTACCAAGCGAAGACACCACATACATATAACAACCAAGACCCGGTACCAGTATCAATACTCATATAAATACTGACCCGACCTGGGATTCGAACCCGGGACCTCCAGCTTCATAGGCAGGGTCGTTACCCTCTAGGCTAAGCGGTCGTCAATGATGATACACTATTATACTGATTCTATTTAGGTTCACTTCTTTACCACTTTTCCACAATTTCCATTCGCCAGGAAACGCGTAAAGTAACAACTAGCAAAACTCTACAAGGCAACGGCACGACAAAACTGTTTTCATACACGTATATGTTCCCGCTGCGACGGCATCACTTCGAGGTGAGATGTCAAAGATTTGTTATAGCTTTTGACTCTAATTCCAGGAGTTCTGATGCTCTTTTAGGTATACCTACAACTTATGACTGTAATGTGATCAGGCTAGATTTTAGTCTGATTTCGACTACGGAATCTATGTTAATAACTTTCTTTTCTGTGTGCTTTTGTGTAATAATTGTGTAAAAAATAAAACGAAACTCTTCTGGAAAAAATCTGCTGAATACACAAACTAGAACTGAAATAAATAATATTAACAAAGCGGCACCATGTCTATAGCTTACCATATCAGCCCATTATACCCCACTGCAGGGACTTAAGCCTCCCTTCAGGATGAGGGTGCTTGGAGCTTAATCCACCATGCTGCTCCAATACTGGTTGGTGTATTTTAATCGGGACCGACGGCTTAACGTGCTCTACAAGGTACGGAGTTAGTGAGTTATTTATTTAGTTAGTACACTTAAGTCAGAAAAAACTCACTGGTATACGTCCGTTCCTAGGATTCGAACCACGACCTTCTAAATAAGAAACGGGCTCCCCACTACACGACTATCACAACCGAATGTAGTTTAAGACCGAAATGTTTATTCATCATCATCAGCCCATTTTTACCCCACTGCAGGGGCTTAGGCCTCCCCCAGTGTGAGGAAGGGGGCTTGGAGCTTAAGTCCACCACGCTGCTAAACTGCGGGTTGGGAACTGTAACGACTGCCATCTATTGACAGCGTCCGGGACCGACTGCTTAACTGCTTAACGTGCCCTCCGAAGCACGGTGTCAGTGATATTGTGTACTTAAGTCAGAAAACCACATTGGTACACGCCCGGATTCGAACCATGGCCCTATGGGGCCTTATAAATTTGAGACAGGTTCGTTGCGCTCTGGGCTATCACGACAGCTTATTAAAACCATAATAATAAATAAAGTAATTAAGTTACAATAACTTAATTTTATGAAGGGATTTAAAATGAATTTAAAATTTTATTTTCAAGTTTTATAAGAAGTTAACATTTTTATTTCGTCGGTTCACAGCAGACCGTAAGTTAAATATTAAAAAATGTTTTTCAAGTACACCTTTAAAAAGTTTCTCCATTCTGTAAAATGTGAGCCAAGTACTAGCAAACAGACTAATGTACCCTAAAAATTTCCCAAACACTTTTCCAGGGACTTTAGAGGTGCGGCGACCTTAATATTTGTGGATGACTTATCGATGTTTCCACGAAGGTACATTTCACTGAACACATACATTATTCAAAATCTCTGAAATATATTCTTAACATGTGTACATAAGTATTTAGATTTTTTATATATGCTTATTAAATAAATATAATAATTACGACCCCCTAGTGAAATAAATTGTACTAAATTAAGATCGCAATTTTTTGAATAATTTTGTCTATTTTTCACCGACTTCAAAAAAGAACGAGGTTCTCAATTCCATTGTTTTTTTTTTCATGTATGTGTATATTAATATAAACAGATTTGACTGATTTCTTTATTATTAAATATTATTATATATATATTGGGATTTCTCTCATTTGAACAAAATATTCCACCTCTAAGGGAGAATAATTAGGGGTGAATCTCGTCTATTAAAATCTCACCCATTTTTCGTTAAATCATTTTAATACAACTTGGCAACATATGGCAGATGTGATGATGGGAATGCCATACAGTCGAGGGGAACTCCTCAACGGTGTACAGCAACTATCTCGTGTTTGGGTTCATATGATTCGTTTTGATGTGGATTTCCATCTGTGCTTAAACTTTCTTCGAGAAAGCCGCTGCTACGAGCACAGAGGAAACGAAAGCGTGGTGGGACCATTATGAAAAATTGTAGGCATTTGTATGGAGCCGTCATTGATTTCTGGAACTGTTCCGTTGTACCGGGAAGCGAAGCGTTGGACGCCCCCCGGCCAGGTGGACTGATGACCTAAACCACCATACTATGGGTAATTGGATGCGGAAGGCGGAGGACCGTGTGTGGTGGCTAGCCTTGGGAGAGGCCTAAATCCTGCAGTGGAGATACACGGCCTGATAATGATGATGATCATGACTGTTCTGCTTCCACTGTACTCATCTACGGCCAAGCGCTCGACCCGCAATTTATTGCATTTCTTTCCTTTTTTACGATCGTCTCTTCCCATACTAAACTTCGTTTTTTTTTCAACATTAGAAATAAGTAAATTTGGGTTTTTTATTATATACGTTAATCTGTAGCAAGCAAAAACATATTAAGAATAATATCATTTTATATACACGTCTTTATGTGACGGTTTATTCACATTTTTAACAAAAGACATAAAATGTTTACTACAACTGCTTCTTTTTGTACGCAATTTCTAATGCTAAAAAAACGAATTATAGTTTCCTCCAAACGTTCCTTTCTTGAACAGCGCATTTAGAAGGCCTGCCTATTACTAAATACGAAAATAAAATATGTTAGAACACAATGCTCTATAGCAGGGGTTCTCAACCGGTGGTACGCGCGTCACTTGGCCTCGTCCCACCAACCGGGCGCCGACTATCCTCTCCCTCCTCTGTCGCACTAAAACAAAAAAAGTATTGTGCATAATTGTTTTATTATTCTTTTGTCTTCATGTTATTAAAAACTAATGGAAAAGTTAATGAACAACTAAATATAAAGTTTTATGACTTATTTAATAAAAATAAAATAATTAATGGACATGTTTCTAATACAAAATGTGTTTGTAACTAAAAAATTCGGATCAGGGGCTTTCTTCCAATGTACACACCCAGATCCCTTATTGAGAGTGGTACGCCAAAATCTTCAAAAACTTTCAGGTGGTACGCAGTTGCTAGAACGATGGGAAACCCTGCTAGCAACATAATATAATTATTATAAAGTATAGCGCCACGTGAGTTTAGGTATTCGTTGCGCCCGCGTCCCTCTCGCCTCAGCTCCGATGTGTTCGCACCCCTACTTGAAGGCCGCGAGTAGTTAGTAGAGATGTAACCATAACTACGTGTGTACGTGCGTGCTCCGTAGTTAACCGCGCCCTCACTCTTTGATTATATTATTTTTTATTTGTTTAGTTTCGTGTGTTAATAGTTGTACTCGTGTCTGTGGAATGTACTGAATAAATGTCTTTGATTTCATAATTCAAACTCTATTCTTACCAACCAAAGTACCTACCACCCCAGTACGCGTTACAAAAGTAAATAAATTAAATATTTTCTAATCAGATAATTTATTACACAATTAGGTATACGTTGATATGGATGTATAATAAATGGCCTTTTATAAATTACAGCAATTATCGGTAACGCTGATGACCCATTATATTAATGTGCGTATAATTTACTTTAAGGGCCCATCTGACGTCGTTTTCCATACAAATGTAGTTGTGCTAATATTACAAACGATTTATTGCGCAAAAACGGAACAAGTGCGAATCGCAGTCGTGATAAAAGGGTTCCATAATCGCTTGTTTAATATTATAGTACATTATGATGCATGTACGGTAAGCTGCATATTACAGCCGAGGTCCACAGGCACAAGGCGAAGCCGAGTGCTTATTATAAACCGATGACTAAAATAGCCAGCTTACTGAGTACGAGTTTCATGCGACGTTTATCAATACATTTGCGATTAAATTTAGGTAACTACTTCAAATCTAATAATGGCGGGAGCTGAGGGCGCAAGCTTTTCGTGTTGTTTGTTGCTTTTCGCGGTTTACGCATGCGTTACAAACATAATTCTCGTTTATGATTGGTGTAAAGTAAAAAGGCCTAGTACTGTAAAATATATTACGGCACAAGTTTCGGTGTCATGAACACTGTATTAATAACAAAATTAAATGTATTGAAAAAACTATTGTAATGCAACTTATGATTTGCCTAGACTATTTTAAAACTGTAACAAGACGTTTTTGTTATACAAGGCCGAAACTTTTGAAAAATATACTCTACCATCAACTTATTACTGCCCCACTGTAGGGGCTTAGACCTCACTTTGGAACGAGGGGGCTTGGAGCTTAATCCAGCCCGCGGCTCCAGGGCATGTTGAAGGATTTTAACCGGGACCGACGGCTCAACGTGCTCTCCGAGGCAAAAAGTCAGTGATAGTTATGTCACAGATTATATAATAGTTACTAACGTGTTATGTGCATAAGTTAGAAAAAACTCATTAGTACAAGCCTTGGGATTCGAACCATGGCTTTCTATACAAAAAGCGGACTCGCTACCACTCGGCAATCAGGACACCAATTTTGAAAAATATTTGGAAAATATGGGATCGAGTAAACTTATCATCTCCTAATCTAAACACAATTTTAGATTTTTATGTCTGTATGTCTGTTGGTATTTTGGTTCGTAGAACAACTAAACAGCTCGTCATTAAGATGTGTAGATACTTGCGAATTTCCACACAAACGGCTTTAATGATTGCACCCCATTAAACGTTAACCGATTGCCCCAGAAAAAATTATGTATTATTCAAATCAGCAACAAATAAGTTTTTATGTTTTTAATATTTAAATATTTTGATACATCGAAAAAAAAAATTTAATGCACGTGTTTTGTCGAAATTATTTTAGTTTTCACATGTTCATTAAAAACTAATGCATTGTTACAACGTGTGACAAAAAAAAAAACACGCGGCTCCGCTTGCGTGGACTACACATTTGTACCAAGGGGTCCTTTTCAAATATTAGCCCATGTCACTCTTCAGCTTATGAACCATATCTATGCAAAAAATTATAGCAGTCCGGGTACAACTGTGTGGTTCAAGTGATTCGCTGATAATGTAGCTTTCTATAAGGTGGAAGAATTTTCAGTAAAAAGTCAGTTCAGTAGTTTTTGAGTTAATCCGTAACAATCAAAAAATCAAACCTTTCTTCTTTAAAATATATCATACCGTCAGCCCAATAATTTAGAATTTTATAAGTTTTAATTAGTTTTTACTGTAATATTAATCCATATAATTATTTATTACTTTAATATATTAATTAGTATAGATAAGCGTATAATTAATGGAAATATAACGTTAGGAAAGGCATCCGGGTTAAGTGCGAGTAAAAGTTAGTAACTTAAAAAGCACATACAAACACAATACTAGATCGTCGAACACTAGATTAATGTATTATTTTTTTCATTTACTGTAATTAATTTTGTGACTTTATGTCGATTGATTTCACTATTAACTTTTAATTCTATGAAGCTGGACTTTTTTAATATACTTTTTTTACAGCCTATTTGTATATATCACAAATATGTTATATTATTTCTCGGGAAAACATCTCGTATTTCGTTATAAAAACGTTACTGGGAAAACATATATTTTCCTTTTTCCATTCTTTATCTGTCGCGTGACAGATGAGCGACCGCGTCGACACCTGCTTTTGACAAATACCGAAGGAGAACATCTGTATCGAAATATACTGTATTATAAATTATACCAAATGTATATATTAAACCACTTTGCACGGTTTTACTAGATTTTTGATAAAAAGGTTTCATCATCATCAGCCCATTTTAACCCCACTGCAGGGGCTTAGGCCTCCCCCAGGTTGAGGAGGAGGGCTTGGAGCTTAAGTCCACCACGCTGCTCCACTGCGGGTTGGGAACTGTAACGACCGCCATCTATTGAGAGCGTCCGGGACCGACTGCTTAACGTGCCCTCCGAAGCACGGTGTCAGTGATATTGTGTACTTAAGTCAGAAAAACTCATTGGTACACGGCCGGATTCGAACCATGGCCTTTTGGGGCCTTATAAATTTGAGACAGGTTCGTTGCGTTTTGGGCTATCACGACACGAGATATAGATAAAAAGGTTTATTTATAGATATATACAGAGCTATGGAACGGGCTATGCTCGGAGTATCTCTGATGGATCATATCAGAAATGAAGTCATCACAGTCAGAGAAATAAGGTGATCGACATAGACTGCAAGATAAGTAAGCTGAAGTCGTAGCGGACTGGTCACATCTGCCGAAGAACCGATGGACGATCAGAAAGAAAAGTTCTTGAGTGGAGACCACGAACCGGCAAACGGACGCGCCGCGCCGACCCACTGGGCCGACTATATAAAGCTGATTGCCGGTAGTGGCTGGATGAAGATGGCAGAGGATAGAAGAGGGTGGCGTGCCCGGGAGAGGCCTATGTCCATCAGTGAATAAATGTGGGTTGATGGATGGATGGATAGATATAAAAAAAACACTAAGTTTGTCTATTTTCAACCATAGACATTCAATCGATTGGACTCTGATCCTGAACGAATTGAGGTACGAAGTTGAAATTCATATAAAACACTAAGGTCTACAGTCTCTTGGAAGTGTAGAAAATTCAAGTTATGGTTACATATTTTAATACTCATTTAACACACTCATCAAAACCTCTCCCCCTTGCCTTGACTTAGACTTCTTGAATTCTCGAAATTTGGCAAAATACCTACTACGTTTTTTACTATAAACGAAGTATCTTATATTAAATTTTAATCCTTATAGCGATAAATCACTAGAAATTTTAGGTAGTACGTATCATGTATACTTAAAATCTTTCAATATCTGGGAAAATCACAAAAAATTGATATTTTAATGGAATTTTTATTATTTATTTTTTCTTTCAATTTTAGTATCCATCAGTGCAACTTTAAAATTTTGGTCCAAGCCCATTCAAAATTAGATTAAGTGATAAACTTAATGGTTAAAATAAAATTAATTTAAATCATACCTAATATAAACTTGATAGAGTGAAATACAATGCATCGTCAAACACAAGATTGCTGTGCTTCTTGATTGATGATGACTGTCGATCGGCTGAGTGGTTAGAGACCCTAACTGCGGAGCCAAGGGTTCGATTCTCGCCCGAGACAAATATTTGTGTGCATGAACATATCTATTTGTTCCGTGTCTGGGTGTGAAGTATCCATGTATGTATACTATGTATATATGTATTATTAAAAATTTTAAAGTATGTGTATTAATTATCTGGTACACATACTACAAGCTTGGGACTAGATGGCGCTGAATGAGATGTCGCAGGTTTTAATATTATTCTTATTATTATATTGTTTGACCGGAAACGCTCGCCGAAATCGATTTAAAGTTCAAAACACGGAAATACGAGTAACAGTTGAATAAAGTCGAACACCAAATCATATACGTTACAGCATTATTAGTAATTGTCTTAACTTGACATAAATACTTAGTCATACATAGTTTAAAAAAAAAATGTTAAGTTACTTTTAAACTAGTCTAAACTTGAAAAAAATACATGCACTATGACAATTAGTCAACACGATTGTTAAATACCGTTTCTGATTACAGCATTGCAATACGATCTAAGTTATATAAATATTGCGGGTATATTAAAATGATTAAACTGTGACGTTTCATAGGACGTTTGTGCTCGTAACAAATGAGTTGTAAATTAACAATTAACTAATTGTTGTTAGTTTATTAATTGAATAAGTTTATCGTATATAAAATTCAGAGGGAGTTTTTGTTGAACAGTGTGTCAGAATCATCTGAAACATGAGTGCTTTAAAAATGGCTGCTGCCGCAGAAAATGGCCAGGAGTCAACAAATAAACTGAAAGTGGCTATCACGACCAATCCACGAGTATACTTTACTAAAGAAGAAGCTGAGGAGGTGAAGAACGCTCTCGATGAACGTATCTTCAAAGAGTGTATCACTGGAACAAGCTCCAGACTGCCACAATTTCAAATCAATCCATTTTGGAGTGAGGACTATGGAGTCTTTAAAGTGGAATGTGAAGATGACTGGACATTGGATTGGCTCAAGACAGCCGTCACCGACCTACCAAAACTGGACAGGAAAAACAATCGTACTTATTGTTACACGGTTGTAGAAGGAAATTCCTTGTCAAAGGTATATTTGTGCGTCTTTAAATTTCATCTTAAAAATAAATCGATTGATGACGTCATTAAGGTTTTGAAAATGCAAAATTCTCACTTTGACACATCTTCGTGGATTTTCCATAATTACGGTTTTAATACATCGTCAAAAGAGGACTTCATCGTGTTATTTCTCTCACAAGAAGAGTACGCAAAGGTTGAAAAGAGAGATTTTAGCTTGAACTTTGGTTTTAATAATATTCGTCTGTGCCGTTATTCAGTATCTAATCCGGGCGCGTACTTGAATAGGGAACTGACATTGTTGTAACACTGAAATGATACATTTTGGTGGCAAAGTGAAAATCATTCAACGAATTACTCATATAAAAGGACGAATCTTGATTGCTACAACCACTTTAACAAAGTTCGAGTTCACTATATACATATGCTATACATATTTAAATTATAATTCAAAGTGTATCAATTCGTCTGAGTATGTTCAGTTCGCGTTTATTTCACTTTCGACTTTTTTACTTGTATTTATGTGTTTTGAACTTCAAATCGATTTCAAGGTGCATTTCCTGTCAAGTATTATTAGGCACCTACATCAGTTTTATTTTAACCATTAAAGTTTATTCTATATTGTAAAACAAATTTTAATAATTAAACAAATAAAATTTTAAACGATTGCAATCGATCTACTTGAACTCGGAAAAAGGGTAAAACTGGATCTAAGAATTAAATATAAATACTTTTATTTTCTATTATGTTAAAGAAAACTTGATTTTCATTTGTATCTAATAAAAATTATGTTGTACTTAGAGTTTTGTTTTTTATTTTATTTATTTTATGCCCAACAAAGATATTAATATACGTAATGAGTACCTTAAACCAATGTTAACTGTTTTAATGACAATAAATAAAGTAATGCTTAAGAGGGTTGCAATTTTTTTCTTCTAAAGGAAATCAGTGCTATAATATCGCCAGCATTGATTGATTTAATATAAATAAAAACATTTTGTTAAAATGATCGTTTTGCTATTGGGTATAGATATTAAACATATACACAAAGTTTCCAAGAAATTTCAAACTATAGAAAGTAATTTTAAAAAGAAAAATCTGTGCTTTCAAAATATTTCAGAAAAGTATTTAGATATGTTTTTGTAAATTCACTCCAAAGTATATTAAAATGAAATCTATACTAATATTATAAAGCTGAAGAGTTTGTTTGTTTGTTTGTTTGAACGCGCAAATCTCAGGAACTACTGGTTCGAATTGAAAAATTATTTTTTTGTTGGATAGTCCATTTATCGAGGAAGGCTATAGGCTATACTACATCACGCTACAACCAATAGAGGAGTGGAGCATCAATGAAAAATGTTGCAAAAACGGGAAAAATTATTCCTTTTGAGAGCTTCCGTCGCGCGCGCTGATTGATTGAATGATTGATTGATTGATTGTTTGTTTGTTTGTTTGTTGGTTAGTTGGTTGGTTCGTTCGTTCGTTTGTTTGTTTGTTTGAATTTGTTAATCTCTGAAACTACCAGTCGGATTTGAAATTTTTTTTTTGCTTTTGATAGCCTGATTCTAGCGGAGAGTTATAGGCTATGTAATCGAGTCTGTCTATTCGAGCAAATCGGCTTCGGCCAAAACGGCTTAACCGATTTTGATGAAACTTTACACATATAACAGGATGTAATTTATTGACATCACCCTTTCCATATGTGACATACAGAACTTTTTGTATGTCTGTCTGTACGTCCATATGTCCAAACCTATTTAAATGAAACATCAATGAATATGAAAAGAAGGTCGTTAAAACTAACAAATGTTGCTTTTTGTCCGTCTGTCTGTCTGTACGTGTATCTGTCTATTTGAGCTAATCTCCAAAACGGCTAAACAGATTTTAAGGAAACTTTGCAGACGGGAAAGAAGGTTGTCAAGATATTTGACAATAGCTACTTTTTGTCCGTCTGTTTGTCTGTACGTCTATTCAATTCAATTTTATCTATTCGAGCTAATTTCCAATACGGCTGAACAGATTTTAATGAAACTTTGCAGACTTGAAAGAAGGTTGTCAAGAGTGTCATAAGCTACTTTTTGTGTTTGTCTGTCTGTCTATCTGTCAATCGTTTGTCCTCACTGATCTAGCAACGTACAGCCGAAAGTACTAAGTCTAGGAAGCTTAAATTTGGAACATAAGTTTATTTTATAACGTGAGCATTATAAAGTTAAGAAAGGCTTTTTTAGAAATTTCAAACTTAAGGATGGGAACGGAGGGACTTAAATAATGACGTGTTTCAGGGTTTTTAGATTTTCACATTTTAAGAGTGGGAAACGGGAGATGAAAAATTGTATCGGTTTTTTAAAAGGTGGAAGGGGAATGAATATTGAAAGTTTGAATGGGTGTGACCAAAATTGGTTCCAGCAAAAAGTACGTACAAACCATCTCGAACGTTAATTGTACCTATAACAGGAATTTGTAGTCTACGCAAGCGAAGCTGCGGGCGGTCGCTAGTCAAAATATAACCTGTGTCAAGCTTCATACTTATATTATTTGCATTTATTATATTTTCTATATAGACATCTGCAAAGTAACCTCGAAGTTATAGTATAGTAATTTAAAAAAAAAATTTAAAAAAAAATCCTATGCTGTTTAATATACGAATAAAATATTTACAGAACTTACGTTTTCACATGTTTTTGTTTGATGCTAAATAATAATCGAGTGGTTAGAGGCCCTAACTGTACAAAGGTCGCGGGTTCGAATCCCGCCCGGGACAACTATTTGTCTGCAAGAACATGTCTATTTGTTCCTGTTCTGGGTGTGAAAATATCTATGTATGTATAGAATAGTTATAAATATGTAAGTATGGATATCAGTTGTCTAGTACCCATAATACAAGCTTTGCTTAGTTTTCTTAGTTTGAAACTAGATGGCGCTGTGTGGGATGTCCCAGGTGTTATTATTGTCAAATTTTAAAAGCTATATAAACATAACGGATTAAAAGTCGATTAATTAATGTCGTTAATGAAATTACAGAAAAACCTTTCATTTTTTTTCTTGGAGTCTATATATACAATGAATAAATGTTTCTATTTCGAGCTGTCAGATTGTTCCAAAAGCACTTTCTACATTTACACCTCATCTAGATTGCCAACCTAATCTGCCAACCATTTGATTTCATTATTTTGCATTTCTCATACAGTTTACAACGCGGAATTAAAACACGTAAGTAATAACAAGGTGTATGTATACCTTTTGAGAGAGCATACATAAAAACCTACCAAGTGCGAGTCGGATTTGCACACGAAGGGTTCCGTACCACTGTACAATACAAAAAACATGTTTCTTTTATGGGGCCCCTTTAATTTTTAAGTTTATTTTATTTTTATTACTTATTTTTATGGCAGCAGCCATAGTAGTACAGCCTGTATAACTATTACAGTTCAGACGGTACAGCCTTGTGACAGACGGATGAACGGACAAACGGAGAGCGGATCCTTAGTAATAGTGTTCCCGTTGATACCCTTTGGGTAAGGAATTCTTTCTTAGTGGATCTCAATATCCTATGATTTGCTCAGCGATTTCGGCTCGGCGTAGATTATGAGTGAGTCAGTGAGTGGTATTTCGATTTTATATAATACTAGTCTTCCACCCGCGTCTCCGCTCGCGTGGACTACATAGTTGTACCGGGACCCGTTTTTCCGAGTAAAAAGTAGCCTGATCACTTCTCAGCTTATAAACCATATCTATGCAAAAAATCATGGCGGTCCCGGTACAACTGTGTAGTTCACGCGAGCAGAGCCGCGAGCGCAAAGCTAGTTAGAAAATAAAATGTAATCCATCTTACTCGCTGATAATGTAGCTTTCTATAAATGAAAGAATTTTTAAAATCAGTGTACAACTGTGTAGTCCACGCGAGCGGAGCCGCAGACGGAAAGCTATTATCTTTATAAATTATAGTCTATGTATTATTCTGATGTATAAACTATATTATTGTAAAGTTTCATAAAAATCCATTAAGTAGTTTTTGCGTGAAAGAGCAACAAACATCCATACATACAAATTTTCGCGTTTATAATACTAGTTAGGATATAAACTAAGGTTTTTGTGACATTCTTGAGCGAATTATATGATAATAAGAACTTTAACCGTAGGTATTAAATATAAAATTTCAAAATTAATCACCGGCCGATGATAAGAAATGCCCATATTTTTTTTTGTTCGTATTATTTTCATAAAAACCAGCATGTCCTTTTTTAAGATAAGTTATTAAGCCATTGTTGGAACGTGAGCCTGAACAGGTCGCCATAAGATTGTTCTAGAAATTGACACTGTTGAGAAGAAGCGCCAAGAAACTCAGTTCATATCTTTTCAAAGTGTACATTACAGGAATTTGTTCTTATGAACTTCCTAACATTCACAATTTCACATAGTAGCACAGTTTACACTTTCAAGATTCAAATAAGGACCTGTGACAGCAAAATCTTTTATATTCCGGAACAAAGTAACAAACTTTGGAATAATAATAATATACGTTAATAAAATTGTATCTTGAATACATTTGCTATTAACCTTTTAACTAGACATCAATCAATATCAATCTATGTTAATAAAACGAGTCGTGAACTTCAATATGACCAAATATGGTTAATGTGTAATGAACAGGTTAATACGGTCTTTATAACATCGAAACTTGTACCGTAATGTTGTATTTCACAATACTAGGCCTTTTTAATTTACATTAATCACAAACGAACATTCTGTTTGTAACGCATGCGTTAACCGCGAAAAGAAAACCGCTTGCGCCCTTAACTCCCGTCACTATTTCATTTGAAGTATCTACCTAATTTTAATCCCAAATGTATTGAAAAACGTCGTATGAAGCTCGTACTCTGTAAGCTGGCTATTATAGTCATCGGTTTATTGTAAGCACTCGCCGAATTCTAATTTGATAATTTTATTTCAATTTCAACACAAACCTAAATGATAAATTAAGTAACATTGAAACCTAGACATGCTTTTATAAGATAAATCTTTTCAGTGAAATACCCCAATAAAGATAAATGGTCACTGCGTCGCGCCGGCGCAGTAGACACTCTCTATAACGAATTCGTCATCACCATTTACTGTAATGATTGTCACTAATGATTAAATTAATAAACGTGGGAATATTAATAATTGATTGGTATTTATTATTTAATTTACTTATTGCAGTTTTTTTTGTATTTAAAAAAAAGTATAAGTTATTTTATCGACTGAGTATTGAGTGTTTTAAAAATGTCCAGTCCAGTAAAAATTTATGATAAATCAATAAATAAACTCAATAAGGTGGTTATCATGACAAACCTTCGCGTATATTTAACCTATAAAGAAGCTGAGCTAGTGAAGAAAGCACTCATAAACCGCATCTTCAGGGAAGCTCGGTGGAAGTTAGACCACTGGCAGTCCACTGAAAGGCAAGAACTGTATTTTCAAGGTTGTTGACGCAAATCGCTTATCCAAGAAAATCCCGGAAAAGAAGTTAGCGAAGATTCGCGGGAGAGAAACTTTCGCGTGAACTATGGTCTAGGCTACGATATTTTGTACGTGGAAACATTAAAACCTAAATAACGTAGATTAAGCTGTACAAAAATCTATAAAATTTAATTGCAATGATTGATTTTTATTATCAAGTAAAATTAGTTACGAAGAATAAACTATCAAACCTAAGAAATTTTGTCAAGATGGAATCAGCGGTTTAGCCATGAAATAGTCACAAACATACAAAAACATTACCGCGGTAAAAAGTAGCTTGGGTCATTCCTCAAGGTTCAAGCTATATTTTTACCAAATTTCATCAAAATGGGTTCAACATTTTGCGTCCGTGGAAACGGAACAAACAGACAGTCCCTTAGTATGGACGATAATTAAAAACCTGTTTTGAGGAAACATATCCTGTACTACTACCTATTATAGTGCCCCCTGGTGCCTCGTAACAGTGATCTTATGTAAGAATCTGCTGTAACGTGATTGTACCTAACTGTACCTAACTAGGTAATGCAAAAAAAAACATATCTAATGCAGCGCCACTTGATGGCTTAGAACCATAAAACCTAACTAAAACCTGCTCTGTGGTAACACATATGTAATGCCAAAAACTGCATCGAAATCAGCCAAGCTGCTTTAACTAAAACCTATAGCATAATGTATAAAAAGTTTCACTGGAATCATATATATCAGATACCTATATCACAAACATATATATATATATTCATATGCATTGAAATGCATACAATAAATTGGCTACACTATTTTCTGTTTGTACTGCACCTCCTGAAGTTAGTTGCTATAATTAATATTATTTATATAGATTTACAGTTGTATTCATTTTATTTTTAATTACTTTAAACTAATAATTTTATGTGCCATTTACAAAAAAATACAAAAACATAATATTAGTAAACATACAAATCAGTAAAGGACAAACACACCAACGAAAGTAATATGGTATTCCAATAGGTGCGAAACCTTGAAAAGCCTTTTTCGTAGACAACTGAACAAACAGGAAATTGAATGCCCAAATGCTTGCACTTGTTTGAACGAATGTCCCTAGGAAATGAACAAGGAATTTGGAAAGCCGTGAGGGAAAAATATTCCCGAAAGGATATGTTCCCGATTTGAGGCATATTGGGATTTCGGGTTTCGCTTGATCGGGGTCGCGGCTAATTTACTGTGTGTTGAAATATAAATATCTATAGCGTGAAATTTTATACAGACACGGGCAGACGAAAATACTTGGTAAATCTGTAGGTTGTAGCAAATTATTTCAGTCTATAGGTAAATAAATACCACAGACAGGTAGGTACTGTGGCGTATCTACGTCAGTTAGAGAGACCACATGCTGGTTATTTTGAAACCAGAGTCAACAATTAGAGGATTAGTATACGATTCAAATTTGAAATTAAATTTAGGAACTTGGATTAATTATTTTATTTATTTAATTACACAACAATTATAGCAAACATAAACCAACACAACTTTCAAAAACTATTAGATGGTTTGTCTATGGTGAGTTTGTGATGAAAATAAGAAAAGTATTATTACAAAACTCAAAGGTAAAATAGTGGGTAGGTACAACAATTTTGTTGCAGTAGATTATAAAAGTTGATTGAAATAAAATAAATTAGCATTCCGCCCGCGGCTCTGCTCGCGTGTACTACACAGTTGTACCAGGACCCTTTATCCTAGGATGAAAGTAGCCTATGGCACTCTTCAGTATAAAGCTATTTCTATGCAAAAAATAATAGCGGTCCCGGTACTACTGTGTAGTTCACGCGAGCAGAGCCGCGAGCGGAAAGCTAGTATTTTTATAAGGTATACCCTATGTGTTATTCTGATGTATAGGCTATATTATTGTAAAGTTTTATTAAAATCCATTCAATAGTTTTTGCGTGAAAGAGCAACAAACATTCATACATCCATACATAGAAACTTTCGCGTTTATAATATTAGTAACACTCATAAAATAATTTTCCTAGGCTATTTTGATATTTGTATCACGAATGCAGTCTCTAATTTTCGTGAGCAAATCCTTTTAGATACTGACATATTCTTTTATTTCCAAAGCTAGGCACATTTAAATAGTTTTTTATTTGACATAGGTTTTTCTGGTTCCAATTTTATGGTAAGTCTGTGTATGTATGTCTCTCCAGAATAATTGTTCATTTAAAATTGATTTTGAAGTTGTATGAAAAAAAGGAAATAAAAGGAAAAGCTTATTAATTTATTCCGGATGTTTTATTCCAGCTTCTATCGCCTCAGAAATATTACATAAGAACAACCTCCCAAGAGGGTCATTGCAAAGATATGAGACAGTGGACAAAGTCCTTACAATACTAATAATTAATTAAGTCACGAAAAAAATCGTTTTTTACATCATACGTTTTAAGACTCTAAAGTAGGTACTGTTGGAATTGACCCAAGTTGTAGAATTTTTTTTTTGTAATAACGTATACATAACAACAACGTCTAGGCCCCAAACTAAGCATTAGCTTGTGTTTTGGGTACTAAGTGAAGACACCACATACATATAACAACCAAGACCCGGTACAAGTATCAATTATTCATCATATAAATACTGACCCGACCTGGGATTTGAACCCGAGACCTCCAGCTTCGTAGGCAGGGCCGCTACCCACTAGGCTAAGCGGTCGTCTAAACCGTAGGTTGGCATTTTTGTGTGACATTTCTTTAAAATAAGTATTTACTTATGATGAAATGAGTACCAATATCAGTAAGTTCAAATCTGAAAATAAACCAATTCAATAAAATTTTTTTTTTATTTCAATAGACGACTGAATTTAAAATAAAAAACACAAGGTAAATAACATCGCTATATAATATTGCGTGAGGTCATTCTCATAGCAAATAGTCTCGTCTACCATCATGTTTCATTTGGATCATGATTTTTGGGTATTTAGGAAATCTGTAACAGAAAAACAAATCTTTTAAGCGTAACTTAAACTAGATTTAAAAAAAATTTTGGTTAGGTTACGCTTAAAAAATCTGTAATGGTCGTATCGCCTGCACGAGACTAGACGTGTTCTCGAGTGGAGACCACGTACCAGAGAGCGAAGGGTTGGACGTCCCCCGGACAGATGACCTGAAGCACCATACCGGGGGTAGTTGGATGCGAAAGGCGGAGGGCCGCGTGTGGTGGCGAGCCTTGGGAGAGGCCTATATTCTGCAGTGAAGAGACACGGGCTGATGGTGATGATAATGATGAAGGGACTGCAGACCCGATTATTTTATATTAATTTTAACTTGATACCTCCATGAGTTCTAAGAAAAATGGTCTTGATAGACAGAGAGACAGAGAAGTGACCCTAAAAGAGTTATTTTTTCCTTTTGAAGTATTTAACCCTAAAAATCATTTCTCGAATTTTAGTCTCCAACGGAGTTAATATAAATGTTAAAAATTTAGGTATCAACGCATAGTCTGAACCGATAGGTATAGAGACTTGAAAATGCATATGATTTACTTATACATGTAGATAATATAATGTATCCACGAAGAAAGAATTTGTTTTTTGATTCCACCTCTAAAAGTGTAACGTGGAAGTTACTCATAACTATTCAATAAAATAACCTACGTATATCGTGGCAGAAAATCTTAAAATGTAACTATATATTGCCTATACTTACCGAGCTTTGAATTAGTTCAATAGAGGAGTAACGCTGGCCGTTTAGTTCGAGGACCAAAACTTTGAGCCATAGGATGAGGAAGGGAGGCGAGCGGAACGAGGGTATGGCCCACGCAATTGGTTACCTAGATGTTTGTGCTGTGTCTTTGTGTATTACCCGTCACAACTAGTTACATACTACTGAATGAAAGACAGATTCCTTCAAAAAAAAGGATGTTTATAAAGCTACAAGATTTGTCGGCTTTGACTCGTTGAGTTTAACAAGCATGCGCTTTCCAGTTTGCTACATTTAAAGTTCGGTGGCTATTCCACACGGACAAAGTCGCGGGCGTGATCTGTAAATAGTAGTCTTTGAACTTTATGGAATAGGTTAAATATTGTTTTCTAACTACAGAAAACTACTTTTGGGTACATGATTTAATTGTTCTAATTTTATTTAAAAAACTACATAATTAATAAATAATAAAAAAAAAACTGTAAAAAGTAAATGCATTTCCTTTTTAGGGTTCCGTACCCAAAGGGTAAGTACCAACGGGAACCCTATTACTAAGACCCCGCTGTGCGTCCGTCCGTCCGTCAGTTTATCACAGGGCTGTATCGTCTGAACCGTAATAAATAGACACTTGAAATTTTCACAGATTGTATGTTACCATGGCCACTATAATTACAAATAATAAAAATATAATAAAGTTGAGAATTATAGGGGGTCCCCATACAAAAAACGTGTTTTTTATATTGAACGGTGGTGTGGAACCCTTCTTAAGCGACTCGCACTTGACCGGTTTTTTATCATTATTTGCGATATTATCAGCGTAATGAATATCCGCTAGCGATAACGGCTTATAACCACTGTTTGTGCACAGTTCGTTCGGTCAACTGATAGCTGATTGAATAATCAATATTAAAGTAGTTCGCTCGGTGGAAGCGTTTCTACTAAATAATGGGATAAATCGAATTCATATGGTAACACGAAAGGACTCAATTCCTTTCGATTGCTATTAAAAATAATACAACAACGTCTTGGCCCCAAACTAAGCATTAGCTTGTGTTTTGGGTACCAAGCGAAGACAACACATACATATAACATATGGGTTCGAATCCCAGGTCGGGTCAGTATTTATATGATGAATATTAATACTGGCACCGGGTCTTGGTTGTTATATGTATGTGGTGTCTTCGCTTGGTACCCAAAATACAAGCTAATGCTTAGTTTGGGGCCAAGACGTTGTTGTGATTGTGTGTGTTATTATTATTATTATTATTATTATTATTATTATTATTATAACAATCAAGACCTGGTACCAGTATCAATGTTCATCATATAAATACTGACCCAGCTTTGTAGGCAGGGTCGCTACCCACTAGGCTAAGCGGTCGTCTGTAAAAAGTAGTGATTTCCAAAGCTTCCGCAATGTACCGCGAACGAAACTTGTGTTGCGTGTTTGTTCGTCACAGCAATGACGTGCGGTGATCTACAAAAAGGGAAGCCGACACGCTGTCATTTGTATTGCGGTGATCTATTATAATTTTTATGTACTAACGAGCCCTGAACATTAAAATAAACCATCGCAATATAAATGGCAGGGTATCTTTTGCCTAGATTATTGCGACCGGCTTCGCTTTTTATAGGTCACCGCACAGCACTGCCTCACAGATCATCAAAAGGCGCGCGGACACGTAATCCCGCTATTACTTACACTCCGTTTTAAACGCATAAAATGTTAAATCTAATATAATAAAAACGAGCGAAGTTCGTGTCGAATTATACATATTGAAGGATTGCGTAGTCGACATGAACGTTCAAGATTAAAATTCAACAACTAGAATTCAATTCAATTACTCAATATATCTCATTTAAACCAATTTTAATTGAAAGTCTTTTTTAAGTTGAACTACCTAATTTAAATTTTTTCAGTATTGATTACCCCATAGTCGTGATAGCCGAGTGGTAGCCAACTAGCCTCTAGTTTAGAAGGCCGTGGTTTGAATCCCATAGCATGTACATAACTATTACTGACTGTGCCTCGGAGAGTACGTTAAGCCGTCGGTCTCGATTGCATCAATAGATGGCATTCGTTAAAACCCACCAACTCTCACTGAAACAGCGTAGTGGATTAAGCTCCAAGCCCCCTCATCCTGATGGAAAGGCTAAGCCCCTGCAGTGGGGCATTAATGGACTGATGGAATAGTATGGTATAATCTCAACAACTATATTTACTTCATTTATTTAATTAATTAAAAATCATTGTAAAGTTTTTAAATCATACCTATCTATAAACACCCCACACGTTAATGTGCGTTGAAATTTTTTTTGTCTCTCAGTTCATAATATGGCGCCCTGCCCCAAAACATTTTTCGTAATTTCGTTACGCCATTGTAACAGTGAGAAAGGTAAAATGGATGTGATAGACGGACAGACAAACAGACAGGCAGACGTACTTGCAAAACGATTTTATAAAGGTTCAGTTTTTTGCCATTTGGCTACAGAACCCTAAAAAGTACCTGTTTCCGGTCAACTCTTGACGCTCAATAACATACCCTCATGATGACAGTAAGTTCCTGGATGATAAGTCGTGTATGGACGCTACGATGACGCGACAAGTCATCTCCAAAGGCTTTATAGAACATTACCGATTGCACAGTTTAACACCTATAGTTCATGAGATTATTATTTACTACGTAGGTACTATATAAGAACACTATAATATTCCCTGAACCAGATGGAAGAAGCCCTACTGCTGCAACAGCGAATGAACCTCAACGACCTGATCCTGACGACAGGAGCAGATATATATTATTATTCAACGAACCGTCGCGTTGATCACTACATTGTCGATGTTTGTGAATGCAAATACTCGAATCGAACCCAATACTATTACTTCATATAGATCATTACGGCACCATAATTCGGTATGACCCAAATTTGATTCAAACAAAAACAAAGAATAGCTAATGTGCAACTATTGTGATACGCGTCGAATAAAAATTATTATTACCCATTGACATATAATTTTGGTCATTCAAATCACCTTTTACGATGCAATCCCATTTTATTTTCTGAGTATGTCGATTCCAAAAATTTAAAATTTATGTATAATTTGAAATATCTAATATAAAATTTAAAGCGTGATATGATTATTTATAAGTATTATTATTACTTCCTGATTCTAATTTTCCCAAAACAAATAAAAAGAACACAACAGACTGCTGACCGATTGGCCGCATTGTTATAGACCCTAACTGCAGAACAAAGGTCGCGGGTTAGATTCCCTCCTGGGATAAATATTTGTGTGCACGAACATGTCTATTTGTTCCGTGCCTGGCTGTAAAATACCTTTAAATGTGCACTATATACTTAAAGAATATTTAAGTGAGTATATCAGTTGCATGGACCCATAATACAAGCTATGCTTAGTTTGGAACTAGGTAGTGCCGTGTACGATGTCTCAGGTATTATTACTGTTTAATTTACAAAGACCGCTTCATATAATATTCCACCGTCCGCAAGCATTTCGTGATCGCCATGAAGACATTTGAAATTGGTATTGCCCAGTAAGTGGGGCTTACATGTAAGGAAGCATTAAGGTGGCTCGCACAGTCATAGGCAGTGCCATATAGCGAGAACGACCACTTATGTCTTAAGAGCCAACCTACGAGGATATTGTGTTGGATAAAGCTATGTTTAAGTTGATGAGCGGAGCGATTTAATTATCTATATTTTATCATATTCTTCGTGTTTACGTGTATGAAAACGGCACGAGACGGTTGTTTCAAAAGTAAAACACGTTATCACTATGCTTCTTAAGTAATGCAATATATATGTGTAAGTCTTGTTAAATATTCTAAAAGAATAAGAGAAAAGAGAAGTTTGTATCAAATATAATAACAGATAAACGAAATAACGATCGAAACTTAATATAATAAGATTCTAGTCAATATACAGAACCCCTAACACGAATAACACCCAATTAATTTCACATACATAAGCTCATATTTAATTCCCCGACACAGACCAGTCAACCTATAGACCACGCTTTAATAAACGTCAGTACGAAAACGAAATCGCCAAAAAGTGGCGGGGTGCGGGGAGAGGTCGGCTAGTTTTCATTGACTCGTTCAAAATTGACAATTTAATGGCTTCCGACGTGCTTCCAACTGACGGCTCACTAGTGACGTAGTTATGTAGTGTCACTACATAGTATTGGCGAATGCTACTCCCTGTCAAAGCGTGGTCTATAAGGTTGACTTGTCTGTGTTACCAGAACACTTATCGGTTCTAAAGTTTTTTTCATCTCGTCGCTATCGCCCAAACATTTCACATAAAATTTTCTTCTTTTTCATCACATATTCTTGTCTATCTGCTTGTTTGTCTGTTAGGTACAAATTTTCAATAAGTTTTAAACTAACTTCCATATAAGCTCGAGATTTGAAACTTTAAATATAGCTCAGAACTGAGTGACAATGCAATAATCTGGTGACCATATTCCTTTGATTCAGTTGTCCCCACACGAGGAAACTCCTCGACGGTTTAGCTAGATAAAATAGAACGAGACGAGTAAATATAATTAATTAATAAATTGAGTTGGAATTTTGCAGATATATATTTAGGTTTAGATGACAATCAATAAATTATACCACTGAAACCCGTCAATGGCTGCTAATAAACCTACCGAGTGCAAACTCATTACATTTGTCTACATGAGCAATTTTCATATGATTGATGATGGACCTGGAAAGTAGTTAACAGAACCCACCAAATTCTAGCCCATTAGATTTGCCTTCACGAGAACTTTTCAAAGCACATAATGACGATGGTCAGGTGATGAAGCTGGTCTGTCTGTTTGTTTATTAGTCTGTTGGGTACAAATTGCAATCGATTTTAAACTAACTTCCCGGTGAGCAAGAAACTTAAAACTTAAAACACAGAACAGAACTAAAAAGCTGAAAATATTTACTTGAATATAAAAGTTTACCAATACCACAACAAAAAATGTGAGACGCATACAAGAGATAGATAATTAACGTTTCGAGTTTTTTTTTTGGAAAAATCTCAGAAAAAATTATTATATACTTTTAGGGTGTTATACGTTGGTTTCCTTAAATCTGTTTGTTAAATTAAGAATCCATCAAATTGGTCGAAATACTTTGTATTTGGCCGCACATACATGTTTTTATCCTAATTATCTAAGTATGAACCGATCAGGTGACTAAAAGGCGAATAAAAAGAGACCATTTGATGTTCAAGAATCAGAGCTGTTCAGGATAATATTTCTCAAATCAGAAAGACAGCCTGAAACCCCAAATCACAGATGAAAGGAACTGGAATTGTGTCTTTTTTAATGGCCAAGCTTTCAAAAAACACCCCGTTTCGCATTTTCGGACAGTCCTTACAATATACGTACATGAAACAAAATCGCCACTCGCACCAACATAAACGCAACCCAAAAGGAGCTTTTAAACGGCTAAGTATTCGTATTTAGCGAAACAGAGGGTGAACCTTTTTGTGCGCTTATTAAACGTTTTGCGTAATTTATACTTATTTTAAATATTAAACGCGATCGCAGATTTTCGGGATAATAAGGAATATTGCATATTTCATTGCATGACTCTGTACTTATGTACACATGTTAGAAATTATGTTTTTTGGAGAAATGAAAAACTAAGGTTTGACATACATGTCAAGAATTTTAACAAAAAATAGAACCAGAGTAGTAAAAGGAGTATAATAATTAATGCGATGGAAAACATTTTATTTTTAGTAGAATATTAAAATTATGGCCTCCCCAGGGTGAGGAGGGGGTTTGGAGCTTAAATCCATCACGCTACTCCACTGCGGGTTGGGGATTGTAACGACCGCCATCTATTGACAGCAACCGGGACCGACTACTTAACGTGCTCTCCGAGGCACTGAGTCATTGATAGTTAATGTAATTAAGTCAGAAAAACTCATTGCTACACACCCGGATTGGAACCACGGCCACATGGCCTTATAGATTTAAAACAGGTTCGCTGCGTTTCAGAGTAAATTAATTTGACAGCAGCGTTTGGTTTTAATCTCAGAACAAATTATTCTGACGTTTTAATAGAGTTATAAAAGTCAATTCACTGTATCGAAGTGACATTACGCAAGTTCGCGGGGTTGGCGGGGATTTCTCGAGGGTGAAGAGCGGCGAGCGGGGACCTTGCGCACTGAAACTCGGACTAAAACTCCCCATCTTACACCAACTAACTAGAGTGTGAGTGGTTAGACGGTAAACGTAGAAGAGCGGTTCTAATCAATTTGTACTTTTAGACTGTTCTACTAGAAAGAAGTGATCTTCATTTTAAATTTTTTTTATTTAACTTTAATTGTATATCCTGGAATTTTTTTATCTTTATTTTTTTTAAATTTAAAACACGAATAGTCGAGCATAGTCAGTGCAAATTAAATACACATAGACTTGAAGTTCCATTACCAAACAAACTAATAGTGTCGTGATAGCCGTAGGGTGACGAGTTCGGTTCTTGATTAGAAGGTCATGGTTCGAATCCCGGCATGTACCAATAAGTCTTTTCTAAGATAAGTACATAACTATCACTGGCTCCGTGCCTCGGAGGACATGTCATGTCGGTTTCGGTTGCCATCATCAGATGGTACTCGTTAAAATCCGCCAACTCGCACTGAAGCAGCGTCGTGGATTAAGCTTCAAGCACTTTCATCCTGAGAGGAAGTCTGAGTCCCTGCAGTAGGGCATTACGGGCTGATATGGAAAAACCAATATCGAAACACAAATGAAGCACAATTTAAAGTTTAAATTGAAATCATGAAAATAATTTATCATCAAAATAAACAAAGAAACTGTATAGTGAAAGTATTTCACGTACAAAGTTTGATTCTCTAAATGTTTCACAATGTTAGTCTTACGGACATCAAAACATATGATGCATTTTGGCGCGTACTTATGTAATATTCGTTTAATACAAAAAAAATATCATATTGATATTCCATCAAAATAAGTTAAAACCTTTCAAGCTTTATCCATACATTATGAAAGGAATGACAACCGGTACCGCAGTAATTTCATGTAAAAATCCGACAGGTGTCGTGACGGGAAAGTTTTTGCGTACCAGCACAGATGGCGGAGTGAATTTCAAATTTCCTTGTTCGAATTTTAATAAAAAAAAAACTTGAAACGAGATGTCCAAGTTCGACTCCCGGACCATGCGAAACCTGTGCTTTTAAAGTTTCGGAATTAATTAAGAAGAACGTATAATTAATCGGCGCAGGCTATCGGGGATATTAAAGAAAGATTATCCGAGTATCGTGAAAAAAGAACATAAATTCGCAAGAAGTCGAAATACGGTTAATAACGAGAAGTTATTTTCTTGGCGTAGTTTTTCTGGTTTTTTAAGGTTCCGTACCCATATGGTACCAAAGGGAACCCTAGTACTAAGCCTCCGCTGCCCGTCCGTCTGTCACAGGACTGTTATCCTCTGAACCGTAATAAGTAGACACTTGAATTTTTTATAGACTATAATGCTGAGGCCTTATAAAAACAAATAATAAAATTTAAATTAAATTAAAAATTAATTAACCCTACACAAGAAACGTGTTTATGTATAATAGTGGTCGCCCAGCGGTAAATTTTTTTGAAACCACCAAAAACAAATAGGTCAGAATAAGTCAATCCAAACTGCATCAAACGACAAATCATTAAACTCGTATGTTTGACGGTATTTGTAACGCGTATTAGGCATATATGGATTTTAGCTTTTGGCACTCCTTTTCCATTTAAACTTTACCTCTGCCAAACATCACACTCCTCCGTACCCGTAATATGATTTAAAAGGGGTACATAGTTTTGTAGGGGTACGTAGTATATAGATCTTCAAACCGAGTGGTTTGATCCCCTGTTAAAGTAACAGATTTTTCAAAAATTAGAATATGCAGTTTTTGCTTCATCAAAAATCAAGCTCACGATTCATTTGAAAACTTTTCGCTATTTCTCATAGTTTAGGATTTGGCCATACGGTCCGTTTTCAAAAACCAGCCGTGTATATAAATTTTAGCTTTCTGCACTCTTACTTCATATAAACTTTAACTATGCCAAATCTCACACTCCTTCGTGCGCGTAGTATGCTTAAAAAGGGGTCTAAAGCTTTTCCTTTACATATTTATACATAGATTATAGGGTGGTACGGAATGCTTCATGTGCGAGTCCACTCGTACTTGACCGGTTTTTTATATTTGATTTTCTATACACTACATTCTATTTTACCCTCACAGAACAGGCGACGCCTAGTGTTGAGGTCAGTAATTTCAGTTTTTGTGTAGATATAATCGTAATGGCAAATAAAGATATATCATTTACTTCCATACTTGAGAATACGTCGTAGGTGATAGCTAGCTATAGGCAAGTCCAAACCGAGCCTAGTTGAATCTTAATAAAAATATAATATTATCAAAATCGATCAGTGAAATTGTGAATTATCTTAATAATACGAAGGATTACAATTTTACCAATAAAATTATAATTTTACTGATTTCGTTATTGGACTGCGACATACAAGGCGACATACAAGGCGCGCCAAAGTTTTTTGCTAAGCATACGTATCACCTAAAGACTTTATATTCAAAGAAAAAAATAGGTAAAATTATCACATTAAAATATTTTTCCTGATAGAATTATCGATACAGCCTGGTTAATAGATAAGCCAAACATAAATATATACGTAGGCATGAGAAAGGGACAGCGGGTGTAGCGGGGGTAGGTATCCCACCGGCGGCTGCTGATCGGCGCAATTGTTAGTCGCATGCGCATCGCCACGGTAATTCGATAACTCTATGGCGCCATATCTCAATATTTTAGTATTAAGTGATACTAAAAGACAAAATACCTACCTATTTCATTATTTTCGTCGATGATTACGATATTAAAATTTGGAAGGTGATGAAAAAATCACTTGGTACGTTTTCGTGACATTCACCCACACATATAAAAAACTAAATATTGTTAAAAAAAGGAAGCTAAGGTAAGGTAAGGTAAGGTAAAGTATATGGATGTTGGGCTAAAATATCGTTAAAAACAATTTAAAAAACGATAAAGTTTACGCCTTTGAACTTATCAAAAGAAATTGATACCGTTGATGGTTTTAAAATTTCTGTAAAGATAATTTTTTTTTTTAATTAAAGAAGTATTTTGTCATGTGTTACTTATTTTTGTTACCGACTAAACAGATTTTCCCCTTTGCTACGATAACAATTTTTAAAAGTTTATAATAATAATAATAACGTATACATCACAACAACGTCTAGGCCCCAAACAAAGCATCAGCTTGTGTTTTGGGTACCAAACGAAGACACCACATACATATAACAACCAAGACCCGGTACAAGTATCAACATTCATCATATAAATACTGACCCGACCTGAAATTCGAACCCGGGACCTCCAGCTTCGTAGGCAGTGTCGCTACCCACTAGGCTAAGCGGTCGTCAAACTTACGCATCGAATTTGTTGGATGAAATAGGGTCTCTATAAGTATAACACATACTAAACTGACGGAATGAGAATGTAACATTATTATTCTTACATATTTTACTTCCTTCGTACGTAAAAGGTTGACTGAGGAATGATTTTTTAGTCATTAAACGAACAGTGAGTGTTTATTTAACGTAATTTCAACATTATTATGTTTCCAGGTTCCCTGGTAGGTACATATTTATACAGCGCGCTTTGTTAAATTGTTTTTATAAGCTGTAAAGAATGATGAAGGAAAAAGTCATGTCATTGTTAAACATAGGCATAACATCATGAATTTACCAGAAATGGAATACAATATTATTTGACTTATAGACGAGGTCATTAAGGCCCATATAGGCCCATATTAAGGCCATATAGATCGAGTTCCGCTTGTGTTTGAAGCAATTTTAAATAATCAATTATTCATATTTCAAAAAAAGAAGCGATCGCAAACGTGACCAAAATGTCAGCTAAATATTTTAAATAATAATTTTGGTTAATTAAAATATTGAATCTAATTTTGTTCTCATGAATTTAATTTTCTTCTTTATTTTCTTTTCCAGTAACGTATTTGACGTGTAAGTTCACGCAAAATTTTACTTCATAGCTAATAGGCATGACGAAAGATTCTGAAATCCCCTTCCGTAATGTGGGTACACATTCTCTATTTATGAAAAAACCTTTATTTTGGTAATAAACTAAAGTTTAACGAAGTTTAAAGCCATTTTTCTAATATTTTTTCAATGGCGCGCGAAAACAGCTCGCACCGTCATGGGGTGGGATCTGACGTCATGCCTAGGTAAAGAAATGCAATCAGTAGTAATCACAACAAAACACCGCAGAACACAGAGTGAAGTTTACCTGGGCGTGACGTCATGCGCTGTGATTGGTGTTTCAGTCAAAATGGCCGATTGCGGTATTCTAATGTTGTATATTACTAAAAATCTTATTAATCTCTAAATTTCAAATAAAACTAATGCAGTTTTTTTAATCCTTTTAATTTGCATTTTTCCCTGATTTCATTAAATCTTTGATTATTTGATGTTGTCGTCACGCCTTTTTCAAAACATCGAATGGTGGAGAATTGGTATATTTTTGCTGGCATTTTTTTTTGTCACAACGCAACGTCCATGGTTGTAGTTAGATGTATAAAATATGGCTTTTAACGGCTCCACAACACGATTTGTTTTATTTCGCTTGAGCATAATAAACTCAAAAGTTAACGTAAAATGTAAAATTAAATTTTTTTTAAATTTGTTTTAAACCTGAGTAATATTGATTTTAAAATATTAAAAGCTTTTTACAATTGGGAAGGATTTCTATGGTTACTGTTTAAAAATAAATAAGGGCGATTTTTCTAAGCCTATTTAAATTCCGCGCATCTAGGCAAAATCTGGCACACCGCTCACTCCTATCTCGCGAAGCCCTTGGTGTGAGCGAACCCGAAGTCCTGCCCTTAACGACTTAATTTATTTACTGATATTTCGTTGAACGTTCTTTGTTTAAGAAAAGAAATAATTTAGCATTAATTGGTGGCATTTTCCAAGCCCTTTGTGTTAGGGTCAGTCGGTCTCTTCGGGCCCTTTTAATACTGAAATATCACCTTCAGTTTTCATTGAGGTTTTAAAGCCTATTTTTGTGTATTGTTGTTTTGATCGCCTCAATTTGGGCTCTAGAAAATGAACTGTTGAAAAATCTGCACTCGTTTATTTTATTATTCATTTTGTGATGTATAGTTATATTATTATTTGGACATTTTTGAAGTGAATTCGATGTAAAGAACCATCCGGCGACTACATTTAAATATATGGTAAATATTTAAAAATATAATTGGCCTTAGAAATCATCGAATCCACGAAAAAAAAAACTATCGGTAGCTGCCCGACTTCTAACCACCTCGATTTTCAAGTTAAGGTAACTTTCCGAAGTTCATGAGATTTAACAATTTTGCTAACCGGTCTCACTAATTAGTAAGAAAAAAAAATATTGCATGTGCTTTCCTGCGATTTTTGCTTTTTGCATATATTTTATTATTTTTCAGTACTAGAGTTTTTTTCTTTACGTCAAAAAATTTATGATTTACTACTGTACACAGAGTGAAATTATTTACAGAGAACATAATGTTACACGACACCCGACTTTCATTTAAGTAGTAATTTTGATTATTAGTAAATATTCAATTGAAATACTGTTTTTCCAACGAATTGTGGTTTTAATGGCAAAAGCACAACAATAAATAATAAAAATACAACGCCTCAACAATTTTAATTTTTAATTTTCCCCAACCCACTCATTTCCATATCTTTTAGGTATTTTTTGTCTTAATTTTCCGTGGTATTCCGCCGGACCGGAGGTTTTTTATTGTCGTCGAAATTATAACATTTATCTTGACTCGTGACTAACGAAATTAAAATGTTTTTCGGGGAAAACTTATCTTAAACAAGGAAATTTCGTGTAAACGACTGCCGAAGTCTGGCTGTATAATTTATGTTTACAGAAAACTAATCTAATAAATTATAATTTATCTCGAAATGACATGCCTACACTACTTAAATTATTTTGAGCGGTTTTATTTATTTAATCCCTCGCCATAGACGATATGTTGTAGAAAGATATTTCATGCGTTTGTCTTTTCTGCGGGAGCAAAATTTTGAGCAAATAGTACACACTAGAATTACTGATAGCCACTCCATCTACACTGACCGATATTGTAATTACAGACAATTCAGAACACCGAGCTTGGAATTGGTTAAATAGAGGAGTAATGCTGGTCGTTTAGCTCGAGAACCAAAGTTATTACATTTGAGCCATAATAGGATGAGGATAGGAGAGGGACGAAGGGTGTATGGACCACGCGATTGGTTACATAGATGTTTGTGTTATTTCTAGGTCTTTGTGTATTAATAGTCACAACTAGTTACATACTATAGAATGAAAGACATACTGTTATATATTTTTCAATACACTTGCTATTAATACGGTCTTTATGACATCGAAACTTGTACCGTAATGTTGTATTTTACAGTACTAGGCCTTTTCAGTTTACACCAATCACAAACGAGCATTCTGTTTGTAACGCGTGTGTTAACCACGAAAAGCAACCCGCTCGCGGCCTTAGCTCCCGCCGTTATTATATTTCAAGTATCTACCTAAATTTAATAGCAAATGTATTGAAAAACGTCTTATGATGTTCGTACTCAGTAAGCTAGCTATTATAGTCGTCGGTGTATTATAAGCATTCGGCTTCGCCTCGTGCCTATAAACACCTCGACATCATAATGTACTGTTACGTATATAACATTTTTTGATTTGCAGACGTCCTCTAATATAATTGTTAAAGCAGAATAAAAGATATCTTAATATAAATCTAATTTATTTACTATAATAAACAAGATGAAACTAGACGTTCTACAATAAAGGTAAGTACAATTTATGTTTAAAGAATTATTTAAAGGGAACGAACAAAACATTACAGAAAGTACTAAGTTCTATCTCGTTGCTGAATTTCTCTGGTCCAAGACCGTTCAGTATGGTTTTTTATACTCTGGTGTAAACTACTATTACGTCCGTTGTTTTTATCTAATTCTATACAAAGAATTTTGTATTTGTTATAAGGCTTGCTGAATTAGATAATAGGTCGTGATCTCTATAATTTTATGACGAGAGATAAAGCAGTATCGTGGTGCCAATTTTATTAGGTCTCGTCTAAAATTAATTTGAAAGTATTTTTTGTTTACAATATTTTAATTAATAATAATAATATTTGGGACATTCCACATAGCGCCATTAAGTTCTAAACTAAGGAAAGCTGGTATCATGGGTACTAGACAACCGATATACACACTTATCTACTATTTATAATATATAGACATTTTACACCTAGATATGAAACAAATAGACATGTTCATGCACACAAATATTCGAATCGAACCCGTGACCCTTGGCTCCGCAGTTAGAATCTATAACCACTCGGCCAATCAGTCAGCCAAATAAAAGTCAAATAATATTAATTTAGGCTATGATAAGCATTGTATTATAAAACGTTAATTAAAAAATAGAAATAAATTTTGATTCCTATTTACATATGACAATTGGTGTTTAACTGTTTAACTGTAGGTTGGAAATAAAGAAGACGTGTTTTAGCATTTATAGAAATTTAACCTTGAAGGGGTTAAAATAAATATTGGTATTAATACCTTTTGGTTGGAAATTTGAAATTAAACGTTTCAGAGTTTTTGTAAAACCAATTTTTAAATAGTATTCACACGTGTAATCCGTAAACTCAAACTTATTCCTCAAAGGGCTAGACATAGACCTCTAGATCTCTACCGTGATTATATCTTGATTTAAACTTTATAAACGGAGTCTTATGTTATTAAGTAGGTACTTGGACGCGCTGTATAAATTATACGATAATGAATTTCGACTTTTTTTCTATTCGGTTTGTTAGGTAACCATGACAGATATTTCAATCTTTTACCATTTTCTACGGTTAAAAAATAAAACTAACTGTAAATATATACACAACTTCAAGCCTTCATTACACATGCAACAGCTTACGTCAATAACATAAGGAGATAACATAATCATTTAAGGCTTTCTAGGTTTTTAAGAAATAAACATTATTATTATTTAATAACTAGCTTTCTAACTAGCTCGCGTGAACTACCGTACCGGGACCTCTTTTTCCAGGAAAAAAGTAACCTAGTCACTCTTCAGCTTATAAACCATAACTATGCAAAAAAAATCATGGCGGTCCCGGTACAACAGTGTATTTCACGAGAGCAGAGCCGCAGGCGGAAAGCTAGTTTGAAAATAAATATAGCCCATGTTACTCGCTGATAATGTAGCTATAGTTAAAAGATTTTTTCTATGTCTGATTACAATTGTGTAGTCCACGCAAGCGGATCCGCGGGCGGAAAGCTAGTATCTTTATAAATTATAGTTATGTATTATGTATAAGCTATATTATTGTGAAGTTTCATTAAAATCCATTAAGTAGTTTTTGCGTGAAAGAGCAACAAACATACAAACTTTCACATTTGTAATACTATATTAGTAAGGAATATCTGGGACAACTTACACACAGTAAAGTCATCTAGTTCCAAACTGGACAGAGCGTGTACTATGGCTACCAGATATTTTGACCGAGTATAGAGAAAAAATCGGCAAATAATAATGCTAAAACTTCTCGTACAAGTCATATCGTGTGTGTTATTTTTCTACACATTTGTATAATAAAACAGTACGTTTCGCGCAAGTTGGTGAACGAGCGTACGGCGTTACATTTTCACCTCCCTTTTATTACGACAATAAATATCATTAAGTTTATGACGCGTATAAAAAACTTCCTACGCCGCCGCCGTGCAAAGTAAATTTTTAATTTTCCCTTTTCAGATGCAAAAATAAATAGGTTATTTACAATAGGTACATTATTTTCATAACCATTCGAATCACTGTATATAAGCGGGTGTGAAAAAATAACTGCGACGATTTTCCGTTGAAGAATAGAGTTTCGAATAGGACTCCAGCTTGGAGATTATTCCTGTTATTAGAATTGGGAACTAAATATCTTATTGATAAACTACATAGAGCTTTTCATTGAAAAATATTGTAGATCTTTTATGCATACAAAATTCGGTGAATTGCGAGATAGAGCTGTATATGGTTGTAAAGTCATTTTACAAACAAATTTTTTACCTATTTTGTGACATGTAAACAAAAATCATATGATATAAAAAACTTACTTATATTTATAGAAGGATGGATCATACCTCATTGTCAGAAATCCTTTGGTATTTGGTAATTTTTTGTTTTAAAGAAAATATCCTATCATAAATGAAATTAAGTAAGTGCAACACCATTAAAACATACCGATATATAATTATGTTATATGTTATGTTATTTTATTATTTATTTCACATAATATACCTATTAGGAAATTTGGGAATTAATTAATTACTGATATATTTTTTTATTTGTTGCTCATTTTATAATAGTTCTAATTTTATGTCTAGTATAAGTGTAAATAATTAATTTAATACAATTGTCACGGAGAGCTCTGTTGTCTGAAGCACAGGTTTTCCTAGTTCAGACACAGAGGTCCTCCATTTTTCTTTTCACTCCTGTTAAACGTACTTATAAATTGTTAATTTACTGTTTTTGTGCAATTAAATAAATGAAATTGTTTCTTTCATCTTTTGTTTTTTTGTTATATATATCTTACCATACCTTACCATACCATACTATACAAAAAAAATAGACATAGTTTGCCTGTGAGTTGTATTACATTATATGCTAAGAATATAGAGCACGACCTCGTGTGTTTTAATTATAACATAAGCTTTCTGTAATATTCTTTTTTAATAAATAAAAATAAATAACAGTTCGAGAAGGGCAAACTGAAAAGCAGGGTCGACTGCAGCAGCACTACCGTCATAATGCTGAGCTTTCTCTCATCTTTGTTTTAGTATTATTATTATTTTTACGTAAAAGTTTTATTTTATAAGCTTTGTTGTGGGTGATATAGGATTATTATTATTATCATATTAGAGGTTTTTATTATTTCTGAAAAACAATTTAATTTTGACATTACCTTCTCGATGTATTTATATATTTAATTTAGTTTGGACTAATTGAATCGACGTCAATACCTCAAAACCCTTGCTTCCGTTCGCAACGGAACTCACAGCCAATTTCCTGTCACCCTTTTGTCCCTAAACGGTTGATATTTCGGAAATCGTTTTTTGACAATTCACAAAGGCAAATATATAGAGTGATTGATTTTGTTTTTTTTTTGTAGACTTATCAATATCCATTGCAATTATATTATTAATCGAAAAATTTAGTTAACACCTAATCAATAGTTTGTAGATTTGATTCTCAGACGATGTTCGTACATTCACTTTTTCGAGGTTTTTGACGATTAAAATGCGGCGTTATAGCCTGTATGGTGTAATGAAAAAAACGACAGTAAATTCAATTTTAAAATTGTATAAATTTATATAAAAACGTCTGATTGTCTATTTTGAGTATAATACTGAGTAACAGTTGTTTGTTTTTGAGGTAAAAAAAAGTGTGTACGTAGTATAAGTAAGTAGTAAGTTAGTAAGGAAAGTACATTATCAAAATAAAACGTTGTGGTGCGTGAAATACTGCTCTATGCGAAACGGGACACATACGTCGTAAATCAAACTCGAAGATTTCCCAGGCCTTCATCTCTGTCATCGAAAGTATCAATTTTCTTCGAGTTTGTGACCAAAACAAATTAGTTCAACTAGGTCAGGTAGAATAAATTAATTAACACAATGGTTAACACCATTGATAACGCAGAGATGTATAGGTTACCTATCTCTGGTTAACGCAATTAAACTTTTTTCCAAAAACACGCTCATCCCTTTGTTATTCACTGGTAGTTTTAGTAACGTTTATGTTACTTATCCCAGTAATGACTATCCATATGCAATCTATTTGGTAGAAAATTTTTTAGCTACCCACCAGTGGCGAAGGGTGACTTATGAAAAAGTAAGCCGGCTACGGAAATCTAGGCTATAGACACTGCCTTTTTGCGATTATATTACTATGGTTTATTATACTATCCAAACCTAAACATTAGAATAGACCTTCGCAAAAGTGTCTATAGACTAGACTATTGAGGTGTGCTTACTTTTTTTATAGGTGACTCATCTTCGCCATTGCTTCCTATGTCCGTTTCCGGTTTCACTGACCTTGACAGATCCCTGTTCCCGTATTTATGCGTATATAATGGACAATTATTTACAAGACTCCTCGATTATGAACAGAGACATTGTCTCAACTAATGTTGTAGAAACTGAAATGTGTTTGTTTGTCCTTTCCTCACGTTGTAACGTTGCAACGAAACGACAGACATTCTGCTCAGAGATTCGGAAAACGACGTAGAGTAACTAACATATGCTACAGTTGTTCCTGTTCGGATATTCTCATGGAATACAAAAATAATGGATTTGTAATGAATGATGAGCAAGCTTGATTTGTGAGATAGAATAACAGGGTAAGTAGAACTCAAGAAAAGAAATAGAAAAAGTGGTGCAGCTCCGAGAATGGGAACGGAGAAACATATTAATAAGTGGTTATAATAATAATAATAATAATAATAATAATACCTGGAACTTCCCACGCAGCGCCATCTAGTCCCAAAGTAAGCAAGTATTATGCTTGTGTTATGAGGTACTAAACAACTGATCTATCGTATCATACCGACTGACCGATTGGCCGAGTGATTAGAGACCCTAACTATAGAGCCGAGGATCGTGGGTTCGATTCCTGCCCGGGACAAATATTTGTGTGCTTGAACTTGTCTATTTGTTCCGTGTCTGGGTGTAAAATATCTATATGTATATATTATAAAGCATATTTAAGTGTGTATATCAGTTGTCTGGCGCCCATAATACAAGCTTTGTTTACTTTATAACTAGATGGCGCTGCGTGGAATGTCCCCGGTATTATTTTTATTATTATTATACCTACTTAAATATTCCTTATAATATGTACATAAGTATATGTTATGTATATGTCCAATACAGTGTTGATAATATAATCTCTGTTCACTGTGTTGAAAAACTGTCTCCGAGTGAAGAAAAAATTCATAAAACTTGTTAAGATTAATATAAAAAATTATTAATTTGGAAAAATTACAAAGGACGTTAACATTATGAAGAAAGTTAGATAAAAAGTTAGCCGAAAGTCCCGATTTCCGGACCCCCGAGTATATTAGTTGGGAGCTTAATCTCTTTTGACTTCTTAATTTCAGTTCAACAGCCACCACGGTGAATAATAGATGGACTTAAAGATACCTATTAGACGTTGACTAAAAACATGGACTACCAATAAAATAAAACGTATGTTTGAAGACAAGTGTCTTCAAGTTGTTTATCAGAGCAATTCAATATCGAATAGCAAAGTAATTCGAGGCGAACCGATTTTTAAATAAAACTTTGCGATAATAAGTAGCTTATATCAACGTAAACCAAATTCCCGCACTTCGTGATATTAAAAACAAACCAATTTTGATTTTTGATTGATGGACTTTGAAATAAATAACTAGAAACTTAAAATTTAATATTAAATAAATAAACTAAAATCTTAAAACTAACCTTAACAAAAAAGCTCCACACGTAACTCTTCCCGCCTAAAAGTGCCCATCAAGCTGGCGGCGTTACTGCGCTGATATTCTCAATACTATTTACAATCTTAACCTATACATTACATGATTTAACATTTCATTTCACTGTCCAATATCAGTTAATACATGCAGTATTGAATACTGAACGTAGTCCGTATTTTCCAAAATCTGGCAAGAACATTAATAACATGTTTTTTGGCTTCAGGGATGCATAAGTAATAAAGTCTACAATAAACCCGACAATATATTTCGTGTTTTGTCAGGAATCACTAAGCTAGCTAGAAATTTGAATTTTATTTGTCGATTTAACAGAAAAAAATATAATTTAAAAAAAAATTAAAAGTTTTCAATCATTCAACTTCGCCATAATAAAATTACGCTGCTTCAAAGTTACTCTTTGTCAGAAGTGATTCTGAGACCGACAAAATTGTAATTTAATCGTGATAATTTATTTAGTCTATTTTGCTTTTCTTATTTTCATTGTAATTGACATAATTTCGACCTAACTTCTTAAAGCGAATACGCAGATTTAACCTAATTTTAAAATCATTTATGACAGTATTAATAGTAAAGAAATAATTTGATTTGAACGAATATTAAATAATCACTACATATTATAAAATAAAGTCTTCCGCCGCGTCTGTCTGTCTGTCTGAACGCGATAAACTCAAAAACTACCGAACGGATTGGCATATTATTGACGACAATGTACGCTTCAATGCGTGGGATTATTTCTCTAAATTGTTTCACCTTTCACGACATTTTCAACATGAAACTAATTGCATTTTCACAACATCTCATCAAAATTCATTATTTTTTTATTTTGTTTTATATTCTTCACAGGATGTGAGAATTTATTTTTATTTTTTAGTTATTCTGGCACAAACAGTCATTTACAATTATAATGTATAAAATAAAAGTTTTTTATTTATAGACCTATAATGCCGGAAGCAATTACAATTTTCTTATATAAAAATTTGATAAGAGCTACACCGGAAAATAAAACTAAACAAAAGGTCACACAATTCATAGGTACTAATAAAAATTTATCTAACTTATAAATTTAAGATATGTATAGAACTAATATAAAGAAACTAAGAATTTAATGTAGAAAAACAATTTATTTATTATTGTATTATTGAAAAAATTCATAAATTGCTTAATACAGTAAACACACATTTTTTGAAAGCGCCTAAAGTAGTAACAAAGGGATCGATATGAGAAAAATCATTATTATAGATTTTTAATGAACGGTATTAAAAAGCTATTTCGGGTGTAATTTTTCGGTAAACGAGGCGGCGCAAATAAACTTTTAGTACGTGAGGAGCTCACACGCGCATATGCACGTAAAGGAACCAGAAAGTATATTTTTGTTGGTAATTGTGCGGAATTGATTTTGTTATTGAGTAATTTGAACAGAAGAGACATATCATTTTGTTTGCGGCGATCTCTTAAAGACAGAATTTTATAGAAATTGAAGGATTGATCATACGTGGCGTCGTCAGTGCGATAACTGCCATGATTTAGATAATTTACAAATTTCTTTTGAATTTTTTCAATTCTATTATGGCAATTGTAATAGGGGTTCCACACAACACTGCAAAAGTCTAATATTGATCTCACAAAGGCAAAGTAAAGAATTTTTAAAGTTACTGCGTTTTTGAACAGTTTACTGATTCTATTTATAAAACCAAGATTTTTAAGCGCTTTTTGAACTATAGAAACAATATGCAGGTTAAAGGAGACCCCATCATCCATAACAATAAACTCACCACAATTAAAACGGAGTGGAGGCAAATAGATAACAAAATTGGCTCGAACAAAATTAAATAAATAGATATATCAAGGGCACGGACGAACGTCTGTGGACTGTACAGTTATTCAGAAAAAAAAAAAACAATACCGAGACTACAGTAAAGAACACTCGCCAAAAATTCATGTGATTTCGTACGCAATCCCCTCACGTTTTGATAATAAATAGATAAGTTATTTTTAAAAACCATTAAATAAAGTTTTTATCAAAATAAGAAATACTTATAGATGTAAAACGGAAAAGTCCATTATGCTGAGCACTCGTTTCGCAAAATATATATCCCATTTTTGTTACATTGTAATTACTTTTATAAATATAAAATGATAACCTTATAGCATTTGTAAGTGTTATTTTCATAATAAAAAATAGCTCGTGTGTACGTAAACAAATTATTATTTTTACAAAAAATGTAGTGTACCTAAGTGGTTATTTATTAAAATAAAATATAAAAAATATAGAAGCCAATAATTATAACTTCGACTTTTAACAAAAAAAAAAAAAAAAAACAAATAACTCTAACCAAAAGAAAGGTAATGATAAAATTTCGAGTCATTTTATCTTATCAAGGTCTTGTTCATTTGCAATTAAGACCGCCTTAGCTGTGTCACTTTTATGTACGAAAATTTTGCAATCACTCAGCCAGATATATTTGTAACCTTTGTCTTTACCCAGCTGACGAACACGTCGATACAGCACTTTGTTATGCGGGGCAAGATAATCGTTAACATACACGGGCTTAGCGGGTCCATCGATACCTGTATCAGCTGTGGATAAATCTCGTCGCGCACGAACAGCCGCCAACGTATCGCTTTTCAGTTTACGCTGAGTAAATTTGTAAATTTGTTTCTGAACTAAGTTCTCATTAGTTAATTTCGGTTAACTGATTTTTAATTAAGTTTACTTCTCGTTATTGGGCTACCAAATTCTGTACATGTATGGAATTTCAACTTTTGCACCTAGTAGATTCGGAGAAAGCGGCTGTGACAGATGGACAGATAAACGGACACCAGAATGACCCTATACGGGTTCCTTTTTTCATCTTTGATGCACGGGACCCTAAAAAGGAACCCTCACAGAATCACTTCATTGTCCGACCCTTTTTCTCCAGAACGCGTGGAGGTATGTTGAAATTTGTAGCAAGTACTTAGGTTTTATTTATTAGAATTAATTATATGAGATGTCTTCATGAATTAACGAAGCACTAATACAGGCTTCAAGTTCAATGAAAAATATGCCCCCCCAAGCTTGAATCCTGGATACGCCACTGCATAATAGAACACTTTTATGGTAGATGCTATTTTAACATGAACTAAAAAACATATTATGCTTAACGCAAAAAAAGGCAGCTCATTATAACTTCGTTGGGATGTAACCAAAACTAAATTTAATGCGTGTCAATTAATAAAACTAAAATTTTTGAAATAGACTAGGTAATTTAGTTAAAAAAAAACCGACTGTAAAAACAGTTACTGAAAAAAAGTTATTATCTAACTGAAAAGAGAAAAACAAGCTATGCTATAGAATTTGGTTTCAATAATGTAGAATGCACTATGCAATGTATTTTGTCCGATACTTACTTTCCATCAGCCCGTTTTATACCACTGCAGGGGCTTAGGCCTCCCTTCAAGATGAGGACGCTTGGAGCTTAAATCCACGACGCTGCTCCAATGCGGATTGGTGGATTTTATGGATTTTAACGACCGCCATCTATTGACAAAGCGGGACCGACTGCTTAACGTGCTCTCCGACGTACGGATATTCAATGATATATGGTATTGCAGGCGGGGACAAACAAAAACTACAAATCATATTTGTTATAAAAATCTTTATTCTCACATGAAGTCTAGCACTATACATATTATGGTTATTGGCTGAAATTAATAACGCCGCTTTCTTTTCTTCCATTTTAGCTCTATGCTCAAAAACTTTCTGTCCATACGTTTTACCAGTAAAGACATAAATAAATTTGATTTTCTTGAAATTTCGATCTCGGTTTTTTGGCAATTACTCGACAAGAATGAGTTACGTTCCATGTAAATAAACTAGAATAAGTTATATTAATAAATCGAAACTAATGTTCGATACAGATAGTTAAATTACTTAAAAATTCGTTTTCTATATAATAGGCAGTACTTCTGTATACGTATCTTGGCCGTATGATCTGTACATCAATACCTACGTAAAGAGAAAACTTTGTGTCTCTTTTTAAACGACTTCAAAAAAGAAGGAGGTTTCTCAATTCGACCGTATATAAGTTTTTTTTATGTGTGTTCAGGGATAACTCCGTTGTTTATGAACCGAATTAGATGATTTTTTTTTTGTGGAAGGGAGATTTTTCCAGAGTGGTACCATGATAAGAAATCCAGGATCTGATGATGGCATCTCAAAGAAATTGAGGGGAACCTTCGAAAATCGTATTTTAAAGTATCGTATTTTAAATATTTTTATAAAGTACTACTACTAGTACTATTTAATAAAGGTCGGAAGTCGATCTGATGATGGAGCTGAAAGACAGTCGAGGGAACTCCTCAACGATTTACAGCAATTACCTGGTGTTTGGACTTGATTCATTTCTGTTGATGAGATCTTTGCACCCATAAGGATTATAAGTGCCATTACAGGTCTGATGATGGAGACCATACACAATCGAGGGAACTCCTAAACGATTTACAGTAATTACCTAGTGTTTGGACTTAATTCATTTCTATTTATGAGAACTTTGCACTCATATGGGTTATAAGTACCATTATAGGTCTGATGATGAAACCATACACAGTCGAAGGAACTCCTTAACGATTTACAGCAATTGCCTGGTGTTTGGACTTAATTCATTTCTATTGATGAGAACTTTGCACTCATATGGGTTATAAGTACCATTACAAGTCTGATGATGGAGACCATACACAGTCGAAGGAACTCCTTAACGATTTACTGCAATTGCCTGGTGTTTGGACTTAATTCATTTCTATTGATGAGAACTTTGCACCCATATGGGTTATAAGTACCATTACAAGTCTGATGATGGAGACCATACACAGTCGAAGGCACTCCTTAACGATTTACAGCAATTACCTGGTGTTAGGACTTAATTCATTTCTATTGAAGAGAACTTTGCACCCATATGGGTTATAAGTACCATTACAGGTCTGATGATGGAGACCATACACAGTCGAAGGAACTCCTTAACGATTTACAGCAGTTACCTTTTGTTGGGCTTACTTCATACGGTTCAATATGCCAAAATGTTCAGTTCGCACAAAAATAATACTTAATTAAGATTGAAGGGTTACATAGGAATACCACTACCTACTAGGTATGCTGATGCGTCAATTTGACACTGAACTTACGTTGCGTAATTGCGGTGCTGTCTCATTTGAGTAGCGCGTTTAGAAGCCCCATATAAACTAAATACAAATAAGTTACAGATGCGTTCAACTTAAAATTGAAAAATAAAATAATTTAAAAAAAAAAACCAACTTCAAAAATATAAACTAAAAAGTTAAAAATAAAATTTTCACTTTAAAGAAAGGAGCATTAACAGGCGGCATATAGTTAATGAAGTCGGTGCCAACTCAGACACTTTAAATGGGTACTTACCAGGTAATAACAATTACAACAATGATATATTTATAACTATAACAAATATGGAACACAATTTAAAGTGTCTGAGTGAGTAGGCACCGACTTCATTAACTATATGCCGCCTGTTAATGCTCCTTTCTTTAAAGTGAAAATTTTATTTTTAACTTTTTAGTTTATGTTTTTGAAGTTAGTTTTTAATTTTTTTTGAAAATTATTTTTAAGCATGTCTATTGCGCGCACGGAAGAGTATGATTTGGCATAAATAATTAAATTTATATGGAGAAGGAGCCAGGTATATATATGATATATATACTGTAACCATGTTTAATCCGGAGATCAGGAAAGAGGTGCTGGTACCTATAATACAGGCTGTCCTAGTTTAGGTGCCAGTAGCCTTTCACTGTTCCATTAGGTTTGTTGTATGTTCCTTAAATTAGTTTTTAAATATAACTGTACTTTGATTGGCAATAAAGATTATTATTATTATATACGTATATATGTCACAAACTCTGTCATTGTCAAACAGAACCCTTTGTTATAGCACCAAAAGCACAATGGAACGTAGCCTAAGAGTCCGTCGTCTGTCAACGTTCAAACCGTCAAAATCAAATATACAATAAATCCTTTTTTACAATTTGAATTGACTTACTAGCTCTAGCCTTATTTCATGGACGTAATACTAGGTTTTCTAATTTACAGAACAATAACCTGTTAAACAGAACACCTATTCAAACAAAATGTTTGTCGAGATAGTGCTGCCTACGCAAGGCGCCTATCTTTTTCGCACATAAAATACACGAAATATACTTATCTCCTTTTTTTTACAAAAAGTAGGCAGCACTATCTCTACAAAAAAATTGCTCGGTGTGTCACTGCTTTGACCTAATTATTATGGGTGGTTACAAAAGAAGAGAGTACCTACAGTAGAATTTCGATCGCCCAGCCGTTTCAGAATTTTGTTATACTATTCATTCTTGTTTATCGATCGTCGTTAGCGCTATCTGGATTTTTAATATGTCTTTTCTTCGTGTCATAATTAAGCAACAAAAGATTATAATTTTCAATAGGTATGTATATTTATTTCCATTCCATCAGCCCTTTTTTATACCCCACTGAAAGGTCTTAGGCCTCCCCTCAAGGTGAGGGGCTTGGAGCTTAAATCCACCACTCTGCTCCAATGCGGGTAGGCGGATTGTAACGACCGCCATCTATTGACAGCAACCGGGACCGACTACTTAACTTAACGTGCTTTTTGAGGCACGGAGTCAGTGATAATTAATGTACTTAAGTCAGATAAAACTCATTGGTAGTATTGGTACACGCCCGGTTACGAACCACGGCCACATGGCCTTATAGATTTGCAACAGGTTCACTGCGTTCGGGCTATCACGACACGTATACACGACTTGTATATCTATAGTTTATGTGAATTGGCTGATGGTATGTCTATATTTGAAGGGAACATAGCTCACTGCCTATTTGGTCGGAGGTTTTCATGCGACACAAAACCATTCAATAATTAAAATGTATGACGAGCCAAGCATCCGTTGTGAGATAGAATGGTAGTGGAGATGGAACTTGGGTTAGAAATATTCAATATTAGAAACACTTTGAAGGTTGTATTAGGCATTAATATACGAACTATTACATTATTGTTGTAATCTTTGTCGTCGGGATTTAAACTCGCACAAAATCCAATAAAGCACACGGTTCAACGAGCTTAATTTGCACGCCCTTTTACACTTGGGAACGGAAAATAGGAAAAATTGGGGGGGAGGGGGGACATTATGTAAAGTCGCACGATTGGAGTCACCGGAAAAAGTTATACCGTCAATTTGGACTATGTGAGAATAACGTGTGATTGTCGATTGTCACATCCATTATGGGATGTACTGTGTACTCCATTCTGCATCAACCCACCGTCAATTAGGATTTAGCAAAATTAATTCCGACGGAAGATGACAAATCTGATAATGTCTCGCAAGTCGCTTTCAAGATGTTTTGATCAATTTTAAGCTTGTTTGAGCACTTTGAGGTCGTTAAAAGCGCGGGAAACCTTTTAGGGACGATAGCCTGTCAGCGGCCTGTAATTATTTTCGTTTTTTTTTCTTAATTTTCGAATCCCCTTCAGTCAGTAGATGCTTTCGATAAGAGGATTTATATCCAACTCGATTTGCCCAAATTAATTTTGTATTCTGCGGTTTCAATGGAAAATCTGGTATTATTAAATCATCAGAGAACTTTTAACTTTTTTTTTTAATTTAAAAAGCTGAGGTGACTGTAGAAAATGCGTTAAGTAATCTTTAAAATTTCGAACGGCCATCTTAAGTATTTTTTTTTCATGTTTATATTTTAATTGTTATGGTTATAATATAACTAATAAATAATATATATGTTTTAAATTACAGTTAGTTAGGTCTCTTCAGAAAAATTTTGTTTTTTGTGTCGGTTGAAATGGCTAATTTTAAGAATAGTATAGGTTTCATTATGTACACGTAGTATATACATGGTATATAGCTACCACAGACAATTCAACCTTATAGACCACGCTCAACCACGCTTTAATAAACTTCAGTACGAAAACGAAATCGCCAAAAAGTTGCCGGGAGAGGTCGGCTAGTTTTCATTGGCTCGTTCTAAAACACATCAAAAATGACAATTTAAGAGAATGTCATAAGCCAACGAAAATTCAGAATGTCGCCGCCCACTGGCCCCAAAGGCGACATACCTTGTTATACGAGTTCGTGCTTTACACAAGCGAGACGCACAATAGCGCACCGCTTGAAATTAAAGGGCGTAAGTGCAAAATTATTAAAATTTAATTTCTTTTAATTGAAACGCCTTTTGAAAAATACAAAACGAGCATCGAATACAGAATTATGAAATCTATATAATATATTTTTTTTCAACTATAACAAACTTCTTACCCAGCTACAATGGTTGATAAATGGATTTTTAAGAGATATTTTTACGATTTATTTTTAATCTGTAAAACTTATTAAATAATAATTTCAAAACGAACGTCGTATATAACGATGACAGTGATTTAATATATTTTAAAGACATTAAGATACATGAAATACTTTAAGCGATATCGTTGTTTGAAAATGCCGTCCTCAGCTTCTAACATCGCCTTAACGGCTTTCAAATAATAGGTGTTAGTCACTACAAAACAAATTAAGCACTGCAATTGCGGCAGCTTAATCTTAATAGGTGCGAACGGATGAAAGTGGAGTGGAAGAAAGTTTTCCCAATCGTTTAAAATATACCATACCATAACAGCCAATTATGCTCCACTGCAGGGGCTTGGGCCTCCCTTTGGGATGAGGGTGCTTGGAGCTTAATCTACCTTGCTGCTCCAGTGCGGGTTGGTGGATAAAATCATGATAAAATATACAATAAATATTCAAAAGCGCTGTCCCCGCTGCGCTGTCGGACCTCTCATAAAAACTTGCTAAATGCGAGTCAGACCAGAAGCTAAGAATTCCATATACCATCTGTACTGTTTAAACAACTTATTTCAACTGATGAAATTTAATCTTTACCAAATTATAAAAATTCTGTAGTGGTCTATAGCAATGTTAAATACTTTTATTTATTTTTTGATATTAAACATAATTATTTTTATTTTTTTAAATCACATCAACGTCTAGGCCCAAAACTAAGTATTACCTAGTGTTTTGGGTACCAAACTAAGACACCACATACATACAACAACCAAGACCCGGTTCCAGTATCTATATTCATCATACAAATACTGACCCGACCTGGGATTCGAACTCGGGACCTCCAGCTTACTAGGCAGGGTCCTTCCCCACTAGGCTAAGCGGTCGTCAATCAATATAAATATAGATCATTAAGTTGTCCACTAAGTTGCCATAAAAATGTATATAATTGATTTCGTATAAATTTACAAACCCACAGTCTAAAGTCAAAGGTGTTGTCCTTGTTTTCTCAGAATTTTAATGTTACTCTACTCCAAATCAACGATTTTAAGAAATGAAAATTTGATAAATTTTGTAAGTAACTGAATTGTTATAATGTGTTGGCTGATTAAAGAATCTGCTACATAAGAACAAATAAATTAGATTTTTCACAAATAAAGACTACAAGGAAGGAAGGAATTGTGGGACATGGTTTTAGTTTCAATAAAACTAACATTTTACAAGCATTTTACTTAAATTATTTTACAGTATCTCAAAAAGTAATTACCACAATTGCTAAAATGTCACTAATCTATGAGAAAAAAGAATTGGTTTAAAACATTTGAAAAAAAAATAATATTTACATAATAAGCACTTTCAAATCAATACCTACCTTACAAAAATATGATTGCTTTGCTTATTTATGAACTAAAACACAATGCACTTATTCAACATTAAATATAAATCAATAAAAATAGTCAGTTTAATGTGAAAATTTTTATAAGACAAGGAAATATTTTTTAACTAGCCTCTGTAAATAGCTCCAGGCCTAGACAACCATTGTTGGACTTAAGCAAGTACGGTTGGTAGCAACTAAACTGGAGCTGAGCTGGGGTCGTTTAGTTCAAACCAGGAGGGGTTACTTTAATTAAGAGTTGGCTGTACCTAGAGCATAGTTTACCTAAATAAAAACAAGTGAAACGTGTTAAACGTGTTCTAAGTTAATAGGAGCAGAACTAGGATAACATTGTTGTTCGAGGCTATCGGCCAAGCATTCGGCCTTATCGTTATCTTCGAACGCTAGGGAGTGGTCGGCCTTCTTAAGAGGGAGGGGGTGGCCGTGTGTCCGTCGCTTTTCAGGGCTTTAGCTATGCGGTAGTACGCTTTATGGGTGAGATGAATTTTCTCCATAAGCGTACTCCAGTTATTGTTATGAAATTCCCGTACACGTGCTTTTACTGCACGTTGAAGGGCGCGTGTACGGGACCTATACTCGGGAGTAGGGTATGCTGCCGCGCGTCGTAGGGCAGAGTTTTTTGCTCTCACAAGTTCACGGACATCAGGCGGCAAACTCTGGCGGTTGCCCGCCGGAGCTTTTCGTGAGTTGTTTGCGACCACCATGTTAAGGTGGTTTGTGAGAGCACCTATGGCTAAATTGATGTCATCAACAGAGTTGATGTCATCAGGGATGGTGTTAAGGATTGGGGTGTCTGCTATCGCGAGTGTAGCCGACACCTTTTTCCAATCGGTTATTATTTTTGTCTCGGTCTCACTGGAGTTTGAGAGCGAGCCTAGTTTAAGTAAAAAGGGCAGGTGATGTAAGCCGTGGTCGTAAAGTACCTTGATCGAAGCCAGATTTAGAAAGAAAGAAAGAAAGAAAGAAAGAAAGAAAAGAATATTTATTTGGCACACTTACAATAACACCAGTAATAATGTTTTAAAATATAACAGGTAAAATTAGAAATATAAAAATAAACAAAGTAAATTAATAAAAAAATAAAAATATAACAGTTGGAATTCTAAATAAACTAAAACAATAACAAAAAGTAAGTGACCAAAATGGTTTCCACTCAGCTATATGTCAGGGCATTTGAATGCCGAGACGCTGGTTTTCTGTGGAACCAAGGAGTGGCCAATGGCTCGGTATGGTATAGTATTCAGTTTTGCTATTTAGCCTAATTTAGCCCAATTCCTTTCGTAATAGCTCTAACTAGTATATCAGGAGAGTGACTGGTTTGAGCGGGGTAGTGAGTAGGGCGGAGGGGAGCTATGATCCTAAAATCTAACTGCTCTGAGAGCAGTGCGAGTTTGCGACCGTTAATATTTGTGGCTGTGCAATTCCACGGTGTGTTTTTGCAAAAAGGATTTCTAAATCGCTTTGATGTAATTGTTTACTTGGTGGTAAGTAAACAGAGACTATGACTAATGTATTATGTCCGGTCATAGCGAGTCTGCAAGCTGTGGCCTCGATATTGGATGGTTTTGGATTTCTAAAGGGCAGCAGTGCAGTACCCGTTTATAGTACAGTGCCGTGCTGCCTCCCCGGGAACCCTGTCTGTCAGTTCGTAGTTGCACATACCCTGAGGTATTACCCTCAGTAGGTATTACCATGTATTACCATGGTATTACCTTTGGTCTTACTCTCGTATGGTACCTATTACGCACTTTGAAAAGTGCTGCCAGTCAAAGCTACACAAAATAACAAACAAAATGAAGACAACAAATTCGGTAAGAGAATTTTTTCTACTTAAAAAAATAACATCGAAATAACACATAGAAGTAAGGTCGCAATACAACGTCTTCTTCTTCTTCTTTTGGTTAATGGCGTTCTAACATATGTTAATTCTGCCAATGTCTAGTGTATGAGAGTTATACTATTTTATTGAAAAATAATAAAAACAGGCAACGTAGTACGGTTAATATGAAGTTTTTTCAAAATGCCACATGGAACTACGACATTCTACATGCGCCATTTTGAAAAAAACTCCGCAATACAACGTCAAAAAATTGACTGGCCAACTTTGACGGACTAGTGATGTTACGTTCTTATTAGGCTTGCATAGTCTTATTCTGAGCGAACTAAATAAATTAAATCACGTAACTAAATAATTCCGATAATTATTCACTCCAACACTTAGAAGACCACGAATTATTAGTTCAATGTCGCGTCGCGTCGGCTAGCTCGCAGCTCGTGTCCCTAGAAACTCACGAATTATTAGTTCAATGTCGCGTCGGCTAGCTCGCAGCTCGTGTCCGTCGTCCGTCAGCTACAGTCGTCCGTGCCGATGCGGCGGCAGCCGGTCTGCGGTGTGGCTGTTCATTATTTTTCATCAGAGGACGATTTACGAGTGAACAAAATAAAATTGCTAATGCAATAGAAGTGATATTACAATGGCCAAGAAGCCACGACTGGGTGTCGCCAATAATCCATCCTAATATCACTTCTATTGCAATACCATAAAACGTCTTTCTTTCGTTCGTTGCTAAGGGAACAAGTGAATAATTAGTAATAGTAGACAATGTTTCACCAGTTGATCAGCTGAGTCGATACATTACGCTTGTGCTTGTACGAATTCAAGTACCTAACTACGGCTTACTCGCGCATGACGTTAAGTTAAAATATTTAATTGTTTTTGTTAGTTAGTAGAAAGTTTTCATTAATATAGTTTAAACGTTAAGTCTATTAGTGTAATTAGTAAGTATTTAGTGTTTAGTTTTAAGTTTCGCTATCAGTTACGTTTTTGTGAGTTAATTAACAGTTTTATTATTTATATATAAAATAAGTGAAAATGAACCAAATAAATCAAAGAAAGAAACGAAGTCCTATTTGGGAGCATTTTACTCAAATAGAAATACATAGTAAAATAATAGGTATCGTTTGTCTAATAGGTTAGAAAGGTGAGGTACTTATTTTATTTTTTGTTTAGATATTTTCGCAATTACATTGCTTTGCTTTGAAATCTCTTTATTAATAAAATTGAAGTGTCTGTCTGTTTGTCTGTTCCGGCTAATCTCCGAAACGGCTGAACCAAATTCAATGAAACTTTGCACACCTATAGAGGGCATTAACGGGGGTGACATAGGCTACTTTTGTCTGTCTGTCTGTCCGTCTGTCTGTCTGTTCCGGCTAATCTCCGAAACGGCTGAATTAATTTCAATGAAACTTTGCAGATGTACAGAGGGCAGTACCGGGGGTGACATGGGCTACTTTTTGTCTGTCTGTCTGTCGGTCTGTCTCTCTGTTCCGGCTAATCTGCGAAACGACTAAACCTATTTCAATGAAATTTTGCAGACATATCTATGTGACCACGTAACCAAATTTTTAAATGCATATATTTTTGAAACCATCAATCCCAGACTTATCGTGTTAGTACTCAAACTTGATGTTTTGGCGAGATCTATGCAACCATGTGACCAAATTTTTAAAAGCATATATTTTCGAAACTATCAATCGCAGACCTATCGTGTTGGTACTCAAACTTAATGTTTTGATGTGTTCTAAGTTTTCACTTCTATCGGCAGTCCCTATAAGTTGGCATTTATAGGGACTGCCGATAGAAGTTTTTTGTCTGTCTGTCTATTGCGGCTAATCTCCGAAACAGCTGAACCGATTTCAATTAAACTTTGCAAACGTACAGAGGTCATTACCGGGGGTGATATAGGCTACTTTTTGTCTGCCTGTCTGTGTGTCCGTCCGTCGGTTTGTTCGAACTGATCTCCTAAAAGGCTGAACTCATTTTAAAGAAACCTTTAAAGATGTGATTAAAAAATTGTCAGGAGTGACATACAATACTTTTTGTTTGTCTGTGTGTTCGTTCGTCTATTTGTTCAAACTGATTTTCAAAAAGAATGAACTGATTTCAATTTTAATTACCCCCGGTATGGTGCTTCAGGTGCTTCATTCTTCAGGAAATTTTGCAAACATAAAGAATATGTTGTCAGTTGTGAAAAGCATTTTTTTATATACATATAAAAAATTGTAGTGTCTGTTAGTATGTCTGTCTGTTCCGGTTAATCTCCAAAACGGCTGACTGATTTTGGGACCGACTTTGAGGATAGCTTTTCTCCACGCTAAAATAGCTAAATGGATTTTTATGAAATTAGATACAGAGATTTTTTAGATAGTTAAGTTTCAGAATGTTCTAGAAAGTGCTACAATGTTTTGAAGTGTCGCGTTCCTATAACTGTCCTGGTACAACTGTGAAGACCATGCGAGCGAAGCAGCGGGCGGAAAGCTAGTAAAAAATAAACGTTTCAGAGCTGAACGATAAGCAACCAAAGACATAATAAGGTAAATAGGGAATAAATGTATCTTCTAAGCTAAGCGAGCAAGTGAATATTAAGGAAATAATGAATTGTTAAGGTGATTTAGTTCGTTGTTCTGACTCTGAATAAATGAATTCATTCACATCAGTGAATTCAGACTAAACATGCCTAGTTCTTATACTCCGGAACGTCAATGTCAACCGAACAGTCTATAGATCATAGATAAGTATCTATGGATGGTCTATGGATACTTGTGTAGGGTTCTTGTGGGGTTCTTCGTAATGTTTTGGTAATAGCGAACGATACATTGAGTGGTAAATTGATAAATCGAACACGACGCCTTTTCAATCGAATCTCATAAAATTTTCTATGCAATATCAAAGTTATAAAAATAACCAGTGTTTTTATATCAAATGGCACCAAAGGAAGGTGCTATTTGGGAAGACAGGGAGGTCCTCTTCGACTTACCCTTTTCGTAAGTTTATTATTTTCATTAGTGTTTTCATTGGTTAATTTCAATAAATCTATTGGTACGGCTTTTCATTTTCCGAACGGGCTGGAACTAGCACCTTAAAAGTAGTACCTAATAATGATTAAGTAATTTAGTGGTCTCGGGGCGAGGGCGCAAAACCAATTTTCAGAATGATCAGAAAAAACCAACAATAAAAAATATGTACCTGTTGCAATGGTATTACTGTCATTAAAACACTTGAAAGTAACACAATAAATCACAATTACTGTGTTCATCTTCTGAGTGGTTCATCACTCAGCCTCGCTTCACTCCTCGCATTGATATAATAAATAAACCTAACGTAACCTATTAATTTACAAATAGTAAACCTATTTTGGCCTAATTTCGAACAGATTGAATATTTTCTTTGTGGTTTGTCACATTCTTCTAATTACCAACCTTGACAGATATTAAAAGGTTAATTTTGAAAACCCGACCCAATTTATCCACAAGATGGTTCTTGAAAAGAGCTTTTGGGTCTGTTTTAGACAGAGTAGCAAACGAAATAGATAGGCTTATCATTATTGGTGTATTGGAACCAGTAACATATTCCAGTTGGGCAACACCGATAGTACCCATAGTGACATGTGATGAACGTATAAGACTGTGTGGTGACTATAGAGTCACAGTTAACGCAGTTACAGAAACTGACACATATCCCCAACCGACTATAAATGAAGTCCTATCGGAATCGGCAAGAGGTTGTATATTTACAAAGTTGGACTTAAAGGAAGCTAACCTACACTCAACTAACAGTGTGTGAGGAAACAGCAAAACTTCTCACTATTAATACTCCTAAGGGCCTATATAAGGTAAGAAGATTACCATATGGATTAAAGGCAAGTCCTGGTATTTTTCAACGCCTAATGTTGACAACACTGGCAGGAATCTTTGGAATTACTGTCTTACTTGATGACATTTTGATTGCGGGTAATAGCAGAAATGAACATAATAAATGAGTAAAAGAGGTTCTCGGTAAACTTAAAAATATAGGGTTGACCCTGAATAAAAACAAGTGTGAAATAGGAACAGATTGTGTAGAATTTCTAGAATATATAGTAGACAAAAACGGAATACATCCTTCAAGCAAAAAAATAGATAGTATTAAAAATGCTAAACCCCCGCAGAATGTTAAAGAATTGCAGGCCTTTTTAGGTCTCCTGAACTTTTATGAGAGATTCTTATTAAATAAGGCTAGTAGTCTTGTAGCCTAGGTTAGAACCATAAAAACATCATAAACTTGATATTAAACTTCATTATTCTAACACAATTTCTATTGTAACACAATTGACGATCGCTTTATTAAACTTCATTATCCTAACACAATTTCTATTGTAACACAATTGACGATCGCTTAGCCTAGTGGGCAGTGACCCTGCCTAAGAAGCTGGAGGTCCCGGGTTCGAATCCCAGGTTGGGTCAGTATTTATATGATGAATATTAATACGGGCACCGGGTCTTGGTTGTTATATGTATGTGATGTCTTTGCTTGGTACCCAAAGTACAAGCTAATGCTTAGTTTGGGACCTAGCCGTTGTTGTAATTGTATGTGTTATTATTATTATTATTGTTCTATGCACTTAGTATTTAACGTTTCACTATATGTTTAAACACTAAGTGCATATACACTTAACACTCGCAGCTCGGCCTCATGCTATGTACTACATTAATAAGTGAAGTAGTGCTTTTGAATGAATTTTGCATATTGATAATAATGCTTTCATTCAATGTCATTTCATCAGGTAAGGTATAAAATGGTATATATCTAAGGAACATTAACAGTTTTAAATAATTTCCTACCTGATATGAGTTTCCTACCATCACATGAGTTTTACTCAAGTTGCCAGATATATTGAAAATCAAAAACTTACTAAAATTGTTTACCAATATTAAGCCAAAACTATATCCTATAAATGCTTACTTCTTTTATAGATATTTAAAACTACGCCCAGGTGAAAAGATATTTGATAGAATCGAGCCAATAGAAGACACAAAAGGAAACAGTGGTATTCGTGGCCGTATGGTGGTGACTAGTTTACGAGTGATCTGGCATTCCCTCGCTTCACCCAGGATCAATTTGTGTAAATAGTATTGCTCATGGTTTTTGCACTATGGCACTATATGGTGGGTTGATTTTTTTTTAATATTTATTTAATATAAATGTAACAGAATTACCTGCACATGGTTATTTCTTTTTTTATATTGTGTTTTAATTTGAAAATCGAAAACTTATTATTTATACCTAGTAAATAAAAAGATAAAAATGGTCATTCACCTGCACCAAGTGAGAACACGGTCATACTATTAAATCAAGTTCGAAATAATTAAAATATATATATAATAAACTATAAGTACTTTATTTATTTTATAAAATCATTATTTATTTTAAAAAATGCTTAATAGTTTCAAACCCTGTACAGAGTATGAATTTGCACGATGTGTATAGTTTACGCCAATAGTATTTTTTATCTTGTTATTTTGGCTTTACATTATATAATTAAATTTTTTCACATTGCTATATTACATGTGCACAGTTGCGCAAGTTATATCAAATACTTAGATAGCAGAATGATCAAGATGGAATGTCTCATAATTTGAAACGATCGAAAACTTGAGCAAAGTGACAGACTCAGAGATTAAACAGACCATACCATATCATTGTTTTGGAATCTTTATTAGCTTTTTTAGTATAAAATTTACGTAAGTACCACCCTGAATTCTACTTCACAATGCATATTTCAAAATGTCTAGTAGCGAACATTTAGTCTGTAGCGTTAATTTTTTGCTCACATTTTTGTTGCATGACTCACTATTTATGTACATATCATAGAAGTAAGAATATTATACGTATAAAGTAGCCACTAGCACACTACACTTACACTGCCTTACCGGAACTACACTTAAAATTAAGTGTAGTTAACACGCTGCGTTTAGCAACAGCGCTTGTTAAAGTTCTGGTACAATATAAATTTTAATAAGCTCCCCATTGTGATTTATTAACACACTATAATATCTATTACATCTCCTGGCTTCCTTTTCTGGCTAAAGGTTGCACGAATACCGGCTGGCTCTCATAACCCTCCCGTCTCATAAATGCAGACTAAATCCTACACTTCGTCCTATATCTATCTACGTTCCCTTTGGTGTATCGGGACTTGTCCCTTTCAGACATTGCAACAGGCTGAAGGAAAACGATGATAATTTTAATGCCCTATTTTCGTGACTTAAGTCCTGTCATTGTGCGTGTTGACCTCTCTCATACTTTGCCGCATACCTATCCTTGCACTTGCGGCGTACAATGTAGTAATAGTTCAGTTGAATAGTGCTCGTTTTTACTGTTATATTATTCCTACTTCTATGATGTAGATCTATGATCAAACACCATGCATTATTTTTAGTATACTAGTTCATAATATTATTATCAACACTTCTGTCAATCTGTTCCAGCTATCGGCCTCAATTGCATAATTTCAACGACAACCAGGGTGGTCAATTCCGGTCTCCGGGGAACTACTCAAGCGTTGTATGTTTTGGCTGCATTCAAAATGAACAGATATGAGTTCATATTCACTAATCTGTCACCGAACTCTGTAAGACATTACACATCTGTGCTCGGAGTGCATAAGTGAGTATTTGTAAAAAATGTATTTGCTAAGGATTTAATTTGTGACATTTAAAACACGTTAGGTTTAACTATTTAAATACATTAAATATTTTTTTCTTTATTTTTACATAAAATATGAAATTAAATTCATTTTGCATATTGGTTATTCAATCACACATCAAGTAACCAGAGGATTGAGCTCAAACTATTGTATGTCGTATACGATCTGTCGATAATCGAGTCACTTTCATCCATTTTTAGGGTTACGTACCCAAAGGGTACCAACGGGAACCCTATTACTAAGGCTTCGCTGTCCGTCCACATGCCTGTCCGTCACAGGACTATATTGTCTTAACCATAATTTGAACACTTGAAATTTTCGCAGAATGTGCATTACTATAGCCTTTATTTTTTTTTATTTTTTATTTATTTATTTATTGTATATACATTTACAAAAGAAACAAAAACAGTATATATTATATCATTTATTTATATCATATCATATCAATTATAACAACAGTTAATAAAAATAAAATAAAGTTAAGAATTGAAGAAGGTCCCCATACAAAAAACGTGTTTTTTTCGACGTTTTTGGTGATTGGTGGTTGTTATACCATTGCTTACACTAATTGCCATTAAGTATTTACTGCATGGTCGCTATAACAACAAATAAAGAAATGTTACTATAAAAGATATGAGAAAAATGTTTCTTTATATTGTAAGGTGGCATATGTGAGTCCAATTTGCACTTGGCTGGTTTTAAATATTAGTCCAAGTGCCTGTCAACAAAATTATAATTTATAAGTAGGTTCGAATCCGGGCTTGTACCAATGAGTTTTTCTGACTTAAGTACATTTACTATCACTGACTCCGTGCCTCGGAGAGCACGTTAAGCAGTCGGTCCCGGACGCTGTCTATAGATGGCGGTCGTTACAATCCCCAACCCGCAGTGGAGTAGTGTGGTGGATTTAAACTCCAAGCCCCCCTCCTCAACCTGGGGGAGGCCTAAGCCCCTGCAGTGGGGTGAAAATGGACTGATAATGATGATGTATGTCTTAAGGGTATCTAGTCTACCACATTTTTCCTTAGTGGTAATTTTCATAATTGCAACTATTCCCCTCCAAGTTGCCATAAAGCCGACCATTTCATAATGGCTAAAAAATGCGTAGATATTGTTTTTTTTTTTTTACAATACGTAGTCGCATGAGACAGTCAATATGCGCAAGACAAAACTTGTGTGCCTATCAACGTCCACTGCTGGTTATAAGCCTTTCCTAAAGAACTCCACCCTAAATGGTCCTAAGCCTTCAGCAGTATAATACAAACTAAAAGTGTATTAATAGTAAATAAAATAATAATATAAACAATAAAATATTTTATATATGTACCTATTTGTAATGTGAAAAAAGGTAGGCTCAGATTTTTTAGAAGACATTGCTGTTTTTTTTGCCGGGAGATTGACCTCTCTATAACTGGAACTGATCATTCTCAAAATTTTGAAATAAAGTCCTTTATATTTTATTTCGGAAAAATAGGCAATTTTAAGAACCTAATTTCAATTTTTTTCTTTTTGGATCAGTAATTATGCAGATATATTATATAGAAAATTCTTATAGCATGACATCACCGAGGGGGAATTATAAGTTTAGTCTTTGCTTGCATAATATAAAAACAATGAGGCTATTACTATTGACAGTTTGGAGACTGACATTGTTTTTGTTCAATTGTGTCGATGGTCAATTGTGTCAATTTTATTGTGAGTCAAAGTAGCACACACTTTCATGTAAGACATAAAAATTCTGTTTACAGGACAATTGGTAGATACAAGATTTTATTTTAAATTATGAGATTATTATAGCATTGCGAGTACTAAAAAGAACAGTGAAGTAAAAAACTTTTTGAGGAGGTCAAACTCATCAGTATTTAAAATAAACATAGTTTTTAGTTGTTAAAATGTGTGCGTCGCCACGTTCTAACATTATACTACTGAGAACAGACTAATACAAGACAGATCTAAAGACGGATCCATGTCTCCTTGTTATTTATTGAACCCTAAATTAATATACCGGGAGTTCGGCTGAACGTAGTCCAAACTTATAGAGCGTGTAGAGTTCGAACTAAACAAAAAATGCATAATAAAATGATTTTTTTTTTATTTTCTCGGTAATCATTAGTTTGCGCTATTTGCTAACTTGAAACTTTTTTGTTTAGTTCGGTAAGTTTTACACGCTTTATAAGTTTGGACTACGTTTAGCCGAACACGCGGCATATTATAGTATATGAGGCGTACGGTTGAACATAGTAAAATTTATAAAAATAAAATAATTGATATTAGATTTAGGCATCTCAAATCTCGCCAACCCGCATTTGGCCACTTCCTGCCAGATTTTCCATGCCCATCTCTTTCCACCACCTGGCTCAGAATATTTGTCATTATTATATGCTGTGTATAGTACAAAATATAAAAACTACAGAAGGTAGAGACGAGATCATAAAGACTTCGCAATATATACAAGAGTTGTATTTTGTGAGGTTTTCATGAATAGTATAGTATTAAAACTTCATTTAACGTTGTTATAGTTTAATGCAACTTAAAAGACATAAGATATATTGTTTTCAGGGCCTACACCGGTTCCAGATTGTACCGTGACTTGAAACTGAGAAGTGCCATAATACACAATAAACAACTTAGAATACTACCCCTGGAAAAGGTATATCATCATATGTTTGATTGATTTGGTGTTTTTTTCCCCCAACTTCTGTCTAATGATATCCATACCTACGTAAATGATACCTATGTAATACAAAAACCTGCATCAACTTGCCATTTTAGAAAATATATCTACCATAGTGTCTCTTGGTGGCATATAACAGTTAAATCTGTCTAAAAATCTACTCTGTGGTGATACCTATGTAATAACAGACAGACGGACAGACGGACATGGCGAAACTGTAAGGGTTACTTTTGTGCCATTTGGCTACGGAACCATAAAAACAGCAGAATCGGCCGTTTTAAAGAAACATATTTACCGCAGCGCCCCATGATGGCTCCTAACCGCAAAATTTGTCTTAGAACCTATTCTGAAGTGTTTTCTATGCAATGCAAAAAACCGGATCAAAATCACGCCAACCAAGTTTTCTTCAAAATGATGCCACGAATGCGTCATCACATATGCGCTACATTGAAAAATTTCTTAGACAAGCATTAGTCAATCAGTGAATGTGTAAAGATGTCATATCCGGTGTTGTAAATCACCTTTTTGAAAAATGAACATCTAAAGAACCATCATTATCAGCCCGTGTCTCTCCACTGCAGGATATAGGCCTCTCCCAAGGCTCGCCACCACACACGCTTCTCCGCCTTTCGCATCCAATTGCCCACAGTATGGTTCTTCAGGTCATCTGTCAACCTGGCCGGGGGGAGTCCACAGCTAAAGAACCATACCATATTTTTTTGGTGGGCATACCAAATCACAAAATTCCACGTTAGGTCTATCCCACAAGAAAAGAGCATTTTTACAGGATAAAAAGTAACCATCAAAAATCAGGTTGATCCATTGCTGCATGAAAAAAAGGACAAACCAACAAACACTTTCATGTTGTGTCTTTCCAGCCAATTGGCATTCCTTAAATTAATAAACTTGATCTCCAATTAACAAGAGGAAGGGCATAACAAGTAATATTACATCTGAAACATTGGTTAACCTCTGTACCTTAATGAAGAATTAGTGTGACAGCGTTTTGGAATGCTGTTGTTAGACAGACACTAGATTAGATTATGCAAGTGTTCCGTTTTATCCCATTTATTAACAGTTATATACGAGCCAGCACACATACACATTTAAACACACGTACGAGATAAATTAAGACAGACACAGGTGTTTACAAATTTTCGGTCTTACCAATTTTAGTATGTTTATTGTATGTTAGTGGCCCTGTGTCAGGCCGCATCTCACTGTCAGCAACCATTCAAAAGCTAAGTGACTTGATCGTAATAATATATCTATTTTCGTCTTCAGATCTGTATAAACGAGAACGGCGTGTGGAATCTCTCCACTGATGCTGGCAGTCTGGGTACATTGTTGGTCACGAATGTCCGTATAGTCTGGTTCGCTGATGTCAACGAAGCTTTCAATGTGTCCATGCCATACATCACTATTGAGAGTGTGGGTATTTTAAGTAATGTTGATAATAAACTTAATAGGGCAAGATCCCGACCTAACTTGTGAACCCCTTGTTCTTTCCCAGGTAAAACTTTGTCATATTCTATGAAATATATATATATATAAACATTACTAAGGAGGGTTGGCACCCTAAATTCGGTCTAGGCTGTTTTTAATTAAAATTGTTTTAATTAAATATATATGTTTTTTTATTAATCATTGGAACAACTCTTTTCCTATTATATTTTTATTGTACCAAAAGTTATTTCATGCTCCAAAATGTGTAACTTCCAAGGTATACAGGGTGAGATTTTTATGACCAGCCAAATTTTAATATAATGATCTTTGGTAGAAAACCTATAGCCGTCTTGTTTTCTTTTAGTATCGTTCTATAGAAAAATATTGAGATATGACTACATAAACCTTTCCCGAAAAAACCAAAAACTCTAGTTACCATTCTTGCCCGCCGCATCATTCCGTTTCAAAGGCCTCGGGCGCGTACGTTTACTATAGCGTTAAGAAGGCAACCAAACGTTATAAAATAAACTGTAGATAAAATAATTTATTTTGAAAATGTAACCCATATTTTTTATTTACGCAATGATGTCTATTGGTGATACCTAACACCTAGAAAAATTTTGGCCGGTTAATAAAATCTCACCTTGTATACCGACATCAAAATAAGTATTATTATTGTTGTAATGGGAAAGAATGTTTGATTTTTAACAGAACTCATTTTTATTTATAAATTTTTGAATCAAGTTTTTTTTTTATTCTAATATAATTACTTTTATTTTTATATGTTAAAGTTAATTTAACGGTTTTAATTAAAAAATTAGCCTGGACGGAATTTGAGGTGCCAACCCTCTTTAGTAATATTTATTAATATATTTTATGGTTTAGGAACAATATTTCGCTTTGGAAAAAAATGAGGGATTCAAAGAAAGCCAACAAGTCAAGATAAAGAATGTCAATAAACTGCCTTTCACTAAGTTATTTTGAGATCGCAAATCAGAATTAGCTGTCGTTTTGTTTTGCGGGTGTGAAAGAAAACGAATGAAAGAATATGATATCACTGTTTAATTCATGATGCAAGAGACCAGCGGGCACACAAGTAGACATTTACGAACCATCATTTTTGAAATTATAAATGTATCCTAATTTTGTATTTATATTTGGCCTTTAATTGTACACATAAATAATAATATATATTAAAAGCCAAAAAAAATTACTCTTAATGTTTGTTTAATTTATAATGACGGAATGAATTAATGATGTAATGAATTAATTTGTATTCACAAAATGAAGGAATGCCATGCCTATAGCAATATATAAATAGTCAATAGGATGGCATTTGTATAAAGACAAGATAAATCTGGGCATATGTGCATCGGTATAGTCAAAATGTATACTATTTTTAGTATGTAATTTTGAAAATGTCTTATTTCTTCTTCCCAGATATCGATACGGGATTCAAAATTCGGCGATGCTCTAGTCTTCGCGACGCGGCCCAATAGCGGGGGTTACGTCTTAGGGTTTCGAACGGAGCCCGAGCGTTTGCGCCCTTTGACAGACGAGTTGGTCGCCCTGCATAAAGCTTATACCGAAAGACCTATTTTTGGAGTTGAACTGACGGCGTACAACGAGGTACAAATTTTTTATTCGAAATCATGACGCCCATATGAAAAATGTAGATGTATGATCCACAAAATCTACTCGTTAGGATCAGCGAAAGAACGCGTTGTGCATAGGTTAGCTACCCTTTCGCTTTAAGCCAACATCTGTGTATGGAACAATACTAGCCAGTGCTGAACGATCGATACGTAGGCATTGCCCCATACTCTAAAAAAATCATACAAAACTGTTTTGAGTTAACACGTTTATTATGAGCTATTAATGCAACATAATTTGTTTGTCGCTATTGAAAGAGACATAGCGCAATTATATTTGCACTCAACACTTTTCTGAAGACGATGCGTTGAACCGCAATCTAATTGTTCCTTAAAAGAAAGTAAGGAGGCTAGCCACAATCTGAACCGAATTCGATGCGAGTTTGAATGTGAGAGAGGTATTGCATCATAGTTTACGTTCCATTCATCCATCAGCACACATTCGTCCAGTGCTGGACACAGGCCTCTCCCAGGGCACGCCACACTGCTCTATCTTCATCAGTTTACGTTCATTTGTTATTTATTATTTCGGCTATTTGAACTGTGACATTGACCTCGGCACTTGCGGAATTAATTACTTGGTGATAACCTGTCAATCAGTGTTTGTTTTGTTAATTAGGTGAAAAAAAGATTAAATTAACAGAGGAGCATGACTTTAAAGACTTTTTAAATGTCGTGTGTATGATTATCATATCATAAAATACCAATCGAGGAATACCAATAGTTTTTCAAGTTTAGTGCAAATGGAAAGAAAGTAAAGGGTCGCCGTTGCGTGCCTGCAAGTATTTCATTGAATGTTAGTCTTCTGTTACTTGTACTAACTGAATTTTAAATAGTAAACTGCTAACTAAAAGATTTGAATTTTTGGTGTAAGGCTTATGTTGATTTCAAGTCGAAAGAATCGAGGTATATTTAAGTAGTATATAACATTTAAGTAGTGTATAGTTAATAATCGTATTCAAAGTGGACGTCCTGCGAACGCTAAAAAGAATAATGGCCATACTAAGAAGAAACGAGGCCATTGTTTAGATGAAAATGGTAAATAGACCCACGCAAAAAAGCACTGTAACTTATTACGGATTTGATTACTAATTTGCTTTGTATTTTTTTATGTTTTAATAAATACGTTCATAATTTTAGTTTGTTTTTGTGTCTATTTTAAGTATATGTCAGAAAATAAATGCAAGTATATACGTACCGAAAATTTAACAGTATCTACTTTATAAATATATCATCAGTAATTTTGAGTTAATTCGTAACAGCTTTGTCCATTACAAAATTCATAACATTCTTAATATCGGGGACACATAATATTGCGACTCAACGCATAGAGCGCTGGGTCATACACAGATATTGGCTTTACGCTGCCCATTCGGTGCAATAATTATATTAAGAAAAATAATATATCTTGTCTAGTGTGAAATCGTAATGTAATAAAATCTACTTAATATATGTAATAAAATGTAATTAATTAATATTTGCGTGTGATCAATAATTTTTGTTAAGAATTTAATAATGTTATTAAGGTTTATTCTTGGTTTATTCAATATAGCTCTAGTGATAGCGCCATCTGTTGTAAATAAATAATACCTAGTTCTCGATTTAGTACAGCGCCATCTGTAATAAACTATAGCAACTAATTCAATTTCAAGTAATTTTGTTGTGTATGTTGGATGTTTGATGTTTTTTTGGATTACATCGCAGTTTCACCAAATAATCATTAGTGGTGGTCAATACTGCGCTTTGTACGTCTTTCGTATGTGTGTGTTTATGACGATATAACTTCCAAGATATTTGACACAGACTTTGATCAAACTTTTAAATGTTCCGTATGAGTCTAATAGGGGTGTTCAATAAAAAAGTGAGAGTGACAAAAAGTAGTTATCTTTTAATAAAGCTTATTTTATTTTTAAATGATATTTTTTATGTATCTTTTTTCTCGACTTAAAATTTCTTTACTATAAAACTCATTTTGAGCCTCTAAAAAATCGTGTATCACTACCTCATTGTCTTCTAATTTACGACATCTGAGTTGATCTTTCATCCACCAAAACAATGTTCGGTTGCTGCCGTCTCGTAGGGCGCCCCGAGCGTGGGTAGAAGTTATTCCTTGCTTAAATTCAGCACACAAACGAACAGTGTTTTGAAGTACATAGGTATCAGTTCAGAGCCGATTCTAAGACAAGTTTAACGGTTATAAACCACCAGAGGGTACTAGGCATGTATCTCTAAAATGGCTGGGCCAATACTGATGCTGTTTTCAGCGTTACATTGGTATTACGAGAAGGTTATTAGATATGTCTTGCGAATATGAACTACCGAAGGGCGCTGCAGTTAATCTGTTTATCAATAAAAGCTGAGCTGATTTTAATACGATGTTTGCGTGACACAGGTATCACTTTAGAGTAAGTTCTTAAAAATTAAGGCCACTAGGGCGTGCTGCACTGGTTTTCAGTATTTCATGGGTAGTATCACCTCAGAGCAGGTTGTACCTATCGAGTAAAAAATTACCAGCCAATTACTGAAAAAAATTGTTTTTCGATAATTGGCTGACCATACCATGTGACATTTTTTATTATAGTTTACTGCATCATTATCTCGAATAAATGCTGATGTCAAATTCACTCCTGTATTTATTTTTCTTTAACAAACATTTTCGCATTTATAATATTAGTTACAATTTACCCTGCTTTATAAATAAAATTCATTATAATACTTCAAAATCTCATTGACTTTTATATGTTTGCAGCCAAAGAAAAATACTGCCGCCTACGATTTGGAACAGTTCGAAGAGATTGGCGAACCGCGCGGCGAAATGGGCCCAAACTTGTATTTGGCTTCTCGTCTGGCTCAAAATAAAGAAGATGGCGACTCGAAGCCGGTTTACAGCCCGTATTTGGGCTTGGCTATTGAGCCACTTCAAGAAGGATTCACTTTGAAAAGCCTGTTTGAAGTCCAAACTACAAATTAAAGTTTAGATGTGATCACAAAATGTTTGTATTGACGAGGGGTGTTTAATAAAAAGTGAGAGTGGCTAAGACGCAGTAATCTTTTAATAAAACTTATTTTATTTTTTTAAATATTCACCTTTTAAGTTATCATACTTGGTTTATCCTTTTCGAGACTTAAAGTTTCTTTATTAAAAACCCCTTCATCCTCTAAAAAATCGTATACTATTGCGACCACTGCATTATCGCCTTGAAATTTTCGACCTCAGGCGCTCTTTCACTGGCAGGCATTGCAACGCTGGACTTGTGCACGGGGGCAAACAAAGCAACTTAAGCTATTTTACCACGCCCTTTCTCGTGTATTTTGTTAGCAATTTTGTTATTTTTTCTCCATATAAAGTCCCCGTAATAGTGATTATGACTGAAGTATGAGATCATTACGACCCCCCTGTCGCAGAAAAGAGAGCCCTTGATCTTACCGGCGAATGGAATCGCCTTAAACTTCTTAGGAGTTGAAGAAAACTTTTCCAAGTCATGGACTACTGTTCCGTTTCAGAATCGTAATAGTGAAGCCACGTTTCATCCATAGTTATGAAGCGAGCCAAAAATCATTCACAATCTTGCTGTACCAAATCCAAACAGCTTTGCGAAATCCTGTCTGGTTTGTTTCTGCGCATCCGCAAGCATTGTAGGCACCCAGCGCGCTGACACTTTTTCCGTGCTCAGATGGTTGTGCATAATATAAACACACCCTATCGAAATCTTCACTTATTCAGCTATAAAACGAACAGTAACACGCAAAATAATATTTCAACTTTTTAAATAATGGGTTCGGTTACTGCCGCCGAAGGGCGTCTCGAGCGTGGATCGTAGTTGGCAGAAGTTCTTCCTCGTTTAAACTCACTTTAATATTAAAGCGCTTTAATTATGCATGGAATTAGCTTCCGGGCGGCTAAACACATTAGGTCAGACATTTGCAGTTTTATCTGTAGTCGTCCTCATCTGCACGGGCGACACTATGACCAGTTTTGTTCAAAGACTTTGAGAATCTATTGTGGGGAATCGGCTAAATTGTGTTTAATGGTTTAAAAAGATTAAACCTTATTTGGCATGTTGTCCAAAACTAAAAGGAATGCTACCAATTTTTTACTCACCTAAAATACTTCTATTTCCTATCAATACAGTTACCATTGATAACAATAATTCATTTAAATAAACATACTTGTTTTATCCTTCTATTCATATATGTAACTTTTTGGATCAAGTTTGTAGAATTAATCGTAACAGGGATATACTGTCAATAAATTCTAAATTGGTTTGTAATGAAGGATCAGCCAATTTTATAAATCTAATTTCATCTATTACATATATGAAACTGTAATCATCTTATAAATATTTTTTAAATAAATTTTCCAGTGACCTTCATTTTATTCTTAATTTTTGAATTTGAAAAAAATAGTAAAAGACTTGAAATTATGGCCATGCATTTGAAGCAGGACGAGAAATTAACTGGATGGTGTTTTCACAAAAAAAATTGGAATGTCCCTACTTTTTTCAGTTGTGACAAAAATGTCATGTTGATAATTTGGATTTCACTACGAACTATTACCTCAATATTTTTATAATTTATTTACCTATTATTGTGATATTGTATTGCACCTCTGCTGACACTTTTTGCTACTGCAACACTACACGATGCTATGTTCGGATCGGTCTTAAACTTCGCTCGATCTATACCACTACCAACCTCCAATAGTGAACGTGAAAACCTGAACTGGCATAATTATGTAGAGGTCGGGAAAAATAGATTTAAAAAAGGGAATCAACGGAAATAGTACCATTTTATGAAACATTAGTCATGTGTTTTCTTACCTTCTTATTTAGAAAAATACTACCAAACATGGTAATAGCTTTAATTATTAATGAAGTATTAATATTCTGGAAAAAAATATCAAATCATTATTTCTATAATTACTTAATTCAGACGAGATGACGATCATACGCGATAATACCGTCATTTAGCAACGGATCACTTGTAATATAATAAATAACATTCAATTATCGCCAACCAACTGTTGATAACAGAGTCCAATAGTCTAGAGTACAAGACTTGGTACTTGAAAAAAGAAACTAAAAAATTAATTCTGCAGTTTCGAGTTACTTGACAAACAAATAATGTTAATAATTTTATGCTGTTACAAAACTCAAATAAATTAGGGTCTGTAGACATTGGAAAATATTTTTAGTTTTTATTTTGTTTAAAAACATAATTTAATAGACAATAAACCGATTTCGATGACACTTCCACGTTTAAATCAATGAAATAACGATTTAATCTAATATAAATTAATAACATCTATTTAACATTCGTATAGAATTAGTAAATTAAAAATATAATGAAGTATTATTATTAAAATATCTAAAAAGAAAAGTAATATAGAATGGAACTTTGCATAATCGAGCAGTTAGGTAATAAATGATTAATATTTTGTCGATTGGCAATGCAGGTTCGATTTTTTTTCGAAATTAAAACGAAAACACGAATCGTAATTTTATGTAATCGCTTGATATTGCTTGTTTATCTGTAGTGATAATTTTTTTCGAAGCTCCGTTGTTGTAAATAGGCAATAGAGGAATTTAAATCTGAAATTGCCGTTCCAGATACTGGCCATTTTGAATGTAAATAAAAACTGCTTGGTGAAGGTTTTTTTTTTTAAATAAAGCCACTGTATCGTAAATTCAAAATCAATAAAATATTTTGATAATTTGTATTCACATATTTTCACAATCATTCACAATCGCGTCTGCAGTCAAACATGGACACGCCGAAAATTCGAGTAATTTTTGAATACGATTCCGATTCCGATGAACGAATTGCATCGCGGCAGTTACGCAACATGTACAACTCGTAATATCAATGTTGTCTTTGGAGGAAACGTAACTAATGAACGCACTGACTTATTGATTTTGTATCTCAGAGGAAATATTTTGAATTGCAAAAAAAAGCCCCGTGGAAGTTGATCCGCATTAATCTACTGTAGAATTAGCAACATGTTTCGAAGTTAGCACAATACACACAACATTGACGTTCATATAAGCCCATTATGCCATACTGCAAAGGCTTAGGCCTTAATCCACCACGCTACTCTAGTGCGGGTTGGTGGAGTCTAATCGTATACATTGACGTATTTGTGCCAAATTCAATAATTAAAAACCAAACCCCGACTGATCGACCGATTTTCATGATTATTGCTTTATGGTAACGCAAGATCTTATACTGTACTGCACAAGAAACCGCTCCAATGACCGTAATCCTTTTAACTGTACTCTGCTGACTATAATTTTTCTGCACAGTGGACGAATTTCTCTATGGAAAAAGTTTGATCCTAAAAAGCAGTACAAATTGCCTTTACAAACTATGTTGAATCCTTCTGCTGCAAAGGTGTCAATGATATTAAAAGGTATCCATCGTATTAAATTACAGAAATGCATGGAGATTATTGATAATTAAATGAATAATTATTTTTTTCATAGTAATTTGAAGTTTCATTTATTGCTATATCAACCCCCACATTTCAACCCCTACTCACTGATTGAATTGGGCAATAACGAAATCAAAGAGACATTTGAACAGAAAGTATTTATAGTACAGTTTAATAGGTACAAAATTTTGAAATTGCGTAACACTTATTCTTGATTCTTTGATTTTTCTGTTTCTTTTACAGTTTGAATTAGAAGATCTGGAATCGCACTTCCTAAACAAAAACGACTTTAACAACATGTCCCTTTTAATGTTAAAAAGTACAAGGTTCTTAAATTCTGATTGAATAATGACATGGATTTGATGTTACTATCAGAACATGGAGAAGTGAACAAATAACAGTAATACTTTTTTAGTAGGTAGGTATTAACAAATCTACATATTTTTTTACTGATATCAAAGTAAAGTATAATTGAACTGATTTAGTGTGCATAATAAACACAAAAAATATTTATTAAAAATACATTTGAAGCTACAATATTTAGTGTAGGTAATAATCCTAATTTTTAAATCTAGTATAGTTCCATTCAAACTTTATGGCGGATCGGAATACAACGCTTTGCATGCTTGCGCAGGTTCAGTCATATGCCCCTCGCTCCACTGCGTCCCGCTATACCTAAAACTGGTTACTGCGACGCAACTTGTGCCTATGTTCACATCCGCCATAAAGGTTGATTGGAACTGTAACAATGATTGCTTGTGTATAAAATTTATTTTCAAAGTAATTGATGACTTTAAAAATATATCTATTTAAAGTATCAAATTATTATTAATTAATTAAAAATAATTAATTAAAATTATTAATTTTTAACACTTGCGGGGCAGGGTGGGATATATCTAGACACCCGCCAATATGTTAGACAAGATGTTTTCAACATATGCCTATTGGAGAAACTTCTCTACATTGAGGGCTTGAAAATATGACAATTCTTGTAATGATCATCGTGGTTGGTCGAATCGTTGGATTCAAGTATATGAAATATCACGTTTCCTCAAACATTATCCACTTGTAATTTAATATAGCTGAGACCGAAATTAAGACGATAGTCCTTGGCCCGGACTTTAGTGAGTTCTTCGTTGGGCACGAGGTACGTAACGACGATACCCAAAGAGTTTTCCAATATCTCACAGTTGTAGAAATACCACATACGCACGTCGCACCAACGGTTCTGTCTAAACAATACATCTCTGAACTTCGCCACTGAACCCTGAAAATCTCTCGCTGAAATCGTGCACTTCGTTAGCTTAGGCCATGGTTTTAGCAGCTCACTCTTCGAATAGGAGCATAACGCCGCTTCATCAAACAGACTTCCCAACTTTAACACAGCGGTATTGACCCACTTCATAGTGAAATCGTCGTCGCACTGAATCTTCAACACACCGTCTTTCAGGGTCGGAGTGTCTCTGAAAGCTGGTAAATCTGAGGAATCTTGTGGTGCTGAAAAGATACGATCCTTAAGGGCTGTCTTAATAAGGTCAGCCTTTTCTGGGGTCAAGTATACACGTGGGTACGTAGTTACGATCACGCTGAGCGGGTCATACTCAGTCGGAGAGAAAGAGTTCTCGACTTTACCCGTCATTTCGATCAGAGGAACTCTTCTTGACATTACAGACGCTTCATGTGATAGGTTTTTAACAACTGGATTTCATTTTAAAACTTGTTAAATATACATTTTAATCAGTCGATGGTTTGGCAAAGCAATCGCACGTGGCACTGGCTGGCGAGGTAGCGAACGACAAATAGATAACGATATAGATTGGAAACAAGTAACCCGAATTTCGTAAAAAAGATAAGCACTAATAAAATTAAAAGCGGATAAAATGTGGAGTAGAGCGGATTGATCTTGGATAAAATTAAAGTTATACTTTTCAATACATTTGCTATTAATAGTCTTTATGACATCGAAATTTGCACCGTAATGTTGTATATTACAGTACTAGGCCTTTTTACTTTACATGAGTCACAAACGAGCATTCTGTTTGAAACGCGTGCGTAAACCGCGAAAAGCAATCCGCTCGCGGCCTTCGCTCCCACCATTATTACATTTGAAGTATCTACCTAATTTTAATCGCAAATGTATTGAAAAACCTCGTATGATGCTCGTACTCAGTAAGCTGGCTATTATAGTCATCGGTATACTATTAGCACAAGAGAATATTTCTTTTATAAATATTTATGACTTATATGCTAATTGCAGTTCGGGTATGATTTTCGCTACCACCAAATAAATTGGTTTTAAATTTCTTTATTTATATACCTAGTCTTACTCAAAATAATTGGTTTGGCTCCAAAATGAAGTTACCGAACATTATAATTAACTTACGAGGTTAGTCTTTATTTGACTGACAAATTAGCCGAGTGGTTAGAGAGCCTAACTACGGAGCCAAGGGTTGCGGATTCAATTCTCGCCCGAGACAAATATTTGTGTGCATGAACATATATATTTGTTCCGTGTCTGGGTGTAAAATATCTATATATGTATAATAAAGAATATATAAGAATCTAATAAAATATCCGTTGTCTTGTATATAAATATTCATACTACAAATCCTAATTTAAATATACTGTAATAAAAAAGTTTAAAACTAAGTTTGGAATCAGATGGCTCCAGATATTATTATCTTGATTCATGGGCGTTTCTCCATTAAACGACATGATACCTATATCAATGGAGGCTAGAAACTATAGAAACGTATGGAAAGTAGCCACACACGACGACCGCTTAGCCTAGTGGGCAGCGACCCTGCTTGCGAAGCTGGAGGTCCCGGGTTCGAATCCCAGGTCGGGTCAGTATTTATATGATGAATATTAATACTGGCACCGGGTCTTGGTTGTTATATGTATGTGGTGTCTTCGCTTGGTACCCAAAATACAAGCTAATGCTTAGTTTGGGACCTAGACGTTGTTGTGATTGTGTGTGTTATTACTATATATTACTACTAGCGGCCCGTCCCGGCTTCGCACGGGTAGTATTCGTTTCTCATAAGAATCACTTTTTTTATCTCAGTCTTGTCTCATTCCCGTTCTTCCTTTCATTTTTTCGTTCCCATCGCAAAAATACTTTATTATTTCTGTTCTTGGCCCTAGTGTAGCTTCGTTTTCGTTTCCATTCTCATCAAAAATAACTTTTTTATCTCCGTCTTAACTCATTCCCGTTCTTCCCTTTCCCATTTTTGTTCCCATCGCATAAATATTTTATCGTTTCCGTTCCTGGCCCTGGTCTCATTTCCTTTTTGTTTCCATTCTCATCAAGTACAACTTTTTTATTTCAGTCTTAACTCTTTCCCGTTCTTCCCTTTCCCGTTTTCGTTCCCGTAACACAAATATTTATCGTTTCAACAATTTCTGTCAGTCTTAATTAAATAAATTACACTTTTGCGAAATAATATTTAGTTATGCAATTATTAAATTACTAAAATGGCTATTAAAAAATAAGGGTTGATCGTAGAAGGGTGAAAATTGAGGATTGTATGTATTTTTGTATGTTGTATCATAAAAAAATATAAATTAAAAATTTTGTCTAAAAAAAAAAAAATTTAGGGGTGGACTACCCCTAACATATAGGGGGATGAAAAATAGATGTTGGCCGATTCTCATAGATACCGGATAAGCACAAAAAATTTCATCGAAATCGGTCAAGCCGTTTCGGAGGAGTATGGCAACTAAAACTGTGACACGAGAATTTTATATATTAGATTACACTCAACGAAATCATCGAAAGGCGGCGTATCCCAACACTTACGATTCAATTGATATCAAATATTATGTTGATAACTAAAAAATTACACGATACTTCTATATTGGTGACGTAAACGAGAAAAAAAAAAATCTTCACTAGAGATCGGTAACTGATTTATTTGGCGACAGATCAACTTCTGAGAACGAACGAAGTTATTTATGATTGGTTTCGATCACAGAGAATCGAATAGGTTAGATGTGCCATTTAACGGTATTTGTTCAGACATACATACGTTCCAAAAATAATTACAAAACAAATGTGAGTAAAAATGTTACGCAAACCTAAATAGTTTCGTCTCAGATTTATATCATTTTAGAAAGCTGTTAAGAAGTTAATCTCTTTCCATTACATTTTTTGTATGATTTGATTTCGCATTTTAGAGTTTAGGTTATGAGATCTGTCTTAAGTATGCAACATACTGTCGATGTCGGTTTTACCACTACCGGCACCCTGGGCGAGAATTCTATGGCGCCCCTTAACTGCTATTCAAACCTATATGAAAAAAAGGCAAAGGCTCTTTATATCCGGCGCCCTGGGCGGTCGCCCCACCGTGCTCTACCCTACACCGCTACTGCATACTGTACGAGTATACTTGAGAAGACAGCGTAACCGCCCACATGCCAACTCTAACCTACATTAATGCTCTGTGGTTTCGATAGTGAAACTTTCATTTCAGAGATAAATTATGTTTATCGTTTTATTTTAGATACAAATTGTCAATACAAGGAGCTTTCGTACCTGGAGACAATTTTATTTAATATCAGGATAAACATATTCGTGGAAAATTTTTTCACTAAAATGTATATTTTGTTTTCAACTTGTATCTTCTAATTAAACAAAAATTGATAATGATGACAAAATATGAGTTTTAATGGCGAAAAAATAGTTCCCATGTAATTCTTCCAGTAAAGAGACGAACACGTTTGGACTATTGATATATTTTAACACGAATGCGGCATCATCATAGTTGCTTATAGTCACTATTGTGAGTCACTATCGTCATTTAACTCCATCGTCCTAGTATAGTCACTTTTGTAGTCTTTCTTTGGTTTTGTTTATGTAAAATATGACCCATACCCAGGTATCGTAACAACCGATTTGGTCTAGACAGATCAGTCGTGATGTAGGGCGAGAGAAGCGATACGAACGCACTCGGGCTTTTTTAATCATTTCAATGAAAAACAATGTATCTCATTGTTTATTTATTTAAATAATACAAAATTTCACTACAATTACGTAGGTTAAATACCTGCGTGTATTTTTCTGTTATTTAAAACACAATTATAATAATTTCTGTGCATATACCTAAGCAAACTTAAAGATATTTACAATTTTAATAAATAATCTGTTTTTAATACTTCATAATACTTCATAAATACTATTAAATTTATAAATTTCTGATGTTCTTCAATAATATAGGTATAGTTTAGTGTATTTTGTACTCCATTTATTCGTTAAATTGAAAACATTTTTTTTTAATTACAAATATTTAATTTTATTTTAATACTGTGAAATATCGAACTTTAAGGAAGCTTATATTTTCATCATTAAAATAGTTAAGACCTGAGATAGTGTCTAGGCGTGTAGACTCTAGTGAGGTCTCTTTCGCTCATCGTAGGCACTCGCGGTTTCACCTCCGGGACTATGGCGCAACCCAACACTGACAACCCTCTACTTATCCTGTAAAAAAATAGTTGCATTTTTAATTTTGTTTTTAATTTTGCTAAATGTCTAATTGTCGTTTAATTATATGAAAAAAAGTTGGAGTTAATCGTGTCGGCTTAAGTGACAACGTCTTTAAGTGGAAAAAATTATTATATGTAATTGTGTGAGACTGGATTGAGAGAAGGGTGTAGTGGCAAATTTCGATACAAACGATTCCATACATATAATTATTTTCCATCAGTCGGTTGAGATTTAATGGGGTACAACCGTTAACGCGGTTTGTATGGAAATTTGCCGCTACACACTCCTCTTAAGGTAGCTAAACTAACCTTTCAGTGTTTGGTTTATTTTGTCACGCATCATAAAATGTTTTAATATAATAATGACTCATTTTTGCTTAATCAACTCATTCTTATAGATTCCTACTCCTCTGTTGTAGAATATATTCAATGTCCCACTTTAATACATAGGTACTTACTCCTAAATAGGTACACTACTCCTAAATAAATCTAATCCATGTAAAAATTGGAAACAAAGTTGTTTTTTAACTATAAGACAGTTTCGTTAATAAATATTTGAACACACAGGATACAAAATTCTCTTTCGGTAGTTTTTGCATACTCTTAATTTTTGGTTTTAAATAAGTAACAAACACCCTGTCCCAGCGACAATAAGGGAGTCATTCAATCCAGTAAAGAAAACGGGACCGAGTTGACTCGCTCGCTTTACATAGAGTCGTTTACTCGCTAGCGACGGCCCTGTTGTTTAATAAGCTTGTACCGCAGCTTTAGTGGTACCAAGGAAAACTAACAATCTACGTAATGTATACGTATTACGTCGTCGCTAGCGAGTGTCGCCCTTGGAACCGTTTAAAACTCTCGGTAAAGGTGCTGCTTGGTCCACCCCCTAGGCCGTGCCATCACCTTTTTCTTAGTGTTTCACCGCTGTAATAGCACATAAAACGAAAAAACAGCCAGGAGCTGTACAATCCCAGAAATAGCCCAAATTATTATCATTTATCATTATCTACACCTATAAAATCATAGTGTCTGTCTATTCGGGCTAATCTCTAAAACAGCTGTGTCGATTTTAATGAAACTTCGCAGACATGAAAAGAAAGTAGTCAGGAGTGACATGGCCACTTTTAATTGTGTTTGTCTGGGTTAAACTCCGAAACGGCTGAACAATTTACTTTTTCACTCCGAAAATATTTAAAATTCCTGTTTAAACTTTTGAAATTTCGGAAACTGTAAAAATCATGAAAACACACGAACGAAGTTGCGAACGGTCGCTAATTTAATCTGACGACTTGACAGATTTTAATTAAACCTATTTTAAAAATGTTCATTATGATTGTGAAAGAGCTTTAGCCTATGTTTTACGTTTACGAGTCACCAAAAGGTACCGCAGTAGATGTGTTCTTCTAAAAGAGTTGGACCGATTTTATTGTGTTTTTATACTCCATAGACCCTTAGAGCAGGTTCTCAAGACAGGTTTTACTATTATAGGCCAGCAGGGGAGCTTGCAGTGGATATGTATGTTTTTAAACGGCTGAGCTTATTTTGACCGGTTTTTTACACTATACAAGTATCACAGAGCAGATTCAGAGATAAGTCTTACGGTCATGGACCAATAGACCACTAGGAGGCGCTGTAGTACATGCGTGTGTGCCTCTAGAACGGCTGTTCCGATTTTGATGCGACTTTTTACATTACATAGGTACCTGTCACCTCAGATTAGGTTCTTAGAATAGTTTACGGTTAATCTACCAGGCGCTGCAGTAGATATGTTTCCTCAAAACGGCTGTATCATCATTACCAGCATAAAACGTGGTTAGATTTTATATTCTTCGGATTATAAGGTAAAATTACAGTTATTTTATTATTTAAATCTTATATAGAAGACCGCCCTTTTTTAAAAATATAGTTATTTTTATTTATTATTTATTTCGTCGTGGGTTTTTTGAAGATTAAGTATATTATTTCCTTTTTTCTATAGCTCCACTATGTCCTGGAGCATCTCTGTATCAGTTCCAGTACAAATGTGTAGTCCACGCGGGCAAAGTCGTGGAAGCTAGTAAACTGTATATGCAATAGCTGTAGGCAAAAGTTAGTAGAATCGATTTTTTTTTTCATGATTTGTGATCTTTCTGGAATTGTACAACCGTCAAACATTATATGTATAGAGCTCTTAGCTGTTTTACAAATGAACCCTTGCGTTTGGATTTCGTGGTTAGATAGGTTAGGTTGGATGTGACGTCACAAGTTGCACCGACATGATTCCATATACTTAGGATGCAATATGTATATTATCGAAGGAACTGTATAAGTAACTCACGTCATTGGGCGGTCGTCTTGGTTCAGCCAGCAGCGCGGGGAGCAGGTGCGTTGCGTCTGAAACCACCGCCTTCTGAACTTTAACCACGGCAGAACTATGATTCGATCTGTCGCATCGGTAATTTTCGTAAATGGCCGAAGATGTCCGAATAGCGACATTAAAGAACGTACATGACATTTAGTGTAAATACGTACCTATTCTGTGTGCGCGTGAGTTCCGTTTAATCGCGAAATATATACTGGATGTTCGGCTAAACGTCGTTCAAACTTTAGAGCATGCAGAGCTTACCGAACTAAAAAAGTTTCAAATGATGAAACGATGTAAACTAACGGTTACCGAGAAAAACATGTATAAATTTGAACTACGTTCAGTCGAATACCCGTATACAATATACCGCGTGTTTGGCCGATTGTAGTCCAAACTTATAGAACATGTAGGGCTTACCGAACCAAACAAAATTTCAAGTGAGTAGATGGCATAAACTAACGGTTACTGAGAAGAACATGTTTCATTTTTTTTATGATTTTTTTGTTTAGTTCGGTAAGTGCTAGACTCTACACGCTCTATATGTTTGGACAACGTACAGCCAAACACCAGGTATATTAATTATAGTTACAATATTATTATTAATTATACAATTACTATTATACTTATGTGACGTCAGATGGTAATTAGATCTGTGATTTGACAACATTTCACCTAAAATGGTCGAATATATTACAAACTTTACTATTTTAGTTTATAAAGATATTGTTGGATGCCTACATCAAAAGACCATAACTAATTTTATTTTGTCAAATTGAGTTCGGTGCATATACGGAATTTATCTCATAATATTTTTTTTTTCGTTGTTTTAAATCGTTATAGTTAAAAACTGGAAAACAGACAAGGTAACACTCATGTTTTAAAAAATTCAATAAAAGAGCACATTCGGTTTTTACTGAATACATTTTAGTAGATAAAGTTTATTTATGTATGTTCTTATAATCATCGAAGTGGGAACATATTCAACACATCTGAGTTACACCTATTTATACATCAGTTATCCTTTTTCCTGTTATCACTAAACTTTTTTTTTGTATGTATCCATGGCCCATTTTTATTAGCATTACTGGCTCATTGTTTTTCGAAATAAAAGAGCGCGTGATATATTCATGTAAGGATTTTTAACTTTTAAAAAATATTTGGTATTTTTACATAACGAATTGTCTGAATAAAAATAATTAATAATTATCCTGTTTTTTGTCTGTATTCCAGCTTCTCGCAATGTTTCGCATTTGGGCCGAACGGTTTTAAATGTGGAAACCAAATTTTTTTATTACAACTTTCAATATGACAGACCAATTGGCCGAGTGGTTGAAACCTTAACTACAGACCCAAGGGTCGCGAAATTAATTCGTGCCCGGAACGAATATTTGTGTGCATGAACATATCTATTTGTTCCGTGTCTGGTTGTAAAATATCTATACAAGTATATATTATTAAAAAAAGGAAAAAAAGAATATTTAAGTGGGTATGCCAGTTGTCTAGTTACCAATAACACAAGCATAATACTTGCTTACTTTGGGACTAGATGGTGCTGTGTGGGATGTCCCATGTATTATGTATTAATATAGCTTACCTTTACTGAGCTTTTAGTTTTGCTTTTAGAAGCTTTATAAGTTTCTAAGTCCGGGAGCGCGTCGTTCTTCTTTGTACTCTTAGAGGCAAGAATAGAAGAGCCTGCGTAAAATAAAGATAATAGAAATACGTATATTCTACAAGGTCGTGATAGCCCAAAGCGCAACGAACCTGTCTCAAATTTATAAGGCCCCATAGGGCTATGGTTCGAATCCGGGCGTGTACCAATGAGTTTTTTTGACTTAAGTACACAATATCACTGACACCGTGCTTCGGAAGGCACGTTAAACAATCGGTCCCGGACGCTGCCAATAGATGGCGGTCGTTACAGTTCCCAACCCACAGTGGAGCAGCGTGGTGGACTTAAGCTCCAAGCCCCCCTCCTCACCCTGGAGGAGGCCTAAGCCCCTTCAGTGGGGTAAAAATGGGCTGATGATGATGGTGATATTCTACAAGATCTACTAGGAAATGACAAGTTCGGACAGTACGCGTAAATTAAATTAACTCATATAATTTGAACATGTTTGAGAGGTCCATTAGATATCCGGATTTTCTTGGTGGGGCAAGGACACCGGGGAGGATCCTACCAAGTCGTCAATCAATCCATTTAATGTTATATGCCTGACATTTTTTTTATGGCAAAGTTTCTCCTATATACAGAATCATGGTAAGTTGTTTCATTAGTAGTAACTTATTTTACTCTGTATAATATCTAGACATCAAGTATCACTGAATGACTAATTCGCCGAGTGGGTAGAGACCCTAACTGCAGAATGAAAGGTCGCCGGTTCGACTCTCGCCCGGGACGAATATTTGTGTGCATTGAACATGTCTATCTGTTTCGTATCTGGGGATGTAAAATACCTTTATATGTTCATATTATAAAGTATATATATGTATCATACAAGCATAATACTTGCTTACTTTGGACTAGATGGCGCTGTGTGGGATGTCACAGGTGTAATTATTGTTATTATTATTATCACATTTTCATCGACTTATCAGAATTTTGATCGTCTTCCTTATCGACTGACGTAGATTTCGACTTAAATTACATAAGCATGAGTAGGGTATTAATTCCAGTAATATTCGTACCGGAATGCTTATCACATTTGCAACTATCATTTTATCCTATTCGGCTGAACATAGTCCACAAAAATAGAGCACGCAGAGCTTATCGAACTAAACAAAAACTTGCAAGTAAGCATGTGACGCAAACTAACAGTTACCGAGAAAAAAAATTTCACAAAACGGATTACCTATGCTTCGTCACCTTGTTTTATGGAGTTTGCGGGTGTTTCTATTTTATAAGTAAAAAAATCAACTTTAAATTTTTTCAATTACTATGTTCAACCGAACATGGTGTATAGCAATTTATGAAACTGTTCTGTTTGAAATATTTCAGTTTTATCCTGCACGACTTGTAACATCATAAACCTACCCGACGACTCCTTCTTCATCATCACCGTCATTTTACCCGACGGCAAAATAGGTGGGTACTCTTCTTTCACGGTGTTCGTACACGTGCAACCGTCGCAGTGTCTGCATTGACAACTTCCCTTTGCAGCGATCGGTCGACTTCGTGCATCGTCTCCGAACCCCGAATCCGATTGGCTGGTGGTGTGGTTGGTGGTGCCTTTCGGGAAACGCAGTCGCATCTCGACATCAGCGGGCAGCGCCGTGTGGCAATTACCCGCGACCGTAACTGACCAACCACCTGGATTTAATGTAATCATGTAATGGATAACATCAAACCTTATTAGTGGGTGCACTGCACACTGCACATATTGGCCAAAAGTCTATTATTGAACTCATGGTGTATAGAAGTAATTAGAATGACATGGAGGCGGCCATGAGTGAATTGGACATTGGTGTGTCACAATATCGTAAGAAATAATCAAAGTTTGACAAATTGTAAAATACATAAATACATTGTAATTTATGTTTCAAAAAACATGAATAATTTGTTAAATTTATTTAAGTCGTGCTCTAGAAAAAAATTGATAATTTTTTTGGTACTCAACAAGTGTTTAAAGTTTTCAAAACTCACTACTCCAAAATTACAAATGCAAAATTTTGTATTTTAAATTCAAAGATGTGCTATTCATTTGTCTAGTGCCGGACTTAACTATATTTTCGAATTAATGTATATATTATTCATGTATCTAAATGTAGACTCATCCTTGCACTAGCTATTAGAAATTCAGGCTACTGTATCCACTTTTATTAATTTTTATTATAGCGGCCATGATAGTACTTATTTCATGAAAATTTCAAATGTAAACAATATTATCCACCAATCACAAAAACGTTTAAAAAACACATTTTGGTTTGGGGAACCTTAAATTTTAACTTTATTGTATTTTATGATTTTTTGTCATGGTAATTGTAATAATAACACATAGTCTGTGCAAATTTCAAGTGTCTACTTATTACGGTGCAGGCTATACAGCCCTCTGACAGACGGACGGACAGCGAAGCCTTAAGCTAGTATCACGAACCTCGCGGCGCGGCGGCGTACTTTCGCGCGTCGCGCCGCGCTGCGATGTGTATCTCGAAGCTGGCGACACTGCGCGGCGCGGGGCGCTGTTTTGCATGTTGCAAGAAGATCACTCCATTCGTAAAAATGGATAATCAAAGGTGGTTGCAGCTTATAAAAGATTTGTTGTTGGCCTTTATCAATCAAGATATTTTCTCGTAACACATCTTTATAAATTGGTAACGATGTATCAAACAAAGACCTCTGTTTAATCACTAATTCAATTAACTTTTCTTCTTCTTCTAATGTAAAAACATTTTTTTGACGACATCGTTCAGGTACGCCTAAAAAAACAATCCGAATGCTTGGCGCCGCACGCCGCGACTGCTTGGGAGGCAGTCAACCGCCGCGGACGCTGCGACGCGTCGCGACACCCCGCACCGCTAAGTACGAGAGGCTGTCTATACAAAATGTATGCTAGCAGTGCAGGACAAAATTCCGCGCCGCGAGGCTCGTGATACCACCTTTAGAAATAGGGTCCCAGTTGGTACCCTTTGGGTACAAAACCCTAAAAAAGCATACTATACGCAATAATGAGGATGTTTAAATATCGTTAAACACGAATATTATATTTTGTTTTAATTTTGTACCACCAGTATTAACTTATGTAAGTATGGATTATTATTAAAATACACCGAATAATAACCATGAGGCTAATATTATGGGTCCGTCTTACTTTGACGAAAATCAGACGGAAAAGTCTGAACACGCAAATGAATTACACCACTATAATTTTATTATAACAAATAGACATAATTATTATATCTATCAAACTTAACAGATATGTTACTGTTATAAACTTTCATGATCGAATATAAAGCAGTACAAAAATATACCTATTACGTTATAAGATGTTATTTATATAATATATATTGTTATATAACCTTTCAATTACAAAGGTAATCTGGGATCTGGACTGGGGACTGGAGTGGAGCAAACACCACTATTTCTGACTGCAGAAAACTTGATATGCTTGCTAGTACTACATGTCAACAAAGATTCGAAATATGAGGTATCAGATTAGTAAAAGAAAACCTTTGATTTTTTTTAATATTAGGCTATTTCTAAACGTTCTCATTATGCTAAAAATTCAATAAATACTTTATTCAACATATTATGCATAAATAAAATGTAACATTGTGTGCTTTTATACAAAACTGCGTGCACTATACTGTGAAAAAACATTGTGGTTTTCAATAAGCGTTCCAGCCAAGTTACCTGCCGGGTTTTGTTGGTTCGTTTGTTCTTGGGAAGGTTTTTTCCTAATTTGTCTTTTTTGTCGACTTCCAGCCAACCATTTGGGCGCAAGAGAGCATAGTAAACTTTTGCCGGAGTCATCGCTGTCAGTGCTGGTGTTGTTTTTGTCCTCCAACGCGTTCGGCAGTCTCACAGACCTTGGATGAACGGTTTCTTCCTCGCTTTTTTCTACAGAAATCATTTGTATTCGTTTTTTATCCGTTTTTCGTACAATAACTTCTCTGCTTTGAGGATCGCTCAACGAACGAACTAAATCGTTACGGCTTGAAACATTATTTTTTTCTTTGGTGTCTATCGATTCTGATTTAGTTTTTTCCGATTTTTTTCTCCTTTCTTTCTGTTTTCGCTCGTCGCTTTTACTTTTACTTTCGCGAGAATACGTCATTTCCTTTTTTGTGCGCGGTTTATCTTTACCGATAATTATCTGATCAACCTTTTCGCTCTCTATCGTTCGAACAGTACTTTGGGAATGAGAAATGTACTCGTATTGGGTCGAAGTTGTTTTTTGTTCTTTCGAAAACGACCTTTCGCTACTTTTCATTTCTTTCGATGTATCTTTCGGACCTTCAAATAAAAAGTTAAATAAAACAAAAGGTTTATGACATAACACGTATATTTCAATCAGTTTTACAATGCGATAACGTATATCTACAATTTTAAGCAAGAAAATAAAAATGTGCTCAGTCGATCGTGCCGATTAATGTCAGATTGAGTGATTGGTAAATTAATACTTGTCAATGCAGTCTACAATAAATATAATCATAAATAATTAACTCAAATGAAAATAAGTTATGATCGGTGCTCGACATAAGTGCCTTCAATCGATAAATGCCTACTATAATAATTAGCGATTGCAGATTGTAAATATCTATACTCCTTACATTGTTCAGAAACATCAATTAAAAGCACAGCTTATTCTAAATAATTTTATTGACATCGGTGTCTAAAAATGTCGATAATTCACTAATTTTGCGATTTTGGTCCCTAAAGAGGTAGGGTTTGTGTACTTAAGCACATGATAGTTTGACTATTAGAATTTGAAAAACAAATTTAACAATTTTTAAATACTTTTTTATAATAAATATTCTTATATAACTCTGCAAACACTAACATGATAGCGGTGCTAACTAGAATTTTCAATGACACTGTGTGCAACTGACTTTAATACCTTCTTCGTCCAAGATTTGCTTGTTCGGTTTGTAAAATCCGAGCCATCCCGCTTTAGAATGAGAAGAGAGTGCTTTTTTCCCATTGTTGCTAGCTCCAGAAGATTTTTCATTTTTGTCTGTTTTATTGGTCACAATAGGGCTCGTTGCGGCCGATTTCCTTAGTGGCGAAGTCATGACGTTTTTATTTTTCCTCTGTGGACTTATGTTTGTGTCGTTATCTGTTAACGGGGAAGTCCCAGCGCTTTTAGTTTCTTTCAATTCTTTTACTGAATCTTTTCGTTTTACTTTTGGAGACTCCAGTGTAGTTTTACGATCTTTGTTGTTATTGTTGTTTTGGTAGTCGTGTGTCAGGTTTGGAGCCGATACTCTGCGATTATAATTAACATCCTCATTAGATGATTCGATGCTTAGACTACTTTTCTCCTCAGGTATGATGTCGAATATTTGCCTAAATCTTAAGGAGTTAGATCTAGATCTGACTTCTTGTTGTGGCACTGACGCTCGTCTGACCGGTGGGTCTGGGGTACGAGTAAGTTTATCTTTTTTCAGATTTACTTCTCCATCAGGACTGTCGCTTAAACCATCCATAAATATATTTGCAAGCATTGCATTCGATTTGTCACTGCTATCGTAATATAACATCGGTGAACACCTACCGTTTGAAGAACTTCGAAAAGATTTTGGAGGTTTATGCTTAGGAATTCTTTGAATTCTTTCATACACGGGTATAGGTATTTTGGACTTTTTATTTCTATTCACACTTTGATTCAGATTATCGTCAGAATTAGTAGTTTCTGGCGAACTTTGTGAGGTGTCTGCGTACTCGAGTATTTCGAGAATTTCTATACATTTATTGCCGTCGTGTATTTCAGATTTTTGGTATATTCGCTTCGGTCCGTAGTCTTCGGTCATTATTAATGGATGCGTTTGTAAAGACAATTTACCTCGAATGCGATTTCTTTCAGATTTTCGATATTTTTCTTTTTTTAGATCCTCATCATGGAAATGTACCGATCCATTTTTCGTTATATTAAAAGTTTTCAAAGTATTTAAATAATCCATATCTTTTTTCCAGGAACCGCGCGTTGACGCTTTAGTTACGTTTTCATTCGATTTATGAGCTTGTGACTGTGATTTTTGTTTTATTTTCATATACTTATATTCCTCTTCTGCTATCTTAGCTATGACTTCATCAATGAGTCCACTTATTATAGACATGCATTCCTTTTCTACATCTCTTTTCGATTTTATCGAGTCGTTGTGTCGTTGTTTCTCAATTTCACGTTTCAGTTGCTTAACTTTCTTCCTTCTCGCAACTTCCATTCTGAGTTCTCTTTTTCTATGACGTCTAAATAATCTTTGTTTTATTTTTTCAGGCATGTGATCTGCTACAACAATGTTTTCTTTTTCGCAGTCACAATTATCATCTTTGATTCTTATGAAAAAAGCTTCACTTTTTTCTCTAGGCTTTTCGGACTTAAATGCACTCTCTGGTAATAAATCCAAAAAATCGATCGCTGATCGTACTAACTCACTTCTTTTATTGAAGGATCGGCGTAAAAACACAGATCTGGGTGAATTAGGATCATCTAGGCTATCAACTAAGCTGGTGCAATCAGATCCAATAACTTCAGCGTCATCAGACGAAGATGTGTTTACTTCCATAGAATCAGTTTTTGGAAACGCTAAGTATCGAGGTATAAGTACAGCACCGTCTGTATTCTTGTAATAATTACCTGCTCCAATACCACTTAAAGTTTCAGGTTGGTCAGTGATATTTCGAACTTCAAAACATATATCATGCTGATTTTGGGATTCAGACGTACAGCTCGTTTTCAAGTTAGCTTCACTGTTTTCGTCTATAAAAACATCTACGTTAGAAATTTCAATGTGTGAGATTTCTGGCATTACATTTCCCGAAAAATTCAACTGCGAATCAAAATTTTCAAGACCATCCTGAAACAATTTTTGTATTTGTTGCAGGACTGCTTTGTTTACGGTTTCATTTTGCATCATAGTTTCGAAATTGTTATTTTGCGTTTCATTTATTGGTGGTTCTTCACTTGGGTCTCTGTAAGTAGCTGCCGAAGTAGTGTAGTTATTGTTAGATTCTACACTGTGAACTTCATCTCTTATCGAAACTTCTAGATGACTATTATTAGTATGTTTATTCTCTTCTTTATTACATAATTCTTCGTTCCCAAATATTATTTGGTTATTGGACGTAGGACTTAAATGTACTATAGTGTTCACTCCAGTGTTTTGGAGTTTCACTTTTATTTCTTTTTCGACTATGCTAACTTTTCTTTCGTCGCCAATTGAAGCATTCATGAGTTCGATCTGATCGGTCAGAGAATTTAAACTTTCGACTAAAATATTTGAGACATATTGATCCAAATCGATATCTCTCATATTTCTATGATAAAGAGTCGTATTTTCATTTTGTAACGGTTCATTTTTCGGATATTCTATAGCTGGTGTTTTGTTATTATCGCTTGGCAAAGTGCTCATAGTTTCAGATATTACAATCTCTAATACTTCATACGTTGGTGTTATATTTGATTTATTATAGGACATGATGTTATTATCGTTATTTTCTGCCTCATCATATTTTTCATTTATGTGAATATCTATATGTCCATCACTGGATAAGTTTTTGTTATCACTGGAACCGTTAGTCTCCTTTGCTGTAGAAATTGTAGTAGGATATGATTCTGAAGTATCTGTCTGTGATTGTTCATCATTTTGTACATCGTGTATCAACGTGTTGTCACTGTCCAAAATTTCCATAAGAGATCGAGTTTTTTCTTGCGATGCCGTTATTTTGCAAGTATTATAACTGTGAGAATCTGAAGTGTTGCCTTGACTATTTGTGAAAGAAGTTTCTGGTGTTGTATTAATATACGAGGTTCCTCCATGATCATGAGATTGGAAAGTTGAATCAGACAGTTCTCTGTCATGTCTCATTTCTTCGGCTTTGTCGTAGCTGTTTCGCATCGCGGTTCTTAGCATTTCGTCGCTGCCATGAAAATGATGAGGCGAATCTAATTTTTGACGTTTAGGTGTAGCCCAGCCCGCCGGCACATGAGAGTCTTTGGAATACCTCGATGATGTAAAGCTACTCAACAGAGGTCTAAGTTCAGATCTGGAACCATCTAAAGATCTAGTTTCTCTTCCACATTCCTGAGAAGTACAGATATCACCGCTGCAGTAACAACAGGCCGAGCATGGATTGCAGGGCCTGCCCCATAGACGGCGTAGCATGGCTGATTTGCGCATGACTTCACGATCCCTCCGCATGAACCTATGTGGTGGTTCGCAGAGAGAGGCACATGATCCTCGCGGTGGCGATGGAGAAGCGGGGGAAGCAGCACGCGACGGCGCAGTAGTTGCTCCGCCATCTTCTGAGTCAGATCGTTGTTGCGCCAGTCGATATCTGAAATTTCGAATTTCACAGTTATTTTCATTTATCACAATGATAAAAACTAGGTTGGTTTGCTGCAAATAATGTTCACATCTAGGCCTTTGCACTTGTATTTATTTATTTTTGGTGTGGCAGCATTCCTACTTATACCTAATTGATTTTAGAAAAAATTAACTAAGAAATATGTTTTGCTGTTTTTAATTTCAAAAATAAGATTAATACAACCTCTGATTAATACCTACTAAATATAGGTGTAAAAATTTTTTTATTAATGATTATTCGGTTTTTATTACATGCAAAATGTGTTTTATGAAATATTAAAGCCACTTATTTTTGTATGAAACTTTTCAAATGTTATTGTTGAAGTACGTTATGAAGATTGAAGTAATTTTATACTGTCGCAAAATTTTGGTAACATAATGTGACGATCCCTATATTATTTTACAGGGAGTATTAATTGTTGATTTTAATTAATTTTAAATTAAATAATCTATTGAAGTCTTCATAGTGTTTTCGTTTTTTTTCCAATTCGTTGTCATTATTTTGTTAAAATTTATCTACTTGTGACGTAATTTAGTATCGAAATAAAACGGCACGTTCTTTTAAAATTTAACTTTTATAATACATACATTAGTTGTATTATACATTAGGCAAAGCATTAACAAAGTCTTTTCTAATAATTGAATATTGATAACTGCTCTCAATTTTTTTAATTTTTTTCAATGGTGCTCTCATTATGACTATTTGTTTCAACAAAATTTGGAATATGACTTGGTCAGAATAAATTATAGTTTTAATGCAAATATTGTTTTTTTTTTTTGTTTACATTTTAATTACTTATTAGAAAAACATTTTTTTAGTGATTTACAATAAAAAAATTACAAAAAACAATCAGTTATATGGGAGCAACATTCATATTATTTTAAAAAATCAGAGCAGGTACAAAATTTTAATTTACATATTATGTTAAAACCTTTGCTAACTCAGATGATCAGTTACTTGCGTAATAAAATCAATAAATCGAAAAGTTGGTTTCGATGAATATCAAACAATTCATTCCTTTTGTAAAACAATGTTAAGGATCGGCCCTGGGATCGGCTTACCAAATATACTGTATAATGGAAAAATAAAAAAGGATGTTAGTGTAAAATATATAGCATTTAATATATTTATATATATTATAAAAAATATTCAAGTATGTATATCATTTATCTAGTACCCATAATACAGGTCGTGTGTGGTGAGATGTCTGGAATATTATTAATATTAATCTTTAAACAAGTATGTCTAAATTATTTTGCTTTTTATATATTTTTAGGTAAATTTTTATCTACTTACTTTCTCATTATAATTTCAGGCACTGAATATCGTCGACGCAGAAGACCCGGAGAAGCGCCAGGCCGCGGCGGCAGCTCGGCAAGTTGTGCGCGTTTCAACATCGTACCACGGTCCATCCTATCGTTGTCTCGTTTACACGTATGTGCTTGCGGCGTCTCTTCTTCTCTTGCGCTCTCACCCGTTTGCGAGGAGTTTAGCACGCGGCTGCGGAATTAAATTTACAAATTTACTTTATACAAATAATTTGGTTGTAGAAAGAAGAAGAAGAATTCCTAAGACCTAAAACTTTTCAATAAAAATTAAATGAAAAGTTTTTGGCCTTTAGAATTTTTAAATGCTTCATACAATAAAAAAATAGAATAGGAGTCCTTTGAAATTCTATCAAGCACGAAAGAGAAGTTTTACATTTTCGTTAGTTATGCCTGATGTCATGGCAGTAAACGTGTTAACACCATAGATAAGATTAAAATTATCCATAATGTTTCATATAATTAAGCCGTTTATGCATCATATTTTGCACTGTCAATTTGCAATAAACGGATAAAATATAGTAGATATTTTTATTTTAATTGATCAATAAAATAAAACTAAACGACGCGTAGGGTGCGTAACACGTGAATCTTCTGCCCATATAGCATTTAAATCGGTATTATAACTAAAGCAGAAAATACATATGGATATAAAAATTGTTAACAGTTTACGTATTCGATTTTACTAGAAACTGCAAAACGTGTCTTACGTTCCTTACATATCTAAATTACTAGAGCGAGATAAATCATTCAATGTACAAGTTGACCGCGTCGAAATGAAATATGCATATAGCGTGATACAAAACATTGAATGTTAGAAATCTTCATACAACAATGATAATCGACGTATTTTAGACTTTCCATAATATCGATTGATTGCCCATAAATCTTGTATAGGATTAGATAACAATGCAAAACAACTGTACTAATGGAATATTTTGTGTTAATTGATAGCCATCCTGTAGAAGCGAAACGTTAACTTTAATGTCCAAAGTCTATGATAAACGACGGAATTTTGAAAAATATGTTCTATCTCGTTCTAATACAGTTGTAATGCAGGACTAAAACAAGACAGACTGACATAAATTTTCGACGACTTATGACGTAACGATCCGCCGGTGGAGTAGTGGATAGATAGGTACTTAGTGCAATATATAGAATATATTAAACTCCATAAAAGATTAACTAGAAGCCCTCTTCCGCGTTTACCGTCTAACCATTCATACTATAGCTAGCTGGTGTAAGATGGGGAGTTTTAGTCCGAGTTTCACTGCGCGAAATTTCGGCGCGCCGCTCTTCACCGCCGAGAAATCCCCGCGCGCCGGTTTCACCAACCAAAATTTCGTAATGTCCATTGATTTAAGGTAATGGCACTTCGATACTGTGAACTGACATTAATGTTGTAGAAAGAAATTTACCTACGACGATGTAAACCATGCTATCTCCAAAATAGTCGAATGGTTCACGGCTAATAATTTATTACTAAATGAAAAAAAAACCAAATGCATAAGATTCTCGCTACCGAACGTCAAACAGGCACCTACCAATATTGTTATTAAAAGCGAGAAATTGGACCTTGTGGATTCTACTGTATTCTTAGGAATCACATTGGACGCGAAATTGCTATGGGATCCTCATATCACTAACTTGGCGAGAAGGCTCGGTTCTGCAGCTTACGCTGTAAAAAGGATTCGTTTCCTTTCGGACATAGAAACCGCGAGGTTGGTGTATTTCAGTGCGTTCCATAGTTTAATGACTTATGGCATTCTGCTGTGGGGACACGCTGCTAATGTTAATACAATCTTCGTGTTGCAGAAGCGAGCTGTTCGAGCAATTTATAAACTGGGATCTAAAGTATCACTTAGAGAAAAGTTTAAGGAAATTAATATAATGACATTGCCATCTCAATACATATTTGAAAACATTATGTACGTAAAAAAAAATATTACATTATTTAAAAAAAATAGTGATCGGCATAATGTTAATACAAGAAACAAAGATAAACTTGCTAATCATGTCAGCCGCCTCAATAAAATCACGAAATCTTTTAAAGGGCAATGTATACGCTTTTACAATAAGATCCCAACTGACATTCAAGATCTACCCCTTAATAAGTTTAAAACTACATTAAAACGAAAGCTTTATGCAAAAGCTTATTATAAAGTATCAGACTACTTAGATGATAAAAATCCATGGGTGTAAGCCGCTCGCCTATCAGTTTGTTTCAATAATATTATTCTTTAAGCACTTATTGTTAAAAATTTTTTTTTTTATAATTTTGTTAAAAAGAGCGTCCCTCAGTTTCTTGCGTATTCTTCTGAGAGGTACCAGCATTTTTGAATGCGCCTTTGTGGTGACGTTTTTCCACAAAGTAATAAAATTCACTCTTAAGACGTATTTCAAGATTATGTTACATAACTACGAAATAAAGATATTTTGATTTTGATTTTGATTTTTGATTTTGGTTGTTCTGAGATTAAAACCAAACGCTGCTGTCAAATATTTATTAGGCACTATTACGTCCATGCAAATATGTTAAACTCGTTAAATTCCAGTGCATATATAAACCGACGACGTACGAGTGGCGCTCGGAAAGAAGAGTTTCGGAACAATCACCAAAAATGAAACGAAAAGCCTAATTTTCAGGTTTTACATCTAGTCTTGTCTATCCTTGGACCTTTATTTATATAGATTATTGCCTAACATAAAATATTCTTGAAAATATTCACTGTAAATTAATACTACAATATCGCTGAAGTTACACATATTCAATTTTTCTTGATAATTAAGAGTTTTAATAAAATCTTCTACGAGTTTCAGAATTACGTATACAAAGTAAAATACAAAAATTATTAACATAAATATGAATATGATACTAAAGAAATGTTATTTTGAAATCCTTATATTTGATATTTAATATAGGCACAAGTACGTACCTTGACCAGACTAAAATGTTCTTATTAAATATTGCCGGTCGTGACAAAAGAATTTTGGGACAGCGACGTTTGGACATATCAGAAATATTAAAATCTCTTTCAGGCTAAAATTTCTCTTTTCTAGTTTTCACACGTTCAGGGATAAAATTAGATCCTTTCGATATTGTTCTAATATAATAACATCAATTCAATATTAGAAAATTTTCACATTAATTTGTTAGTCCGATTATTTACATTTTTATGATAATTGAAGTCCTAAGTACAGTTCCCAAGGACTCCACGATTATGGCTTGGTCAGTTTAAAAAATAAATCCAAGGAATCTAAATAAATGCGAGGAATGAAGTGGAGCGAAATGACGAGTTAGTGAGAAAATCGTGTCTGGATGTAAATGTATCTGTACATGTATATAAAGTATGTATATCAGTTGTCTAGTACATACCCTATAATACAAGCATGATACTTACTTACTTTGGCACCATATATGGCACCGTGTGGGATATCCCAGATATTATTATTACACCAGCAATCGATAAAATAAAAGAATTTCAATCTATATTGATGTACATTAGTACCCTTAGACTAATCGACGGACATATATTCCCATATCACCTATAGAAAACTTTCACACTTGTACGAACTTCCCATTTGTACGCACTGCGATAACACCCATCAGTTTCCATTATCTAATAGACTCTATTGCCTCCAAAGTTACTATCATAAATCACTTTACATGATAAAAGTACGTTACTTTGCATATTTCACGCATTTTCCAAACTTTCAGCTTCAGCACCTGATAACAGCGTGAAAGCCTTTATCTTAATAGCTTTTGCGAACGTTACGCCAGATAATGCCGACATCGATTTTTCGCGTCACTTCCGTACGTAGTAAAGATTATTATGTATTAATGATTAAGAATCGTAATTTTTCTGTGTATTTGGTAATGAATATGTTATCTGTGATAACTACAGCAGTCTTCCATAAGATACCATTGATATTGTGACGTCTATGTAAGCAAGTAATTAGAATTTCAAAATGGAATGTCCTGCTATGGAAACTTCGAGATGCTACGGGATGGGGATTTTGGCGCACAAATAAGGAAACCATCGCGGCGCCAGCGGGTTAGTTTTTTGGAAGAGTCAAGAGCAAACAACTGCGAGGGCGATAAAAGTATGATTTTGTTTTGTAATAAAGTATAAGTACAACTGAAATCGGTGTTTTCGTCCATTTTGAATATCTGGATCTATAACTCGTGACAATATAATGAACCGTTATTTTTCTGTGATATTGTAATGAATATGTCGCTTATATATATGAAAATAGCGTAGTGGATTAAGCTCCATATCCCTCACCCTAGGGGGAGGCCTAAGCCCCTAGAGTGGAGCATAATGGTCTGGTGGATTGGAAAAGTGGAACATGGAATATTTGAAAATTAAATAATATAAAATATAGGGCTACATGAAAATTTTATTCTTGAAGAATAAAAATTTCATGTAGCCCTATTAATTTACACAACTCATCATCACGCCATACTATGAAACTCTAAAATAAAATAAACGAGAACTTAAAAATTCTACTGTAGTTTGTTCACAAATAAAGTGAAATAAAATAATAATAAAATAAGAATAAAATAAAGAAGTTAGAATCACAAATAATTAACGACCATGGTGACTTCAAAACCAACAACCAACCATAAAGTTGTTAAAAATAATTACGAAAATTAAGGAATGGCAAAAAGGAAACTTTCATATAATAATATGGTAATAGTATCCCAGACAGCGCCATCTAGTCCCAAAGCAAATAACTATTATGCTTGTATTATCAGTACTAGACAACTAATATGCATGTTAATATATTCTTTCAATTTTACACCCAGACAACTAAAATAGATATGTTAATGCACTCAAATATTTGCTCCAGACGGGAATCGAACCCGCGAGCTTCGGATCCGATGATAAATATTAATTTCATAAATAGTGCTCGACAAGGATAATTAAATTCTGAGCTTTTATTTTATACCATACCCTCAGGTGTTATAATAAAGTTAAATGATTGTACATCAAACGTCAAATAATACAGCTGTAAAAAGGCTTAATATCTTTCCACCGTAAATGATTCGAATCAGAATTTGTGAACAAGTGAGCTTTCAAATTAACCGAAGCGTTAAAAGCTTCACACACGCTTCCCACTTGCTATAACAAGGTGTGTAACAATCAAGACGGCTTTATATAGAACATATACAAAGTGAGGTGCTCATCTTTATAGGAAATACATGTCGAAATTGTACCGAAGTCATGATAGGTGATGGCAACAACTTAATATCTACTAGATATAAACATAATTTGTTATTAATTCCCAGGTTAAGATTTTCCAAGTAGTAACTCTATGATAGAAAATTGGCCTGATAAAAAAAATGGGATTTGTAAAAAATTATATATTTGATGAACAGTTTCCGTATACTGGAGGATGCTTTGCAGTCCTTTTCCAACCTGTATATCCTTAAACAATATCCAGCAAACATAGTTAAGATTTCAACCATTAAAAATGAATCTCTTTCGTTTATACCATACCATCAGCCTATTAATGCCCACTGCAGGGGCTTAGGCTTTCCCTCGGGATTAGGTGGCTTGGAGCTTAATCCACCTCGCTGATTTCGTTTCTATGAAGCATATGCAGCGTGTTCGGCTGAATGTAATCTAAACATACAAAGCTTGTAGAGCTTACCGAACTACATTGGTTCAAGAGAGCATGGTGCAAACTAACGGTTACCGGGAAAATATGTTAAAAGACTCATAATTCTTTTCGCTTATCAAATTTTTTTATAGCTACCAATAAATACACGAATACAGAATTACTATATGAAAGTAATACATTTTTATCAGTTTAAATCAGGTTCACTTACAAACTTAATAAAACACCGCCAGATTGTCTCGCGAATCGTAAAATCGGAGAAACAAACACGACAGACCGGTTGGCCGAGTAGTTAGAGATCCTAACTGCGGAGCCAAGTGTCACGGGTTCGATTCCCGCCCAGGACAAAAATTTGTGTACGTGAACATGTCTGTTTGTTCCGTCTCTTGGTGTAAAATATCTTTATGTGTATATATTATAAAAAATAAGAATATTGATTTATATCAGTTGTCTGGTACCCATAGTACAAGCTTTGCTTAGTTTGGGACTAGACAGCGCTATGTGGGATGTCCCAGGTATTATTATCTATGTATTCTTTTTTTGAATTGAAATGTTAGTGGAATAGAAATTGACGGTTTACGGAATAACTAAATAATAACGGAAGACAGCTGTCTTGGAATAAATAGTATCAGATATCTCAGTAGTGAGTGACCAAGCACTGGGATTGTCCGTGTTGTGATTTTTTTCTCTCGGTAACCGTTAGTTTGCGCCACCTGCTTACTTGAAACTCTTTGTTTAATTCATCAAGCTGTAATTCTTTAAGTTTGCGCTTCGTTAAGTCGAGCACGGGGTATAAAAGCACGCCTATCTCACAAAGTAATAATAAAAGTTATATTCCAAGCATCTAATGGTATATAACGCAAATTCATTGATGCACTTACTGTGCCCAAAAGAGGACTTAAAACCAACAGACAATCTTACGTATATTCTAATACCATACTCTTAAACGTTTCCTAATAGTTAACATTCTTCATTAATAATAAAAAACATACTCGCCGCATTGCCGTTATGAAATATAAATGCAATGGGCCACTCGTGTCTGCGAGCGAATCGCTCTCTCGACAGGAATAGAACCCAAGCCCTCGCGGTGGCATCCCACTAAAAACAAATATGCACGCCCTTTGCTACTCTGGAATATAATCTGAGAATAATAAAATTATAGATATAAAACTACAATATAGAAGTACTAAAGAGTAGATAACGCATAAAAATACGAATTGATTAGAAGCCCTCTTTTGCGTTTACCGTCTAACCACTTATACTCTATAGCTAGCTGGTGCAAGAAGACAAGTTTCAGTCCGCGAGGTCCCTGCGCGCCGGTCTTTACCTCCGCGAAATTGCGTTTGACATTTTCGATACTGTGAAGTGAACCAAACCTGTCAAATTTATTTACTCTATGAGGTAACGGTACACTACAATAATAATAATACCTGGGATATTACACACAGCGCCATCTAGTACCAAACTAAGCAAAGCTTGCATTATGGGTACCAAACAATTGATATACATACTTAGTATTCTTCATTATATGTCGTGATAGCCCAGAGCGCAACGAACCTGTCACAAATTTATAATGCCCCATAGGGCCATGGTTCGAATCCGGGCGTGTACCAATGAGTTTTTCTGACTTAAGTACACAATATCACTGACACCGTGCTTCGGAGGGCACGTTAAGCAGTCGGTCCCGGATGCTGTCAATAGATGGCGGTCGTTACAGTTCCCAACCCGCAGTGGAGCAGCGTGATGGACTTAAGCTCCAAACCCCCCCTCTTCACCCTGGGGGAGGCCTAATCCCCTGCAGTGGGGTAAAAATGGGCTGATGATGATTCTTTATTATATATACACTTTATATAGATATTTTACATCCAGACACGGAACAAACATCGGTCCCGAGCGAGAATCGAACCCGCGACCCTTAGCTTTGCAGTTAAGATGTCTAACCACTCGGCCAATCGGTCAGTTAATAAAACGAAAGTTTTATGCAATATCTTATTATAAAATATCGGACTACTTAAATGATAAAAATCCGTCGGTGTAGACCGCTCGCTTATCAATTTGTTTCAATAATATTAACATTTAGGTATATATGATCGCAAACCCACCAACTGCCGCGACACGGGCTCGCCTAGTGCGGTAGTTGGGGCGACCCATGCACTTTCAGCCTATTTTTTTTATGAGTAAAAAAAAAAAAGTGTATAATAGAATAATTGTAATAGGCTAAATAATGTAGCAAAAAAAATAAATTTAGGTATATTCACTGTCAAAACAATTGTTGTATATTTTTTTTAATACAACGTCCCTCAGTTTCTTGCTTATTCTTCTGAGAGGAACCGGGACTTTTTTGAATGCGTCTTTGTGTGACGTTCTGTCACAAAGTAATGAATTCACTCTTATGACTACATATCAATGCTTGTGACATATTTTAAGATTATGTCACACAACTACGAAATAAATATATTTCATTTAATTGATGACGCGCCAATCAATTTAGCATGAAGTTACGCCCTAACTTTTTATGACCTAAGTTTACGATATTAGTTTTAACTTGATACCTCTGCACGTTCCTGTCCTGAACAAAAGATTGTCAACGGACTGGTAGACGGACGATAAAGTGATTTAGGTTCTTTTTTTATACCTTTTATGTTTTCAATTCATTCCACCAGCTCATTAAGCAGGGGCTTGGGCCTCCCCACATGGTGAGGGGGCTTGGACTGGAGACCTTTTAAGATACGGAAGCCTAATGGCACAGGATAAGGATAAGCGCGCTGAAAGTTGACGGCAATATTGAAAAGCTGAAGCAACTTCCTCGGGTTCCGTACCCAAAGGGTACCAACGGCAACTCTATTACTAAGGCTCTGTTGTCCGTCCGTTCGTCCGTCTGTCACAGGGCTTTATAGTCTGAAGCGAAATAGGTAGACACTTGAAATCTTCACAAAGTGTGTATTGCAAATTAAATAAAATTAAAATATAAAGGGTGCCTCTTTACAAGAAACGTGTTTTTTATATTGTACGATGGTACGAAACCCTTCGTGTGCCAATTCGGCCTGCACTTGGTTGGTTTTTTTGTATATGTACCTATTTGCTGTCAATTCCACCGACGACGGCAGTATTGTTGTTTGTTTTGTAACGGGGCTAAGTTACAAAAAGAAGTTTAAACTTCCGTGCTACTGTCTGTTTCCTGCCAAGCTAGGAAATGCCAGAATATAATTTTATTAAAATATCCTTGAAAAATGGTTAAAATGTTTAACCTTTTTATTTGTTAAAGGATTCATGTTCGAAAAAAATCATACAGGAAATACTTAGCTGGTTTTTTAATATTCCGGTAAACTTTTATTACTTACAAATCCCTAAGCAATTTTCAAAACAAAAATGCTATCAATACAAAAAGTAAACGTTTGTTTCATCAGGAAGAGTTCCGTGCCGCTCGCCCAATATAAAGACAGACAGACGAATGAGTCTGTCTGTCTTCATATTAGGTTTGTATCTTGTATGTTGTTGCTTATGAACCGGCCTGACACACAGAGTACCGAAATTGACAGAAGCGTTCATTACGCAGAAATAGCGTTCAATTGTTCCATCAACCACCTGTACACTAATCCAGCAGGCGAAACGGCTGACGACAACTGTTTGGTACACCCTCCCCGTATACCCCTTTCACACCCGGAATTTGAGTCCATGGCAGATTCATAGTTCAAGTTAAGAATACACACTGACCAAACCATACGCTGCTGTTTTGTTCCTTTATGCGACTGATGAGTGTTTTTTTTTTAATTTAAAGAAATAATACTGTATTAATAATAATTTATTATTATAATCTAATCTCACAATCAAATTATCGATACTTTCTCGATTGTACGGCGATACGGTTATTTATTAGTGGGCCAAAGCATAAATAAATCATACGTTACATCTCGAACACACGCAAGTATTTTTTGCCTGGGAAAACAATTCCGCTATTCGCGATTCTTAGATTCATAGTGAGAGAGCATGTTATTCTAGAATAGAGAACATAACGTTTTATAGGTCCCTAGACTATAGTTTCCTTATATAATTTTATGACACTTATTCAAATTTTTGTGCGTTTGTTTGACTGCTTCAAACACAAAACGTTGTGAATTTGTTAAAATGAAACTTGTTATTTGAAAACTCTGTCGCCCTCGAATAGGTAGATATTATTAGTTGTTAGTAAGTTTTTGAGTTTGTCGGTAGCGAAATAAATGTGTAAATAATGATGTTTTACACACAACAGAAAAATTTATTCTACTGCTAAAACTTTTGGAGATATATTTTGAAAAGATAAAAAAGGATACAAAGCACATATTCCTCGAATAATATGGTAAAATATCCACCAACGCGCACTGGAGCAGCGTGGTAAATTGAGCTCCAAGCGCTCTTATCCCGAATTCCGAAATTAAATATATATAACTATCAAAATGCCTAAAAACATGTAATTTATAAAATTCAAGGGTTAAAACAATGCACTGCTAATATTCAGCCAGGTCGTCCATTTTATATTCATACAATACTAAACAAGATTAACACAAAGTTTCTGACTCAAATACATACTCGAAAATCCGATAGCGGCTCTCCAAGTTTAAGCAGCCACCAACAAGCAATATCACAATATAAATCCTCTTTTATAGCCGAAGTGGGTTTTTGTGTCATCAAATACCTCCTTTGTTAACACAAGACGACACGTGTCTATGGGATTTACTTTGTCCAATAAACATTACTCTCCATTTTTCATGATATTAACCCACAGACAAGTCAACCTTATAGACCACGCTTTGACAGGGAGTAGCATTCGCCAAGGCTATGTAGTGACACTACATAACTACGTCACTAGTGAGCCGTCAATTGGAAGCACGTCAGAAGCCATTAAATTGTCAATTTTGAACGAGCCAATGAAAACTAGCTGACCTCTCCCCGCACCCCGCCACTTTTTGGCGATTTCATTTTCGTACTGACATATATTAAAGCGTGGTCTGGTTGACTGGTCTGTGTATTAACCCTACATTTTTAATTTAATGAATATGTACTCTGTTAGTTTTTTCATCTCATCATTAACCTATTCGCTACTTATTAACCATTTTAGTCAGATTGAAGGTCTCGACCCATTTAATTAACAGAGACAATTGACTGATAATGATTGAAGACTAGTTAAAAGGTTAAATGTACTTGCGAAGCATTAATTATTTAATAATTAAAATTATGTGAAAGTTCCATATTTTTATGGTACGTTACGTTAGATATACTTTTACCAGAAAGTCCTGCAGAAAGCAAATAATGAATAAATGAAAAACAACGTCCTTGATAAACAAAACCGACATAACAACTTTATCTCTTATATTTATCCACACACCATAACCAATATTCTATTCTTTCTCCTGGCTCCTTTTTGTGACTAAAGGTTGCACGAGGTTGCATTTATATCATGAATATTGATACTGGTACCGGGTGTTGGTTGTTATACCTATGTATGTGGTGTCTATGCTTGGTACCCAAAACACAAGCTAAGGCTAGACGTTGTTGTGATGTCTATGTTATTATTATACTTATTTACAATGATAATTGGGTTTAAAATAAAATAGCAACACATATTTTACCTAAAATAGGTACAAGCAAAGGCTTCTGAATAGGACAACAGGACATTAACCGCATTTCGATGTTCGAAGTCCCGGACAGATACTGGTTTAAATTATATGAGTCAGTATTTTCTCAACGCATTAGTAATTTCAATCGGTTATGGGTCATTTTGTATGCGGAAATTACATGCATATGTAAGAAATGCAGTCGGTACTGTCAACGCCTAAAGTAGGTCTAATGCCAAACAAAATTAATCAATAAATTAATGTAAAAAGTGTCTGCAAATGTATCCGTAGACTTCCGTACCAAATTCATAAAATAAAATTAATTTTATTTCACGACGTTTTGACACTACTCAACAACTAATGCCTTAAATAAAAAAATCATTTTGAAACCTCCATATCTCACCCCAGACACAACATATTATTGTGTACTGGATTTTTAACCTGCCCCAAAAAATCTTATGTAACTTTGCTACGTCTGCGTATAGCGATGTATATATTATTTTGACCTTGCCAATAGTCTCCGAGTTAAATGATTGTGACAACCGAACTTTGAATTAGTTCGATAGAGTGATGGTGGCCGTTTAGTTAGAGAACCAATATTATCACATTTGAGCCATAAAGATGAGGAAGCGAGACGCGCGTATGGCCCACGCGATTGATTGCCTAGATGTTTATGTTGTGTCCAGATCTTAGTGTATCACCCGTCACAACTAATTATGTACTACTGAATGAAAGGAATGCATCAATGAGTTTTTTCTGACTAATGTACATAACTATCACTGACTCGGTGCCTCGCAGAGCACGTTAATACGTCGGTCTCGGTTGCCATCAATAGATGGCAGTCGTCAAATCTACCAATCTGCACTGGAGCAGCATGATAGATTACGCTCCTAACACCCTTATCTCGAGGCAAGACTAAGCCTCTGCAGTGGGGTACAAATCGATTACAAATGTTTAAAGTAAATAAAGTTGACAAAATTAGCAAGGGTCTATACCTTCTACTCCACTACATTCAAAGTTTGGTGTTTGTGACAGACGAGCACACAGACGAATAGGCCGAAATTATGAGGGTGCTATGTAGACTAGTTTATCTATTACATTTTCACTAACATCTTTCATCTACATCACTATACATCACTTCCATTATAACTTTATGACACGCATATGACACGTAAAAACCATTAGCAACGTTATTACGAACATGATCAATCAAGTAGTCTGACTCTATTTACCTACTGTGACCTACTGTCATATATTTTAGTTTCAAACAATTTATGTAGTCACTTTTGTCGTTTATTGTACTGATGGGTACACAGTATTAATCACAGATTGCTTCCACATGTGCGTTCTGTGACTCAGACGGAGGAGATGAGTTAAAATGAAACTGTGTTGTTGAAACTACATTTCTCGCTACTTTGCCTGTATGGAAAACGTTTTGTACGGCAGTACTTCATGTTCTGTCATTTGTTTTCAAATAAAAATAATACAACTTTGTATCGCCCGGTTTGTGTGCGTGAACCTGTCCCTTTGTTCCGTTTCTGGGTGTAAAGAGTATTTATATATGTATATATCATAAAAGAATATTTACGTATGTATAGCAGTTGTCGAGTACCCCATACTACAAGCATGACACTTACTTACTTTGGGACTAGATGGCACTTTGTTGGATGTCCCAAGTATTATTATTAATGTATTGATTTTATACTTCGAACAAAAATATTCCTTGCAGACCAAAACGGAATAAATAAATAGCATCCACAAAGCGATGCAATAATCTGTACTTTTAAGTGCCTATTTATTACACAGTATTTTATTTCGGAGATGGTAGGACGGAAATATAAGTTTGTAATATTTGTTGTACAGACTCGAGAAAAAAGTGGTACATAAATGTAAATAGAAATTATTGCCATAGGTTTCACCCATTCATATACTTCTTCGTAAGCATTGGAAACAGAAAAGTAGTCAAGTGTGAATCAAAAAATTACGTGGTAATTAAAATGAAATAAGTTTCAAAGTGACACATAAAAACTTTTTTTCTGAATACGACCGTATTAATAGTAAGATGGTCTGAACACGGAAATATTTAAAACCATCCATAAAATCCCCAGGCGCTTCGAAAACGAGGAAATTAAAACAATATAATAAACACAACGCAACATCGAAGTGACCAATCACGTGGGCCGTACGCGCGTCCCGTCTGTTTCCTTACTAATCCTATGGCTCAAATGTGATACTTTGGTTCTCGAACTAAACGGTCAACATTAGTCCTCTATTGAACTAATTCAAAGGTCGGTGATGTGAATAGAAATCGTTCATAAAGCTAAAATGTAAAACGTAATACATAAGGATATCATTTTTCTTAACTTAAACAGGACACTTTGGGAATTCGCTTATTAAAGTATTATGTACAAATTGGGCCGTGGTTCGAATCCGGCGTGTCCCAATGAATTTTTCTGACTTAAGTAAATAACTGTCACTGACTCCGTGCCTCGGAGTGTATGTTAAACAGTCGGTCTCGGTTGCTGTCAATAGATGACGGTCGTTACAATCCATCAACCCGCACTGGAGTAGCGTGGTGGATTTAAGCTTCAAGCCCCCCCCTCATCCTCAAGGGAGGCCTAAGCCCCTGCAGCGGGGTATAAGGGGCTGATTCAAAATGTAAAAATTGAAAATATGCTACTCCGAGTATTATCCAAAGGACTCTACAAAACAATTTGTATGTTTATTGAAGTTGTGTTCTTTAGGCGCGTGTAGATAAAATTCTCATATTTACCACCTGAAGTTAGCCACTAAAAGTGGGATTTTAACCGTCAAAAGAAGTTCGAAACCAACTATCGACCTTTTGCAATCTGGAAAAATCTTTAGTTTATGTACTTTAATGTTGTTATGATCACATCTTCGTCAAGGACTATCGATACTTACCCATAACTAGTTTGTTTCGATGAAAAATTAAATACGAATTATATGTTTGGACAAAAGTTCTACGGAAAGCGCCAGAACTATCAAACCATCGAATACAAAAAGAGATTCAGATGACGACGTGTCAAAGAATAAATATGTTGTAGCTGAGTGTCCAAGCAACGTGTAAACATTAATGGATTTGTTTTTCTGTAAAACGCGTAAAACCATTCCGTGGGTTTTGCTGATCGTGTCACACAGAACCCACGTCGCAGCAATATTATAAATATAAAATGTTCGTCGACGTACTTATTTTAGTAAAGTGTATTGGCTTTAATGAAATAAAAAATGATTGTTATGTCTCAAGTGAGATTCACTTTTTTTTGAGATAATCCCTGCTGATTCATTATACCACTTGAGCACGCCTCGTTGTCTTGATAAAGGTCCGGAATAACAAAACAATCTTTTAAAAGACCAGAATACTTTATTTTAGTCAAGCAGATGTGCTTTACGAACCGGTAATTCATAAAAAGAGATGAATTTTATTTTTTATTTTACAAAACTATATTTGTTAGACAAACTTAATATAATGTTTAATTTTTGTGATTTTTTAACAAGTATAGGAGTATACAAAACAAGATTTATGAGAAAACCAGTTTTATTCGTAGATAATACATTATTAATAATTAAACTGCGCGTACTAGATCAAACGCTGGTGAAAGTGCTCCTCTGTGTCGCGTTATGAAAACCATAGAGTAAATTAATTTGATAGCCAGCGTTTGGTTTTAATAGAGTCATAAATGTCACTTCACAGCATCGAAGTGACATTACGCAATTTTGCGGGGTTGCAGACCAGCGAAATCCTCGCGATATCGCGGGATTGAAAACTGGCGCGCAGGGACCTTGCGCACTGAAATTTACCATCTTGCATCAGCTAGCTAGAGTATAAGGTGGTTAGACGGTGAACACAGAAGAGGGCTTCTAATCAATTGTCAGAAAAATTATTTAGAAGGGAAGTTTTGGCAGCTTTAGTATTTTTTTTTTCTTCATTTTGTTTGTTTTTTGAGTGTTGTTCATTTATTTCTTTATTATGTATTGTATATATTGTATAGTTGTGTCTGTTGGTTGATTTCTACGTGTTTTTATGTAAACTAATTCATGGGTGGCGTGGTTGACTGTACAATTATTATAAACTATAAAAGTTTCATTGTACAAGTTGTTTGTTGTTCTAAATCTATAATAATTATAATAATATCTGAAAAGTCCCATATTGCGCCATCTAGTCCCAGTCTAAGCTAAGCTTGTATTATGCATACCAGACAGTTGATTTACATTCTTAAATAATATATTTAATGATAATATAGACATATAATATTTCACATCCAGACACGGAACAAATAGACATGTTCATGCACGCAAACATTTGTATCGGGCGGGAATCGAACCCGCGACCCTTGGCTCGGCACTTAGGATCTCTAACCAATCGCCCAATCGGTCAGTCAATGTAATAAAATAATTATTTGATAATTTTTAAAAATAAACCATAATTCATTAACGTCTATCATCTGAGTAAACTTGGCATTTTCATTTGATCTCATTCCAATGGAATCAACTGAACAAGCAATCGTACGTACAATAAAATAACATATTGTCCTTAAATTATATTAGTTACGTCCAATAATTTATAATTAGACTTTCATTTAGTTTTTTTTTTTTTTTCAATAAATTGAATATAGGAATTTTTGTTTTTGTCATAAAATTTGTAAGTTTAAACGATTTCCTTAGAACATGTATGTGACCAAAAGTAATAAATTTATCATTCTTATATTAATTTCACCATCTTAACAAATAAAATATATAGAAAATTTTCGTAAAATTTATAAAAATGTATTTTTCTAACAGAAAACGTTTCCAGTTTTCGATTTAGTTACGTATCAAAATCAGAATTAAAATCAGAATTAGAACTGTTTGGTGTTAGAAACCACATTTTATAAATTTAACAAGTTATGATACAATTAATTAATTAATATAGTATAATAGACATAACAAAGTGTAGTTTTTTACTTAGGTCAAATAAATTTTGTATGACAAATCAGAGGTATCGTTTAACCTTAAGTAATGAATCAACAGATTAAATAAATATTGTACTGAAATAATTAGGCAACTGAATACGTATAGTAATCCTCTTGTCTTTCATTGCGGTTTATTGCATAAATTACTATATTTAGTGTGTCTGTATATATATAGGTAGTATAGTCTGGGTGTATAATATTTATATATGTATATTATATTTAAAAAAAAAATTAAGTATGTATATCAGTTGTCTAGTAACCCATAACACAAGCATAATACTTGCTCAATTCGGGACTAGTTGGCGCTGTATGGGTTGTCTCATGTCTCATGTACCTATTATTATTATTATTTTTATTATATTTAGATAAATTGATGTTTGGAAGGTTACATTTTACATGTGCGTATTTTGCATAATGAACGAATCGATATCACGAAATCATAGGTCGTAAGTCCACGTGTGGGTTAAAACGAGATCTTTTTTTAGGGTTCCGTAGCCAAATGGAAAAAAGGAACCCTTATATTTTTTTATTATTACGATTTCGACACTTAGGATATATATTAAAATTATTAATTTTCATTTGATTTGATTTGATTCATCTTTACTAATATTATAGAGATTTGATTTTTTATTCGTTACAGATAAACTCAGAAACGATTTAACCGACATTAAAAATTCTTTCATCTACAGAAAGCTATATTGTCAGCGAGTGACATGGGCTATATTTGATTTTTAAACTAGCTATCCGCCCGCGTCTTTGGTCGCGTGGATTACATAGTTGTACCGAGACCGCTATAATTTTTTTTTGTAAATATAATTTATAAGCTACAAACTGGCATACGTTACTTATTATTCCGGAAAAAGAGTCCCAGTACAACTGTGCAGTCCATGCGAGCAAAGCCGCGGGCGGAAAGCTAACAATCAATGAAAAAAAGCTGTAAAATCGGGGGTCTCTTATTAATAGAAAAGAAAATTTAAAGTAATAAGGTACATACAAGAAAAACTCTGCAGTCAATTAACTGAAATAATTATTTTCTAAATCTCATAATATTATGGGAGGAACATAGAACTTACAGTAGGTATGTGAAATTTGATATTAATTTGATAGCTCGAATGAATAAAATTAGGAAAAGGTGTTTTTCTATGAAATTTTAAGTGATGTTAATAATTGATGGTGTTATTTTATTATCAATTTAATTGGTATTTAGACATAAGTATTTACTATTATTCTTCTAATACATCACTGTATATTTTCTGAAGAAAATAAAGTATTTCGAATTGCTGTATATCATTAAAATTATAATTCACTACAAATTATAAATTTAATATTTAATAGAAAGATACCTTTTCTGTATTCATTTGAGTTAGTAAATCCGTTGTCGCTTATTGGAATCGTGGAAAGTACCAAATTAAATTAAATATAACATATTTAATAGAATAACAGCTCTACCACTATAATATACTATAGAATACGAAATCGTAAGATTCAGGTTGGTTTTTAAAATTTTTAAATTCGAAAAAGTAGAATATTAAAATAAAAAGTTAAATAGCTCTTACCTTTCTATGGCTGAAAGTCCAGCAAAATCATTTTCTCTCCAATAATTTCATAAATAATCATTTATTAACAAAAATCGATGCCATTTTCGTTATTTCGTTTCGAAATAATAATAAAAATAAAATTTACTATATGCCCGTGTAATCACTACCACGGCTGGAACTAAACTAAGCTATAACTATACTAACATAAGTGTAGAACCGTAGAGCCGTATATCGTAATGCCAGGTACTGCGGAATATCCGAATAATTAACTATCCATTACTGGGCCGCTACAAGAACTTTCACGAAGTGTAACAAATAACCAAGCGGTGCATCGTGAATTTTATATATGTATTAACCCTTCAACCGCAAAAACCAGACGTGGAACTATTTGAATTATGATTTCATTGCTACTACAGTAATTTTTGTTAATTTATTTGCTCTATCTGAAGAAATAAAATTATTTGCGCAAAACGTTCATGAATTACCGAAAATTTAGTGTTTATTAAAAATAATATTATAATAATGTCTGGGGCATCCCACACAGCGCCATCTAGTCCCAAATTAGGCAGATATTATGGGGTACTATAGACAACTGATATAATATTCAAATATTCTTTATAATATATACGAGTACATATACTTAGTATAGATATTTTTACACCCAGACACGGAATAAAAAGACGTGTTCATGCACACAAATATTTGTCTCGGGCGGGATCAAACCCGCGACCCTTGGCTCCACAGTTAGGATTTCTAACCACTCGGCCAATTGGCCAGTCGATGTTCATATATTCGTAAATAATATAGTTTGCAAAACACATAATTTGAAAAATAAATAGAACCGTGTTACTACGCGTGCCAAACGTGTCACAGATGAATTGAAAACACTCAAATATTTAGGTTAAAATCATTAACGAGTAAACTTCAAAACTTTTTTCAACATCTCAGTTATGAAAACTGCGTAATTTCATATATGAAATAATTTAACTGCGAATAGAAATACTTGGAGCACTTTACTGTGTCAAACACCATTGAGGAGTGTCAGTATGACAATACTTAAATGAAAAATTTATATGCTAGCTTTCCGCCCGCGGCTTCGCTCGCGTGGACTACACAGTTGTACAGCGACCCGTTTATCCGGGATAAAAAGTAGCCTATGTCATTTTTCAGCTTATAAACGATATCTATGCAAAAAATTATAGCGGTTCCGTTACAACTGTGTAGTCCACACGAGCAAAGCCGCCGGCGGAATGCTAGTTTGAAAATAAAATTTAGCCCATGTCACTCGCGACAATATAGTTTCCATGGGTGAGAATTTTTTTATAATTATTCAAATAGTTTTTGAGTTTATCCGTAACAAACAAAATATCAAACCTTGTCTCTTTATAATATTGGTAAGTATAAGTGTATATAACCCATTATTTGATACTGTGAAAGTGGAAAGGAAAGTAAAGCTATGTAAAGCTATATGTGGATATAAGACTCTAAAAACAAAATAATATTTTAAAAAATTAAAAAAACGGCAAAGTGCGACTCAAAATTACACACCAAGCGTTCCGTACCAAAACGCAATATATTTTTGCTATGTATCTACACAAAAAGTAAAAGTTTATAGTTCGATAAAAAGTTTTTTTATGTGATAGATTTACTATTTTCGAATGTTTTCCCTTACTTGAGCTGTGTGGCCTTGCTTCCTGGCTATCATGATTCTAGGTCAAGTACCCTATAGGTTTTGATTTATTTGTGTCAAAACATGCGGCATACGTACATGACCGTATTTTATGATTGCTTTGATTTTGAAACTTGATTTTTTTTACCTCAAAAGGATTGTAGATATAAATATTTGGTATAGAACTTGATACGGTCACGCGTTCTTAAGAAAGAGAGTCTTGACATACAGAAGGACAGACAGACAACGAAGTGATCTCATAGGGGTTCCTTTTTCCCTTTTGAGGTATCGAACCCTAAAAGTGGAAAGAAAATAAGTAATTTTTTTGTGAATATCGTACAAAACGAATTATCGATTGAATTTAATTTACTATTATTGTAAAATATGCTACAATCCTACAAGAAGTCTAAATATCTTAAAATTCCTACAATTTTCTATTTCAATATTCTGGTTTAGCAAATTAATAGTGAAAAATTACTGGTACAATTATTTCCAATATTAAACTTTACTGTTATATAGTACCCCTATACCTTGTATTTTTTTTTTTAACATAAAATTCCATAGACGGCGGCAATAACTTCTCTATACAATATAAACACAGATTTAATGAAGTAAAGACAGAAATAGCAGAAATTAAAACGTTGCTAGGAATCTTGGCGTGGGACCAACGGGAAGTGGGGATCATGGGGCAGAAAGAAAAGATTAAAGGCCATATTTTCATCTCATTTCGTACGGTTATTTTAAAGAAATTGTGAACCTACCTCTTTATGAATATTTATTCATAATTTTCGAAGCATTCATTACCTAAATAAATAATAATTAAGGCAACTACCTAGTATGGAAAGACGTTGTTCAATTTCTTGCTCGCTTCTTGTCAAATTCGAATGAAACAATATCACAAATGAATCTTTACTTTTCTTAACTGGTCGATCGGTCGAGTGGACCAAAGATCGAGGGTTCGAATCCCGCCCAGGATAAAAATTTGTGTGCATATCAACATGTCTACTTGTTCCGTTCCGTGTATTCTATATATGCTATAAGTATGTATTATAAAAATAAAATATCTTATAATGTATAACAGTGACTCACCGATTGGACGAATGGTTAAAAACCCTGTCGCGGTTTGGATTCCCATTCAGTACAAATATTTGTGTGCATGAATATGAATATATGATGCAAAAAAAATATTACAAATACATATTATGTCTATTTGTATCGTGCCTGGATGTAGAAGTGTCTATATACTGATATATATTATAAAGAATATTTATATATATAAATCAGATGTCTAGGGCCCATAATACAAGCATAATAATTGCTTACTTAGGGACTAGATGGCGCTTTTGGAGAAACCTCAGGAATTATTGTTTATAATAATAATTATAATTGTTTAGTATCCATTACAGGCTCTTCCTTGTATGGGACTAAAGAAGGCCGTGTGTGTTGTCCCATATATTAATATCATTTATTAAACAAATAGAGTTTATGAACGTGTGTGATGTGGACGTCCCATATATTCTTATTTGTATAATATACAATTTTTCGCTCGGACCGTTCGGAATTATTTACAGATCTGTCGAAAATATATGAGGTTGAAATACAACCTGTAACAGAATATTTTAATTTCATATTTATCTGTGTTTATTTTAACAAAAATGTATAATGGGCAATATTTTTGTGTGGTAGGCGTATAACTGAATTCCAATCACAAACATGTAGCCATTTGCATATAATATACTATTTATAAAGACAGTTTGATAAAATATTCGCGTTAACATTATAATATTTCAAACAGTCATAATATTTTAAGTTATTCATTAATTACAATTATAATTGAAATGGTAACTAACCTCAATATTTATATTTATTTGTTACTTTTCACTGTGGAACATAGTGGAATAAGTTCAACGTGTTTATGGTTCAACCGTTCACATGATATATCATCAATAATAATAATACCTGGGAGACACACAGCGCCATCTAATCCCAACCCAATAACAAAGTTCTCCTGTAGTGCACAATTTACAGGCTTGCAGCACTAGTACCTCTCTCTTAGTGGTTCCAGGTTTTACTACCAAGCTTATATCAGGTTACATGGAGTTCGTTTGGGTTTATAGTAGTAGTATAGTGGTAGTATAGTTCTTATAAGTTGACTTATACTCGTGTATAGAATGAAATAATAGGCGCAGTAAAGACTAAGATGGCCTATAAAAGTGTTACAAAGGTGTAAATACGCCTGAGAAAACTTGCTCCAGTAAGTTACACTTATAATCGTCTACAAGAAGTAATTATAAATCCGCTGTTAGTGTTATACGCCAATAACAGTAATTTATAGAACTAAAAGACGACCGCTTTGGGTAGCGACCCTGCCTACGAAGATGGAGGTCCCGGGTTCGAATCCCAGGTCGGGTCAGTATCTAAGATGAATATTGATACTGGTGCGGGGTCTTGGTTGTTATATGTATGTAGTGTTTTCGCTTGGTACTCAAAACACAAGCTAATGCTTAGTTTGGGGCTTAGACGTTGTTGTGATGTATACGTTATAAAAAAAAATGCACTTAGAACCATTTGCACTTGTTACTTGCCATTATAGGGGCGTATAAGTCAACTTTATGTGCCAATTATAAGTGAATTAGTTCTACGTGGTTTCTTCTTAGAGCAAGTGCACTTGGTATTAATGTGGATTCTCGAATGGTCTTATAGTCTTAATTTCTATATAAAGGTTCCTTTTAAAATTATTAGTGGCCAAAGATATCTTCATGAAGTCAATTTAAAAAGACAATTACTTTTAATATTTATCGCATCTTCACGGCCATTTTGATTTCTTTTGCGTCATTGCGTTTTTATTAAATTATTGTAAAAACAGATATAAACAAATGGGAGCGGTTAAAAAAAACGGTTCATATAAGAGGAAAGTGCTTCGGAAGGCACGTTAAGCAGTCGGTCCCGGACGCTGTCAATAGATGGCGGTCGTTACAGTTCCCAACCCGCAGTGGAGCAGCGTGGTGGATTTAAGCTTCAAGTCCCCCTCCTCATCCCTGGGGGAGGCCTAAGCCCCTGCAGTGGGGTAAGAATGGGCTGATGATGATGATGATGATGAAGAGGAAAGTGCAATCAAGCATAAGACATTTGTATGCGGAACCCTAATCCGTCACAATATGGTGCGACAATGCTGTTAGGACTAATATTATTTTTAAACACAACTTAGTATTCACACCGCGTTCACAAGGAGAACAAAAATTGATATCTAAAACACTATTATACACATGACCGAAAGTACTTACGCGTTTGCCGTGCAAACATGTATGCACGTATAATAAATCTTGCGAAATACTTGTTAATACATTTTATATGAAATGGATGAACTTATCTTTTGTTTATTTTATTTTTCTCCACAAACGCACAACATAACACATTTTTTGAAGTTTGAAGTAGCTAGTAATAGAAGCCCGGAGTACGTTCCAGGCCTGCCTGGTTCTATTAAATGCTCATAGTGAGCTTCGCGGGAGCAAATGGTTCTCCGGAGTGTAACTATAAGTGTATTATGGGCTTAAGTCGTGGTGTCTGGTTATATTAGATGCTCATAGTTGGCTTCGCGGGAGCAGATAGTTGTTCGTAGTCCAACTATAAGTGTATTATTGGTCTAAGTGGTGGATGCCAAATCTACTATGAGTGTTTTATTAGCAAAAATACGCGTATAAAATGGGCCCTTTTCCGTAGTTATAAACTTTTTCTAGCCTGTTATAATAGATCTGACTCCGGAACACACTCCGGAACCACTACAAGACCACATTTTGATATTCGGGAAACTAAGCGAAGCTTGTATTATAGGTACAATGCGACCGATATATTACGGATTTTTTTAAATACAGTGTACATAATTTTATAGATATTTTAGATCTAGACACGAAAGAAATAGACATGCTTATGCACGCAAATATTTTTCCAGGGTAGGAATCATATTGCGACCTTTGGTTCTGCAGTATGTGTCTTTAACCACTCGGCCAACCGGTCAGACAAATATCTGGTAAATTCGTAAATATGACCAAAATAGATATTTAGAGAAGTTCTTTCTTGTTTCACACAAGACAAAATCAGGAATACTGAAATCCGTCGAAGAACTAAAGTTGTCGACATAGCCGAAGTGATTAGCAAACTGAAGTGGCAATGGGCCAGTAACATTTGCCGTAAAACCGCAACCGATGGGGTAGACGAGTTCTCGAGTGGAGGCCACGCACCGGGAAGCGAAGCGTTGAATGGCCCCGGCCAGGTGGACTGATGACCTAAAGCACCATACCAGGGGTAATTGGACGCGGAAGGCGGAGGACCGTGTGTGGTGGCGAGCCTTGAGAGGCCTATATCCTGCAGTGGAGAGACACGGGCTGATGACGATGATTTTTGTTTAAACCCTTAAATAGTATATTTATATGGAGTGTCTCCTATTTCGAAACGATATAATGTGATAAGATAGACCATACTTCATTATCATTGTTTTAAATAAACATTTTGTTAAATTACACATGAAATATAATTTCAAAACTTAATCTTCTTTTATAGTACGAATTTTACATGGGTCACACAAAATTCTACTTTACAGCGAATATTTCAAAACATCAACTGGTGTAGGTTTATTTGGTCAGGTCATCGTAATCATAGAGTTCGTACCTAATTCTATGGGCCACGCTTTCAACTCAAACATGATTTTTTGAAGACACCTCGCGTCCAACTTCTATAGTTCGCTCTAAAGTTGACGCAGGTGGGTTTTGCGCAAGTTCGAAGCCTGCTCTCGACCTTCTGATACGCTCCTCCTTACTGTGACCCTACTACTTCTACTTCAGAGCGAACTAGATGTTTGGTGCGTAGTGTATAAATATGCCGGCAACTAAATGTCAGCGTCGTCAGCGTTAGCGAACCGGCAACGGTTCCTGGCAAGGAATCCGTACCATACTTTACCGTGTAGGTAAAGTTAATTTTTATATGAAATTTCTAAGCCAAGTTATTACAACTGTAAAACGCCTAGAATAAATAAATTTGACAGTTTAAGTTTCAATAGAGTCAGAAATGTTACTTCACAGTATCGAAAATCTCAAACGCAATTTCACTGGGGTGTAGACCGGCGCGCGAGGACTTTGCGCACTGAAGCTCGGACTGAAACTCGTCATCTCGCGCCACCTAGCTACTCTAGCTAGAGTATGAGTGGTTCGACGGTAAACGCAGAAGAAGGCTTTAGTCAATTCGTACCTACTTTTATGGTAAAACGCAATGTCAAAAATCACCCCTGTAAAAACGAATCGATCTGGCTACATTATTAAAACAAACACCACACTCTTATACACTATATATATACGTTGCTGCTCATTTCATTATTCTTTATATATAACAAATCACGAATCCTACTTCCAGCACAACTCTGTATCTCAAATTGATCGTGTTTATAATGACGTGCTTTCAAACAAACGCCATCCAATTTGAATCTAAATCGCTTCGCTGTTTTGATTAAAATCAGCACTGTGATCAATAGGAACTTTTAAATGAATCACCTTTGGTTTTACCATTCCGACGCCACTCCAGAATGATTTAATATGAGAATTAAAAATGCGATGCAACCACTAAATATCAATAATGTGAAATTATTATATAAGTATATATTTATTTTTAATTTTTGAAGCAATCAATACTTTAAACTAAAGAAATTGGGTAATTAAGATGTAACTTTAGTATGAGATGAAATGCATTTTCTTGTTTCCAAATAGTTGAGACCGTTACTACGAAACAATCTCGCATATTGACGATATAGTAAATTTAAAATTACATTACTTCGTGACTTTCAATGTGATTCGGATGTCCGAGAATACAAGCAGCAATGGAGATAAAAAATAACATAAAATATATTAAACTGTGATATTTAAAGATAATGTAGCTCTCATGCGCTGGTGACATCACATCACATCATAAAAGTACGATTTGATTAGATGCTATCTTCTACAGCACTCTACAGTACACCGAAGCACTCATAGGTACTCTAGCTAGCTGGTGTAAGATGGCGAGTTTCAGTCCGCGAGGTCCTTGCGCGCTGGTCTTCACTTCCGCGAAATTGCGTTTGACATTTTGGATATTGTGAAGTGACATTTATGACTCTATTAAAACTAATCACTGCTGTTCAATTTATTTACTATATGAATTACATTTATCACTAGCGACTTAGGGTGAGAACGTGATTTGCAGTAGCTACTCATTTATTTAAATTCAATTATTATGATTTAAAGCCACTATTGGACTTAAAGTACAGGTGCTTAGAAAAATAGATGAAAAAACTTGAATCATTTAAATTCATAGAATTTAATAGTATAGAAAATAGGTAAAAAATCCACCTCGGCACGTTCTACATTTTCGCTATACCTCCCCAAAGGCCCACAAATTTTAACAGACTGTGAAATTTGCTCATATTTTTAGCATTTTTAACATACATTGTCACTTAGACATCTTTCCATTTAGGTACCTTTTTTGATAATTTTTTTCATAGGACAGCGTAAAAGATTTACCTACATGTGAATTGTTAATATTTTTTGGTGCCACTATAGGCGCTATACAATATCACCATACAAATCTTTTTGACCGTCGCGTCGCTAGCGAGTAAACCCTTAGGAGTAAACCATGTAAAACTCGTGTGGTGACCCTGAAGAAAAAGTATAGGTACCTACTTACCGCAGAAGTGGTTACTTTTTATGATAACGTGTTATTCTTCTGTTATTATGTCGTCTAAATATTATGTACGAATATTTCGGCTTTATTCTAGAATTTAGAATAAACTCAAAACATATGAGAGTTACATAATGCTCATAAGTATAGGTATACGTGAACAATCTCTACATTCACATAACCAACACGCAGAGAGTCACAAATACACTGACATTTGTTTGTAAGTATGTTACTTGTAATTGTGGTGTAATATGGTACTCCATTACTGAAATATTTTTCGAAGCACAATAACACGATGTAATTTATAAGGAGATTCTGTTTTAATACAAAGGATAGAGTATATAAAAAAAAAATTTAAAAATTATCCAATGAAAATCGTCTTGATGTCCCATCAAAATGACGACTATGTATGGTTAATACTGTCGCTGTACGGACTCTATATCGATGCTATTCAGTAGATGTACATCGTCTAATAATAAATTAAATACATTGGTGATATTGTACTCACCACCTTTCAAATAAAGATTTAGGCTCTGTCCACGCTTCTCTGATGGTGCTCAAAACTTCTTGAATTGCGGGAGACGAACAAGGATCTTTCCGACCTGACAAAGAGAAATTTTATCTTTAAACATATTTTTCTATTCAATAAACTATTCAAGTCCATATGAAATATAAATAACATCCAAAGGTTCTCGCTACCATATCACTAGGCAGTCCTAATACTTCTTCCGTGTCATAGCTTTTAAGGTTCCGGACCCAAACGGTGTCAACTGAAAACCCTATAACTGAGGCCCCACTGTCCGTATGTCCGTGTGTCACAGAGCTGTATCGTATGAACCGTAATATGTAAACACTTGAAATCACAGAGTATGTATTACTATAGCCGCTATAACAACAAATAACAAAAATAACATAATTAAAGTTAAATACAAAAAACGTGTTTTTTTAGCGTTCTTAATGGTTGGTTATTGTGAGATCATTACTTACACTGGAAATTTTCATAGAGTGTGCTACTATGGCTGCTATAATAACAAATAATAAAAATAAAATAAAGTTAAAAATCAAAGGGGGTCCCCATACAAGAAACATGTATTTATAGGCGCGGTCAACAATCTATAAAGTAATTTTTACATCATAAATAGCGCCACCTATCTTTTGATATTTAAACTAGCACCAAACAAACTATAACGAAAAAAATCCTTACCAACTTACAGATGACGCTAATAAATAAACACGAAAAAGTACGCATTACGAGTACCGAGCGAATGCCCTTTCTTACATATACCTACTTTTAAAGGTTTTCATGATTATGAAATATGAATATATAAATATACATATACCTCTTTAACAAAAAATATTTGAAAACATTAAATTGGCGACATATTTCACAACAGTGGTCTAATGTACAGTAATTTCAGAATGAATTGCAACTAACTTGAACTAACAGCTTCATTCAAGTTTATATCAACGGTTTTCGCTTCGATTAACTTCAAAACACTTCACTCTCCGGTCGGCTGTATATGTAGGTATATGTACCTACCTATATGAATAGTGACCCCTTCCATAGAATTTCTGCCTATATATAGAATTTGTATATAGAAATAATCTAATTACAATAACGATATATCCTATGTGGTTTTATACATATTTGAAAAACAAAATATAAAATTCCTTTGCCTGTATTAAAAAAAAAAAAATAACCACTTGATGTCAATCGATTACCCGAAATTTCAGTTAATTTTATTATGTTAGTGTCTCACGTTTTACTGCATTTTCTTTTGTGATCAATTGAACTGTATTTTTCGTTTTTTATTACCGTCTAAAAATGTGTAATCCACGTAAACGTCTGTTTTTGTTTCCTGAATAAATTAAAAAAAAAAATCATAGTGATAAAATAACTAGAGTAGGTAGGTACCTAGGTAAGCTTCATAAAGCCCTGTATGTAACGGTTGGGTATGGAAAAAAAAGAGGGTGGAAAATAATTGTACCAAAGTATAAAACAAAGTACTCCTACGAGGTACCCTTATTCTCTATCTCTTTCTGTTGAGGCCCGCATTTCGGACTGGCTTGCCTGCTCTATCTATTCTATTGTCAGTATGCGCATTAGCTCATGTAATCCTAGTCTTAACATTAGATATGGTAAGGCATACAAGAAATAGATAGACACTCTAGTTGAGAAGACGACCAAGAAATGAAAAGGGATTACAATCAAGGTTAGAAGAAGGAAAGAAACAAAGGACAGTCAAAAGTCGACGATCGCCTATGATGGAAATAAGAGTGTTCTCATCTGTGTTCTAAAATTCATAATTATTTGTGATTATTCTCTCGTTTACTTAGCTCCCAGTAAATCCCTATAATAATATTGAACTCGATCGCAGCTGATACGGTTCTCAAGACCTTTAGTACTGACGTGAGATAATAATAATATTGCGACATCCCACATAGCGTCATCTTATCCCAAAGTAAGCAAGTATTATGCTCGTATTATGGGGTACTAGACAACTGGTGTACATGCTTAAATATTCCTTTATAATATATACCTATATAGATATTTTTAAATCCAGACACGGAACAAATAGACATATTCATGCACACAAATATTTGTCCCGGGCGAGAATCGAACCCATGATCGCTGGTTCCGTAGTAAGGGTCTATAATCACTCGGCCAATCTGTCAGTCCAGTCACGATGGTCTGAAGATAGATCTATTGATCTCAAACTTGAGTATAATTTATTAATACCAACCTAAAGACTCGAAACCGTGACCCACACGGATGACCCGCATGCGTGACTCATTACACGCGACTGTTTGCCAATTATCGAAATATGAATAAAATTTTATTGTTTATTTAATGACTGAGTGTTTTATCAATATTTAGTTTGCTTCACACTAAAGCCAACCCACACAACATCATGATATGACCCACATGACATTATTGGCTCGCACTTATCGTGTTCATAAATTGCATTAGAAATCTATCCCCCTTTTCTCCTAAAACACAAATGATGACAAAAGCAATTACAAAAATTTGAATATGTGAAACAACTATTTCTATTTCCCTTGCAACTATTATTTATAAATCAGTTATAGATGATGCTGAACATTATATTTTATTTCATATTTTCTAAATTATTAATTAAAGGAAAAAGAAAAAAAAAACAAAATTCTAGCCCTAAAGAAAAATTCTAACTATTATTACACAACTACGGCAAAGCCAAAAAGAGAGTACTAGGTATATACTTCATCAGCTCATTTTTACCCCACTGCAGGGGCTTAGGCCTCCCCCAGGGTAAGGGGGGATTTGGAGCTTAAATCCACCACGCTGCTCCACTGCGGGTTGGGGCTATAACGACCGCCATTATTGACAGCGCCCGGGACCGACTACTTAAGATGCTCTCCGAGGCACGGAGTCGGTGATAGTTATGTACATAAGTCAGAAAAACATAATGATACAGGCCTTGATTCGACCCATGGCTCTATGGCCTTATAAATTTGAGACAGGTTCGTTGCACTTTGGGCTATTACGGCATATCTTGATTTCTTGTTTTTAACTTTTTAGTTTTAATATTTGGAGTTTTTTTTTATTGCACTCGGATGTTTAAATTGTTATATTTTTTTAAATCAGCGCAAGTATACGTGTGTGGCACTAAACTTTGAATCAAAGCTCGGTGGTATGTGGGTATCATCAGCCGAAAGCTGCTATTTAGCCGACGAATACGACAGTTCGTACGGAACCGTTCCGGAATCGTTCACCTACTTGTACGCACTTGAACAACTTTTCGTTCGCTAATTATTCACGGGCACTCATTAAAATTCAAGCACCCATACAATGTTATCCATTGATCTGAATAATTATTCACAAAAGATTGTGTGGGTTTGACAACGTTAACCGTAATTGTAATTATACCCTTTCACTTGCGAGATTTTTTTTTTCTAGATCAGTTGTTTGGATGCCGGTTAATAATGTTACGAAAGCAGGTTATATGCTTTAACTGTAGATTTTTATCAACACGGAATTTAATGGTTTGAAGACTTTAAAGGTCAGAGTATATTTTTAAATGAAATTTTATTTACCTTTTAAGGTATATTAACTATTTTTCAGTATTAACTATATATTACAGCCATATATTACATAAATCATGAGGAAAATGGAAAATATTCGTGAAGAGAAAATGCGTATGGAATGTGTTGCTTAATTCCACGAAGAAATACTAAATAAATTCTCGCACACGAGGGATTCCGTAACCCCGTTAATTTTTAACTTTATTTTATTTTTATTACTTATTTGTTGTTTAACAGTCACAGTACACACACCATGAAAATTTCAAGTGCAAACAATGATTTCACAATAATTACTAAAATCACCAAAAACGCTAAAAACATGTTTCTTGTGTAGGGAACCCATTTAATATTCAATTTTATTTCATTTTTATTATTTTTTGTTATAGCAACCATATATACGTCACAATCACCAATCATCAAAAATGTGGAAAAAACATGTTTCTTGTACGGAGATTTTTAACCCTCTTTGATTTTTAACTGTTTTTTATTTTAAAGCGGCCATAATAATATATAATAATACACACTCCGTGAAAATTTAAAGTGTCTACCTGTTACGGTTCAGACGATAAAGCCCTGTGACCGACAGACGGACGGACGGACAGCGGAGCCTTAGTAATAGGTCCCCGTTTACACACTTTGGTAATAACTATTAATAAGAAACTTTTCACTCGAGTTCGACTCGCACTTGTTATAAATACTAGTTCACATAAAGAACTTGTGGGAACATTGCAAAACTGTGCCCGTGACCCATCTCCTGTCGCTTGTTAAAATAATGATAAAAACAATAAAAAGTCGAACTTGCGTTGGTTGGATAGGTATATAAAAGAAATTTAATCGATGGAAAATTAAATTTTGTCTATATGTAAACAAATAAAACTAATCAAATAATCCGCCCCTCGTTGCGTTGTGGATCTTCCCTCTAGAAATTGGTAAATAAAATTTAATCAAATCAAAACATTTTTGTTCAATTCTGTTTCTTGTTTTAAATAAAACTAGAAACCAAAATTATCTTGTAGCTCGTTTGTTCGTGAGATCTGTGTTTTAAACATCTATACATATTCCAGACCATACACAGACGGACAATAGGACAACATTTGTTGCCAAGGCGATAGTTACAAGGTTGCTTATATTAGGCACGTGTTCTTAGTACAGTTGACTACAACCGAAACAGACCAACGTATTTCGTACTTTTATAATGGATACAATCACCTATTCCATGTGATTATCGTAATATTGTCGTAATAAATTGGTATCAATAATTTTATTTGATAACACCGCATAAATTTGCGCGCAAAAACGATGCTCACACATTCGTGTCTGTGAATTTTTTTTTAATTTATCATTAGTCATTGACAGATGAACATATAGACAGCGATGACCCATGGTTGACATTTTTTACCAGCTTTTATTTAACTTGCACTCCGTCTGTAAATTAGTAGGTGCGTGTGTTGTCCATTTGATTTTTCACTTGTTGAAATTTTGCACACGTAGGTATATAATTTCGATGTCAATCCGATATTCTGGTGACCAATTCAATGACAATCGATAATAATACCACCATGGAGCTGACCTGATAGTATAGTTGGAAGGTTTTAACAGATCTCTGAATGGCTACTAGTAACTATTATTATTTTATTAGTAAAAAACTTTTATATTTATTTCAGGAATTTTTTTCTCTGCTAGGATTTATCATGAAGGAGGTAATAATTTTTTAAAGCGAATACGTGGTGGGATTTAGTTTTAATTTATTATATTAGATAATCCCTCTAAATTATTTCTAATTGGTGAATTTCAGTAAATAAAAAAATAAAAAAGTAAAAAGCTAAAAGCTACTTGAAATATGAAATATATATACACTTCAAAAGCTTGAGATATCAAAGTCATACATCATACTGCTTTGAAACCTTTTATTTGAAAAAAAAGCCACAAGTTTTTAAAATATGCAGTTGCTAATTTTGATAGCTATACTTTTGAACTTTAAACACTGATAATTATTATTTACTTTTCAGTTCAGTTTTTTTTTAAATAAAAGCTTGTTTTCAAAATGGTTTCTCAAATTTGTTTAAAACGCTTTAAACGGTTTAATTGACTGTACGTATTGATTCGGCCGTGAAAAGTGGACTTGCAAGTTCGTCCGGCTTTTAAAAAGAGCACCGCAATCTGTCGATGCAGGCCGAGTGCTAACATTTTGGACCGGTTCACAATATGTTATACGAAAGTTTCTTTACAACGTCATATATTGACGTTGTAAAGAAACTTTTCGAGCCAAAAATTACAGTACTTCTAAACTAACTAATATATATGTATTGAAACGCTTCTGTCTTTTTGTTAATCTTTTCGCGGCTAATCCGCTGAATTGACCTTGATGGCAAATATTAATTAGTGGAATAAATTACCTTTTCCCCTTGCTCCCCTTTCCTTCCATAATGAAGAAAAGGGGAGCAAGGAGAAAAGGCAATCAAAATTTCAATAATCCCAAATGTCAACCTCACCTACAGACGCCGTATGGCGGTGGAAGACAATCGGCTTCGTGCCATTTCCTGCTGTATAACCAACGAGGCTCTGGCGACCAAATAAATGGCGGTATACTCATCTGCCTGGAGTATATGAGGCTAGCCTTGCGGTCCAAATAAATTCTAAATGTACTGGAGCAGAGTGCAACGGGGAACTGCTGCTCCTACGTTAGACAGATCCAAGACCACGACCACTCCGCCAGGAGTGCACGACTAAGAAAAAAAAGAAGGAACGTAGATGAATATAGGCAACTGTTTCTTCCGATCGAAGAAACTAATAGATAAAAAAAATGTCATTTTTGCACGTCGTAACGAAGCAACGAAACAACGAGTTTTGCGTGGAATTAAACGAAGAGACAGACAGAGAGTAACCAAAACAACTAAAGATGCAAACGAAGCTTTGAATTCTGAGATGAATTATAGAAGTGGAATTCAAAAATTAAGAAAAGGAACTGGTACCGAACCGGGATCTCCAGAGTAGGAACATATACCTATAGGTACAAGGACTTATTAGAAGGAAGTTAATCGTTTATATTATAGTACAATTATGTAAATAAGAATTAGTTTATTAGCGATTGTTTATAAACGGAGATGTCTCTCATGCTCATGAGTAATATTTATATGGCCATGAATAAATACAAGAATATTTGCATCATTTATTTTATTTATTTATTGTCCATGTCAATCAGTCGCCCTATTAGAAAGCTCTCAAAACCCCTAAGGCCTGTAAAATGCCTGCACATAAGCTTTAGAAATAATGATAGTCGAGTCGTAGCGAGACCGCTTCTTGTTTAGAGGGTGGTTCGAATCCCAGGTTATGTACCAATGAGTTTTTCGAACTTAGGTACATAACTATTGCTGGCTCTGTGACGCGGAGAGCAGGAAGCCGTCGGTCCCGATTGCCGTCAATAGTTGGCAGTCGTTAGATCCATCAACCTGCATTGAAGTAGCGTGGTGGATTAAGCTCTGAACCACTTCATCCTGAGGGAGGTCTAAGCCCCTGCGGTGGAGTATTAATGGGCTGATGGCAAGCTTTTAAAATAGCTAAGAACCGTGCGATGGCTCTACAACTTCTGTAACCTTGAAGGGACTGTGAAATACGTCCTGAATATTTAAAAAGTTCTCAATTTTCCGTAGCGAATTACCTACGTTGTTTTAACGAAAAGTACGTGATAGTGTAGTAACTCTGTAAATATAGTTGTGCAGTTTATACAGAGTCGAGACGTGGCTTTCGTTTGCTCATAAAGTCCGACTCAAGGGCGGTGAGTCACAGCTATAAATGCGAACACACACCGACCTCCTTATAAAATATACGCCGCCCTTTCTAAGCTATCATTTTAGAACGAGTTCTGTTTCGTTGTGGGCAGTTAGAACGTAACCGATGCCCATAGAATTAAGATAAGGTCCAGAGGGTCAAGAGTCTCTATTATATGAGTTTCAAAAACAAAACTATAGGTCTTTGTAGAGTGTGGGTAATTTACACTAGGTACTAATAGTAAATCGGAACTTCGAAACTATGAAATATTTATGACAGACTAAAAGAGACGACGACAGAAGCCATTTGCACACCGGGTGCCATGTCCGCGATCGCTTTTGTCTCGTGTGAGTCTATGTCTTTGAAATTTGGTACCTCCATAATATCGCATTTCGCGGCATCTATACTTGCATTAGGGCTTCATACAACGTTAGAGCTTTTTCACACGTGCCAGGTGCCGGGTAGCCCGGGCGTCGGTACCCGTGGCGAAGTGTATGGGCATGTAGGTAGTTTTCTTAAGACTGCATTGGCGTAATTTGCGTGGTAGGCCTTACACTTTGCCACCGGGTACCCGGTACCGGCTACCTTGGATCCTGGCACGTGTGTAAAAGCTCTAGGGATTCAAACACGAAAATAATTATGATACCACAAAAAAAATTGAAACGGAAATGTATTTCAGTTCCATGTGGACTATTTGTCCCATAGGACTGGGACAAATAGTCATGGGACATGGACATGGGCATGCGTAATAAGTTATGTATCAGTCGATCGACGATATTACGTGACCCGAGTTATCGTGTAATAAATATTCTATAATATACGCCAAGCTTGAACATGTATTCGATTTTTTAGATCTTATAGCCTTTGTGTTTGTTTGCTCCTGTAGAAAACAGGCGAGGAGTTCTTATATATGCCCAACAATGTCTTTTGAATATTTAGAATCAGCCGATCATATATTTGTCAATTTGATTTTTGACTCCCACAGGACAGGCCTAACCTAGTGTCGAGGTCATTGGTAGAATTATATTGTATTAGCATGATGGTTAAATAAATAAATTTCATTTCATTTAACTTCATTTCATATATTAGATATTTTTTTTTGTAAACGTATTGATTTCTTAAATAAACTCCAAAGCGATTAAAATTTATTACGTTTCGCCAGACGCAATTTCAGAGGAGAAAATAATGTCGCCGTATACTTACATCTGCAACATTATCTTGTAAGTATGTAGAGGTTTGAATGCAAGTTCATAATATCAATTCACTTTTCAGAGTGAACACAGACAGAACACGCTTGTAAGAGACGCGATCAATAAAACGTTATATGGCGAAGTAACGATATTTTCTTGGTAAATATCGACTCAATTTATTAAACCATTTGGACGTGTGGCGCAAACACAATGAGCTCAGCATAATAAAAAAAATATCTATTAATTATAAACATTCTCAATAAAGTTACATTTAATTAAATTAACTTTCTTTATTGTTTATACATTTTTATACACGTTAAATCACTCACTGCATTAAGTACAAATTTACCTTATCAATATTTCACATTTGGTTATACCTACCTACCTACTTTTGGCACAAAAAAAGCTTTAAGATTCGATTTTAACTAGATTAAGGTCACTGCAATGGATAAATCGACCCCTCCTACGTATACTATGGTAACTCCAAAACCACAACTTTACAGGAGAGCGTATTGAAGACATTTTTGGTCACTGCAAATAGCTAATTCATAGGGTCTCTCTGCGCTTTTGCAAAATAGTTTTATATTGTAGTAAGAATATGCCAAGTTATTTAAAAGTAATAAATGAAACTCGGTTTTGATAAAAATGATCATACAATATTATACTTCGGGGGAGGTAAAAGTAATTATATTGTAAGTAACTTATACAATAGTTTACATGGGAAATTAAAATTGTCTTTTTATTGTATGTAATATTTACAATAATTTACGTTGAAGTTGAGACGAAATTTACTACTGTATAGTTGTATTCCAACAAACAGAACATTCCAAAACTACTTATAAACTAACATGACATAATAACAAAACTTTACTTGTAATGTTGGGCAGTAAGTATTCAAATGTAACTTTATTTTACGAAATTGATAGGTATGCTATAACTTCATTTTATTATATTAAGTACATAGCATTAATGAAATTTAGTCATAGTCATCAGACCCACTACTCTTATTTGATAGTTAGTGTCTAGCAAGTTATTATAGTAATGATGATAACAGTTAGGAATGATTCTATTTTGACACATATTTAAAAAGTCTTTTCTTACTTATACGTAAAGGACTGAGACAAAGAGGTTTTAATGTTAAAAAACAGCTTTTTTACGGCTTCTAAGGTTAATTTTTTATTGAAATCATGTGGTTAGCCCTCAAATCATATTTGTAGTATAGTCTGTAAGGCTCCTCTAGATAAATAAACACTTCTTTTATTTTGTTCTATTGTATTTAATTTCCATTTTGATTTTTAGTTTAGTTGAGGCTTGATAATAATGTTTTATGGAAAAAAAATTGAGTATTTCATTTCTTGAACGTTATAAGGTTTTTCTTCTTGCTTTGTCCACCTTACCAAACTGTGCCACACAAAATTTGCGAAAATTTGTAAATCTTTTCAAAAAATTTCTAATAAAATATGCACGCTGGCGCACTCGTTTTACGTGTGACCTTTCTCTATGAAAGTCTGTTTAATCTTAATGTCATATTTTTGAGTCATACATAGATACAGCACACAAAGTCGGAGTATAATCGAAAATTGGTACTTCCTTTATAAAATTGTTTAGATATAACATGAAAAATTCAGCTTGAACTTCATTAACACCTCGCTTTAATGCCACATGAAGTAAATTCCTTCTTTTTCAGGAAGGATAAATAATGTGAAGTTGAACATTGACAATTTAAGTTTGTAGTCAAATTTGCTTAAATTACCACCAGAAACACTCAATACTTTTTGAAAATCAAAAGTTGCTGTAACAATTTTCCTTCTAGATCATTTAGCCTGGTCTTTGTCAGAAAGTTTTAATTGGCGAACATTTTTCGTATCGATATGTTTTGTAGACGTTCTTCTAGTGTAATGTAATTGGACTGACATTACGGCGTAACTACACATTGTTACGCCGTGAGATAGTCTTAATATATAATACTTTTTTGTTCTGTTTCATACATACTAACTTAGCTATGAACCCCCATTGTTTGTTACGATCGTCCTAATTCCAAAATAAGGTTAATTTTATTGTTTTTACTTATTTTATTAAAACATTTTAATAGACACGAATTAGGACATTTTGAAGCCTATCTTTTTTCAGATATTAAAGTTCTGTTTTTGTATTTCTGGCCCAATTTCATATTTTCTTTTTATTATCAATCCACTCACTAAAATGACGTTTTCTTATGTTATCTTTACTTTTTCTTTTGCTGCAGTTTCTGCGGCGTACTGACAATTGTGTGTTTGTGGAAATCGACGATAAAGGGATAGGCATTTGCCTGAGGAGTTGAAAAAAGTCAGTTTCAGATACGAACTGTGACCATTGAATACTAGGAATGAGAAATATGTTCTTATTACCCATAAAAAAAGATGACTATTATAGTTTTATTTATATTGATTCAAAGAACGACCCGGTGATGGATAAGGCGTACGATTATCGTCACCATATGAATTACCTAAAAATATATACACATTGTCATAGAATAAAGTTTACTTTTAATGCACAGTTCGGGTCCTTATGGCCAAAGATACTTTTTATGAGAAACTAAAAACAAAATATCCGATGCAGAAAAGTTTTGTGTTTACATTGCTAGTTGTTTTCCTTTATAAGTAAATCCAGTTCATTATAATCATTGTCGTCATAATTTACCAAATTGCTTTGAGGGCGTTCAATTCTTCTAAGTCGACATCAGTTAGCAAAGGAGACACGGAAATTAACCAAAATATACGTTAATTACATATATTTTTTTGACATTTCACAAGTAAATTATTGTAAGAAAAAAAAATTAATTCTTCAATACCGTGTAATGTGTTGTAAAATGACATACAATGTAGTATACTTATTTGAATTTCAACGTAAAATATTGTAAGTAATACTTAAGATAATAATTTTGTAACAGAAAACCACGTAAACTAAGCTATGTGTGGCTTACAATAATTTATACTGTTACTGTTTTAGTAAAACAATTTCTGATAAAAACAATGTACTATATGTCAAAGCATTTCTTGCATTTACGTTATTATATTTATTTTAAATACTTTTTCTTCAAACAAATATACTTTTCATCTTGCGTGTCGAAATAAAATTCATTTTTATTGTCAGTTTCTAACAGATACACCAAATTAACAATTTTTTGGGTACGATTTGGTCCAATCATGATAAAGCCTTATTAGCTGAGAATATAATGTATAATTTTATATTTTATTATTGAAGATTCGTAAATTATTAATATATAAACACAATCTACGTTCACGCAGGATCGCTATCCCAAAGATCCCAAGTAAACTAATGTAACTGATAGTTACGTCATTCAATGAATGCGTACTCACCGTTTCGGTTCCGAAGAAAACTATTGCAAATGCTCATACCGGAATATACGTCGGAAAAATATTATACTTTCATTTACATACAACATTATACTTCTATAAAAATGCCTTAATTTTGAGAAAAAAATTTTTTTTTCGCTTGGATCCCAAGAGTCTGCAATTATAGAATGCAAAAATAACGAAAAGCCAAAATTGACAATTTGTGGGTTACAACAATATACGTAGGAGGGGTCGAAATATAGGTTAGGCACACTGATACGAATTATTGTAATAATTTTGAAATTTCTGTAATTACAAAAAAACTTAATTTCTGAAGGGAGACATTTCTAAGGAGAGTGCACGTTTTTTAAAGTGATCTGAGGATTGAACTATTTTGAAAGTTTCTATTGCGACAAAATTCAACTTTAAAAATAGCAATATCGAGCACAATATCAGCAAGTTGAAGTAACAGTGCATATAACCCTCATTTTGAAAATCTATCCCTACTACGACAAGTTACGGTCGACGAACACCGCACCGTCCCAAAAAAGAGTAACGGACGCCCCGCAGTATGCTGAGCTTAATAAAATAAGTAGCAGAAGATCGTATAGGGTGGAAAACGTTATGGACAGCGGTTAAATAGCCGATGGAAATATTACTGGAACAGTAAACCTGTCCTGTATACTGTCCCATAGTTATCATAGGCTTAAATAGAAAGAACAATAGGACATTTATTCTTTAATACTTTAAGACATTGATTTCTTTCTACATTAACTGTTAATACAAAACAGATGTTTTTTATTTGTACCGTAAAATAAGTGAATTATTTTACAGCACTAAACAGTGTTCTATAATAACAATAATAATATCTAGGACATCCTACACGGCGCCATCTAGTCTCAAACTAAGCAAAGTTTGTAATTATGGGTGCCAGACAACTGATATACATACTTAAATATTTTTTTATAATATACACAAAAAAAGATATTTTATACTAGACACGCAATAAATGTTCATACACACAAATATTTATCCCGGGCGGGAGTCGAACCTGTTACCCTTGGCTCCGCAGTTAGGGTTTCTAACCAATCGGTCACTGAGCCAATTTAAAATAGTGTACTCATTACCAATTCAAATAAAATTAGACTTATTATATACGAGACCATTGTAGAAGGCACTGGTGTAATGACTCATGCAAAAAAAAAACAAGATCGCGTGTTATCCTTGCTTCAGTTAGTTATATGTAAAGTTTAACACTTTATATGCAGAATGTTCAAGCTTATGCCTTGACGTGGCCCTCGGTCATTTCTATATATAATATCGATAAAAGAATCGTGTTCTATATAGGTACAGAGAGAAATACATTGTTAGGGTAGGTACGAAATAAAGTTTTTCAAGGTATATCCATATATTTTTTTAGATAGATAGATTATAGATATAATAATAATAACAACAATAATAATAGTTTATTTATTTTCTCACCACAATAAGAATATTTTTAGAACCAAAAGACAGTAAATGATAATGAAAATAATTGTGGGAGACTGGAGCCTAAATTAGATCGAACCTGTTCTTATAGGTCTCTAGACATCCACCTCGCGGCATTGGTACGGTAAATTTATAATATTTATTTCAACAATAGTATATATTCAATTCCATTACATTCCATCAGCCCTTTTTATATCCCACTGCAGGGGCTTCGGTTTCCTCTTAAGATGAGAGGGCTTGGAGCCTAAATCCTAAATCTACCACGCTGCTCCAATGCGGGTTGGCGGATTGTAACGACCGCCAATAAGATATAGAGTAATGGTGTTTGTGTAAATGTTAATGTGATATTAGTTAGTGTATAATATACGTTTTAAAAGTACCCACACTGAGTTTCGCATGCATGAATAGTTAGTTGTATGTAGGTAATTATTATAACAAAAATTTAGTAAATATATCAAATATAAATAAAACTAAACTAAGTAGGTACGCAATTATGACACAATTGCTAAAAGTCCGTATCTTCACAAGTAAGTTCTTGCAACCAAGAATTGAGTTTCTTTATACATTCAAATTTGGACAAGGAGAATATTTCAGTGTTGTTGTTAACAGTATTGTTTTCATTGTTGTATCCGGGCTTAACTGAATCTTAAATAGGTTTTCAATGTCGTCCTCCTTTTCATATCTTTCAAACAAAATGAAAATGTTGTTTCTGTGTTTTTTTTTGCAAGGGAATTTAACAAAAAAGGTTGTATACGGCTTTATTCGGAGAGTGCAGTCCCTGCAACCATCGGTTTTATTGAAAATGAACCTACTCAAAACCGATTTTCACAGATTATTTTATTTCATTGCCGCGATTTAAACTGCAGCCTCTGATATCCTTAAACGTTTTGAACTCGATAATGAAGCATTCGAACGAATACAGGCCGAAAGGCGATGACCGTAATGTTAACAAGTTCCCGATCGTCCATAAAATCTAACATGTGATGTCAAATTTCTTGTTCGATTTCCAACCGATATCCAAAATTTTGGTCTCAAACTGTAGCTACCGACGCCTTCTAACGTTTTGTACAACACTTTGAAGTGATCCGACGAATACCCTCTGAAATATAGTAACTTATATCCACAAACACCAGCGATCGACCAAAAAATCTCATCTTTCGGAAATAATTTCTCTTACAATTACCAACCGATTTCCAAAAACTTGGTCTCAAACCGCAGCTACGTTAATGGCCGAAATACCATTTTTTTTAATTTTCGATATCGGTCCCCGTTCTCGAAATAATTTGGATTTATCCAATTTTTTTCGAAAACTACTAAACTGATTTCCAAAATTTTGGAGTTATACGATGCGCAACTAAATTATTGATCTTTTAAGACCTTAAAATCTTAGCTAGATTCTATACCCTCGGAGTTATGGCTAAAAATGCGTCTCCCGTGAAATGGATATGATAGTCATTTTCAATGACAAAATATTGATACTTGTGACATCCCACACAACGCCATGTAGGCCCAAAGTAATATTCTTTTTATAATATATACCTATATAAATACTTTTCTACCACCAAACAATGAACAAATAGACATGTTGATGCACACAAATATTTGTTCCGACCGGGAATCGAACCCGCGACTCCTGGCTCCGCAATAAGGGTCCAGCCAGCCTTTAAACAAATGCAATTTGGACCCGTTAAGTTATAGAAGTTAGTGGCGGCCGTAGTATCGAACAGATCGCCACAACTTACCCAGTATTTATTTATTTTTTTGTGGCAATACAACAAAGCTTTTAATAATATTTCAAACTTTGACCTGATTTTACTTTCCTATACCGCAACATTGACATTCAAAAAGAAAAAGAAAAAAAGGTCTAAAATGTTAGATCCGTACCAACGGCATAACAATTTTTCACAACAATTTCAAAAAGCCAGTTTAAGGCAAGACAACAATAAGCTTTTAATAAAATTTGAAATTTTCTTTACTATAATACCGGAACATTGACATTCAAAAAGAAAAAGAAAAAAAGGCCTAAAACGTTAGACCAGCAGCGTAACAATTTTAATTCTAAAAGTCAATTTAAGGAAAACAAACATATTTACTTTATTCTAATTTCAAGCAGTTTAGTACATTTAATTTAATATAAAGTCATTAAGTTGGCGACTTAACGCCCATTTGGAGCCTAAGTACTACTTTCCGGGTACCGAGACGAAGATTATGTTTGAGTTAATTGTTATTTATAACGGCTAAGAGCCGTTTCAACTAAAAAGATGTATAATTAAAATTACTTGCAGGTACCTACGTACAAACTACGGCTGTAATAACCATACTCTCCAGTTCCAGTTGTCACTCCCCTTTCCAGTATGGATCTGGGTGCTATTCTCGTAGTTCTTGCTGTTTGTGTATTTATGTTACGTTTTTCGTGGCGTGTCTCATTGCATTAACAATTAAATAAGTTATGATTAAAACACACAATGTCAATATATTTCTCAGGAATCTTATCTAACCTCGACAATATAAACAACTGACTGATTTAATTGGTTAGAGACCCTAACTGCACAACCAAAGGTAGCCGGTTCGATTTCCCTCTGGGACATATATTTGTGTCCATGACCATGTCTATTTGGTCCGTGCCGGAATGTAAAATTTCTATATATGTATGTATATATTTTTAAGAATATTTAAGTGTATATATCAATTATCATAATACCCATAATACAAGCATAATACTTTCAGCCTCTGAAGCACATATTCCTGAAGCGTGAAGGAATAACAAGAAAACAAACTGATATCTTTTAATTCCTGTACAACACACGGAGAAGGTTTTTCTTCTGTTTCCTTGTGCGCGGGAATTTTGTTTCATTTCAGTGTTTTAGAAGCTGGATAAAATAAAATAGTATATTGTGTATGATGTGATATGTAATTTTTATGTTACTGATTTATCACGTAGCTGTTAAACTCAAATAATAGTATAAGGACTCAGGGCAAAAAATATATTATTTGTAGCACTCAGTCTTAGGCTTCGCCCTCTTGGACTACACACGTGATGTTCCATGACAATGTAAGACTTTCTAGAAAATTCTAAATCTCTAAAGAGTACTTTTCAAAACATTTTTTACATTTTTATTCTAGCTACTTACTCATTTATTAGGTTTTAAGGATGAATAGGCCTGTGCCTAATAATATAAGCTGATGATGATGTAAAAGCCGTTTCGAAGAAAGATCTATTGCAGCGCTTTCTGGTGGCTTGTAACTGCAATCTATCTTAAGAACCTGCTCTGAGATGATGTAATGCAATGCAAAACCTATGTAATGCAAAAATCCACATCGAAATCCGCCCAGCCGTTTTAAACACCACATCTACTGTCACGTCTCTTTACCCCTGTTTAAGAACTTGTTCTGAGATATTTATTTTATTTGTTTACAAAACAGCTCATTGGCCAAGTTCGAGTTAGTTTTTAGACGAATTGACTAATCAATGACATATCTAAAGACAAATTTCTCGTTACATAATACGTATTACCATTAGTATAAAACTGATTTTAGATCCTCTATCATCCACACTTACAAAAATAATTGGATTTAATTAAATTACTTCAATCATGTTTTCATTAAAAATATTCATTTAAATAACCGTGGAGAATATAATTTTTTTTTTGTTACAGTTTTGGTATATAATTTAATTGCTGAAAAATTGATTTAAAAACGTGCATTCTAGAGGGATCTGGCTAACAATATACCTATATAAGTCGTTCTATTCTGGACTATTTTTTCATTGCAAAAGGTAGTTTTATTTTTCATATTTAAATTTTAACAAAATCGCCATTTTTTTTTTCATTCTACCGTAATAAGAAGCCCACTTCAAATATACGTACCGATTGCCCGACTATACTGAACTTATAATTTGTAGAATGTTATGAAGTGCTGCGGGACGAAAAGTTGACGTTAAAAAGCATTTTAAAAATAATAGGCAACTTTAGTTACTACGAAAACTCATTATAAAATTCACCTGTAGCTGCTTATAGCAAATATAGTTTAACTATGTAATAGAGTCATAGAGTTATAATTCCAACAAAAACATCAAGTAAAACATGATGTAATATCAATAGGATTTCAATGCAAAACCAGGTTTAAAAACTATCTTGTCTTCAAACGCTATCAGGTCAGGCGGTTGACCTAACCGAACAACATAGTACGTGAATATTACTAGCCGAAAAATCGATATGTACTAACTTACAGGCTGAATCCGGTCGTTTGAGATTCCACGAACAAAATACTCGTACAAACTTTCACTTTTTGTATGTATTTTGATCACTTTTATAAATTTTCTTTTGATAGAATTTTGTTGAAAAATATTTTTTTTCGTATATCATTCGACCGCGTAAGTTAGAAAACGTTTACGTTCTTTGTAACTTAGTGGAAGAAATTCGATATGCTTTATATAAAAAATATTTTTTTCAGCAAAGGTCGTTTTCAGTTCAACCCAATTTTGGGCTCTAACTGATCACTTGGCGTCCGACGCTATAGAGCGTCTATAAGCCACTGTGTGTGTGCCACCGTGCCTTGACTGAAGGTTGTATTACGTCAAAGAAGACAGAAAACTAGAAGCGACATCAACTACTTGTGCTTCAAAATATGAATAAGTTTGATAAACACAGAGTCGATCACGATGTTTGTACACGAAATAAACATAAGCTAGTGGTACCATCATCAGTGATGTATTTTCCAGCATGCTGAGTGGATCGGAACCTAGGAGCCGTACATTTTAGGGGTGGGAAATTTGGCGCCAAAATTTTTTCATGACTTACTGGAATTAAACAGATTCATAAGGGGACGTATTTCATTTGTTAGCGGAATGTCTTAGGAGCGAGACTCAGAGACAAGTTCTACTGTCACAATTTGAATTTTTTTATGTGACAATGTAGGTGTATCATCCTATCGGACCCGTACTCCGAAGCCGCAATGATGTTATAATTATACTTTTACACAACAATACTCGTGCGTAACCGGTCATAACTCCTTAGGGAACCATTATTTATAAGTTACCTTATATTATAGTGAAATCAATCGGGCTGACTTAATCTCCAAGTGGCCAAATCCCGTCAAAATAAGATTAAAAAAAATGAAAGATTCATATGGATTCGCTAAAACTGTTTTCTTGTGCAATCTTAACTAAACCATTGGGTTGTAAGAATAAAATCTAGGAACTGAGACATCGATCCACTATATGAATGATGGGACTTAGGGTATCGAATGTAGGGGTCGGTAAGTTTGATAAAATGGCATATTAACGTATTATAAATAATAATCATATGTAATATATGTAATAATTAATTAATAAATAAAAACTTATTAATTAAAAATCATGTGTACTATTATAAATAACGTACGTATTAGTTTTTAAATAAATAATACACTTTTTTATTAAAGAGGGCTTTAACCCTCAACGTAGTATATGTGTATATAGGTAGACACTCACTGTAATACTGTTGATTAAGTAAAAATTTACTCTTTAGAGTAACTACTAAAGATGATAGTGACCCTGCCTACGAAGCTGGGGGGTCCAGGGTTCGAATCCCAGATCGGGTCAGTATTTGTATGATAAATATTGATACTGGTACCGGGTCGTGGTTGTTATTTATTTATTTATTTATTTATTACTTGGAAAACTTACAGCTAGTACATTGAGATTTATAAACACACATACATTACTATTAGCCATTTAACAGTTTTCACATATAATATATGTATGTAATATATGTATGTTATATGTATGTAGTGTCTCCGTTTGGCACCCAAAACACAAGCTAATGCATAGTTTGGGGCCAAAACGTTGTTGTGACGTATACGTTATTAATTTTATAATTATTATGATAGTTTCATTACATTTCATCTCAAGGATTACAAATAGCACGTTTTTGTTAGTTTGATTAACTAATTAGAATAGTTATTTTGTTATTTACGGTAATTTTTGTATTGTCTGGGACCTAAACTTTATACCTGGTGTTCGGCTGACCATAGTTAAATTTTAAACATGTTTTTCTCGGTAACCGTTAGTCTGCGGAATCTACTTACTTGAAAATTTTCATTTAGTTCGGTGAGCTCTAGATGCTCTATAAGTTTGGATTACGCTCAGCCGAACACTTGGTGTATCCATGCCATGTCATGTGTTAATTTTCTGATTACAGTTCAAACACCTAAACTTGTGGGACAACGTTTCCAAGCCACAACCACAGTCGTATTATTCTGTAAACAATCTTATCATGAGTGTCATATGCTACTATTTATTCGGACTGCATACGTAAATAAAATTATAAACTGATAAAAATGATTCGCATAGCGATTCCATATATGATAAAAAATGATAATTAAATTCATGGCCAAAATGGCGTACCCTCGAAAAATCTGAAGGCAGAAAGGACCGCGTTTAAGATAATTATTATGCCTACTACCATAACCAATGCCAGTAATGTAGTATTTTATAAAATTGAATTTTATTATTACAATTAACATTCACTTTGGCCAAATCGTGTTGGTTCAACTGCAAGAAAATTGGTTTTCTGATTTTCAACTGACCACTACCTCTATAGTTAACTGACTAAAAGACAACGAATTAAAAAAGGATAACTAAGGTCATAGAGTAAATTAATTTGACACCATTGTTAGATAAATGTCACTTCACAGTATCAAAGTGATATTACGCAATTTTGCGGGATTGAAGACCGGCACGCGGGGATTTCCCGGGGTGGAGACGGACGCGCAAGGACTCGGCGCACTGAAACTCGAACTGAAACTCGTCATCTTGCACCAGCCAGCTAGAGTATGAGTGTTAGACGGTAAACGCAGAAGAGGGCTTCCAGTCAATTCGTACTTTTTAAGGTACATAACGACATGCTATTTAAAACATCACAGCAGATACGATACAAAATTTATTAAGACAAAAATTTTATTTGCAAAGGGAAACTTTCTTTAAAAAACTAGTGCCAAATTACGATGCCGACGACCGCTTAGCCTAGTGAGTAGCAACCCTGCCTACGAAGCTGGAGGTCCCGGGTTCGAATCCCAGGTCGGGTCAGTATTTATATGATGAATATTGATACTGGTACCGGGTCTTGGTTGTTATATGTATGTGGTGTCTTCGCTTGGTACCCAAAACACAAGCTAATGCTTACTTTGGGGCCTAGACGTTGTTGTGATGTGTACGTTATTATTATTATTATTATTAATTACAGAAATATGTAACTTTATAAAAATATTAAATAACAAACAGAATATTCGTATTAAAAACTTTTTATTGACAAACAGATGTGACGACAACCAAACAGAACGTAGTTTTCAATCTAATCAATCGACATTGACAACCGTAATTACCTGCAACGCCATCTACTTTCAGCGCTAACGACTAAACTTGGAAAATCTTTGAATTTTTATGATAATTTTATGTATACGTGAGCCTGTAACAAAATAACAGCCAAACCATATCATATTTAATATAAGTAGTGGTAGAACGATTATTAAAAAATAAATAAAACCGATAAAGTACATTGTTATAAAATTATTATTATTATTATTGTTATAAAATACTTTAATTAAATGGTGTATTAGTAAGAATAGCAGGAATGCCTTTGACAGACCAGGACAGACAGATAAACAACGAAATATTTAACTGAATTTCCTTTTCGACTGGAATCATACGATGGCAAAAAAAATACTGATGCCTGAAGGTTTAGGGTTCTGCACCCAAAGGATACCAACGTAAGAAGCCTCTGCTGTCCGTCCGTCCGTCCGTCCATCTGTCATAAGGCTTTATCGCCTGAACCGTAATAGGTAGACGCCTCAAATTTTCACACTGGGTGTACTATATTCTGATAACAAATAATAAAAATAAAATGACATTTAAAATTAAAGGGGATGCCTATACAAGAAACGTTTTTATTTTCGATGTTTTTAGTGATTGGTAATTGTTAGATAATTAATACGCTAGAAATTTTCATGGAATACGTACTACTATGCCTGCTATAAGAAAAGATAATAAAAATTAAATAAAGTTAAAAATTGGAGGGGGTCTCCAATCGAGTTTTTTTAATATTGTACGGTGGTAAGGAGCCCTTCCTTTGCGAGTTCAAATCGCACTTGACCTTTTTTATTATTCTTGAACCTGAATAGTTGTTATATTTTTTTGGTCTGGTCATTTGTTTGTCTTTTTATTCAAATACTTTTGAGGCCTGAATGGATTTCGATGAAACTTTTTAAGTTTAAATATGAATGTATAACGTCACGCTGCTGCTTTAAGGAACGGAGCAGTAAAAATAAACAATAAATATAGAGCAGGGTTTCTAAATAATGCAAATCATAAAAAGATGCGAACGACATTGGCGCTTGCAAAATCTATTGTGCATTACACTGTTAGAAAATAATTTTAAACATTGACCAATTTTTCCGATAGAATATATATATTTATAATATTTATATGAAAGAAAATTGTTTTCCTACGTGTATTATCAAAACTAATCAATCCCAGAATCATCCTCGTTAAATCAATCAAATCAAATGTAAAAGTTTTTATTCAATATAAGAGGTTTACACACACTTATTGAAAGTCAAAATTAATTGATTAGGTGATTAGGTACCGGTTCAAAAACTAGAAGGAGAAGAACCGGCAAGAAAGTCCTCCCTGTTTATTTTATTTAAATATATGTTTTTCTTAGTAGTTTTTTTTTTAATATGTTTACAACTATTACAATGATGTCCATGCGCACTTATCATTTAAATACTCGCTAATACCAATTTTTCACGAGTTGGACTTTAACTTGCTTTGTAAATTGATTTGAATTTAAGTTCAACATTTCTTTAGGAATTTTATTATAAAAACGGATACAATTTCCCATGAAAGAATTACTAACCTTTGAGAGTCTGAACCTGGGAATCGATAACATATGCTTGTCTTGTATTTAAGTTGTGGCCATCACCCACCCTAGGACTTAGCATTTAAGTTTTTATGTACATAAATTATATTTTCATAAATGTACTGAAAAAGGACTGTTAAAATGTTACTTTCTCTAAAGTGAGCGTGATTATAATTTATATATAGCTCGAATAGCCCTTTTCTGCAGAACAAATATTGTTTGAATGTCAGCGGCCTTTCCCCAGAACAGAATGCCAAATGACATTATGCTATGAAAGTAGCTAAAATAAACCAACCTCGCTGTAGGCACATCGGTTAGTCTTCTTATTTGCCTGATTGCAAAAACAGTAGAGCTCAGTTTACCAGCGACTCTCATAACATGAGGATCCCATTGTAAATTTGCCCCCATTGTAAGACCTGACTCCATTGTAATTCGTAGTAAATATAGAAAATAATATTTTAGGTAACGGTTTCGCTCAACGATTTGTGTTTATCAGTACTGTAAGAAATATATCGTGGTGGAGCTAAGAAATCATGAAATGAAATCAAATAAAAAAAAAATGTATTCCATATAAAATAGTATAAGAAACAAACACCTATTGAAAGTCAAAATGAATTGATTAGGTACCGGTTCGGAAAACTAGAATGAGAAAAACCAGCAAGAAACTCCTCCCGGTTTGTTTTATTTGAATTTATATCTCTTTCTTAATTCTTTTTTTTTTTTAATTTAAAATGCTTACAACTATTAGAATGATGTCCATGAGCACGTATCATTTAAATATTCGGTAATACAAAGCTTTCTTTGTGAGTTGGACTTTAACTCGCTTTATCAATTGATTAACATTGAAGTCTAACATTTCTTTTGAAATTTTATTAGATGAATATATTGGTATTCCTTTTTATAACTTTTGTACATGCACCAGGGAAAGATGTCCCTATCTATTCACAAGCGATTATCGACTGACTTTCTTCAACATTTTCTTCTTTTCTTCTTAGTATGTTTCAAATGTCGAGTTTCATTCTTCTTTCTTCTTTAGTGGTGCAGCCAGTGTGGTGTTGTTTTTCTTACAGCCAGTATCTGCTCTACAGTATATGTATATAGGAACTCGTACGCGAAATTAGTTTTAAATAAAACAGTAGGTAGGTATGTTTGTTCCGCAGTTCTACTGAGAACACTTTATTATTATTTAATGCAAAGAGCTACAGCCCGACGCTAACTCTTGCAATTTCTCAGGTGCTATGTTTCACTTTTACATGAGGATAATTTATTCATTAATGGATTGTTTTGAGTAGGTTAGTTATAGATAGAGTAATTTTTACAAGTTTTTTTCGAAAATTATTTTAAGTTATTTTGATGAGTTGCAACATGTAAAACGGAGTTTTTTATTTATTGTCTCGATGACACCATAAACACGAAACCTGAAATTTTGGAACCGATTTTCCTCTTAAAACAATTCGTATCCTGTCTTGCTGAGAAACTAAGTTCAGCTGCTTATGCTGTTAGAAAATCAGATAGTACACGGACGTGGTTCCCGCTCGTTAGTCTGTTTTAGTTATTTTCACAGCGTTATGTCCTACGGTATTCTTTTGTGGGGCAGAGCCGCTGATATAGACACAAATTTCATAATACAATAAAGAATTTACAACTTAGAAGCCCAGATTTTACTTCGGGGGTTTACTTTGGTATTAATCGTGCATCAAAATATAAATAAATTTTATAAACATATGTGACGTTTACAATATTAATACAAAAATGGACATAAGCTAGTGGTACCATCTTATCCTTTATTTATCTATCCATAATTCTTTTTTGGTTTTATGGGGCAAAATGTACACATTCTTAACAAATTGTCTTCAAAAATGTCGAATTTACCATTACATAAATTTAAAATTATTGGAAAAATTTAACTGAAAACTGCTATGTTGTACAATAGGAGTCAATCTATGCAGTTGGAACGTTTTTTTGCTTCATGTATTTCTTCTTAATTTGTCGAAGTGTAAAAGTTTTGCTATCACTACATATTATAAAATAAAGTCCCCCGCCGCATCTGTCTGTCGGTCTGTCTGTTTGTCTGCACCCGATAAACTCAAAAACTACCGAACGCATTGGCATATTATTGACACCAATAGACAGAGTACTTCAAGAGGAAGGTTTACGAATATAATTTATTAATGTTTTGTAGAAATTTGTGAAATTATGACGATTATTGTTGAAGTCGGAAAAAAATCAAGCCGGCGGGGAGCTTTCATTGAAAATGCTGCCTAATCCTTTTGAGATATAACAAAATAATGTACGGAGGAATTGTGTCTCTTTTACAGGACTAAAGAAAAGTCCGGGATGGTATATGTCTATGTTTTACGGATAGCTTACTCTACCTATTTTTATGTTTAAATAAATGGTGTCATATGATGAGGTCATTGGAAAACAATTTATACGGATACAGTATTAATCCTTATCAAATTAAATACGATATTTACTTTCAACATTTCATGCACATTGTGATTGCCTTTTACACTACACAATTTAAATCAATATCTTAGGAGCTATCGCGAAATATAAATATCGCGCTAAGAAACTGGGCGTCGCGACCGGCGCACCGCCGCCGTCCGGCCATCGATGTGTTATAAAAAGTACTCTAATGATCACGCGGTTTCACAAACACATCGACCAAATACAAAAATAAATCGACGAGCCATGCTGGAACCTCAAGGAATTTTGATTTTTCTGAATTCAGCAGTATACAATCTTGCGAGATAGTTTATATTCTGACGGTTTTTACAATCTTATACTGTGACACACATAATATTTGAACAATGTAACATCGGACAGCCCCACAATGTTGTCAACGGCAGCTCATGGGGAGGAAGTGGTCACTCAGCTCAGACGTAAGTCGTCAATTGTCTCACATCCTGTATTTGCTACTCAAACTGATTGCGTTATGTAGGTAGGTAACTCTATTAAATGTAAATATTCATCTCATAAATTTGAAATAAGGTTAGTTTTTGTGCAGGTCTATCCCACAAATTAGAAATTAATGAGAACATGTTTAAACAAAGAGACAGAAATAGGAAACCTTTTTTAATATTATGTAGTATTACTTAAAGTATGTAGCTGCTGTTCTCGCTAGTGGCCACTTTAAATGAAAATAAAACTTCCATTACAAAAGTTTTAATCTGCAGTTTTTGTCAAAATAAAAGCCATTGTTCTGAGAATCTGTAAAACAATTTGATAATTGCTTAACAATAGTTTACACAATCGCGTCTGCATTTGGCTGACCGATGATCGAGTGCTTGGAGACCCTAACTGCGGAGCCAAGGGTCACGGGTTCGATTCCCGCCCGGGACAAATATTTCTGTGCATGAACATGTCTATTCGTTCCGTGTAGGATATTTAAGTATGTATATCCGTTGTCTGGCACTCATAATACAAGCTTTGCTTAGTTTGGGACTTGATGGCGTTGTGTATGATGTTATTATTATTCAAACAATTCTATTATTATTATTCAAACAAGTCAGCAATTTTAGCAACTTTTGAATACGAGTTTGGATTGGAGAAGGAAACATGATCTATGAACGCACTTTGCGATTTTGGTTTAATCGCTTTTTTCAGTGGATGAGTTGCAAAATGAACTAAGAGCCAATCACTAAAACCGTTAACGAAAAAGCGAAAGTGGAAGCTGTTCCGTATCAATCTACTGTAGAATAAGATGGTTTCAAGTTAGCTTTACCAGATTATTGGCTCATTTAAGCAGAAACAGCATAATTTAAAAAAAAACCTAATTAGTACTAAAATGGGACTATAATTCAAAATAAACCAAGATAAAATGCGTATTTACGAGCGTTTGTATGAGCGTTCACACATACAGCCCGTTCTTATAAGTTAAGAATGATCTACTTATCTTTGTAATTACATGAAGTTTACTTACCTAATACCTACATGATATGTTTGTGAGTTCGATATTTCGGTTCGAAAATTTAGTTTTAATTTTTTTTATCACATAGATCTCACTGAGACGTGAAGTTTGATTACGAACACAATAGATCTGTGACTAACACTTTCAGATAAATTAGCTTTTAAAATTTTTACCACGTAATCGCAAAAGCTTCCGCATTGCGACATGTTCAAGGAGCTTTCGCCCTTGTTGACATTTTAGTTAACATAATTTATTCTGAAACTACTTTTACAACGCGTCATCGTGCCACAGCTTACTTTCGTTTCAGGGATCAAAGCTTTAGAACGAAAATATCCCATATAATATTTCCATTTAGTTTCCTTTAACAATTTTACGGCAGGTATGTAGTTAGGCATGAGACGCAAGGATCCTGGAGAAGCGGCGGCGTTTCATTGCAGGTCTGGCGTTCTATTATTTGGCCATCGAACTAGTAATATACTCAATAAATATACGTCGAATAAACGATTAAAGGCACCGTACTTTGCACGTAACAGACTAGAAGGCGCACGCTTGTTAAACTTATCGACTCAAAATCGATAAAAATTGTCACCTTATTTATTTTTGATAGTATCGCCTTTCATTCAATAGTATGAAACTAGTTGTGACGCGCAATATACCAAGACCCAGACACAACATAAACATCTAAGTAATTAATCGCGTGGGCCATTCGCTCGTCCCGCCCATCACCCTTCCTCATCCTATGGCTCAAATGTGATAACTTTGTCTCTGTTAATTAAATGGGTTGTGACATTCAATCCGACCAAATATGGTTAATGAGTAGAGAATAGGTTAATAGATCCAAGGAGATGGTAAAACATACCTATCAAATTTATTATCAATTTATTTTTATAGATTAATGACGTGACGTGACGTGACGTGACGTATACATGACAACAACGTCTAGGCCCCAAACTAAGCATTAGCTTGTGTTTTGGGTACCAAGCGAAGACACCACATACATATAACAACCAAGACCCGGTACCAGTATCAATATTCATCATATAAATACTGACCCGACCTGGGATTCGAACCCGGGACCTCCAGCTTCGTAGGCAGGGTCGCTACCCACTAGGCTAAGCGGTCGTCGATAGTATTATATAATATTATATAATATAAAAGTATTATACGACCGTTTTATTGGAATAAATTATTTCTAGTACTAACCGAATTCCAACCGGACTAAACAGATTTTGTATAGCCTTCCATAGAAGTGGAAACCCATGCAATTAATTTTTTTAATTTTTTTTTCTGTGTAGGTAGAGCTGACCGAACTAAAAAAAAGTAAACGATGAAAAAGTGACTCTTTAAACAAGTTTTTCTCGTTAACCGTTGGTTAGCGCCATCTCACTCGAAATTTTTTTTTTAGTTCTTTTAGCTCTACACGCTATATAAGTTTTAGACTACGTTCAGCTGAACCCCTGGAATATAATCTGACTCGATCCGAAGTCTTTCCTATGGCAGCCTTAACCCTAGAAACCTAATCTACGCCTGCGAGGCGTACACACAACCGAATATCGTTTGTTTCTTTCTGACGGTTGAAGCTAGTGCGTCGTGCTCTTTCGCCAACTCAGTCAGCGGCCGACGGGAGCTAACATACGGTGCCCGTGTTGGTAATGTAAGTCCCGCATAGACATAAAGTCCCGCCATTTTCGATGTTTGGAAGTATAGCACGCCCGCTAGACGTATGTTTAGGCTTTGTGTAACTTTTAACTAGGTTTTTCGCTATAATATATTATGGCCATACCATGATGAAGAATAATAAAAAACTATTGAATAGAAGAAAATTTATGAAGCAACTCAGCACAGATGTGGTCACGCCTTGGATGGAGAGCAGATTGAAGCTCTAACATTGAAAAGATCTTTACGAAAAAATATAAGCCAAAGTCTCGTAAAACCTACTGATTCAAATAATGAAAATCTAGAAGAAAAACCAGAGCCAAATAAACGTAAATACTACGCCTTTTGCTCCTATATAAAAAAAAGAATGTCAAAATTAGTGTGTTATAAATGTAAAAAGTCGGTGTATGGCGAGCACAAGTTTGATATGTGTGTAGACTGCTCTTAAAGTTTAACTAGTTTTTTAAAGTCTGATTCGTTTTAATGTTTGCTCTATAAATATCTGATTAGCATTAAAAAAATTTTTTTTATATATGTTTCAGTTGATTTTGAAGAAGTAAATTTTTTTTGTTCCAATTTATGCACATCGTTTTTTAATGGTATTAAATAACTGTTATAATAGTTATAAGTCATAACAGTGTTGTTTTATTTTTAGTTTATATTCCAAATTAAAATTTTCGCTAAATAATATTTCTAAAATGGGGCTATTTTTGCATACAGATTGTAATTTATATGTGTACACCTCTGAGACGTATATTAAGGCTTTGTATACGTCCAAAATAGATTAGGTTTCTAGGGTTAACTAGTTTTGCAGAGAGAAAAACACCTATGAGCTTTTTATAAATACCTACGTATGTATGTATGTAGATATGTAGTAACTTATAAAAATTACTAGATACAGAAATTTTCATTTTATTTAGTAGCGTATTCTCAACATTACTACGCAGGAATCGAATGTAACACCTTTGCCCGCACGACTGACATTATGCAACGCATAATAATATTAGGCGAGATAGGTATAGACTGCGGTTGGGTGGTACGAAAGAGACGTAAAAAAATCGTTGCGGTTTCGTGCGGTGCGACGCGCTGCGGGGAATAAATGTCAGGGTTGTCAATTGTAAATTACTCGGTTTATTACCCATAGGAATTACCACCAGTACCATGTTTAACTCGTATGCCGTCGTGTAAAAAAATGAAATTTAGGTTGCCCATAATTTTTGTTTATAAGAAGAAAATAGTGAGATTCACTAAGAGTACTTAAGTTAGGAACTATTTAAGTGTGCCGATTACTCAATCACATGAACATGAATTTGAACGTTAAAGATGAAAATTTCGTATGATTAGTTAATGGCTTACATTGTCACCGTCTTTAAATATTCTTATTGCAACTTCCTGTATGTGAGAGAAGGGAGACGAAAATAAAACATCATGTTCAATATTCTATAAAAATTGTAACAAAACTATGAACTTTTGATAACAAAGAATCAGGTTATTATATTTTTGTGACAAGTGAAAATTGCTTGGGACATCATATTCTCAGTAATGTGACAAACCAACGAAATCGAAGTAAAGTAACATCATATTGGGCAACACGAAAAAGAGTAAAAGTAGACAACCCTAATGTTGTTTATGGATCATTCCCCCAATTCCTCTTATAATTTGTTAATGATTAATTTTAGATATATTATATTAAAAAATATTAATACAATAAAGGCCTAGGTAATAGAATAACTTATTAACTGACTTAATTATTAATTGACGTATAATTGTCATAGTAAGAGGAAGGAAGAGGCGTCGTTAATACATTGGTAACGACGAGGAGTCCACATTTTGTGCCTAAATGAAAAATGTTATTAATGAAAGAATTTCATTGCATTTTTAAAGATCTGTCTAATGATACCCCACACGGAGAAGTGTGCGTGAGAAAAATGTCGTTCATTAGTTCAGTGTATGGACAACTACCCCTAAATAATTTAGTTTTCATAAATTCCCTGTATAATTAATTGTATGGAGGTTTGTATGAGAAAGACATCAGCCTATGAAACATCAGGTTTAATAGAAAAATATCTGTGACATACGGACAGACGGAAAGTACGAAATTATTAAAATTCCGTCTTTAGTATTTCACTACGGAATCCTACAAACATGTCACTAGGTCAATTAACAATGCATTTAAAACCCCATTCTTCAGATTTATCCCAGATAAGTGTCATCTGACATCCCTATAAAAACTGCTCTACTTTTACATGATCAACATAGTTACGTCATAAATGCGTAAAGAAGAGAGATATCACGAGTCCATTGGTACGAAAGAGATGAAAGACAATCAGTGCGGTTTAACGCGAGAGGCGCGGTGCGAGGAACGCGCGGTCAATACCCGCGTCGCCGCCCGCATTTACGGTCGTTGTTCCGTGTTATCTGTTTATTGAAGTTTTGTAGTGTAAATTGTTTATAAATTGAATCGATAAATGAGGTAAATGTCCATGGTAAATATTTAATTTTCGATAATCTAATAATTTTAATATCTTGAAATAGTACCTGTCTACAGTGAACAGTTTCTAGTGAGTGTCGCACATGTCAAACCGCTTTATCTATTCTGTGACCATCTCAGATGTCGCGCCAGTGCGGTCTGATGATATTCCCAACTTTTTGCTCTTAGGATTTGTGGTCACGAGAATCCGACGCGTAAATAAACTTTGTCACTCTCAATCCACTCTACTATAAGTACTTTGTTGTGGACTGTTTAATTTAACGCGCGCGAATCCAATAAATATAATTACTATAGGTACATGTCATTGATACCGACATCGCGACACCACGGCTTCGCCCGCGTAGCATGTAGAGACGACATTTCATAATATTTGGAACTTTCTAGAAAATTCGAAATTTTATATATGATACAATGGTGTACCATTATTCTAATGTGTGCAGTAGTGTATGTAAATTCGAACAGACCATCGCTCTATCAAACCAATACAAAATCGACTTAGCCGTTTCAGAGAAAATTATCTACTGCAGCTGCCGTTGGTGGCCTATAACTGTTAGACATATATAAAAACTCGCTATGAGGTATTATAACCTGTGTAACGCAAAAAACCGCATCAAAATAGCCACAGTTGTTTTAAAGGAATTGATCTGCTGCAGTACCCTGTGCTGTGGTGGTCCATAAGTTCCATAAGCACAAAAGAATGTGAGTGAGACACTGGCAAATTGTCAAAATCAAGATAGTAGCCATTAATAAAAGAAGAAGAAGAAGTGTGAGTAACAGTGTTCTGAGGTAATTTCTAGGTAATGCTAGAAACCGTACCTTTCGAAATTGGAACAAGTAAGTAGCTTCACAGTTAGAAAAACAAAATACCAGGGACATTCCATACAGGTATCCCATCACATTCCAATAGGTATCAGAAAGTCGAGAGTGAGCACCGGCACCTGTGCGAAACGCATCCAATAAATTCCATATACTTCCAAATAAAAATACTTTTTTTTTCTTTATCTTGTATTATAAACTTTATTGTAATATATAATAATATGATATAATATAATAACACACACAATCACAACAACGTCTAGGTCCCAAACTAAGCATTAGCTTGTATTTTGGGTACCAAGCGAAGACACCACATACATATAACAACCAAGACCCGGTGCCAGTATTAATATTCATCATATAAATACTGACCCGACCTGGGATTCGAACCCGGGACCTCCAGCTTCGCAGGCAGGGTCGCTGCCTACTAGGCTAAGCGGTCGTAATGCTATTGATATAAAATTGTAATGGTTAATACTTGATCTTTTAAGGGTTCCTCGTAAATAAGAATCTGAACTCGGTCGAGTCGAAGCTAGGCGCTTAAATAAAAACAGCTTGATTTATTTTTACAGAGAAGAAAACTTTAAAACGCGATGTCTCGTGACTACAGCTTTATAAATTCAGAGGAACTCATCGAAGAAGTGGGAAAAAGGCCGGCATTATACATGAAAAGTCACCCAGAACGACTGTGCCCGAATTATAAAAAAGAGCTTTGGACAGAAGTAGCAAAGAAAGCGGTATACAATTGGGACGAGTTAGATGAAAATCAAAAAAAATACAAAGGTGGCTACTGCCTTACAAGTCCCTAATATGTGTTAACAATGATATTTATTTTTTGTAGATACGTTACACTGAACAGTCTGACAACTCTAAGCTGGCGGCTTCTATGTCAGTGCTGGCGGAACAAGGAGAGTTTCTTTCAGCCAACGCATTGTGAATTTGCATCTGTTAATTCAAAACATTTGTAACAGATTTCTAACTTCTTGCCGTCACCACACCGCCCACCGCCGCGACCCGCTGCGCGCTGCCGCGAAATACAAATCCGAATCGACCGCAATTAGCCGACGACAGCGTCAGCAGTGAAACGAGTCACTGCATAATTTTTATGCGTTTACTGCAAAATCCATCTAGCAGGATAAACGCTCGCGACGCAAAACCACGCAAATCATAAAAGTAGGAATAATGTAAGATAAACACTAGAACATTCACTACGCTCACGCTGTTTTATCGGAACTACACTTAATTTAAGTGTAGTTGACGCGTCGCGTTTGGCATCAGTGCTTGTTAGAGGTCCGGTATAATATTAATTTTGATAAATAAAAGTGATCCATAACAATGTCGATAATTCTGACGCTTTATTTACCCCTTTTCATGATTTACAATCGCTGTAGGCGTTGACTCCTCTCGCATACCTTCCTCAGCATTTTCAGCTTCCGACTTTCTAATAGTTCAGTTGAATAACGCTCGTTCTAATCTTACTATTGTACTATTCATTATCCAATGAGGCAAATCAAAACTGACAAATTCGTTGAGTCGTCGTCGTCCGTGTGAAAGCAGTTTCGCACCTCACGGCGATTCGTTATTTATATGAGACAGAGCTAAGGCATTCACATAATGCTAAAGGGAGACGGTGTCTTATCGGATCGAGCCTTGAACATCAGACAGTTTATGACCGTCAATGACATTTTTATGTACTAAAAGTAGATGTCGCATTAGTGGTTGATCGGTTTAATTTGATTTAGTCGCCTTTTGGCTATTTTTTTGTCTTTTCTGTGTTTTTCTGATTATATATGACGTTGGCTATTGCGCATAATATAAATAAATAAATAAATAATGAATCGCTCTTAATTGTCTGCTCAACTTGCGTTTTAGTACTTAAGTTCGTATTAACATCGATCTCAAACTAGAGTATGATTTAATAACACGTTATCACTGAACGCCTATCACTTGATAATACGTATTCAAGACAAGTATTCAAATATGACAATGATCTTAAACTCAGATCACGTCGGCTAACGTGCATACTGAATCACTCTCAATAATTTACTCAAGCTCGAGCTTAAGTTTGAGTATTATTTATAAATACGGGCTTACGTATTTAAGTATGTCATTGAGGATCAATTTTTGAAGTCGTGCCACAGAAATTACAGCCATGCAGTACGAATTATTGTGTTAACTGTGAACTAACTGTATAAACGGTTATTCGTATCAGAAAACGACACGAGGGATCGAGAACCATGTCCTGTACATAATTTTGAAAACGTATTCAGAATTCATGATTTTTTTCATTTGTAGCACTTACAATTACCCTTTCTTAAACCTTTTATAGTCACAGTGTGTATCGGAGAAAGAAACCCGTGACTCAACAATATACAGATACGATACGAGCTATACCTACTCATTCTGTATCTGATATTTTTCCCCAATTTGGGTACGAAACACTAAAGGAGGGTCAAGTAGCAAAAATAATAATATAATTACTCATTTAATAAATAAACTAATATATAAATTCAAATTAATTATTATACGCAGTTACGTATGACAACATTGTAATAGATCCCACAACAGATAAGTCTACCAAAAAAAAATCCCATAAAACGTAAAGACAATTCATAACTGAATTCACATTTCATAACTTTAAGCATAATTTTAATAAATAACATAACAAACAGGCCACGAATAAACATAAATAAACCAATGAAAAGAAAATACTTCATATTTTTTATCTTGTATTAACTTCATGAATTCCCGTCTGCAGGCCGGGAACAATCCAAACAAACTATTCAAACTATTTTTATGAATAAGAAGTTAGTTATGATACATCACTAATCTCCAAACCCCTATCATTTACACCCCACACCATGATGGGATCTAATTACTATTCCTAATTATTAATTCACATAACTGTCTGAACTATCTAGATACATGCGAAATGTCACACTAATCACCTATGAACAATTTATAATTAAATGCAAAATCCATATTTTTAAGCGACTTCAAAAAAGAAGGAGGTTACTCAATTCGACCGTATATATGTTTTTTTTTTATTTTTTTTATTTTTTTTATGTGTGTTCAGGGATAACTTCGTTGTTTATGAACCGAATTGGATGATTTTTTTTTGTGAAAGGGAGATATCTCCGAAATGGTACCATGATAAGGAAACCAGGATCTGATGATGGCATCCCAGAGAAATCGAGGGCAACCTTCAAAAATCGTATTTTAAAGTATCGTATTTTAAGTATATTGATAAAGTACTACTACTAGTACTATTTAATGAAGGTCGGGAGTCGATCTGATGATGGAGCTGAAAGACAGTCGAGGGAACTCCTCAACGACTTACAGCAATTACCTGGTGTTAGGACTTGATTCATTTCTATTGATGAGATCTTTGCACCCATATGGATTATAAGTGCCATTACAGGTCTGATGATGGAGACCATACACAATCGAGGGAAATCCTCAACGATTTACAGCAATTACCTGGTGTTTGGACTTAATTCATTTCTATTAATGAGAACTTTGCACCCATAAAGGTTATAAGTACCATTACAGGTCTGATGATGGAGACCATACACAGTCGAAGGAACTCCTTAACGATTTATAGCAATTACCTGGTATTTGGACTTGATTCATTTCTATTGATGAGATCTTTGCACCCATATGGATTATAAGTGCCATTACAGGTCTGATGATGGAGACCATACACAATCGAGGGAACTCCTAAACGATTTACAGCAATTACCTGGTGTTTGGACTTAATTCATTTCTATTAATGAGAACTTTGCATCCATATGGGTTATAAGTACCATCACAGATCTGATGATGGAGACCATACACAGTCGAAGGCACTCCTTAACGATTTACAGCAATTACCTGGTGTTTGGACTTAATTAATTTCTATTAATGAGAACTTTGCACTCATATGGTTTATAAGTGCTATTACAGGTCTGATGATGAAGACCATAAACAGTCGAGGGAATTCCTCAACGATTTACAGCAGTTACTTTTTGTTGGGCTTCCTTCATACGGTTGAATATGCCAAAATGTTCAGTTCGCACAAAAATAATAATTAAGATTGAAGTTTTACATAGGAATACCACTGCCTACTAGGCATGCTGATGCGTCAATTTGACACTGAATTTACGTTGCGTAATCACGGTTCTGTCTCATTAGAGTAGCGCGTTTAGTAGCCCCATTTATACTAAATACAAATAAGTTACAGATGCGTTCAACTAAAAATTGAAAAATAAAATAAATTAAAAAAAAAATAAAAACCGACTTCAAAAACATAAACTAAAAAGTCAAAAATAAAATTTTCACTTTAAAGAAAGGAGCATTAACAGGCGGCATATAGTTAATGAAGTCGGTGCCTACTCATTCAGACACTTTAAATTGTGTTCTATTTTTGTTATAGTTATAAATATATAATTGTTGTAACTGTTATTACCTGGTAAGTACCCATTTAAAGTGTCTGAGTTGGCACCAACTTCATTAACTATATGCCGCCTGTTAATGCTCCTTTCTTTGAAGTGAAAATTTTATTTTTGACTTTTTAGTTTATGTTTTTGAAGTCGGTTTTTATTTTTTTTTTAAATTATTTTTCAGAAGACGGTATTTATAAAATTATTGTGATTGAATTTAAAAGAAATTTTAAAACCTTTCGGTAACGAGATATAGTGTTATTTATTACGATTCATCCATTCACTACATTACTTACATAGCGTACTCTTTTAGATTAGGATAACATGCACAATGTATACATGTCATTAATATAAAATATTTTTGCCTTTCACAGCTTTAGAACTCAAAAAGAAATGGCGAAACATTAGAGATTGCTTCATAAAGGAACTTCAGCTTCGAGCGCGCATTCGAGCTGGATTGACGGTCAAAGGAAAGAGACCGTATTTGTATTTCGAAAAGCTTAAATTTTTAGTGCCTGCTTTAGAATTAAAAGACTTCAACGCTTACGAATTACTAGAAACGCGGACGCCAACTAAATCTGATGAAACACGAAAGGTAACAAAACCTGAGAACACTGGGATAGAGAAGCCTTCGGCAAAAAGAAAAGTGTCGGATGCAGGCGCAGGATGTAGTAGAAAAAAAGAAAGAAAAGAACCAAAGAAAAAATCCAAAAAACGTACAAAGATAAGCAAAAATAATATAGACGAAGATGAAAGTTTTTTAATGTCTCTAGTGCCTTCATTTAGGACGATGCGAGAGGAACAGAAGCTAGAGGCTAAAATAGGAATTTTAAATATTATAAGACAGATCAAGTCTCCGAATGTAGAAATACCTGATTCACAATCGAACCCCGACTGTCTGATTTTGCCATCAACGAGTGATCCGATAAAAACTGAAAGAACTGATACAGAAGATTCTAGTGAAGATAGTGCAGAGGAAAAGGATGATACGGAATCATCGTTCAATTCTGATAGTGATTAAATTTTCATTCCAGTGGTTATCATTCCAAATATACATACACAGATTCAAATAAAATTTTGTCATTTTTTTTTCATGTATCGTATGAACACATTGGGGTCCCTGCAATGATAAATATGAAGTGATAATTTCAAAGCGATGCTATTATGTAAAAGTATTTGATTACCTGATAAAATCACAACCTAAGAATTACTAAGAATTTAGTAATTATGTGTGTACACGTCGTTCAGCGCAATGAAATCATATTTTGTAAATTTTTCGTGTTATTTATTCTACACTGCAGTTATTACAAAGAAAGTTGTGATTTGTGCGCAATCTAAGCTTGCCTTCGAACAATTTGTACCGAAATATATGCATAATTTTAAATGATGCAGATATTTAGTTAATTTTTAATCGTTGACGGTGGCGGGTTGATGTGCGCGGGTGTGACGCGAGAGAAATTACAATTTCGCTTGGCATATTTCATGCTCTTTAGAGAAACAACGATTCATAAGGTTGCTAGTTTTGTTTTTTTTTTTTTTGTTGTTGGTCGACTAATTTGAACGTGTTTCATTGCAAGGGTAAATGTCGATTTCTTGGCACAATCCAAAGATCAAAGCCTGGAAAAAATATGATCAAATGACTTGGATATATGTCTATGCTTGGATAGAAATAAGTGCACTTGTAATGAAGTATCGTAGCTTGAGTACATATTTCGTAGTTTTTGTATAAAACGTTTGCGTAATTATTAAATTATAGTAAATTCTTGCGGGGTTATGTTATTTTATACTAGAAAATAGAGTAACAAGCGGTAACAAGTCATATTTTAAGCCTTCGTTAGATTTTATGATTCTAATAATAAAATAATAATACATCCCACACAGCGCCATCTAGTCCCAAAGTAAGCAAGTATGATATTATGCTTGTGTTATGGGTTAGTTAATACATACAAATATAAATATTTTACATCCAGACACGGCAAAAATTTACATGTTCATGCACACAAGTATATGTCCCGGACGGAAATCGAACCCACGACCCTTGGCTCCGCATTTACGTTCTCTAACCACTTGGCCATTCGGTCAATTAGGTATATGTATGATTAAAAATGTTTTTACGAAATAATTGGAGCATAATAACATCGCATACCTAATAACTATTCTTGCTGGATCCATTGTAGTAAAACCGTATACATTTTAGCGGCATTAACTCTTAAATTATTTTCGTATTAGTCATACAAAGGTCAAGGTTTTCGACGATTAACAGCTGAGTAATCTAGAATGTTCATAAATGTTATATGAATTTTTTTTAAATGTTTTGTAGACTTCTAGTAAACAGAAATCGTCAGTCCCGCTCTATTTTTTAATTTCAAATTTAAATTCAAAAAGTTTTATTTCAATATAAGATGTTTACATACACTTATTGAAAGTCAAAATGACTTGATTAGGTACCGGTTCAAAAACTAGAAGGAGAAGAACCGGCAAAAAACTCCTCAAAACTAGCTATGGCAACATGCCCCAGGAACTTTTGAAAAAACAATTTTAAAAACACTTTAACTAGTAAGTATTATTGAGGTAATCTTTTTTAGGGTTTCTTCTAAAATCCCAGGATACGATATTTTACTGAAAATATGTATACACATAATTTCAGACTTTTCGAAACATAACTAATAAAATGGTGTAGGTAATTTAAATATCCTTTAATTAGTATCACTTTATTAATACGTCCAACACCAAATTGAACTGATTTACGTATCTATTGTATTTTTTGTTGACAGCAAACCCAAAGAGACTTGTCACGATAATTTATTTTTTTTAATTCATAAAAAATTTGACCATTTTTAATTGTGGAAGTTATAATTTTTAGTATTAAAAACCCGATAAATAAATGAAACCATATTCAAATTACTAAGTTTTTAATCAAGTCAGAACTAAAATAATATAGTATAAAAATACCTGTTAAAAACTATTACTAATATTATACATTATTATGTTAGAAACTAATGTTATAAAGAGAAATATTAAAATTTTTGTATGTTTGTTTGTAATATTTGTAATACAATCTCTGTGTTGCAGAAGCGAGCTGTCCGAGCAATTCATAAACTAAGACCTAAAGTGTCACTTAGAGACAAGTTTAAGGAAATTATTATAATGATATTGCCGTCTCAATATATATTTAAAAGCATAATGCATGTAAAAAAATTTTTAGTAGCATTTAAAAAAAAAATTGTAATTGGCATAATGTTAATACAAGAAACATATAAATTTGCTAACCATGTCAACCGCCTCAATAAAATAACAAAATCTTTTAAAGGGCAATGTCTAAGCTTTGACAATAAGATCCCAGTTGACATTCAAGATCTACCCCTTAACAAGTTTAAAACTACAATAAAATGAAAGCTCTATGCAAAAGCTTATTAAAAGGTATCAGACTACTTAGATGATAAAAATTCATGGATGTGAGCCGCTCGCCTATCATTTGTTTTAATAATATTAATCTTTAAGCACTTATTGTCAAAAAATTGTTTATAATTTTGTTAAAAAGAGCGTACTCCAGTTTCTTGCGTATTCTTCTGAGAGGTACCGGAACTTTTTGAATGCGTCTTTGTAGTGACGTTCTTCCACAAAGTAATAAATTTAGTCTTGTGACGTATTTCAAGATTATGTTACATAACTACATATAGATATTTGTTTTGATTTGATTTGAAAATGTTAATAATGGATAAACTCAAAAACTATCCACCTTATTAAAAAAAAAATTTACCTATAGAAAGCTCATCAGCGAGTAACATGGCGCATGGGTTGTACTTTATTTTCAAAAATATTAGAGATATATTCGAAAATTACAATAATGTAACGAAGGGAAAAATTTGCCTATAAAAGTAATTATTTGGCTTGCGCTGCGAAAACTATTGATGATACATAAAATATTGTTGTAGATATTGTGAATGTATTGTACATGTGAATATTACTCATGGTTACCCACAAGAAATTTGAGAGACTATGTGTCTAACTATTATAGTTGAGTCATAATAACAGTTTTGTTTTCAAATTAGTCAATCAAAACACGGGTAAAATCGAAAGAAGTTGACATTCGTTTTGATGTTGACATAATTTTTTTTTTAATATAAACGTCTAGGCCCCAAACTAAGCATTAGCTTGTGTTTTAGGTACGAAGTGACGACACCACACTGATATAACAAAACAACCAAGACCTGGTACCAGTATCGATATACATCATTTAAATACTGACCCGACCTGGGATTCGAACCCGGGATCTCCAGCTTCATAGGCAGCGTTGCTACCCACTAGGCTAAGCGGTCGTCTAATATTATTATTCGTATCATGATAATAATCCTTATCCAACTAAATAGTTTCATTATCAAGGCTGACTATGTACATGTAAATTGCTCTATAAATTATCCGAATTGGACTTTTCGTTTAGAAGTTATGAGTATAAAAATGCTAAAAATAAATTTTAAAAAAATGCCGCGGTTTAAGCGAACTGCACTAGGTTTACTCTATTTGTTAATTGTTACCTACAGATTCTATATACTAACTTAAAATACTAATTTATCTTTCTATCTATACCCGTATGAAGCCGGGGGCGGCTTGCTAATACAACACTAAATAAAACGTATTCAATTTATCAATTCTAGGCATTCCAAAGTCGCGATTAGAAGTCTAGATTAGAAGCGCAAACCGAACCAGATTTCTCACGATCTGTTTATCATGACACACAATATATGTGACACGCATCTTGACCTCACACAGAAAACGTAATACTAGCCTGTTCTTCGTATTACTATAGTAGATACAACTCGTTTATTTTACAAGTTTGTAGTTATAGTTAGTCATTTAATTAATGTATAGGTACGTACAGTCATCGACGTTAGTTAGAATGCATTGATAACAACATTAGATTGGGCGCTGAGGTGGCAAGCACGCTTTTTGTTTAGAAGGTCGTAGTTTGAATCCCAGAAACCGGCATGCACCCAATGAGCGTATGTACATAACTATCACTGACTCCGTGCCTCGGAAAGCACGTTAAGCTCTCGGTCCCAGTTTCGTTAAAATACACTAACCCGCACTGGAGCAACTTGGTGGATTGGTGGATTAAGTTCAACTGGTTTAATTGTTACTACGGTAGCTTCCTTGAAGCGAAGGAATCGAGTTTAAATTCTAGCCAAAATTTAGGTCAGATTTGACATTGAATGACATTTTGCATAAATGAGACCAAAACTGTTTAAAATCAGGGATCTCAAACATTTGCTAAATAGAAATACTAACTGGTGTGTTTGATTAATTTGTGCATAATTGAATTGTGTACAGTGAGCGTTGATTTCTATGTACACTACTATAAGATAGTACGAATACAACATCAATGACTGACAGGAATAAAAGTTAGGTATAGTAAACGATATTTTTATACTCCGCAGGTATAACACGCACATAACCAATAACTACAAGTTGTATGTATTGGCAATTCAAAAACGTCCGTTTATATAAATGGCAGAATTCGTGACTCGATTGCGTGTGCCTTGAAATAAACTCCCAGAGGTACTTCGACTTACTTGGGCCGAACACACTAAAATTATTATTTCAGAAATTCGACCTTACGACATGGGATTAAAGTTCAAATAACAGTATAAGCTAGTAACAAAATTTAAGCACGTAGCTTGCAAATAATTGGTTGTAGAATTTTAAACAGATTTGTATGGTAGGTAAACTTTTACAAATTTGCCGTTTAAGAATTACAGTAAAAACTGAATGGTACCAAGACTACATAAATAGTTGTCTGCTGCATATAAACGGATTTAAAAATAATTATTAGATATTCAAGTACTTGAAAAATATTTATTTAATATTATGTTTTTGTTGACATAAGAAGCTGAGTTTTTATTTTTTTTAACAAATAATCAATGGTGCGGGTTAACCACAGATCATTGAAGTAAGGGGAGATGGGTTATATGGGCGTGATTTCTGAGAATTGTTCTGTGTTCCTGTCGCCTCACTGACCACTGTGCACAAAATGTGCACACTTTATTCTCATCGTCAGGTGGTCAGTACGCAATGTGTACGCATCGTTAGTGGCTTTCCGTTATAGCAAACAGCGTACCTGAAGCGATTTTAATCAATATGCCAGCCTGTGCAGTGCGCATTTTTTTAATTATTATAGAAACACTACTACAAATTTCAAGACAATTATAATAAGAATCTGTAAGTATACAAATTAAGCAAGGAAACATGTTTAAACACCAATTATTTTAAATAAGTTTCAACGATTTCGCCGCGCGCCGCATCTGTTGCATTATCTGCGCTAGTGAAGTAACAATGTTGATAACATATCGATGTTAATTTAAGTTTCTTTTTATTTATTGAATCAATTACGATAGCAATAATAATGTAATAAAGTAATATAATACGACTGTAAACAAGTCATATTGTATTACAGCTTTAATAATAAAGGTTGATTGCATACATTTTTCATAGTTTTATTTATTTTTAATCCCCGACGCAAAAAGAGGTTGCTATACATATGACGGGTGTGTCTGTATGTCTGTGTGGTTGATTACAATTTGGTATGATTTATTAGGATAAAGAATCATTGAACGTTTTTTAATTAAGTTTAAAAATTAAAATAAAATGTCATAAAATATCATGACAGGACAGGCAAGGCCATGAAATATCATAAAAGGTCATTGAATATCATGAAAGTCAAGAAAGCTCGTAAATTGTCGTGCAATGTCGTGAAATGTCATTAAAGACATTCAATGTCATAAAAGTACATGGAATGTTATAAATGTACACGAAAGTCAGGAAACGCCGTAAAATGTCATAAGAGTCATTAAATGTCCTGAAATGTCGTAAAAGGACATGCAAGGTCATGAAAGATCATGAAATGTTATAAAAGGTCATTGAATGTCATTAAAGTCAAAAAAGATTTTGAATTGTCGTGAAATGCGATCAAATGTCGTAAAATGTCGTAAAAGTACAAAAAATAACATTAACGTACATGAAACATTGTTATGTATTAAAATTGAATTAATCATGGAAATAAAAGTAATTTGAGGTTTAATTTGCACTTTTCAATTCATGTTTTCATGTCAATGCATTTATATTTTTTTAATATAGGTGTAATATATTAAAATTTTATTGTTATTATTTTCAATCGCTTCGAATATCGATTTATCGATAGTATTTTGTCGCAACACAATAGTTTCTTTCGCGTATATGTATCAGGGCGTCTGGCGCGTCTGTGGTTAACTGAATCAGCTTCTACTGCGATCATATTCATCGGTCGCGACCAAAACGTATTAAGCGCCGCAAATTTCATGGCGCTTCCGCGTTTAAACACTTCACAATCAACTTTGTTTTTTGAAATCGCAAATGCAAATGATCTTTTATTTCTTTCTACTTAAACGATGTAAGCTGAGTGCAAACGAGAGCTTTCTTTGGTATGAGTGAGTGATTTTCATGCGGAGTGGAGGCGGGCTCTAATTTTATATGTTTGCGTAAATTATTGGTTACAAATGCATCTATGAACCAAAATTGGCGACACAAGGTCTCGTGCTAATTGAATAGACGTCATAAATCTCCCCTTATTTTAATGATCTGACGTGATGACGATGTCTAAAATTGGCACTCTGGAGTTTTACTCTTGTTGTATCTACCTACCTATTTATAATAATAACCAGCGTCGATTTGTTGCTGAAAACTAGGATGTATTTTTTTGGGTAAAATAACGACCTGTGGAACGTGAGCAAATGAAAGTATATCACAGACCAAAAGTAGGCCACTTCTTGTTCTTCTTCTTAATTTTAATAATTTGATATAGCCCTATAAAGTTGAATTTAGTGTGACGCACTAAAAAAACTATTTCGGTCTCACATATCTTTCGAACATTTATCCAGGTTCGAAATTAAAATAACTTTTTATCCTTATGTCGATAAACCACTTTTTTCTGTGCAGTAAACATGGAATCATTTACAACGTAAATTCTCTAATACAATTAGATGTTGTAGCGAAAAATAAATGTTCGATAGCATTATATCTGATTGAGTTTGATTCGCTTGTTTAAGAAAATTAAATATCATTTCATCGATTCGCGGCATAGACATAATTCGCGGCCACATATCTATAAGTCGACTCCACAGAAGGTTAATGAGATCAACAGCAATGTATGATAGGTTATAGGTACTAAGTAGCTCATTAAATAAGTTTTGAGACACCTGAAAAGTAAACAATATATTTTCATAATTGGTATTAGTTTTTTTCAAAGTATTCTCCGTTATTCTATTAGCAAATTGCCATCCACCTAAATTAGCTCTGAAAACATATCAACTTCTTTCAACAGTTCAAAAATGCCTGATCCGTATGGAGCCACCGTTTCTTCGGCACTTCGGGACCAACAGGGAGCTAAATTGGGACTGTAAAGTGGATGAGACAGGGTTTCAATACCAAATTCTCGAATGAATACTGTCACGGGCTACTAGTCCGGATATCTGGGATGCACTAAAACACTAATTTTACTTAACTTTATTTTATTATAAGACGAAAGAACAAATAATATCGAACACAAATTATACCGTTATCTCACTCCACATGTCGCAGTTAATCGCACTTGACTTATCTTTTACTCCCTTACACGTGTTCTAATACTCGAACATTTAATTTCATAATTACATCGCTATTTTAACGTGAGAAAAAACTAGGCGCCACGGCACTAATAAAAATATGCGTTGATTTTTCGAAATATCGAGGCGCTGTTCTTTGTAAAGACCGTCTCACGAATTCATTTAATAAATGTCGACGTGCTAGTATAGATAGACGTCACAATACCTTAAACGCTATCGAACTAATGTTTAAGATTCTCCCTATGTCCTATGTAATTTATGAGTCTAGATATCTGATTGCAAATCTAGATTAAAATAAATTGTTTTAAGCTGTCTTGGTGCTGTATTGGTGGTAATCTATTTTGTAAATTTATTAAATAAATGAAAATTTAAAAAAAGTCTTCGCGCACTAGCAATTCACCTAGTTTACACATTTTTTGCACTGATTCCCGTTGGCAGTAGTCGTTCGATTCTGTCGTCATCTTCGGTGTTCATTAAGTGTTGTTTCATTTACGAGCCATTGCTATTCATATAAGTGGTATGAACCTCGTTCAATAGGAAAACTATAAGAGGGGTTCGAACACAGATCGATATAAAGCTAAGTCTAAACTAGCTTTCGCCTGCGTATACCTTGAATTTGTACCGGGACAGCTAAAGGGACATTCCGCTTTATACTTGAAAGGATAACAAAGACACTGACACGTTTGCACGTGAAAAGTATCTTGATGTTCTTCCACAGTATTTATTCTATATCTATATCAAATATCAGAATCGGTTCAGCGGTTAAATAGTAATAATAACAAGAAGACAGGATTCCTCCTTAGGATACAAACTATCTTCCTACCAAGTATTATCAAGCTTCATTCACCGGTTAATATCGTGAAAGAGTTACAAACATAGAGAGACGTGAAAGATAGCCTTTGTTCTATCACACGGTTCAAGCTATTTCTATATCAAAGTTTCTATATCAATTTAGAGTGGAAATCTAACGGTCAGACAGACACTTTCATGTTTATATATGAAGGTGGACGATTTAATTTCAACCAATTTGTTAGATTTCTGAAATCGCGATTGATAGATGTGTGTAGCGATGAGTTAACCCTGCCTGAGCACACGAACCTCATTGCAATTTACCACCACAAATTCATGTGTTGCAGAGTCTGTTTTGAAGTAAAAAAAAAGAAGAAGGAAGTAGAAAAATAATTCCACTTACCTTTGACAGCTCTTTGCATTAAACACGTAAGAGTTCTCCTAACGCCACTAAGTTTAGTTCTACGTTTCACTTTCTTCACCCCTCGCACTTTTTTAATTTTCACTTCACTTTTCTCTACTTGTGCCACTTTGTCGTATTCTAAATTTGGAACTTCTTTAATAATTTTCCGTTTTTTCTTCTTAGGTTTTTTCGTAGGCATGTCTATTGGCGGCAATGAGAACTTTTCACGATGTAATTTTTTAGGTCGGAAATCGTCCGAACTCTCCGTCCAATCTTTTGGAGTCGGTAACTCTAAAGGAGGTAGAGTTTTGTTGTAAGGTACGATTCTTCTAGAATATTCACAACTCTTAGATGAACTAGAACTAAGCCAAAAATCACTGGACAGAAAAGAACTGGATAATGTGTCCCTTCTGAAGTTCAAGTCTATGGTACATTTTGGTGTGTTTTTGGGTAAGTTCACGATATTTATAGGTTGTTTCGGTATGTTTACGTTGCCGATTTCGTAGTTGACTTTGGAATTGGAACTCGAAGTCGTGGCGTAAGTATCTTGCGTGGATGACCAGAAATCGGGTGAGACTGGCTTCATGTTGATGAAGGCTTGGGTGATATTTTCTGGAGCTGTTGTTATTGTGGGCGGGTCCGGTGATAGCACTCCGAACGGATGAGTGAAGTAGAACAAGCAGAGAGGACGACCCTGAAAAAAAACCAAAACCAATGTGACCAATATATCTGTTATTAAACTGTAGTGTTATAAATATTGGGATACACTAATTATATAGACATCTTTGAATCTAAAAATGGTAAAAATGTTAAAGACATATGGTTATATTTTTTTCTGTTCGTAGTTTTGTATGTTTTTACCTTCATAATTGAATAACCTCTTTGATGGAAATTTTACACATCTAAAGATAAAATTATGGTTCAAGAAATGGGATATGTAGGTATCATCATATTATGATGGAACCAAAGGTCGCCAGTTCGATTCCAATCTGGGAAAACGTTTGTGTGAATGAGCATATCTGTCTGTTGATTCCTTGTCAGGGTATTTAGTTGTCTTGTATTCGCATCAAAAGCTGTCCAATATAAGATTAAATAGTCGAGTCTGAATCGAGTTGTCCCAAATGTTATTATTATATCTATTATTTAAATTATTGCTACAAATGCTAAGAAAAAGGAAACGTGCGCCATCTGCCGGTTATCACTACTAACTGATTGTAGTTATAGTGTACTTTCTTAGGTAGGTAAAACATTGAGACCACATCTCGGAAACGAGAAGACAGATGGCATTGAAAATTATATATTTCTTTATTACAGAGAGTAAATAAGTCATTATAAAAAAAATTAGATTACACAAAAAAGTTGTGTTTTTGATTTTTGTGTGACCTAATAATAAAAACCTTTCAACGATTTTATAATTAGTAGAATTTAGCTGGAAACATTGGTTATTGAGTCTATTCGATGTTTAGTTGAAAGTAAAAAAAAAATAAAATATTTTTGGAACATTTTAAATGAGTATAAAATTATCTTATGACATTAATTGCATTAATGCAAAATTGCAAGTTACCTATAGAGTAAATTAATTTGACATCTGCGTTTGGTTTTGATGATATAATAGAGTCAGAAAATGTCACTTCCCAGGGGGCGGGGGGGTGAAACTGTTGCGCGGGGATTTCTCGGAGGTAAAGTGCGACTGATAAAGAGCGAAGCCGGAGGTCCCGGGTTCGAATCCCAGGTCGGGTCAGTATTTATATGATGAATATTGATACTGAAAAAAATCAGATATGTATACATATTATAAAGAATATTGAAGTATGTATATCAGTTGTCTAGTAACACATAACAGAAGCATAATACTTGCTTACTTTGGGACTAGATGGCGCTGTGTGGGAAGTCCCATGTATTATTATTATTACTAAAGAGAGGCGCGTGGGGACCTTGCGCGCTGAAACTTGGACTAAAACTCCCCATCCTACACCAGCTAGCTATAGTATGAGTGGTTAGACGGTAAAGGCAGAAGAGGGTTTTTATATAGCCAATTCGTACTTTTATACAGTTACCTAACTAATAATTAACCTTTAATAGCGATAGCGAAGTGATTTGATGTGACATGATTTTTTTTAGAATGACCCAAATATGATTTTAACCAATTTTAACTTTGGGGACAATTGTATAGAAGTGCTAACCAAAAAATATCGTATAGTTTTGAATAAAAGTGCTCGCGCTAAATTCTGGTCGATCTTCGAGATGGGTCTAGACTAGAGAAGGATCCCACATAATTATTTAAAAATCCGCTTTTTAGGGTTCGGTCTTAAAGTTGTGAAAAAAGGGACCCTTATGACATCACTTTGATATCTGTCTTTTTGTGGTCACTGTACATTACACATTGTCATTAATCCATGCATACTCTGTGGTCAAAGTAAGAAATATCGGTCCATAACGCAAAGACAATACGTTATAGATAGGTATCTTTATTGGGATGGTAGGGCTGTAACCATAACTAATGTAAATGAGTACCAAATATAAAAAAACCGACTGCAAAACCTATTCTATAGAATTTAGTTTAAACGACGTAGAATGAATGCATCATGCAATGTTTTTTTTTTCTGTACCTATTTAAGCAGATAAGCAGATATTTAAATATACACCATCATATAAATATGGTATAAAGTACTGCAGGCGGGACCATTATGGCGGGACAAACAAACCAATAACCAAACAACCAAACTATATTTGGTGCTGATACTACGAAATAAAACAACCTGTATAGGTAAGTCATTTTAACGTACTTTTATGTCATCGGTAGACGTCGAAGCATCCGACCTGTTATCACTATTCATTTTTTACCACTAAACAATATTTATTTTGTGAATACATTTCATTACATTAAAAAAACATACAAAACAATAAACACAACACAAAGTCATCACTTCAAACTATATGCATATGAAAAACCATTAAAGAGACGACATTTATATCAAAACCTCTTTACACAATTGACCCTTAAAAAGGGGTTATTGTTAAAGACTCTGAGGGGTGTAACTGTCACTTTGTGCTAATTGTTTAGTAATGATAGAAAACTAGGACTTCCCAGAAAGGGCGAGGGAGCAACTGCCGTGCGGGACCATTGTATGTAGGTACTACATTGAATCCTCTACTGGGGCGTATTCTGTTATACCAACGTACTTTTTGGTTTTTTTGATAAATCGAGCACATTGGTTCATAGATATGCGCGTAGTTAGAAATTATAATTTTACTCGACAGGCTGTTGGAAAATCTAAATAATTAAAACTAACTACAAAATACTCCTTTAATAGCAAACCAAACTAAAAAGTGAAAACTAATTTTTAAATATAATGATTTCTGATAAATGTAAAATAAGGGTAAAGACTGGTAAAGATATTATTTTAAAAATCATCAAAAAAAAGCGTGTGGTGCTTGCTATCAATTGTTATAAATGTTTCATTGGTAACTATTTTTAAAAGTAAAGTTATTACAAAAGTGTAGGCACTCCATGCTTTTTACAACAAAATGATTTTTTGTTAATATCCTCATCTTTATTTGAAACGTATCAAAATTCATTATACTTCAAAATATTTTTTTGTTTTTAGTTCGGTTTGCTTCTAGCGGTATTTTCTTTTTATCAAAGCATGTATTTTGTTTGTTTTTTAAGCAATATTTTTTTTTATTCTTGAAACAAAATCGACTATAATGCTAATTTACCACGAGACTTGATTTTAGCTGACACTGACCTATTTATAAATAGTAACCTAAAAACATTTTTTCTTGAAGATCTTGGTTAGGCCATTCACACATTCCATTCCATCAATCCATTACGCTTCAGGGCAGAGGCTTAGACCTCCCCCAGGGTGAGGGGGTTTGGAGCTTAAATCCACCACGCTGTTCCAGTACGGGTTAGTAGATTATAACGACGGCCATCTATTAACAGCAACCGCGATAGACTGCTTAACGTGCTCTCCGAGGCACGTAGTCAGTGATAGTTATGTACTTAAGTCAGAAAAACTCATTGGTACATACCCGGATTCGCACCACGGCCGCACGGTCTTATAAATTTGAAACAGTTTCGCTGCGCTCGGGCTATCACGACGGGCCATGCACACATTAGGACAAAATTATAAAATTATACACTTCCGCATATATACATATATACACGTCATGCTAAATAAAGCCATGTTAAAAATAGGTAAATCCGCCCACGCTAACCTTTGGCCACGTTGATAAGTATATCAATATTATTTATTTTATATATTTTTTCTAAGTTACTCTACTAAGAGAGATAAAAAATATTAAAATTAATTTAGTTCATAAAATTGTTGATATCCATTCCATATTATAATTTCGACGTCGCCACTGATATCTTATGTACCTACGCAGGTAGCAGGTACTATTTTGCGGTGAATGTCCTCTTAAACATTTTCAGTTTAAAAAAAATCTTGAATCCGGCCCTTAGCTTCTGTTTGATCGTGCGGTATCAGTCCGGGATGTCTCGCTTTTTCACCTAATTTCACCCCGTGTCACCCTTTGGTTCACCCCGCTGGCAAGGCCTTTGAATTACAATAGAATAACAACTTTATTATTCCATGTATTTAAGGTGGAAATTCTAAAACCGCAAATGAATGGTTGCGCTGGAATTTCTCATTATTTCACTATATGGTTTTAAATAATCCAATATATTGCTTGTTTTCTAGATGATGCGGCATATGAAAATTTTGTTAAAACTTTGTAAGCTGCTGATTTGTGTGACTTGTTTAGATCACTAATTTAAACTTAAATAATAATTGTATGCAATTTTATATATATATTTAAATTATATTTTTTAAGAAGCTTTTATCACTTGTGGGATATATAAGCCTCGTTGCTAACTATTCCAGTATGCATATGTTTTCAGTCAGTAATCAATTCCGTGAGCAAATAAATATTTATGTACATAATCATCGTAAATATAAACTTAGCAATTTCGGACTCGAGCGCACTCAACATGCTCTAGAAAAATCCGACTCAAACCATCAGTACCCAATATGGTCCTCGTCGTTGTTCTCTCCACGTTCTCTCCGTCTCCAACACACCACACTCCATCAATACATGGAAGACATCCTCAATTCTTTGACTTGTGTGTGTTACGTGTTACGTTACGTGTTATGTGTTACGATGTGATAACACAATTGTGTGTGTTATTATTATTATTATTTGACAGACTTCACAATTTTGAGATTCAGACTTTTTCATGATATACAAACCCATTTAATGGAATGAGTGCAGTCCAAAGCCGAAAAGCCATTATTATTGGCATCAAACCGTGATCCACGCAGAGCTAACTTGAATTATTTTATACCAAATTCCTCTCAGGTTTCTTTAAGTATTAGATTTAAATAGAATGTTGCTTCCAATCGTCATGACATTTTTATTTAACTACTAGCGACCGCCCGCAGCTTCGCTTGCGTAGACTACGAATTCCTGTTATAGGTACTATTAACGTTCGATATGGTTTATACGTACTTTTTGCTGGAACTAATTTTGGTTACACCCATTCAAACTTTCAATCTTCATTCCCCTTCCACCCTTTAAAAAAACCGATACAATTCATCTCCCTTTTCCCACCCTTAAAATGTGGAAATCTAAAAACCTTGAAACACATCATTATTTGAGTCCCTCCATTCCCATCCTTAAGTTTGAAATTTCTAAAAAAGCCTTTCTTAACTTAATGCTCACGTTATAAAATAAACCTATGTTCCAAATTTAAGCTTCTCCTAGACTTAGTAGTTTTGGCTGTAGTAGCTGATAGATCAGTGTGGACAAACGACAGACAGATAGACAGACAAACAAACACAAAAAGTTGCTTATGACACTCTTGACAATCTTCTTTCACGTCTGCAAAGTTTTATTAAAATCTGTTCAGCCGTAGTGGAAATTAGCTGGAATAGATAAAATTGAATTGAATAGACACATAGACGTACAGACAAACAGACGGACAAAAAGTAGCTAATGTCAAATCTCTTGACAACCTTCTTTCCCGTCTGCAAAGTTTCCTTAAAATCTGTTTAGCCGTTTTGGAGATTAGCTCAAATAGACAGATACACGTACAGACAGACAAACGGACAAAAAGTAACATTTGTTAGTTTTGACGACCTTAAACGTACAGACAGACAGACGGACAAAAAGTAACATTTGTTAGTTTTGACGACCTTCTTTTCATACTTGTGATGTTTCATTAAAATTGGTTTAGACAGATGGACGTACAGACAGACATACAAAAAGTTCTGTATGTCACTTTTGACTACATCCTTTCTATATGTGTAAAGTTGCATCAAAATCGGTTAAGCTGTTTTGGCCGAAACCTATTTGCTGGAATAGACAGACAGTTCGTTTTCATATGTATAACCCTCCGCTAGATTTAGGCTATCAAAGCTAAAAAAAAAAAATTCAAATCCGACTGGTAGTTTCAGAGATTAGCGCATTCAAACAAACAAACAAACTCTTCAACTTTATAATAAGTATTTCTATTATATAGATTAATAAATTATAAGATAATACTGAAAACCGTATCAAAGTCTATTGCGTGGTTTGGAAGTAAAAAAATTAACGAACAGAGGCAGACAGCGAATTTATTTTCTTCCGCTATAGTTTTCATATTTCGATAAAAACTGCTAAGATATTAATTTAAATTGTGTGGTGTAAAGGGCAATTATAATATGCATGAAATGCTTAAGACAACTAACGTATTTAATTGGATAAGGATTAATATTACGTTTAAAAAACATCTTCGCAAATAGTACATAATGTTAGAACAAATTTTATTGTCATAAAAAAAGGTTATAGTAAGTTAACCTTAAAAGATAGACATATGTTGTCGCGGACTTTTGGTTAGAACTTTTAAAGGGGAACAATTCCGTAATGCATGATTTTTGGTTAACATCAACCGTTTACGCAGCGCGCGCGACGGAAGCTCTCAAAAGGAATATTTTTTCCCGTTTTTGCAAACATTTTTCATTGATGCTCCACTCCTATTGGTCGTAGCGTGATATAGTGTAGCCTATAGCCTTCCTCGATAAATGGACTATCCAACACAACTATAATTTTTCAATTTGAACCAGTAGTTCCTGAGATTTGCGCGTTCAAACAAACAAACAAACAAACAAACAAAGAAACAAACAAACTCTTCAGCTTTATAATATTAGTATAGATGGGCAATAATTTTGTGTAGCATATGGTTTCATGTTAATTCTTATCCCCTTCATTCTAATAATACATGCGAAGGTACCCATTGAAGAGACAGTATTCCACCGTGTTCACTGAAGTTGTGTATCAAGATCAGAATTGTCATACTACTTACTTGTTAGTAATGGGCTTGGACCATTTTGAAGTTGCGCTGAAGGATCTAGAATAACCTCTCAAAATATCAATTTCTTTTACGAGTATTTGCGAATTTTATGAAAAATATGATGTTGAAATCGCCCTATGACGTCATCGCTGCTTTCCACAGTAAAAAACCAAAGCTAAAACTAAATAAAAAGTATTGAGGAAAGGTCACCATGTCAAATGAAATTGTAGTAAAAATATTATAACGTTGTTCAGTCAAAGTTAATGCAAATAGTAAACAGGTGTCCAAATGACGTCACAAAGATATGTTATTAATCATTTGTAAAAAAATTACTAAGAAAGTAACAGACTTAATTCATTTTTTTGAGATTGGTCTATATTTTCGGAAAAGAAAATGTAGTTGTTCCAAGCCCATTAGGTATTTTTTTAAATTAAAATTTTAATAGTTCACATATGTATTTTATGCAAAGAAACATTATTTTGGATACAGATTGATAGCATTACAACTAGTCGAAAATTGTAGTAGGTAGATGTCCCTATGCTTCAGATAGTCCAGTGACGCGACGCTAGAGCGTTATCTCGACGCAGTCATTGACCTCGCGTTCACCTAATTAACTACATGATTCCTCTTAAAAGCTTCGTTAGCATCGTTCTAAATTACAATGACACTTTCGTAACAGTGTCTGCTTAGAATAGATTTTTAAATGTCGCAAGCCTGAAACATGTTAGATAATAAGAAATTTCAATACGATCAAATATACTCGAACACTATTCAACAAGGATGAAAAACTTGGGCAAGTGCTATTTGAGCCTTACGATTTGCGATTTCTTACGAAAACTTGGACTTTGCTAAACGTTTGAACAATTTTTTTTAGTTTTTTCCTAAGAGACTTTTTTGGAGTATAATATTATCGACAATTTACTCTCAATGTAGAGTTATTCAACATTTTAATTTGATTTCTTTTAACATAATTTTGTATAAAATTGAAGTATCGTGAATCTTAATAAATTGTTGTTAGCTTTCTGTATAGAGATGCCAATACGAAATCGCGACAGTACTTATAACAGGGACATCCCACACAGCGCCATCTAGTCAGAAAGGACGTATCCTAACCAATTGCGACAGGGTGATGTGATATCCCCGAAACAGTTCACCAACGTATTTGAATATGTTTTCAAGACACTGAATGGGAAATATCGCGGCATATTTACATACAATAAAGAGGGTTCGGCCCGTGTCTAATCCTCGCTGCATTTCTTTATCAATACAGTATCTAACAGAAAAAATATATGTAATTGGAAAAACAATGTCACGGAACGCTATGTTTTTGTTTTTCTGATATTTTGTTTAGTTGTTTTAGAATAAATTCCTGAAAAACATGATTTCGGTTCCTTCCTTCCTTCAGTTCTTCGTTTTTGAAAATAATGAGCCGAAAGCGAATAAAAAGAGAAACAAAACGTACCGCCCTAGGACCTATCCATTCTTAATGATCCTGCAAATTCATAGACATTTCAGGGGTGGAAACAGTCGACGACAATCATCATGGCAGAGTCGCAGGAGAAGTTTAGCACAATGGTAAACAGCCTCAATGTCGCTTCTAGGCACGACGGGTGGAATTCAGAATGAATTTGGACAAAACGAAAGGCATGTTCGACGAACATATTCTCCCAAGACCAGTGACCGTAGACAGCGCGTCTCTTGAAGTTGTTTAAAACTGTGTCTGTTTAGGACAGACTGTTCAGTTAGGCAAACAAAAGTTCAACAAAGAGGCTGAATGAAGAATTCAGCCGGGCTGAGCTGCTTTTGGGAAGCTTCGTCATCTGTTCTCATCGCCATTACCACAATGTCTGAAGAGCAGAGTCTTGCTCTTGTTTACAAGGTTGTACGGCGCCGAAACATGGCCTCTCAAGATGGGATTAGTCCACAAATTTAAAGCCGTTCAGTGTGCTATGGAGCGGGCTATGCTCGGTATTTCTTTGATGGATAAAATTAGGAACACTGATATTTAAAAAAATATACAACACACTGTTATGAATCAAAACTCGGTGCAGTCTACGTTTTTGGTAAATACTAAACTTTTATGTGTATTCTACATAAAGTAACACTTAAATAACTTTGTGTAGATTTTTCAATTTCTTTGTGGACCCATATCAATTATATATGCATGAGTAGATAGCTAAAAACACGAAAATGTGACGAATCGTCAAAATAATCTTCAAATTCATGTCATATTATTAGCAACTACTAAAATAGGGAATTATGGTTAGAAAGATGAGAGATGTCATGTACTCGTCAAGACGTGGCACAAATGCACTAAAATTCCTAACGTGTTGAGATATTTATTTACCACGCATGCGTTCTCTATTTAGATAAATTTCTTAACTCTGTGTCAAAACACTGCTAGTAAGATCGCAGACACTTGAAAGTAAACATTAAATATTTAAATTGCCTTTCATAGCGACGAACAGTCTAATATTCAGACAAGGCGATCGTGTGATTCATTTTGATTAAAATCAATTTATAGTCTCGCATAGCGTGCAATGAAGCGTCCGTAACGCATTCCTTTTTAATGTCTTGTTTTCGTACTACAACAGCAATGTTTATGAATATTCATATAGTTTGTTGGGAAAATATGTGCATTAGTAAATTAACACCGCAAATGAAACATAAAACAGCCGGGCAAAAGCAAATGTGTGTGCGTGTGTGAATGTGTGAGCAAGTAGTGTCTATGGAATTAGTTAACTGAATAGCTTTAAAAAACAACAAACCAAATATTAAAAAATTATGAATTACCTGTATAGTTAAATCTCAAAATGCAGCTATTCAAATATGACGTAAGGTATATATTTTAAAAGTATGATTTCAAAGTAGTATTTTATACATATGAATAACATGTTAAGCGTTAAATTTAAAAAATAATTTTAATATTTAATTATTGTTTTACTGTATTAAATTTCTAAATCACAAAAAAATTACTATGAAATATATATTTAATTTTTGGGATTTAAATTTTTAGTTTTAATTTTTGAATATAAGCTTGTTTTCAAAAACACATACATATGTCTAATTAATTACATGACACAAATACAATATATTATCATTATAAATATGTTTCTTTTAAATAAATGATTGCAAATATTCGTAATATATGTACTTCATCAATTGGAACACACTGACTTTATAATGACTAAATGTAATTAATATCCTTTCCTTGTCAAATAGGACGCGAAAGTCTCCATAATACTTCCGGAATTACTGCGTTGGATCCCTATGGCGAGCTTCTGTGCCAGGAGACACCCGGAGTGGGGCTCACAACCCTTTTCCCTAAGTCGGGGGCTTATGATCCTCATCAAATTCTTAGCTTCGTGGTTCCAGCAGCTCGTCACCTCCACAGCAAAAGAAACAAAGATCTAAGTTTTTGTATTTGTTTCGTTTCAGATGGGCTGCCGATTTAGCGGCTGCCCCAGCTGCTCGCGTGGATGAGTTGAGATGTAAGGAAGTGAAAGTGCTAACGGAAGTTGTGTCTCACAATAAACATCTCCCTTCCTCCTAGGGAATCAGGGTCAAACTGTCAGGTCTCTTGTCCTAGGTACGACTACTACGACTTAGACACGGTGGCTCAGCAACACAGTACACATTGGCGAAATCAGGGTACGACTGATGCTATCATTAAGAGTGCGGTGGCGTGGAAAGCTGCCCATGCATCGATTAGAGTTCAAAACATGGTGCGATGGTCCACAATGACACCACATGAACACTGGTGAGGCTCATATATCCTACATCCTAATCACAGCGCCACTGCTACACGAAGGGGCTCATCAGCGAGGAGAGTACCCCATTCATATGCGTTACGTGCTCGTATCGTTCCAAAGCTATTGTCATTCTGAAGCATTCGGCATATCTGTGGACGGGTGAATTCCTGACTAAACTGTAATTCCCTCAAACATAAAGATAATATAATAAAACCATTGCTACCGTTATATTATAGAATAGTCATTAAAGGTTATATTAACTATCTACCTTTCAGCTCGATCATCAGACCTTCGTCGTTGTATGCCATGGACAGTGCTCGTGCCGACAAATTTAAGACTTGGAGTATTTACTAGAAGCAATCCATGAGGTTGTTATTCAACTTCCAGTTCCATCGTCTAACCTTCGTCACCACATGCTATGATAAGTACCCCTGTACACAAATAAATATAATGAGTCCGAATTCGGTGTATTTTTTAGTAGCTATCGATGGGGTATGTTATCCACCTTCTCGCTCCATCATCAGACCCTCGAGACGATCTGCTGTGAGAAGTGCTCGTGAAGACAAATCTAATAAACCCAAATCGGTGGGTATGTATCGGTGTGTATGTAGTCATTGAAGGGTTCTGTGATCCACCTGCCATAGAAAGTTATCGAAAGTTGTGGGTGACAATAGATAAATAATGGTAACATCTAAATTATAGCATCCAAATAATATTTACGCACTTATATATAATTTCACCTCGATACGATTGAGCGTTCAGGAAATACCTCGTGAGGCGACAACCCTGGCTGCTTCGACAAGACCTGATTAACAATTTAATGCATTGTCACTGGAACCATAAACGTGTGCAAAATTTCAACTTGTAGGTAGTGGCTCTAAGTTAGCTTAAAAGGTTTGACCCACACATACATACAAACAAGTAAATAGCGGTTAGACAGTTTATAAGCCGTTGAAACCCACCAAACCGTACTGGAGCTGCGTGGTGGATTGAGCTCCAAGCCCCTCACCCTGAGGAGACAAAATATTTGTTTCTACTCCGTTCTTCGGATGGTCCTTTGGGATGGTCGCATCCTCGCAGTAAAGTTTTGATTCGCCCCAATCAACTTTTTAGGCACAGAACGTAGCCACAGAAACTGCAGTTTAATCAATTTCACCCAGTTATTTAATCAGAGCAAATAATGCAGCAATATGCTTTATTTAATGACAACGATAAATCAATCTCGCCAATTATTTCGCTGTGCGTAATTCACACTTATATCTGAAAGCTATTTGTCATGGAAATGATAACGCTATGAAATTGAATATTATGTGCAAAATTAATAGGTACCGTTATATTCTCTATATGATTAAACTAATGTCCGGTACGAGTATTAGGCTTGGGCAAAAGTTTTAAAGTTAGCTCATGATCATTAAAATTAAAAGAAGTTCTAGAATACCCACTCAAAATATCAATTTTTTCTATTAACAAATTTCCCAGATATTTATGTTAATTCATCTGACGTTGAAATTGTGACGTCATCTGGGCGGTTGAGCTTATTGCGCTGCTTTGAAAACTAAAGCTTAAACTAAATTAAAACTATTGAGGTAAAATCAGTACGACAAATGAAATTGTAATCCTCATAAATCAATAAAAATATAACGACTTTATTTATTTTAAGATAATGCAGTTAGTAAGCATCTATCCAGTTGACGTCACAGGGATATTTGATTTAGTAATCGATTTTTGGAAAAAAATAACTAAGAAAATTTAAGACTTTTTTTTATGGGGGAGTTGTAAATTGGTTTGTATTTTCGGAAAAAAATCATAAATGTATGGGCTAAAAAATTTGGTCCAAACCCATTCAGATACGAAGTGCGACTGTTCGATTCTGATTTTATTAGCAATATTTCCAGACAAGGTTCTTTTGTTCGTCATTTCAGATAGTAAATGACCTGAATTTTAGTTGAAATTAATCTAATAATATCGTAAAACTAAAAATCGATCATTACATAATTTATTAGTACTATTAAATTAATTCGGTACCACAGACAAATGTCTGTGTTCGGTACGTATATCATCAAAGAATAAACTTTCATTGGAAGGGTTTTTTGTACACTTGAATATTTTTGGGTTTTAAATATAAATAAAAAATATTAGATGCATACTGTAGACACTATCAAAGCTACTGTTATAAATCCTACAAAAAATAGTTAATTATACTTTGAATTCATATAGAAGTAGATAACAAATACAATTTTTCCTCTTTTTTTAAATTCTAATTAATCCATTTGTCCGTATCTTACAGTCATAGATTATTCACGAACTATTCGCGCATCCACACTGGATCTATAAATTTTGTTAGGGTAAAAAAACGGAAGCCTCACAGAATCATATAATTGTCCATATGTGTGTCTGTCCGTCAACGCCCTTTTTCTCGAGAATCGGTAGAGCTATCAAGTTTAAAATAATATCACATACGAAGGTCTGCGGCTATATATAGTCCAGTAAAAGCTTTAAGCGTCTAAGTCAATGCCTGAAAAGATACGGCTCTAAAACATTATTTCTCGCCTCATCAGATTGTACACGTTTAGGGTACCTACTTACCCTTTACCATAATCTTGAAATCAGGCGCAAAAGAATGTCTTTTAGAATGAGGGAAAATCGGAAAGTTCTGATTAATATTTAAATGCGTTAGTGTGTACTGGCGAATTTCCATACAAACGGCGTTAGCGGTTGAACCCCATTAAACCTTAACCGATCGCAGCAAAAAAATATTTAGTATTCAGATCACCAAACCTAGGCCTAGCATGCAACCGGTTTTATTTATTTTTATTATTATGTGAAAAATAAAACTATTTCGAAAAAAAAAACTTCGGTCATTTATGTTCTTTTTTCTTACAAAGTAAAGGTGACAATAATTAAAAACTAAAAACGGTTGAACCTAGTTTTTGGTTGAATACAATTTTTTTTTGCGGCAATCGGTTAATGGGGCGCTGCTGTTAACGCCGGCCGTTGGTATGGAAAGCCACTTCCGACCAGCACTTGGAAATCGATGACTTGGACGCTTTGTTTAACAAGGCTACGAAACCATTTTGTTCAGTTCGGTAAGCTCTACACGCTGCATAAGTTATCTTATAGATACAATGGCTGGCTGGCTTGCCCTCTATTGATTACCGGGTATTCGGTTGAATATAGTCCAAACTTATAGAGCGTGTAGAGCTTATCGAACTAAACAAAAATATTCAAATGAGCAGATGACGCAAACTAATGGTTACGGAAAAGAATATTCAAAGTTACAATTTTTATCACATTTTTGTGATTTATTTTAACTTTTTGTTTAGTTTAGTAAGCTCTAGTTTGGACTAGTTTGGAGTCAGCTGATCACCAGATACTTGTGTGCGGCTCTGAATGCGATCATCAGCGCAGACCCGAATGTGCGTCTGCCTATGCCATTCTATGAAAATAAGTTCCATTCCATCCATTCCATTCAGTTCTTTTTACACCCGACTGCAGGGGCTTAGGCCTCCCCTCAAGATGGGGGGCTTGGAGCTTAAATGAGTTACTGCGACGTTTTTAGGGTTCCGTATCAAAACAAAAAAAAACATCAAGAGGAACGCTGTTACTAAGACTTCCGCTGTCCGTCCGTCCGTCCTGTATCGTTTGAACGGTAATAGGTAGACATCTCAAATTTTCATTGAGTATGTTTACTATGCGCTATGGCCACTATAATAACAAATAATAAAAATTAAATTAAATTAAAAATGAAAGGGGACCTCATACAAGAATATTATATTGTACGGTGGTACCTAGTGGTACAGTGAAACCCTTCATGTGCGAGTAAGACTCGCACTTGGTCGATTTTTTATGAATTACTTCAGAGGCACACATACATATGGCTAGAACTGTACGTGTTGATGGCTCTATATGTTATGAGACTGGCGAAAAGCAAAGTGGTCGATTGTAAAACGTTAACAAAACCTCAAATTAGTCTGAGTTTGTAGTTGTAAATAAATTTAATTGTGACTAGACGACGACGATCGCACGATCGTTTCGCGCCTTTTTTTGACAGTTGATCGTTGGCCGATGTCGCGCGCAGTCGGATACCGCGCTTTTGTTTAAGTGAAAGTATCGAGTGCGTAATCGGTACGCGTTTAGTAGTGTAAAATAGTAATTCATAAGTGGGACGATAGTGCGTTGATAAGTTATGTTTGAATGTTCGGAACCGAATGTAGGACGGGGTTTTATTACATTATTATGTGTGGGTTCATAAATTATTTTCTATGTTTTTAATAACCACAAGAAGGTTATTATTTACAGATGGCTTTTATAATAAAATAGGTTTTACATATCTATTGAAATAATTTATTAAAAGATACAAATGACGTTAAAATACGAACATAAATATCCTAAAGTTTTAAACGCGTTTAACAGATAGGTACCCAAGCGTGTTAAGATCCTATTCTAAGCTCTAATGTAAAAAATTAATTATTGATTTGCTGTGAGAAAAATTTAAGTAGGTAATTTAGGTACTTAGAAAAATGTACGAGAAAACGTATGTAAAACCCAAAATAACCTATATTCATGAATCGATGATTTAAACTACTAAAGATAATTTATAATGACGCCACTGACTGGGACTGGGGAAACTATTATTTAATGTAGAAATATTGGAATATTTATACTCAAATTATTCATTTTTAGTTTTATATATATTATAAATGGAACGAAAGTATAAAAATAACTTTTGATACGATCGAAGTAAAATATAATAAAAACAATGATAAAAGTAGGTATGTGAATTTGTATCAATAAAACCCGACCTTGAACAAAGTCAGTCATTTGTTAGTCACTGAAGATAATATAATGTATACGTAGGTACATAGGTAATAAAAGTCCAGTCGAAATTGGTTATCGCAAAACATACTTGCAGGTTATCATGTATTGATAGCTATTGATAATACAAACGAGCTAGTGTATAAGATTTTAAGTTGTTCTAAAAAATTAATAGAGATTTTGTTGCTAATCAGTGCAGGGATGTTGCATGCATTTGAGTTAGATATTATAAATAATATGATCGAAGAATAACAGTCAAACACTTATATTCCTAGCTACTGTACAAATTAAAAATTATTGGAAATACTTACATGGTCATCTTGTAATTATATTGGGGATAGATTAGACTATCAAAATATGAAAAATTTAATAACAATATTACTAAATTTATAGGCTTAAGAGGACGTTATTTGGCCATTCATTTATTTGGTCAATCAGAAAGTCATTATGGATGTTAGTGTCAGTAGGAAACAATATTCCTAAACCCAAGTCATAAAGTATCTAAACGCTAGTAAATTATTAATCTAAGTTCTAAAGTCATTATTAGTATTTTTTACTAAAGTAAACAAGTAAAATAAAAAATCCACAGATCTTGCAGTCCCCGCAACCATCGGTTTCATTGAAAATGAACCTACTCAAATCCGATTTTCACAGATTATTTTATTTCATTGCCACGATTTAAACTGCAGCCTCTGATATCCTTAAACGTTTTGAACTCGATAATGAAGCATTCGAACGAATACAGGCCGAAAGGCGATGACCGTAATGTTAACAAGTTCCCGATCGTCCATAAAATCTAACATGTGATGTCAAATTTCTTGTTCGATTTCCAACCGATTTCCAAAATTTTGGTCTCAAACTGTAGCTACCGACGCCCTCTAACCTTTTGTACAACACTTTGAAGTGATCTGACGAATACCCTCTGAAATATAGTAACTTATATCCACAAACACCAGCGATCGACCAAAAAATCTCATCTTTCGGAAATAATTTCTCTTACAATTACCAACCGATTTCCAAAAACTTGATCTCAAACCGTAGCTACGTTAATGGCCAAGACACTATTTTTTTTAATTTTCGATATCGGTCCCCGTTCTCGAAATAATTTGGATTTAATAAAAAAAAATCCGAAAAAATCCCGATTTTTTTTACATTTTTCATTTTTTTTTCGAAAACTACCAAACTGATTTCCAAAATTTTGGTGTCGTACAATGCGCAACTAAATCATTGATCTTTTAAGACCTTAAAATCTTAGCTAGACCCCATACCCTTGGAGTTATGGCTAAAAATGCGTCTCCCGTGAAATGGATATGATAGTCATTTTCAATGACAAAAGTAAGTTTCACATAAACAGTTAAATCCATGTCGATCTAACAAAAAATCATCTTCACATGCGACTAACAATATTTACATATATTTTTTCAGCAGTCACATGTTCCACAGTAATAAAAAAAGTGTATACAACCGAAGACATTTACAAATGCCTTTGCCAGTTTCTTCCCACGAAAAGTCATTGAGCTCCATTTATTACAATTCATTACATCCGAAACGGTTTTGTCGATGGTCAACTTTAAAACGATAATTCGATTTGAAGCGTTCGGTTTTAGATTGAGGAGAAAAATTCACTTTCCTGACTAACCGTTTAGAGCTCAGGTAAGAAATTAAGGGCCGTTCATAAACCACTTAACATATTTTTCACCTGAACTGAATAAGATCTATAGTTTCAAGTTAGTACTGGGGGTATTTCAGAAAGAGCGTTTCAGCAGCTATCATTTAATACCTTTACAATACCTTATTCCGGTAATAATAAATCATATACAGTTTGAGATCGATCTTAGACCTTAAACGCATTTCGAGTAGTATTGTGAGCGATTCAATATGCACGTTAGCTGACGTCATCTAAGTTTAAGATCGGTATCAAGTTTGAACACGCACTCAACCGTACTGAAAACGCTATTAAGTGTGATTTGCTAATATCCATCTTAGAAGGTCATGACGTATAATTGTGAAAAGCAAGTAGGAACAGCAGCCAACTAACGCGCGAGCACATCGGCTGCTAGTACGCCATCCTTGGTGCTGCCATCAGCGCCTATGGACGTTACTGTTAAGCACCTGAAAAGCTACAAGTTACGTTAAAATGGAAACGAATATTCGTATGCACGTCGTTCCCTTGACTACATCCCGACACGATACCACCATCACATCCGTTTTTTTTTCTTAATGTAATATTATGTACACATTTTGCTTTTGACCTGTCGCATTTCCCTTATCGTATTTTTCTACATTAAACAAAAATAAAATTTCGGAATTAAACAAAACTGTGCTAAATAATTATGTGAATATTTTGAGAAGGTAAAATGTTATCTAATAATACTAATCGCTCCTTATACGCTTTAAACGCGTTGGTAGTAGCAGATTTTACCCCCTCCTGTTAATGTTTTTATGTAGTTTATGGAAGGTCTTTATCCGTAAACTAAAAGGTGCCTGTATGAATTGATGAAGTCATATCAAAGCCAATGATATTATTAATATCTAAATGCAGGTCTAAAAAATTTTAGTTATAAAAATTTGTGCCGGTTTGATCGATAACATGTTGCTTATAGATATCTTATAGATAGTGTCATGATCTTTAAGTTTTAGAAATTCCGAAAGCTTTGGCCCTAAACTATAACAACATATTTGGTTACAAACTTGAAAAGGCATGTTGCAAAACTAAGAAATAGTACCTGGGATATCTCACCCATGGCCAAGTCTCAAACTTGGCAAAACCTGTATAATGGGTACTAGGCAAATGATATACATACTTAGATATTCTTTTATATAGATGTTTTACACCCCGTCACGGAATTAATAGATATCTTCATGCACACAAATACTTGTCCCGCACGGGAATCGAACCCGCATACTTTGGGTTTGCAGTTGGCGTCTCCGACTACTAGATCAATCAGCTAAATGTTATATTTCTGACGTTGAATTTATGTTAATTAGTTTGCGCCCTGATATGTACTCTCTTAAGACTATAACGTTTAAAATGTACCTTACCTAATTGTAATACGTAAATTGCTATAAAATGGCGAAATCATTTAAAATTACCTCCATTTTAATTCTAAAAATATTCGTTCTATTTCTGTGCAGACGACTTTTTTAATTCAGCAACAACCCGAATAACTCGCTGAATTAAACTACAGTTCGCTCAGGTCAATTCACTTAATTAAAGCCGAAGCAACGCTGAACCCAGCAATGGGCTTGGAGTAAAATTTTAAAGTTTAATTAGGTATTTATAATTGGTTAGATTAGTCATTAAAATTAAAAGAAATAAAGTTCTAGAATAACTTATCAAAATATCAATTTTATCTATTTACGAATTTGCCAGATATTTATGAAAAAATTCATCTGATGTTGAAATTGTCCCTGTGACGTCATCGTTTGAGCTGATTGGCTTTCCACATTAAAAAAACTATTATTATACTACTACTATTACTATATTATGTCATTACTACGTCAAACGAAATTGTAACCCTCATGAATCAATAAAAATATTACGACTCTATTTAGTCTGAGACAATGTAAATAGTAAACATCTGTCCAGATTACGTCACATATATTTCATTAATATTTTTTTTAGATAAAAGTACAAAGAAAAGTACATACTTAAAATTTTTTTAATTTTAAGAGCAAGGCATTTTGCTCTATATTTCCGGAAGAAAATATTAAAACTATCTGTTTAAAATTTTGGTCCAAGCCCATCAGTCTTAAAATAATGTACTAAATCACATAAAATAAAATATATATTATACAAAATATATAAAATCGTTATCGTCAATACAAAACGTAACAGGTGTTTCTAATTCCGGATCGAGACGTCACCGCCCAAGTTAAAATTAACCAAGTTTAAATTTGACTGCAGTTACTGTTGCATACTGCAGTGTCTTCGATGACACTACAGTTCTGTAAAACAAAAAATCTTTTTGTTAGCTTCTCTATGTCTGTATGTCACGGCCATTTTTCTTGCAAATTATTAGTACTACACAGCTGAAAACATATCCGTTACTTAGGCATGTATTTGAAATCTAGGAAAAAAAATCAAATGTGCCTCTCATACATAAGATGTGAACATTTTCAAAATGCGGCCGTTAACAAAATATTCGGCTCTAAAGTGGTCTTTTTGCGTAATATTAATACTTCCTATCTAACTTTTAAAGCTCTACTCTGAAACATCTGGAAAAATCAATGCAATAGTTGTCAACTAGTTCACGAGATTTAGTTAACCAAGTTAATACTCTATCTATTAACTAAGTTAATAATCTCTGGCCAATTCCTAATTTTGGTTTATGATAAAAAAAATCTGAGCATAGCTACGTAAACCTATACTTTATGCGTGATCTATAAGGGGACATCTCACAAACGGTCCCAAACCTTTGGTTCTGCAGCTGGCGTCTTCAACCACAAGACCAATCGGTCAGTCACATCTGACTCGTTCTTGACCGTTTTTTTATTGATGATTTCTTCTTTAAATAAAACATCATAGCAAAACTTGAGTATTCCCTAAAAACTCAAATTTTTTTTTATTTTATCCTAAACTACTAGCTGACCCGGCGAACTTCGTACCGCCTAACAGTCAATGAATGTCGTGTTACTTTTTAGCTGAACTAATTTAGACTTTGATGAACGTAAAACAATGATACAAAACAATATATTTATATAGATAGAAACAAAAAAGTATTTTATTATGATGAATGATGATGAAAACATACATACAGAATGAGAATAAAAATAAAAAAAATAATAATAATAATAATTAAGTAGGTACTTCAAACTCATGTCATAAAAAAATGATTGAAAAGTATGTTGTGCAGATTGGGAAAAAAAAACTCGGATTAATTCATTAATAGGATTTTCATTCAAGCACTTTGTGGTAAACGACATTCTTTGTTTTTTGGTCAGGCGCAAGAACAAATAAAGCGGATGGTTTGCCGACACGTGAGCATGTCACGTACAATTGACCATGAGAAAAACATGCATTTTCTAGATTGAGGCCACAAATAGTCAAGGATTGGCCCTGTGATTTGTTGATCGTCATGGTGAAGGCAAGACGAATCGGGAATTGAATTCGTTTAAACTCAAAGGGCAAATCCGTCGGCATCATCGGAATCCTTGGAATAAGAACTTCCTCATCTTTAAATTTTCCTTTAAATATCGACGCGTGAATCACATTGCTCATCAGTTTTCTTATCACCAAACGCGTTCCATTACACAGTTTTGGTTGGTTTAAATTTCTAAGCATGATGACTACCGAGCCAACTTTAAGTTTTAAATTGTGCGGTAGTAAACCAGGCACATCCAAGGAGTTTAAAAATTCAGTTGGATAATTAGTGGCTTCTTCTTCGTTTGTTACACAGTCGATAGATTTGAATGAATACAGAGTACCTACGATTTTATTTTGAATTATAAAATTGAGGTCATCTACATCTTTATTTTTAGCGGCCAAAATTGCTCGCTCACTTAGCCATTTAGTATTTTTGTGGTTAGCAATAATATCCGGGAATACTTTGTTGATAAGCTTGTCTTTTGATGATACGAAATTGCAAAAATTTGGAGGAAATGAAATCAAACCGCTCAATTTGTCAACAGGAACACGGCCATTACCGATAGTCAGCAATTGCTTCGAGAAATCATCAGCAGATAGATCGTTCAACAATGCAACTCTCATATTTACAGACAGTTGAAGTTTCTTTACATATCGCCACAGATTTGATGCTTTGAGGCAAGCGTTTATTTCGTCGGCAGCAGTAGATCTTGGAATGACTGGTAGTGTTTGTCGGAAATCGCCAGATAATAAAATCATTGCACCACCAAAACATCTCGAGTCATTGCGCAGATCTTTTAATGTTCGGTCTAGTGCTTCCAATGCGCGTAAATTTCTGAATGCACACATGATGTCTTCAGAAAAAAATAAAGTTGTGGCTTAAAGGTCTCAGCAACCAGGCCATAAGCTCCAAAAAAAAAAATAGTTACACTATTTGACAGGATTGGACAACAAATGTTTGACATGTAATAAACAAATCAGCATCTATTGAAATGTTTAGGTATTCATTACACATATCGAGTTTTCATTGTTTTTAAGATGTATTCTGCTATTCGGGACGGAAACAAATCCAACAAATCAAAAACCATGGCAATCGGTCCAGCCGTTCTCGAGTTATAAGTGTTGTAACAAACACGACTTTCTTTTATATATATAGATATGATAAAAGAACGAATTGACTAGAAGCACTCTTCTGCGTTTACCGTCTAACCACTCATACTCTAGCTAGCTGGTGCAAGATGCTGAGTTTCAGTCCGCGAGGTCCTAGCGCGCCGCTCTTCACTCCCGCGAAATTGCGTTTGACAGTTTCGACACTATGAAGTGACATTTCTGACTATTAAAACCAAACGCTGCTGTGTAAATTATGTACTATATGAATGATATAATGATATAGTAATACAAGCACACTGTACTGTAGACGTTGTATTTACATTGGATTTTTTTTCAGTTTACTCTATTTTGTAGGATTACCGATGATTTACCTTTACTGGGAAGATTCTTGTAACTACTGCTCAAATTTTGTCATGTCGAGTGCAGAATAAATTTTTACAGTTGTACATACCTACTTTTAATTGTTTTCTCACTGTGAAATTATTATTTTTTTGTACTTGTTGATCTCCAACAGTCACCATTTCACTCATTCCTTCATGAATTAATTCAATTCAAATGATTCAAACAAAGTCATTTCAAACCACACCGTTTCAAACAAAGATAATTTTATGCCAATGGTAAAAAAAAACTAAACGGTTTTTGATACGTCAAGTACATGACAACAACCTTTTTTTATAAGCTAATATAATTGTTATTTCATTCTTTTATTGAATTACTGATAAACTGAATTAATTTGCTTGAAATTAATAGAACTCATAAAAAAGAACAAACAGTCAAAGTATTTGCCTTTAATATATATCTTGTTATATAAATAAATATTTTCGTTATAATTATTATTCTTTCTTTTCTAATTTCTTTGTGGATAAGAGTCAAATTCCATTTTATTTATTGTCGTCTGAACTTACAAAAGTTTATTCCAGTACCTTGAGAAGTAACAATGATCCTCGGTTTTGATCCAATGTGGAACGCTACCATTTTTTTGCTTTCTCCATAAAATGGGCTAGTAGCAGGTTAATATGATATACAAACAAAAAAAGAAAATATATCTTAATTGGCGGCGACAGACGGATGGAAGGGCCATGCGGATATTGACTTTTATAGGCAAGTGTTGCGTCAAGTAGCTTTCTAGTTTCTAGTGTTACTCGGCTTGACACATGACCGCACGTTACGAGCTTGCGTCGCGACGGTCAAATTACTTCTCGTTTTATTTTAATTTGAATATTGCTAACTAGTATTCTACATGTGCTTACGAAAACCCATATAGATAAATTTACGTAAATCTTACACATAATATCGCTCGTTGCTTATGTGCGGCGCGTCGCAGCTCATGCTTTTTCAAAATGAAAAACGTTAATAGCGCGTCCGCATGCTTGTGTTACTTTTATGAAAATATATTACAATTACAAAAAATCGTCCTGCCATCCCAGAAGACGTTATTTTCATAAGTCAGTGATAAAATATCCTTCATGTAAATTAAATTTAAAAAGCAATCTATTACCTCCTTTTGCTTTTAATATCTGTGCTTATGGATACTTCACAGCACTACAACTCGAATCACTTAAAATGCGCAAATTGAAAAAAAACCTATATAAAAATCACATTAGGATAATGATGCTTGTATGTATGTATGTATGTATAATTACCGTTTCTACAATAGAGCAGAAACAAAAAACCCTTAAAAACACGTTTTTTGTATGAGGACCTCCGTTAATATTTTAGTTTTTGTTAGAATATTCACCAGAATCGCACTTGATCTGTGAATATTTCATAAGCCACTTATTACGGTTCACACATGCATATATTTACTAATCTAAAGTATCTAAATCGACAACAGCTAAAAAAATGGAGTTTATGGATAAACTGAGACAGGATATTTTTGATTAGGATACTTTTAACAAAAAATAAATTGTAAATATCTTGGTCCATGCACAACTTTATTTAAAAATAAATATTTAAAAAAAATTAGTTGACTCTGCAGGCCATCCCTGAAACTTCCCGCTATGTTCGAGTTCAAGGCGCTCGAGAATTAGAAAGCTCTTCGAACTAAAAATATAGATTTTCGTGGTTTTTGAGCTCTCGGAGCTCATAATATTCATTTTCCGAGCTCTTCAAGCCCAAAAACAAAATTTCTATACATTTAGAGTTCTTCAAGCTCAGAACCTAAGACATAAAAAAAATATTATTTTGGAAATATTTGAACTGCAATATCTTTTGAACGCGTCGTTCAATTGTGATATTTTTGGTGGCACCCGACGCAGTTTTTTATGTTTAAAAACGTATATAAGGTTTCAAGGAGATCGGTTAGAAAATCTAAAAGTTATTTAAAAAAAACGCAAAACGTTCATTTTTGGATATATTTTTGAAACAGCTCGACTTATGACCGATTGACTTCAAAATCTAATCAGATCTAAGTCTCGATGAACCCTTTCAAAAGCCGTATCGCGGGTTTTAATCGGTCAATCCGTTCTCAAGATATCGTACGACAAAAAAAAAGTTACATACACACACACACACACACATATACGGACGTCCAGCCGAAAATGGTCAGAATGGCTTTCCAGTACTTCAAAACGTGGAGATCTGATGAAAACTCGATTTTCGAAAATCGGACCCAAATCAATAACTTCCCTTCGATAGCGGGAAGTTAAAAAAATTTAAATACCAAAAATATTTAGAAGTGTGAATACACTTATTGTTGAATTTGCTTTATTCAGTAAATGAGTATAATTATTATGTTTTCTTTCTAATAACTACTTTGTCATAGACACACTATAAAAGTTTTTTATTATAAAGTCAATGAACTTTAAATATTTGGCGCGTAACGAAACGCATTTTATAACTGCATTTTTGATACTGCCATCAAAAAATATGTAATACGACCAGTAGACCAGTTGCACAGCAAACATAAATTGGTTATATAATGGGTTATTAAATGCGTTGCAGTAAAATTTAAAATTTGTAAAGTTTGTAAAATTTAATTTAACTAAGTATTTTTATTTCAGTAATACTATAATTTTATTAGAAATATAGATATAAGCAACAATTAGTAATCAATAATTAGACTTTAGGTAAATACAAATAGAACCCGGATACGTTAGATAGTTTCGGCCACAACCGACAACCGGCAAGCTAACTGAATGATGTACTGCCAGTACCATACAAATTCCAATACACCAGGTGTGTTTTGAAACTCGTGCCAGCTTGTCATGTAGATAACTAAGCATCAGATCCTAAGCCCAAAAAATATTTAAACAAAAAAATGTTCCAATATAAATAAGTTTATACTTATTCATTTTTCTAAAATTAACGCATTTCCACAGCTATTCAAGGTGTTACTAGATGCGTTTCGCAGTTCGTGTTGCGTAGCTTCGATATGATACCTCTACATGTGATGGAATAGATTTGGAATTTTAATAAAATCTACAATAAAGAATATTTTCGTCTGAATTAATAGATAATGCTGTCAAACGTGTGTTCTCCTGTTGAACTTTTATATTCGTAAAAGCAGAAATTAAAAACAACACTTGTATATTTCAATTCCAAACATGTCGGTCGTGCTTTCTAAACTGTTCTACTGCTAAGTATTATTCATTTCGTGCCCATGTTTACTTTTACAGGTAATTTATCTTTTTATCTGTGGCTGTTATCATTTCCGTTGCACCAGGTCTATTGTAAAAGTGTAAAGATATGTTTTTTTTGTTGCCCCTGCTGTCAGTTGTAGATTTTATCAAAATAATTTGAATACCAATTTCGGTTATGCAATAAAAGTCCGGTAAACAATGAGTTTGATTATTTCGACGGCACTTGAATGTAAAAAAACTAAGGATGATTTTCTCTGTAATTTTCATTTTTTTTCTATATTTTTATAAAACAAAAACTATGCAAACGCATATCGACCAGTGATGTTTGGGGGAGAAGATGAATTGTAGAAAATAATTGTTAATAATAATAATACATGGGACATCCCACACAGCGCCATCTAGTCCCAAAGTAAGCAAGTATTATGCATATGTTATGGGTTACCAGCATTACCAGACAACTGATATATATACTTAAATAATCTTTTTTTTTTAATTATGTATACATTATATAAATATTTGAGGGAAAAGATGAATTGTAGAAAATGTTTTTAATAACAATAATAATACATGGGACATTCCACACAGCGCCATCTAGTCCCAAAGTAAGCAAGTATTATGCTTGTGTTATGGGTTACTAAACAACTGATATACATACTTAAATAATCTTTTTTCTTGCACCTGTTGACTAAAAGTCAAGAAAACAATCTGTACAACCTGCTGATTTTAGGACAAACAAATTATGAAATCCATACTGTATACATATATAAACATTTTACACCCAAACCCGGATCGAAATAAATATCTTCATGCACGCAAATATTTGTCCCGGGTGGGAATCGGACCCAATACCCTTGGCCCCGCAGTTAAGGTCTTTAACCACTCGGCCAATCGGTCAATGCTTTCAGTTCCAATCGGTCGTTCCTTTTTGTTATTACATGGATTACCCATGAATCTAAGAATACCCGAATGTTGCATCGCGAATTAACTACTGATGCACCCCTAGTAAGTCAGCTTACTATGTATGTAGTCGTGAACTTGAACACATACCACAGTGCGCTGAGAATTTCCACTTTGATTTCCACTCACATATTCTTACGCGGCTTCCATTGCAGTGATTGGTAGTTTTGTGACATGTAGTCTATACAGTTTTTATTACGTTTGTGGGGTAAGCCATTTAATTTAGTGCTTTTATTGCTACAAAAAATTAATTTGTCAACAAAAGTAAATTGAGTCAAGTATAGGACTATGTACCAAGGACTCAAAGCACAAATAAATACCTATATTATAAATACCTATTTATAATACTCATTTAAATTTCATTATGATGCTTTCCACGGTAAAATACATTTAATTTCTTAACCCAACATGATTTATACCTAATGTATCTATCCATACGCCCCTAATGAAATAAACCAAAAGAAATGTGATGAATTGCCTGCAACGAATGAATACCTTGCAGTTCATCTACTTATAAAAAACTCACTTAGCTGGTATCCGCAAGGTGAGCCGGTTGCACAAAATGAAAATAAAATTAAAAAAATACCAACAAAGCAAAAGATAGGCAAATAAAATAAAAACCAGGTGACCGCCAGCAAAAGTGAGTTTAAAGTTTCACTAGTAGAGCGTCTTTGTGGTTACGTCGTTGTTTACTGAGAATATTTTAATGCGAGTTTTAAAAATAAAATTCTAATACTTAAAATAATTTTAAAAACAAGTCATGATAGCAGAATGGTAGCGAGCTCGCTTTTTTAACCTGGCTGAGGTTCAAATCCCAGGGCATGTACCAATGAGTTTTTTCTAACTTGTGTACATAACTATTACTGAATCTCTGCCTCGGAAAGCACGTTAAGGCGTCGCTCGGTCTCGATTAAAATCCACCAACCCGCACTGGAGCAGTGTGGTGGATTAAGTTCCAAGCCCTCACATCCTAAGGGGAAGTCTTAGTCCCTGTAGAGGCTGATGGTATGGTATAGTAGGTACTTAAAAAAAATCTCTAATCAGACGAGGAGCAACTATTTTGAAAATATTTAGGTTATGACATGAAACGTAGAGTGTGCTCTTTGACTGCATTAGGTATGTAACGTTTCTTAGGTTTACAAAGCCAAAAACAAAATCCTTAAAAGTTTTGTCATGTACATTTATCCCCTCGTTCGTCTATCCGTCTATCTACTTGTCTATCTTGCAGGGCTAACCATGCACACCGCGACAAAAAAATTACTTTCTACCAGAACGAGATGTCTCTATTTGTGACATATAGAGCTACCTATCTCGTTTCGGCACAAAATAATGCGCCGATATTGTCGCGGCGTGCATGTTAGTCTGGCTGTCTCTCACACTTTCGTTGTCTCTACATTTAGGTACAGAGATCATGCAGAGATAGGTGAATGACATTTTGCATACACTATGAACAGGCAACGTCGACATGTTAATAATTGTCCAAAATTAATTAATCCCATTATGTGCAGTGTCATTAGAAAGCGCTTTTAAAATTATATAAAATTTATAGACCACACTTCTTATTTTTGCCACCCGGTTTCTAGAATATTCAATTCCAATATAGGTTTTCCGGTGTCTGACATTTCTAGAAACCATTTAAAAAATAGAAATAATAAAATCGTGTTTAATCAAAAATTGTTTCTGCAATGTAGTTTCGGAATGAATGAGGTACTGCTGTCAGTCCAAGGCCAAGGGGGGTCACTAGGGTTCAAACCCCCCGTCCACCGAAATTTTGGCGGCAATCAATGCGGCAAAGATTTTATATACCGTTCAACTCGTGTGAAGCCGGCATGTTTAAATTTGGGTGAATGGAAATAGGCTATTTTTATTTTTAAATTACTCTAAAAAACTTTTGGATATTTTATATCTTTTATTATTTAGTATTTTTATGTTAATAATGTAAAAAAAAATCCTTGGTCTCGACAGAAACATAATGATATTGTAGGTATTTCCCAAGGGCTTCAATTGTGTAATTGAAGTTCTTGGGGAGTTAGGTCTGTAAAATAGGTAAATAAACCAATCTAGGTTCTTTAGCCGACAAAAATATTTCGATATCTGTTTTGTTCGAAAAGTTGTGGTAGAGTTCGCTATTTTTCGAGGAAGGTTTTAGTTCAATTTTTAACGATACGAAATTCCATTAGCTGACCTCGTGGTTAAAGACCCTAACTGCGGGGCCAAGAGTCGCGGGTGCAATTCCCGTACGGGACAAATATTTGTGTGCAGGAACATTATATATTTATACTGTCTTGGGTGTTAAAGTATCTCTATGTATCTATATTACAAAGAATATTTAAGAACTTAGTCAAATGTTTCATATTACAAGCTTTGCTTAGTTTGGGACTAGATGGCGCTGTATAGGATGAGATTTCTTGGGTATTATTATTATTTTTATCAAGAAGATTAACTTATCTCAGCATAAGTATGGCAAAAATTACATTTACGGGCGCGAGCCAAGTAGGTAATTGCAGTGTGTGTAATTTTGTGATATTAATTTTAATTTTATTAATTTTGTATTATTATTATTAGAAAAGCTAACCCAATACATATATTCAGTTATAGCGAATACTAAACAAACATATGGTCAAAGCTTGATGTTAGTTCGCACTTAGCGTGGGCTCGGCGTAGGTTAGGAGTACAACCTACACTCGCGAAGACTCTATGTTTACCTTGAATATCTCGTAAACTATGTCATCGGTGTTAAAAACGACGAATCGGCTTTAATAGAGTCTTTTACTACAGCCAATGTTTAAATTATTACGTTCCTCACAGTCATTGGTGAGAAGTTGAGACTTAATGCTAATGGGCCACATAGGCTGGGAGATAGTTCTAGATAGAGCGTAAAGAGCGTGCGACGACGTGTCGAAATGTAAAAAAAACCAGTTTAAAAACAAGCTTTTATTAAATTAAAAAAACAATGAAATGAAAATGAAAAAATAATCAGAAAGTAGCCATTGAAATATGAAAAAATATTTTAAAAGATTAAGACTTTATTTCAAATAGAAAGTTTGAAATTAGTATTTGTTAATATTTAAAAGACGTTTGACGCAGCTTTTAAAATTCAAACTTCATTTTTAAATAGCCATACTTATGAAATTTAAACGCTGATGGTAATTTTTTAATTGTTAGTTTATTGTGGTTTTCAATAAAACCTTGTTTAAAAAAATCAACGGATGTCCTGCTTTCGCACGAACTTCTTACGATATTGGAAAGGAACCAAACGGTATAAACTAAACACACATATTTTGGATAATATTTTTCGAAATAATTTTTTTTCTCAAAAAAAAATAACGCAACTGTATTTGAATAAGCTTAAAACTTCGAAATATAACATTCTGTACGACATTTTGATGGAACAAACTGAATTGGTACGAAAAGTAACACAGACGCTTATGCGACTTCCAACTAAGGGCACCCCTAATCACTACTTCCGGTTATCCAATTCTAACAATTTTAGTCTCAATCGATCCCCCGTCTAATTACCCCGAGCCGTTTTTTTATTTTTTTCTTATTCAGATCTAGTTCTTAAGATATCGGGTTCCTAAAATGAAAATCGGGGGAAAAAATTGCGATTTTTTCGTTTGTTGCCGATAATTTTTTTGTTTTTGAACTTTTTCCAAATTGTCTTTTGCCATCTTGTTGACACCACGTTCATCCCGTTCATCTTGAAAACTCTTTGTGCAATCTGCCTGTCTCACAAAACTCCCAAATGACCCCCTATACTCCAACGAAATGAAAGTCATTTCCAATGACAAAAGCGTTTGACATTAAAAATATCTTTGAACTGATACGATAACAAACACCCAGAAAAGGGGACTTCCTTATGTTTCTGGAAGTTGAAAGGTTAAAGTGATGATTTTGGTTGCAAATGGATGCTCTTAGGGAAAGCTATAATGGAGTATAATTTTTTTTAAAATAATTTTACATAGATTCGGAAAAAACTAAAATGAAAACATACGTTTTGGTGGTAAAAAATAGAGTTCCAAAGGTCAGCTTTTTGACCAATTTTTATTAATAATTTTTATTAAAAGTAGTAGGAAATATCTGTAAAAACTCGGTTCGATTAACCATTGAGCAATTCCCCCGTGAGGAGACCATCCTATGACTGCATCACCAAGGTCTAGTCACCAGATTATTGTATTGTCATCCAAAGTACGGATGTGTACAAAATTTCAACTTCATAAGTCTAGAGAAGTGGTTCAAATATGGGTTGCAAGATTTGAACTAAACATATACATGTGAAGTTAAATAAAAACTTGAAAAAATATGTACCTACTCGTATGGTAAATACCATTGCTCTCTTTATTTACTCTATGGTTTATATACACTCGAAAAATAGATGAAGTTATTATAAAATGTGCCCAACCACGCTTTTTATTAATAAAAACATATTGATTTTAGTAGGTAAACTTACTATTTACTACTACTAATAAATACGTAATAAAACTGTTCATTGAAAACTGTTATGAGACTGTGTCCGTATGAATGTACATACATTTTTTTTAAACTGCGATGTTAGTGTAGATTATCGATTTAGATGTCAAAACACAATTTTTTGAAATTTTTTTAGCCTGTCTGTCTGTGCATGGATCACGCAAAAATTAAAGGACGAACCACGGTGGTAATGACAATGAATTAGTCATGAGCACCTAGTCATAAGCAAAGAACTGTGTTCGAAGCACTAGGCTATGGCCACATTTACTTCTTTATTTCATGGTCAACAATCATGGCAACTTCTTTATTTGTAAATATATTTTCATGGTTCTTTCACACATTTGTTTTATTTAGCTAATATTTTAATAATAGCAAATAAAACAATTTAGTAAACTTCTCCCAAAGCAAACGGTTTGATAAAAAATGATAAAAATCATTGATAAAAAATCGGGTTTTATTGGATGAATTCTTAAAAAAAACATTAATTTTTTAGACGACCTGTAAATGAAAGAAATAGATAACTACCCATAAAATAGTGCTACATGGTGTAACAAAGAATACCTCCAGTATTTTGTGCACACGAGTGAAAGAACCAGCTATGAATCAGTGTTAACAAACATTTAAACTTTTTTACTGGCAATGTAGTGCTTCACGAGTTAGCCGCAAGATGTCATCACAATCACCATTGATAAAGCAACGAAAAATTACGTGGATCGTTGAACTTGGAGAAGCACCGGAACACAGTCTTGGCCCATATGAAAAGCATGTTCATCATAGCAAATGTAAGTTCTTATTATTTATAGAAATATCTTTTGCATAAAAAAAAAATAGGTCTAAATTAAGTATCACAACTTCCTTTCAAAGTTCATACCTAAATGTCTGTCTTTATAATACAAACTCTATCAATTCTAACACCGACATATATGTGATTCTAATATAGTAAAGTTAATAAATTAACGAATTTGAAGCTTAAACTTGAAAATACACAATGACATGACAGCGGTTAAAAAAAAGAAAAGAAAATTTGGTTCGACATAGAGATACTGATACTAAAAATAAATTGAAATATTAATATACAGCTCATTAGTTTGAGAGAATCATGAACCGTTTAAATGAATTGAAGAGTTCAATTAGGAACAGCAACATTTTATCGCTACTCGTCACTGACGACGCTATGAACTCCAATTAGTTTTAAGTAACGGCGTGTGAAATTAATGTTGATCATTCCGAGTTTTGAATGAGTGGATAATTTTTTATTTTTTCCGGACCAATGAACGAATTTTATTTACTTTGGATAACATTTGTAACATAAAAAAAAAGTATTTATGCGTTTCATAATGTATCATAAAATTCATTAGACAATAAAAGTAGGTTTACAGTAGAAAATACTTAATATTATAGTTTCGAATTAAAAATGTATTTCGCTTTTAGAAAAAAAACTAGCAATTGCAACATTTGTTCGTTGTTGTTTTGACGTGGATTGGATGAACGTCGTACTGGTGGACATTTCAAAAAAATTGTGACATGAAAAACGTGTCTGTACTTTTGAAAGCTTTTTATCTAAAGTTTAGAGTTACATAAATGGTCTAAGTATTATATCGTTGTGAAGAACCATCCGGCGACTAAACTAAAATATATGTTTGACCCTCCCTTCAACCCCTGTGATGACGTCATAGACCGCGAAAGCAGAGCGAAAGTGAGCACTGAAAATAAGGACATCCAAAGAGATCCCGTAATGAACCTCCTTAGAAATCATCGAATTCACAAAAAAAATATTACGGTAGTAGCTCGACTTCTAAGCACCTCGTTTTTTTACACGTGGCAAGTGCCAAGTACCTATAAAATTTTAAAGTATATGAGGTCTAAGGGTATCTATTCTACTATGAGTTATTAGAGTTATTTTAAAGATTATCACTTCACAGCATGAGGTTGAGTGACCGGCAAGTTCATGAGTTGAGCTAAATTAGCACGTAACGCGGCCATGAATTGGGCAATGACGCAAAAATCATATTCACTAGCGTTCTCCCGCGACTTTGTCCGCGTGGTATTACTCGTATTAATTAGGTTTTATGTTATAAGTATAAATGCATGTGTTATCTAAGTTAGGTTATTATAGTTTCGTGTGTTGATGATGACGGCGATGCTGAGAAAATACTATGTAGGTACCTTGCATTGCATGCATTTCACTCTCTCAGAAGCCGAATTTTAAATTATTCTGTTTTAAAGGATGCCTTGTCAGCGCGCCAAACAAAAAGCACCCAAAAAAATCATTAACCATTCATGTGTCTTGAATTAACATTGTAAAGACAAATTACTGTCATATAATTGGATAAAATTTAAGTAAACTGTAGACTTTAAGTAGCCTTAGTGCAAATGACTGTAATTATCAAAACAATAAAATAAGGTAGGTATATTTTTTCTTTCTGCGACCCTTTTGACGTGTATACATCTATGTTTTCGTTTATATTAGAGATCATTTCGTTATCAGGTAAATATCGGTCATCTGGTGGTGGTGGTGGTGGTGGTGCATAACGACTTGCGTAAACTACGTTCACGATAAGTCGATAACAGATGGCGCCAAGTTCAAGCTTCTTGCTCGTGAAATTTGCGTTTCATCCTCGTTCCGGACGGGACCACCATGGTGTTTGACAATTGTAAAAATGAAAAGAGATTCGTCTGTTTATCGTCGACTGTATTTTATTCTGTATATAAGTACAACTATGGCGTACGTTATTAAAATATAATATTAAAGATGTTAGACAACGTTATATGAAAAAAAAAATCAATGAGATATTGACAGTAATGACAGATGACAACATGACTGGTTAAAAACTTTTTTCAGCTGTTAAAGTCCACCTGTCTTAAAAACACTAATAACTACTCAATCAATGTTATATGATGAATATACAGATAAGACACCGTAAAGAAATGGCTGTGTTCACTTTTGAGTAACATGGCTAAGTAAATAATGTTGCTATTTTATTGAATATTGCCTCAAACAGTAGTCTTGTAAATAATGTGGTAAAAAATTTCTGTGGTATTTTTATTAAAATAGGTAGTTAAAAAATTACAATAATGAACCCCGGAACTGTTGTTAAAATTAGTTATAGTACCTCAATAAAATGAATTAATACTCCAATTTGAGTAGAGAATTATGTATTCATTAATATTCACTTAAATCCATAAAACAATTAATTAACAATTTATAAGTATGTTTCAAATCAATCTTCAATTCTTCCTCGCATCCTATCAATCATAGACACTCATAGCTTAAGAATGTATTCATTTCAAATGTTTTGCAAATGCGTTTGTTCCACGATCAAGTACTGTCTGTCTGAGCGCGATAAACTCAAAAGCTACTGAAGGGATTGGTATATGGTTGACACCAATGGACGGAGTGATTCAAGAGGAAGGTTTACGTGTATAATTTATTAATGTTTTGAAGAAATTACTTGATATATGACGATTGTTGTCGAAAATGTTTTGAAGAAATTACTTGATATATGACGATTGTTGTCGAAAAAGTCGGAAAAAAATCAAGCCGGGTGGGAGTTTTCATCGAAAACGCTGCCTAATCCTTTTGAGACCTATAACAAAATAATGTATGCCGGAATTGTGTGTTTTTTATAGGACTAAAGAAAAGTCCGAGATAGCATATGTCTATCTTTTATGGATAGATTACTATACCTATTATTATGTTTAAAAAAATGGTGTCATATGATGAGGTAATTGAAAAGCAATTTATACGGATACAGTATTAATTTTTATCAAATTAAATACGTTATATATCTTCAGCATTTCATGCAGATTATGATTGCCTTTTACACCATACAATTTAAATTAATATGTTAGGAATAATCGCGAAATGAAAAATATCGCGCGACAGCGGCCGGACGTGGCGCATAGAAACATAGAATTACTAATGATTACTAATGGAACAAACAACACGGCGCGAACAGTGCATACGTGTGCAGCAATGAGCAGTCATAGATATACGATGTCATTGTTACAGAGGCAACATGCGAAACTTTGTTTATATTCTGCATATTGAATTGAGTAATGTAAGCGAACGTAGAAAAATAAATTGAAACTGAGGCAAAACTGATGGTTTTAATTACAATGTCTAATTTAATTTATACTGTGTATAATATTTCCCCATATAAGTAAAACAATTATACATTAAACTGTAATTGGTATTGCATATAGGTGCTAGAATATGCGCTTGCACTAACTAGACCCGACACTTTATCTCATTTGCCTTGTCGATAGAGACATTAATGAAAAGCAATCAAAATCATCATTGCAATGTGATATAAAGTTTACTTTCACTTAAATAAAATTAGCTTAGTAAGTTTCTGACTGAAAGTACGCTGCGACAGACAGACAGATGGCATAGGTTGAGTAATAAAGAAACTAAATATTAATCAGTTACACTTAAGTCATATAGGTCTCCAACATTTTATACCTACGTTTCTAAACTGTACGGTTCACTCTTCATAATCATAATTTTCATGTAGAAATGGCGGCAAATTTGTTTTGATTGATTTTAGTTTAGTTTATTGCTTATCAATGTCGTATATAAAGAAATATTTTAATTTGTTTTTATGTATTTATCCTTTACTTTTTCAAATATTTACAGAATTGGAAATAAAATACATTAAAAATACTCCAAGTAGGATGAACTTAGTTTTAAATCTATCCACATGTTCGACGCGACAAGGTGATATAACACTACGACAGAAAAAACGCTACGTATACCTACTTTCTTGGTTCACTTTGTTATGAGTTTTTCTTACATTATTCAAAATGCATAAATTACAATTTATACATAATTTCAAATTGAAGACATATAATTTGTTTTCGCAAAAATGGTTAAAATACCTATTTAAATTTTATGGTTATGGATTTAGATAAATAAATATGCTGATATGACGAGTTGAATCCTATAATAAATCATAAAACGAGGTTTTTAAGTAGGTAACCCTAAATACTGACGTTTGATTTTTTTGAACTGGCTACATCGTAACGTAAATAAAGTAGTTGCACGTGTGTGCGTGTCGCCGCTTGTCATTTTGCGTTTTTGTCTCGGGCTATCGGCTATTATCAACTTATGTTTTCTAACTTTATTACAGTTTTTTTTTACAGTTTTCACTACTTTAAACCTAGTAAAAATGATTTACAACTATTGATATCCATAGAAAAAGCGTTCAGTGAACTTGACAATTAGTTTTTAAGGTAACACAACTTAGAGAAAACTTTAAACAAACTTTGGGAGTGGCGGTATGTGTGTTGTCATGGGATAACTTATATCATTTAAAATTCGAAATTTTAAATTAAATCAGTATTAGACGATTAAAATGGAACCAAATTTCGTGGGTAAGTTGATTTTTTAAATTATGATGTTCAGTTCTTTATTTATGACCTCACGTTTCTGAGACCTTGAATTTCCTTTCAAGAAGTTGTAGTGATGGTGATGCAACCTCATTTAAGTGGATAACATTGGCCACAAAAACTTGCGTATAACATGTTGCACAATAAGTTAATTTTAATATAATTTGACATCGTTAAGTATGCTTCGAGCTCAAAATTTTATGATTGAACGATATATGTTTAGTTTTTCTTAATGTTCATAATACTATATAAATTTATTTCTAACTCTGGTAATTCTAATTAATTAATTCTAATCTAAGTGGTACAGATTTCCAAAACTACCAATTAGAAATTGAGAAACAAGGCGAGAGCAACAACTTTCAGAATGTATAGAAATGCGACGAAATCAAAAATAAAAGATATGCACCTGTTACAAAGGCATTTCTGTCTTTAAAACACATGAAACTAATAGTAGATTACTTTTACAATGTAAATAATCTAAATAGCTCGTCGCTACATTTTGCTTCGCTTCTCGTATAGGTATGTGCGAACCCGACCTGACCTAGTCTATGCTTCTGAGTGGCTTGTCACATTCCTCTAAATCTCAATCCTGAATAATAAATATATGAAACAGATATTAAAAGGGTGTCGGAAATCAAACCCTATACCTAAGTTCTGAATAACTTGTTGGGCACATAATACCAAAATAGATCCTTAAGAATTTTATCATCGCTTAGGAACCGAGCCTGTCTTTTATCATTGTGTACATATTGTAGGTAATACGAGATGTGCTGTGGTGTAAAAGATTATCTAAAGCAGATAAATTATGGAAAGAGTGTCTCTTTTATCTAATGAAATTGATGTATTTTAGTTTAATATTTTGAACTAAAAATGTCAATGAATACTTTTATACATAATCTTTTATTACTAAATTATAAACTTTAAATGTAAGGGTATAAAAAAAAAATTGAATTTAAAATACCATTTAAAAAATTTAATAAAAATAAATAAGTTTAGCTTGATTTTAGCGTTGTAGCTCAGCATTAAATTAATTTCACATAAAATGATTTTGTTGTGGAATTGTTTATAAAAGTATGAATTTCACATAAATTACCCCTATAATTACGTACATATTAATTATAAAATGTCAAATGGAAGTAAATGTATATACACATGCTTTACGTGAGTTGGAGATCAGGTTCGGAATTGCACACACAATGTCATGCACCAATTAATGTGGTATAGAAAGCAAGTATGAAATCTAAGAAGCGTGTGGACTGTCTTATTACATTCTTAGATAATGCTTGTTTAGAGTGTTCCTAGTTTTAAAGTGAGATTAAGTTAATTATTATATTATTTGTTGACTACTACAAATGACAGTTCTGAGACTGACATTGTTTTTATAAATATACAATGGCAATATATAAACTTATAATTCCACCTGGTGACGTTATGCTATAAGAATTTTCAATATAATATACCTACATAAATACTGATCTATGAAACATTTTTACCAAATTTGTTTCTTAAAATTGCTTATTCCTTCAAAATAAAATGTAAGGGACTTTAGTTCAAAAATTTGGGAATAGTCAATTAAGAAGAATCTAACAATACTTCATATTATGTTCAAATTCTGTAAGCCGTTTAGGCTACAAAGCATGCCACAGAATTAGAAAACCACAAAATAAACTGTGTTGAATACAGTTTAAAATTTGTGAAATCTGCTTTAATTTTTATAGAGAATATAAAAATTAAAAAGTAATGTGCTAATATGTAGTAAAAAACCTAGATTGTTCTGTATAGCTGTAATTCAAAATCAGCATTTATTTGAGAATCGTATGGTTAAAGAATTATCGAGATATTTTTTCCTTTTAGAAATTCACTAATATGACATAACTTTTCATAAAATGATCTTGTAACTATTATTGCCTACTTTTTAGTTTCACTCCAGCAAATGTGATCATGAGAACTAGAAACTAGTTCCATGAAAAAAAGGTACATAATTGTCATAGCTGTGTATATATGCAGTATTTTCATTGAAGGATTATATTAAAACATGATTGTACAAAGGGCGACACCATAATCTAGGTTGAGAAGGGTTGTCGATCTAATTTAAGTTAGATTTATTGTTCCGGATATTGCTGCATCAGTGACTATGATATAAATTTGGTCCCTCAATAAAAATATAGCTTATATAATACTAAGCTCTTCGAATATCTTGCCTTTCTACTGATCAGTGGCCACCACCAGTTAGTTCTTCATAAAACAAGATATAATTTTAGTAGTTCATGTTATGGTTGATAAAGTAAAATAATGCGCACTGATGCAATCTTACTCTTTCCCTCCTTTTTTTATTAAAAGTGAGAAAAGAACTATATGATGTATTATTAGATATAAAAAATGATAAATTGATGACAAGAAATAACAAGATTTCAGTTTTCACTCTATTCATTACTATTGCAGTATAGTCCTGGTGTCCATTATAGCTTCCATAGATCCAGTGTTTCAATAGCAGCTGAGTCCTGCAGTCAAAAACTTGAGTCCTGACTTATGGACCAATCTTCATCATTATTTGCTTTACAATATAAAACCTCATACTCCACTGTACAAGGCACCATTTCAATGCTACAGGAGTTACACTTAGAAACCATCCATGACCCTACATATTCTCTGAACTTGGCGACCATTGACTAGCATTTCGTCCCCAATTATGACAATTTTCACCTGCAAAAAAAAATTTTTTATCAAAGAGCAGTAGAATTCGCCTTTGAGAACTTTGTTAACTCCGACTCTCTACAAAGTTCTGTCACAAAGGCATTCAGGATCGCCCTATTACATAACAGAAATCTATGGAGCAGATGTGTAATTATTTTGATTAAATAAGTATTTTTTTCTTATTAATATTTACAATTACAGTTATGAAATTACTGTAATTGTAAATACTGTTAATTAATTATTTACATCAATTCTTATGTCCATTGCTACTTTTATTGTCGAATGTTTGGAGTGTAACAAAAGTAATGAAGTAATGTATTTTGGTTGCCTATGTAATAATATATTATAACAATAATAATTAGGTATATGGGATAAAGAAGCAGGAAGCATTTCGATTAAAGTAGTATTTTTATTGTATATTATTAATCCAATATAGGCCAAAGTATCCAATATTCTTTAATCAATACTGTACATATATTATGATGTCAAAAACAATTATACAAATCTTACTGTCTATATAAGGTATGGTACATAGGTATCAAATTAATCTTTGGGTGAGCACTTAGTGTCCCGGGAATCGGCAGTTCCAGATAATTTATCTGGTGATGACTTCATTTATTTACACTGTCTAGATATGTTCAAACTACTGTTCTTTTGGTGTGAATATAACGAGCTCTTTACAGCATATGGAGTATCAGGTCATAAAATACTGTCATATTTTCCTATTCTATTAACTGAAATTCTAGCCTACTACTTAGTATTTACTATAACCATTTTTAGGATTCCGTACCCAAATAGGTACCAACGGAAACCTTATTTCTAAGGCTCGCCTGTCCGTCCGTCCGTTTGCCACAGGACTGTATCAATAGATATATTATGTACTTGGAATTTTCACAGAGTGTATTATTTACTATGGCGGCTATAACAACAAATAATATAAAGTAAAAAATTTATTTAATTTAAAATTATAATAATAACAATAAACATGTTTTTTTATATTGAATGATGGTATGGAACCCTTTGTGTGCGAGTTCAACTCGCATTTAGCCGGTTTTTTAAATTGTGTAATACTCACTAAAAAGTATAATATTTTTGTTGGGTTTCAGCAAACTGCTACTGCAGCATGACTTTGTCGTTATATTTATATTGCATCCATTAGATGTGTTCTCCTAATATGGGAACCAGACAGAAGTTACTTAGAGCGAGATCTGGAGAATATAGTGGTTATATGGATAATATAAATATCTGGAGTACCTATACGGTTGTCTTGATAAAAGTTTCCACTACATTTTATTTTTATGTGTTCCCGTAATTCATAAATTAATATTGCGAAGAACCAGTAGCTATCACTCTTTTTTCTATATAGCTGTGAAAGTGATTTCTTCGAGTCCTAGAATACCGAGACTTTAGCAGCGGCGGAGCGAACAGTTATAAATTTTTTGGCCATTTTTGCCGAGGTGGGCCATTTCAAAGCAATGTGTGCTCGGTCCTTTTGTTTCAGGATTGATATAGTGCACTCATACATCTGATCAATAGTTACAAAGCTTCGCGAAAATTGTCTGACTGACCGGCTGGCCGAGTAGTTTAGAGACCCTAACTGCGGAGCCGAGGGTTGCGGGTTCGATCCCCGCCCGGGACAAATATTTGTGTGCATGGACATGTCTATCTATTCCGAGTCTGGGTCTAAAATTATCTACATATGTATATGTCAATAAAAAAAGACATTCAAGTATATAGTATATCACTTGTCTAGTAACCCATAATACATGCATAGTACTTGCTCACTTTGGTACTAGATGGCGCTATATGGGTTGTCTCAGATATTATTATTACTACATCTGCTTGCATTAAAGGGCTAGTCTTTCTCTACTCGGCTTCGTTTTGGTATCGTTATCTCCGTTTCAATCCCTCTTCTTTAAAATCAAAATTTGTAGCGTTGTTAAGAAAGGCCGTCCCTTTCTGGTGTATTTATAAAGAATTTACGAACCATTATTTTCAGAACAAAAAAATCGTAGAAAATCATATTTTTGTAAATTTTTTTATAAAAAAACGGAATGAGATATCGAAAAAAAAAACACAGGTTTTTTTTAATAATATGTAACAGGTTTTCCTCTAGTACATATATTTTTTCCGAAGGAATCATTTATGGGATTGAGCGAGGGGCAGACAAGGGCTGGACCCTCTTTTTTATATGGGAAGCGTACCACCTTAAGGTTAAAATTTTATTTAGAAGGTAGCGACCGCGTCCGATTTCGTTCGCGTAGGCTTTATGATTCCTACAGTTTCCACAATTTCGAAAGTTTACGTAGGAATCCTAAATATTTGAATGAAAAAAATAAATGGTTGAGCCGGTGCGGAGATAAGGCCAGACGAACAGACAGACCGACAAAAAATTGTGTGCGTCACTCCTGACAATCTTTTAATCATTCTGCAAAGTTTCATTAAGATTGGTTTAGCCGTTTTGGAGATTAGCCCGAAAAGACAGACAAAAAGTAGCTTATGTAAACTCCTGAAAACTTGCATTTCATCTCTACGAAGTTTCATTAAAATCGGTTCGATTCAACTACCTATATTAATTTAACATAAATATATTTTTATTTATTGTATTGAAGTTATTGATGTAATATGAAAAAAGAACTTTCTACGTATCATCATGTCATCGAATTGTTCCATTGTTTAAAATTAGGCAGACAAGTAAATATATAATTTCGTACATCGTTTACAAAGTTTGTGGCGTGTTTCTGTGATATCTACAACAGAACTGTCATTAAAGGTAAATGTACGGGATTTTGTAAACATAGTCGCTCTATGCCACGCCACCCCAACAAACATATCTATTTATAAGTAAAGTCTGTTCCCACACAGTTTATTACTGCTTTAAGCTTGCTGCAGCTTTATGGCGTTCATATATACGTAATCTATTGTGGGTATGCTAACTTCAAACCATGCTGCTAATTCTGCAGTATATTGATACGGATCACTTTACAGCATGGTTTAGTTAGTACGATTGATTCTCCATTTTTGATTTTAGTGGCTAGCTGACCTCTTGGTTATTTTTGTAAGTCAAAATTACTACAAGCATTCTCTTTTCATATCAATAATAATGATAATATCTTGGAAATCCCACACAGCGCCGTCTAGTCCCAAACTAAACAGAAGTTGTATTATAAATATTCTTTATATGATAATATATACATGTATAGATACTTTTACACCCATATATGAAACAAATAAACATGTTCATGCACACAAATATTTGTCTCGGGCGGGAATCTAACCCGCGACCCTTGGCTCCGCAGTTACGTTCTCTAACCACTCAGCCAATCGGTCAGTCAATCAATGTCTGGTCTATTTACGAAGATAGCGTATAGTATGCAGCCGAAAGTTGACAGGTAGTAAGTAAGCAGTTGATGCGGTAGAACCATAAAAAATATTTTTTATGAATTATTTAGGCTAGTAGTCGATTAAAATTTATTTCTAGTTTTAATTTGATTGTATTTTGTACAATCGATTGAGTCGGTTTTTTTTCTATCAAACTGTACAGAATATCGTATGATAATTAAAGTTTCTAAAATTAGCATCTCTATTATTCTATTGATTAAAAAAAACTTCTATGCACATTACAATAAAAACAAAAGCGAGACTTTTGTTCGATGATCTATGGCTTTAAAGCTAAAAATAATCATAACCCTTTTGGAAAGCTCGTCATGTCTGTTGCGGTGATATTTCAGACGGGCTAACGTCAAGCATTCAAATTGACAGTGACTACGTTGTTGTATTATTATTTGGTAAGAAAAGTGGGCAAGTTCGATATTAATTAGCGTCATTAAGTTCCGTATTTGTTGTGTAATTAATATAGACAGTTACTGAATAATAATTTTACTCTCAGATGGAACTATGTCTAAGTAACAATTACACAGAATTAAAATACAATACGTTAATAAATATGCTTCATGTTGGTACAAAACGGCTTCCGGAATGGACTTCCTAACAATATTGACAATTTAAATGCTAAAAAAATTTAATTACTTCATAACTTTATTGAGTTCCGAATATCTATGTATATAATAAAGTCGTAACTTCGATTTTTTTGCAAAAAGTTACTAGGAGACGCGAAAAGTAAGTAATAGAACGAAAAGAATAATTTTTAAAATTTTCGTTTGTACGTTTGTTCGTTTGTTTGCGTATCACGTAAAAGCTACTCATTGGATATAAAATTTAATTACTGTAAAATATGAAGCTTCATTCTGAGTAACATTTAGTGTTTATTGCATCAAAATCGATCCACAGAATTAAAGGATATTCAATTTTTAAGTTTAGTCAGAGGCTGCATAGCACCACGCCGCGCCTCAGCACTTCATTGCGTCGCGCGTGCTCGGTGTTGCGATTTTTCGAAGTTTAGAATTTTCCTACATCCAGTATTAATCATAAAACTAATAATAATAATACGTGAGACATCCCGCATAGTGCCACCTAGTCCCAAACTAAACAAAGCTTGTATTATGGGTACTAGTAAACTAATATACATACTTAAATATTATTTATAATAAATGCATATCTACAGATATTTTACACCCAGACAAGGAACATATAAACGTGTTCATGCACACAACTATTTGTCCCGGGCGGTAATCGAACCCGCAACTCATAGCTCCGCGGTTAGTGTTTCTAACCACTCGGTCAATCGGTCAGTCTAGTTTTAAGTTTCCATTGTATTCTGTTTTATAAGTGGTAGGTATTAGATTACTTTATCGTCATCGAAGTATTCACGCCCATCTCTCACTTGACCGATTTTCTTATCGATCTGGCCCCTAGCATTAGTAATTGATGCAACTGAATCGATTCGGGCAATGCTCATACCGTTTAATGAAGGGACAAAATAGTTCGAGCCTGACCTATGTTTTTAGATCGTTTTTAAATACTTTATTCTAAAGACGGCATGGAAAAGACAGGTAAATAGCAACTTTTTAGGATTCTCCACTTGTATGTCTGTAACAATTAAATTATTCCTCAATAGTTAGTAATATTATAATAATAAAATTAAAATACAATAAAACTTTTTCATTACCAACCATGTATTTTCTAGACATGGGTATTACTCAAAGAAAACCATTTAAAAAAATCGGTTGACCCTGCAGGCCATCCCTGAAACTTCCCGCTATTTTCGACTTCAAAGCGCTCGAAAATCAGAAAGCTATAGCTTTTGCTTATAAATACCGATATAAATATAATAATAAATATAAATTCAAAATATCGATTTTCGTAGTTTTGAGCTCTTAATTTCGAGCTCATAATATTCATTTTCCGAGCTCTCCAAGCCCAAAAACAGAATTTCAATACATTTAGAGTTCTTCAAGCTCAGAAACCTGGGACATATAAAAAAAAATGTTATTATGGAAATATTAAATATATTTAAATCATATATTTAAATAAAATAAACAGGGAGGAGTTTCTTGCCGGTTCTTCTCCTTCTAGTTATTGAACCGGTACCTAATCAATTCATTTTCACTTTCAGTGTGTCTTATATTGAACATCTTATATTGAACTTTTTGAATTTGAATTTTTGAAAAAAATTAGAACTGCGATGTCTTTTGAACGCTTCGTTTGATTTTAATGCATTTTAAGGCATTATATGTCATTACACAAAAGTTTTTTTTTGTAAAGACAAAAATCAATTGGTCATAAAATTTCAAAGTTATGTTATGCAATTTAAAAAAACAGAATTTCTGTATATTTACAGTTCTTCGAGCTCAAGCAACGAAAACGTTATTTTGAAATTTTTGAACTGCGATATCTTTTGAAGGCTTCGTTTGATTTTCATGCAGTTTACGGCATTCTATGCAATTTTGTAAGCACAGAACTTTTGTGTAAAGTCATAAATCTCGAAGTTATGTTAAAAAAACACTTTTTCGGAAATTTGTAGACTGGGATATCTTATGAACGCATCGTTCGATTTTAATGCAATTTACGGCAATATGTGTAATTTTGTTCCACAAGATTTTTGTGTAAAACCAAAAATCGATTTATCTTAAAATCTCAAAGTTATGTTAAAAAAACATGTTTTCGGAAATTCGTGAACTGCGATATCTTTTGAACGCGTCGTTCAATTTTGATATTTTTGGTAGCACTCGACGCAGTATTTTATGTACAAAAAACGTATATAAAATTTCAAGTAGATCGGTTGAAAAATCTCAAAGTTATTTAAAAAAAACTTTAAAATATTTTTGAGGATTATTTTTTGAATTTTTTTGAAACTGCTCGACCGATTGACTTCAAAATCTAACCAGATCTAAGTCTCGATGAACCCTTTCAAACGCCGTATCGCGGGTCTTAATCGGTCAATAGTTTCTCAAGATATCGTAGAACAAAAAAAATTACACACACACACACATACGGACGTCCAGCCGAAAATTGTCAGAATGGCTTCCCTGTACCTCAAAACGTGAAGATCTGATAAAAACTTGACTTTCAAAAATTGGACCCAAATCAATAACTTCCCTTGAATAGCGGGAAGTTAAAAAAAAACAAACTAGTTAGCAACGTCATAATAAAATTATATTTTCGAAAGAATTATCTGTAAATACAGACCGTTGTTACTAAATCATATGTATTATGAATGCGACAGTGGCGACCGCGAGTGTAGCGCAGAGGAGTATCCCACCGGCAGCCGCCGACCGGCATAATCGTCATTCGCTCTCACACGCTAACACGTAAAGTTTTTGACATCATATCATAATATTTTAATATTGGGGCACAAAATACACGAATTTTGTTATTTTCACCAAAGGTCTTATTATTGTTGAAAATTATTAAAAAGTCACCACAAATGTATTGAAGAAATCTCACACACGAACATATATACGTAGTCCCAAATTAGGTAGAGCATGTATCTACTATGTGTGATAGACAACTGATATAAATACTTGAATATTACAATCCATATAAATATAGGTTTTTTACACCCAGCCATGGAACAGATAAATATATTCATGCACATAAATATTTGTCCCGGGCGGGAATCGAAACCGTGACCTTTGATTCTGCAGTTAGGGTCTCTAACTCTCTCGGCCAATCGGTCAGTCTATATTGATTAAATATCATAACCAAATTTGGGCTGTTTTAAATGTTCCTTTTTTTTTGTTTGTAAATCTAACGTCATCTGGGATAGATGTAAGAATATTCAAATAGAATCCAAGCACAAAGCTCTAAGTTGACAACCTAGAGCTTTGTGGTAGGCAAGCTTCGACCAGCAAAGCTATTTAGGTGATTGTTAACACGTACGAAATAGGTACTCGAAAACCTTTTTAAAGATCAATTCAAGTTTTGGAAAGCGAAAGACAACTTGAATACATTTGCTGATTATAGGAAACCGGCCACCTTCGTCTTCGTTCAACTGTGTAAAACATTTCAAAACTGTTTTATTATTATTATATTCATTGGTTGTGGTAGGCCTTCATTACTTGTGCTAGTAATTTTCTATTGAATATATTATCAACTAATTATAAACTTAAATTTATTAAAAACAAAAGCTTGTTCTAAATTAAAATCTAATTAAAAACTAAAAATATCTACATATAAAAAAATATCATTTAAATCAGTAGCGTGCAGCAGAGCGCCCAAAAGGTTGGCGCCATTACAAACTTACTCAACGACTGTTATGTCCGGAAATGCGACATGTCCAAATAAGTGAATACCGCTAAGCTCTATAATCTATGATCAACTACGTATTGCTCATGACCGCGTGTCTTTGAATATTGATTGATATGTTATTAATAGATCAGTTTGTCTGTGAAAGAGCTTAAGGTTAAACCTTACCCTCGATTTCTATACAAAATTTAATTGATGAGAGGTAAAAAATTACACTTGTGTTTATTTTACTGTCTTATTAAGTTAACAGTATCATAAACTTGTCTTTAAATTTATAAAATATGTTCTTTTCTATCAGCTAACTGTTATAATTCTGGTTTTCGAAAAAAAAACTCGCTCGCACGTACGTATATAACCAAATCAAAAATTATGGACTTTAAACACCAACATCAGAACCCTTTTCTGTTTGAAAAAACCAATTCTTTTAAATCGAACGACAACTTCACATTGTATTTTACTAATTAAGATGATAAAATTAATATAATAACGTTGAATTTGTTATTTCTGGTCAAATTAATTTCGTATGGAAATCAGAGGTATCGTTTAACCTTAACTTCGATTCGATTAGCACTATATGATCTCAATTTGGATAGGTACATTGAACCATTTAGAACAATCAGTAACGAACATATTTACGCAGGGCGTTTATCAGAAGAATATCAAATGCATGTCTTCGACGTCTATCATTAACACTTCCCCATCACTAGTTTTGTTGATAGTACGGCAAGGCTGAAACTTTCGGAAAGAAAGCAGTAATATTAACTGCATTAAATCTTATAGAGCTTGTGTATCCAACAGATGTTCATCGAAGTCTGTCAGCGCACTAATAGCAGACAGTAACATTGGAGAAAGTAATTTGTTCGGTATCGTTGCAAGAAGCGATCACAGTAGGTACGCGTTTTTTACCATCTTGAAAGACTTCATTTGATTTGATTAGAAAAGATCAAGAGGGTGAGCTTTCCGTCGCGAATCAATAATTCAACTATGTCATTATTCTGCACTACAAATTATTAACTTTAAAAAAATTACTATGAAATGAGAACTTTTTCGCTCTTTGTATAATCAAATCGATTAATCGATTTTGCCTAAAGTTAGTGTCTTTTTAATATTTTGGGGCCATAAACTGTAAACTTCAGAAATAATAGCTGAATTATACAAATTTTCTTGAGGCAACTTACCTCTGAATTCAATCGGGACCGAGTTATAAGATTTGAAAGTTGCAAAATAATTAATTTAAGCCAATGCCATTACACATAGTTTTTACGTATAGATATGTTATACGCCCTCTTGGCGTGGGAAGTTCAAAGTAAGGTTTAAGCTTTATTTGTTCTTAGTCTATGCTCAGTCTTATCCAGTCAAAGTCGATCTGTCTTCTATCACGTATATAGTTTCTACATTTTTCTTATAAATGTGGAAATAATACTACTAGAAAAAAGACCAAAAAATTACGTTTCTTTCGTAAATAATATGCATAAATGTCTAATATTTGTTTTAAAAATATACCATTTTAAAACCAATTAATTTTTATCTCTATACATTGAACCCAATATGCATATAAGTACGAACATCCGAAATTTCGCGAGAACTACGCTCTAGGTTTCGTTTGTATTTAAGTAACCAGTCTACCACAAACTCTATCTGTAACGTCATTGATTTAAAATGATCGCTGCTAGACCAGACTGTCCCTTCAAAAAATACTGGGTGGTTACAGTTATTGGTCTCATTAAATAATGTTTTATTAACCGGTTGGCCGAGTGGTTAGAGACCCTAACTGCGGAGCCAAGGGTCGTGGGTTGAGTCCCGCCCGGGACAAATATTAGTGTACATGAACATGTCTATTTATTCCGTGGCTAAGTGTACAAGTGTTTATATAATAGTAATAATATCTGGGACATCCCACACAGTGCCATCTAGTCCCAATGTAAGCAAGTATTATGCTTGTATTATGGGGTACTAGACAACTGATATATATACTTAAATATTCTTTTATTTTTATAATGTATACTTACATATATAGATACTTTTCCACCCAGACACGAAACAAATAGACATGTTCATGCACAGAAATATTTGTTCCGGGCGGGGATCGAACCCGCGACGCTGGCTCCGCAGTTAGGGTTTCTAACCACTCGGCCAACCAGTCAGTCAATATGTCAATATGTATATATTAAAAAAATATTTAAGTATGCATATCAATTATCTAGTACCACTTAATACAAGCATACTACTTGCTAACTTTAGGACTAGATAGCACTGTGTGGGATGTCCCATATATTATTATTATTAGGCAATTTTGTTTTATTTTATTTTGGGATATCAGATAATTTTATTTCATTGTGTGTTTAGCTTTAAGATAATTTGTAACGCACTGACTATGGACCCTAGTCTGAAATAAATGTTTTCTTATTTATTTATTTATAGGTTCCAAACTTGTTATCTCAATAACTAGGTTTCAACTTAGTTTAGAGGTAACATCTATTTACAAGTTTTGTTTATTACATTGTCTTGAATTAAAATTACTTAAAAACGGCGCCAGCTTCATACAAAAATTGGCATTGACTTTATGATTCTATGGTATTAAATTCTTTTACATAACTACGTTTATTAATATTTAGTGCGCGCTACACGATTTTTTCTAGTGACATTATCATCGATTTGTAATCGAAACACGACAAACCGTTTGGTATGCACCGATCCATGCATTTTGATTATGAAGTTCGAAATACCGAAGCAGCGTTATGTTATGTAACAACCAATTCTGTATTACCACTTACATCGTTATCATATTTATATCGAATTACGTTCATTTGTATTTGGTCGCGTGTAGATGAATAAATGTCGGATAGCCAGATTTAGTTTTTGGACTTTGTCACCATGACTGTGGAATGAATGAAGAAAATATGACGTAAATGTCACAAAAAATATTTTAGTGACTTAGGAATCGTGAATAAATTACCTCACACTGCACTGCATTTGCTATATTTTAATTATTTTAAAGGTTGCAGGTTCGATTTTCGTCCGGGACAAATATTTGTGTGCATTAACATATCTGTTGGTACCATGTCTGGATTTAACATATTTGCATGTCTATGTTTTATAAAAAACTCGACAACGGCTGGACCGATTTGGCCAATTTTGGTTTTGAAATATTTCTGGAAGTCCAAGAAAGGCTTAAAAGGTGAGAAAATATGAAGAAATTGCAAGGAAAAGTACAATATAGTAAAACAAAATGTTCGAACCTGTCAAACAGGGTGCATTCAAAAATAAATTTCTTTACTTTTTTATAGGCTATCTCGGAAACGGCTCTAATGATTTATATGAAATTTTGTATTTAGATCTAGATACATAACATTCCAAAACAGGTTTCTAAATATGTTTTATGATTATTAAGCATCAGGGGGCGCTGCAGTAAATAAATGTGTATCTTCGAAACGTCTGGACTGATTTTAATTAGTTTTTTTTTGCATTACATGAGTATGACCTACAAATAGATAATTAAATAAGTTGTGCAGTTATGGGCCACCACGGGGCGCTGCAACAGATAAGTAACTTCAAAACGGCTAGGACGATCTTGACGCGGTTTTTTGTGTTACATATATATCACCTAAGAGCAGGTTCTTAGATAAGGCTTGCGGCTGTGAGCCACCAGGGGGCGCTGCAATGAAAACATTTCTATAAACGATTGGTAGGATCTCTACGTGGTTTTTTACGTTAGAAACATGTCACCTAAGAGCATGTTCTTAAAAGTTTGCGGTTATGGTCCACCAGGGGCACTGTGATATACATGTTCCTCTAAAACAGTTCTGAGGATCAGAACGCGGTTTTTTGTGTTAAATTGATATCATCTAAGAGCAAGTTATTAGAGAAGCATTGCGGCAATGCTATGGGCCACCAGGGGGCGCTGCAATGAATACGTTTCATTAAAAAGGCTGGGCAGATCTCTATTCGATTTTTTGCGTTATAAACATATCACCTAAGAGCATGTTCTTAGATAAAAGTTTCCGATCATGAACCACCAGGAGACATTGTGATAGCAAGTTTTTATAAAACAGCTCTGAGGATGTTGATGCAGTTTTTTGTGTTACATAGGCATCACTTAAGAGCAGATTCTTAGATAAGAATTGCGGCTACTGTCTTGCTTACTGAACATAATTTCTGAACTGGTGTTTCTAAGTCCGTTTGACAGACTGACCGATTGGCCGAGTAGCTAGAGATCCTAACTGCAGAAGGTCGTGGATTCGATTGCCGCCCGGGACAAATATTTGTGTGCATGAACATGTTTATATATTTAGTTCCCTTCTGGGTGTAAAATATTTATATACATATGTATATATTATAAAGAATATTTGAGTATGTATATCAATTGTCTATTTACCCATAATACAAGCATAATACTCCCTTACTTTGGGACTAGATGGCGTTGTGTGGGATGTCCCATGTATTATTATTATTATCATCTATTAGGAATTCATAGACCTTACAGATAAATACTTACACACTATTGTCATTGTCATGCTATTGTCGTATATTAAACATTTAATTTGAAATAACAAATATTGAGGTCAATAACCGAGATAAAAACTATCCTATCTTATAAGTTGCACCAAATCACACGAAGTTACAAAATTTCATTAATATCGGTTTAGTAGCTTCGGTGAGTATTCCGGAGTATACATCGTGACACATATTTGGTAGAAAACGGATAGCCGTCATGTTTCCTTTTAGTATCGTTCTATAGAAAAATATTGAGATATGACTACACAAACCTTTCTCGAAAAAACCAATAACTCTAGTCACCATTCATGCCCGCCGCCCTATTCCGTTTCAAGGCCTCGGAAAGTAACACTAGATAAAAGTAATTTATTATGAAAATGTAACCCATATTTTTTATTTACGCAATGAGGTCTATTGGTGATACCTAACATCTAGAAAAATTTTAGCCGGTTACTAAAATCTCAGCTTGTATAATTTCGCTTCGGTCTGATGGCTCCACTGATCATTGACTGACTAGTACCCATAGTAGTACAGGTTTCTGCCTAGTTCGGGACTAAAGAACCGTGTCTGAGATGTCTTAGGTGTTATTATTATTACTTCAAATACACTCACGAAACACATGGTTCAGATTACATGGTAGACGTGCATACATGTGTCATCGAATACATTGTAGCCACTGTATACTAAGGTCACAGTCTCGCCGCAAATAGGTTTGGTTTCCCAAATACTCAACCGCAAAGTGTAGATGAATCTGTTTCTAGGGAACGTTTATTGATTATATAGATTTTTGTTAAATTTGTATTATTAGTTTCTTGATAAGTATTAGTAGCTTGTTATATTAGACGACCGCTTAGCCTAGTGGGTAGCGACTTTGCCTACGAAGCTGGAGGTCCTGGGTTCGAATCCCAGGTCGGGTCAGTATTTATATGATGAATATTGATACTGGTACCCGGGTCTTGGTTGTGATATGTATGTGATGTCTTCGCTTAGTACCCAAAACACAAGCTAATGCTTAGTTTGGGGCCTAGACGTTGTTGTGATATACATTAAAAATATCGTGCACATTTTGTTGTTTTAGTTGCCTAGTACCCAAAACACAAACGCTGTGTAGTTTGGGACTAAGATGGCCGTCTAACATGTCCCAGGTATTATTATTATTATTGTTACGGGCTAGTATTCCAGATATATGGGATATACGAAAACCATCGATTTAAGTTGTACTGATGGTTTATTATGAAAAAAAAATCACAAACTGTCACAAATCACTTTATTGTACTCGCAGTTCGCCTTTTGACTTTCCAAGAAACTGAGCGACTACACCGCGCCCGATTCCTTTTAAAGGCGCCGGAATCCCCGCCCTGCAGCATTTCGAAATTTTTGTCATCGGACATTCTATTTTTTAATTTCTAATTACAATTTATTGTAGGAATATTTCATAGTGCCAGCCGCCTAACCTTTGAGTGTGCAGGGTTTCGCCTCAAAAACGTAATTTTCGAACGCACTAATAACTTTAACTGATACCATCTCTAAACATACTAAAATGAAATTTCCTTTGAATTTCCTTTACAATTTATTTTGATTTCGAATTCCTAGTTAATCCTGTATTAGGTCGATGTGTTTGTAAAGCCGCGTGATCGTTCGAGTACTTTCTATGACACATCGACATGCTTCTATGCATAGACGTCACATTATTATAACACTCGTTAACTAATCGTCAGTTGTTACTTTGTTTTTTTTCTTCTTTTCATTTACGCCTAAGTGCTGATTCGTTGTGCCACAAAAAATTGTGGCCTTGTCGATGGTAGCAGTGTAATGCAACACGTAAAAGAACGGCAATTCGGTTTCTTTTTGTTCTCAGATAGAATAAAATATTAAGGTGTAGTGACTGAATTAGAAAAAGGTAAATTAGGTATATTGAGGTAATTTGGCCATATGGAAAGGATGACTGAAGGTATAGTGTAAAAATGAAGTGGTCGTGTATCATGAAAGGGTCGGTAAGGGGTGCCCTAATAAATGCTATCACCATATTGATGACATTTTAAAGACCTATAAAGAAACTTAAAGTATTATATGATTCCTCGAACTGGCAAAAATTTATGCATCATAGTATTAACTCACCTTTACACATGTTATATGTATATTGCAAGGTCAAATAAATCAAACAGTATGTCAACTATGTATTAGACAATGCGATATAAATCCAATCGTGCGTTACAGACTCACCTATATGAGTTAACCTATTTCGGAGCTTAGTATAATTTTGCCTTTCTATTAGCAAGTGGTGTATGTAATGTTTTTTCCTAAAAAATGACGTGATAGTAATTTTCAATTAATACAATTTTTTTCTTAAAGAGGTATTCTTGATATCAGAACATTTGATATGAAAGATTAGTTTGTTATTGATAAATTCATTTCGATATCATGTTTGCTTGTGTTTCAACGCCTGACGTTTGTTTATACGATTGTTGCGTTCAAAAAATTGTTTGATATAAATATATAATTGTCGTTATTTATTTTAGTTAATTTTGTGCCTACAATGTTTTTATTAATTTTATTAAAATCTAAAATTAGCGACCTATAAAAATATACATTATAATCTACAAATTAAAAAAAACTATCTAGTTATATTATTTTAAAATTTAATGTAATAACCCACCCCTTGTCCCCCCGGCGCAAAGGTGCCGAAGATACTGGTCGCATTGCCACGTTGAATATAAATTGTTTAATACATATATGTTTGTATTGTTGAAATTATATGAAGCCTTTATAAGAAGTTATAAAAATGAAGAAAACGGTGAGTTTAATTCACATACCGAAATTGCCGTCAAACTCTTGTGAATTGTAATTACTAATTATATTGCACTAATTAAAAACCATGACCTATGACATAGTTGTAAATATTATAAAGTTTGTGCACCCTTATAAAAGATGATTATGCCTAAATATTTAATAAAAATCAACAAATATCAAAAATATTTATATATGTATATATTATAAAGAATATTTAAATATGTATATCAGTTTTAGCATATATTTATGATTCGTTTTGACATATGTGCAGGTTCTAGTAGTTTTCCCTCGCGGTTTCATAAAGAATAAAAATGGTATTCACACCCTTTTTAAAAATCAAATATATCAGTTGTCTAGTAACCCATAACACAAGCATAATACTTGCTTACTTTGGGACTAGATGACGCTGTGTAGAAAGTCCCATGTATTATTATTATCTTCAATACATAACTAGATTATTATGTACATGTTGTATCTTCTGATGTACTCTATTGAAAGAGGTGGTACAATATCAAACACAAAAATATTTTAAAAATAATTTAAAAAACAGTTTTTGTTTTCAACGAATTCTCGTCATGTTGGCTTTCGACGGCGGGTGGTCACCGCCGCGGGGCAATTGGCTATAGGTAATCTAGATTGAAATTGAAAAATTATCAACTTCGATAAGACGTTGTGAAAATACAATGCGTTTCTTGATGAACATGTTGTGAAAAATGAAACAATTTTGAAAAAAAAAATCACGCGCAATATATCAAAATATTTAAAAATTAAAAACGTATGAATCTAATTTTTGCTGATCTGATTACCATATATTTTTTTACGCCGATCGGTTAAGGTTTAATGGGGTGAAACCGTTTACGCTATTTGTATGGAAATTTGCCACTACACAGTCCTCTTAACGTAGCAACGCAGCAACGAAACGTCTTGTTTTTTTACACGAGGTTAGTCGAAGAATGCAGAGTAACATAGTCTAATGTTTCTTTCAGACGAAGGTTCCCCTGAGATACAGAATTTGTCCTTTCTTCGCGTCGTAATAGAGCACGAAGTAATTTTTTTGTACTTAGAATGACGTAAAATCTATGTTAGATTACTGCTTATACTGGACACGGTTTCCATATCGATTATAGAGTTAGAATACATTAAAAAATTAAAGAGTTGCAAGATGTACTAAAATTGAAAGTCATGTGGCAAAGTAATTTGATTTAAAATACACTATTCTGGTTTTGAGAAGCGAGTTTAGACTTTAATCTTGGAATTTGTAGAGTCATAGTTATGTGGCAAAATTTAATATTGATTGGAAATACTTAATACATCATTTCAAAAATAACACGCGACTTTGGCTTTTATTGACATTCTATGATTTTTGATGGATTCGAGGCTATGTGGATCTGCGCTGACAGGAAAATACAATTGTACTGGAGTCTAGAAGTCAATAACCATAATATCTTCTAATACTCCGCCATAATCACGGCGTTTTCTTAATTCCATTAGCCCTTTTTTTATACCCTACTGTAGGGCCTTAGGCCTCCAGTCAAGATGAGGGGGCTTGGAGCTTAAATTCACCACGCTGCTCCAATGCGGGTTCGTGGATTGTAACGACCGCCATTTATTGACTGCATCCGGGACCGACTTCTTAACGTGCATTCCGAGGCACGTAGTAACTCATTGGTACACGCCCGGATTCGAACCATGGCGACATGGCCTTATAAATTTGAGACAGGTTCGCTGCGCTCGAGCTATCACGATACGTTTTCTTAATATGATAAGGTATTTGAATAAACAATAATTTTTTATATATAGGAAAAAAATTTAATTTAAATGTTTATTCGGCAACCTTTTCAAAACTATCAAAGAGTTACACAGTTTGAGAAAATTTTCTGAATCAAATGTTTTTTGTTCCAGACGAACGAGAGGACGTCCAAAAGAAAACTTTTGCCAAATGGATAAATTCACAGCTAGTGAAGGTAAATTTTATGTTTATTGCAACGTCGGTTCTGCGTACGAGTTCTTTATATGTTTAATTACTTTGCCAACACTTCAAATCAGAATTAATCCCATAATTAAAAAATGACGTCAATCTTTATAAAGTATGCATGTCACTTTGACACCAATACTTAGAGATAATTCGTTCATTACTCCTTTCTTGGCTTCGCATTAAACATCCAATGACGACTCGAATTCGACGCTTCGGCTGTGAAGTTAGCTTTATTTATTCGAGAGTTCAAACGTGTTTTTCTGAACAAAAACTAGTGATGGCGAAGGGTCGATGTCAAGGATTCGCACGTGCCAATATTTATGTGCATACTGTAGCATGTCCTATATCAATCATTTCTTATAAGACTCCGCTATGTTACTTGAACATTTCCAGTATTATGCACAATTGCACATACATGCTTAAGGTTTGGCGTACATGGACACGAAAGTTGATACGGGTGCGTTTTGCGCAGGTGTGGGGTCTGCTCTCTATCTTCTGACACCTATTTTCATGCTGCGACGCTACTCGCTCATACTTCACAGCGAACTAGATGTTTGGCACTAGTTGTACTTATATTTTATAAGTACGAATTAGTAAAGTCAACACACAGCATACACAATATTGGTTTATCATTTATCACTGTCGTGGATCATGCATGTTACCGCCAATGTATGAACCTATACTTCTATACTATTATATAAAATTTATAAAAGTACGATTTGACTAGAAACCCTCCTCTGCATTTACCGTCTAACCACTCATACTCTAACTAGCTGATGCAAGATGGCGTGTTTCAGTTCCAGTCCGCGAGGTCTCCACGCGCCGGTATTCACCCCCGCGAAATTGAAATTTCCGATACTGTGAAGTGACATTTCTGACTCTATTAAAACCAAACGCTGCTGTCAAATTTATTTGCTTTATGATAAAATTCTTTGTGTTTATTTTTGTGATGATTTCACATTTTGTTAAAATTTTTTCTTATGATACCAAAACTGTTATAGTAAATGTTGTACGGTTATACGCCACCAGAGAAGGCTACAATGGATGTGTGACTGTGCCGATTTTGATGTGATTTTTTGCATTGCATAGATATTGTGAGACCCTTTTATTTGGGGCTCTTTTATAATATTCTTCGGCTTCTATCATTTCTGTATTTATAATTGTTCTTGGGGTGGAGTCATAGTGATACTTCTCAGATGGCAAAGCTATAAAAGAAAAAGAGATGGACTTCTTGTAATATTTCGTTTATAACTTTTTTTTGACACTGATAAAACATTTTGATACTTTGATATTAAAAGAGATAGGTCAGTGTACATGAAACTCAACAGCAAAATAAAGGGAAGGAAAATAAGAACACAACAGGAGTACTGTAAAAAAATTTAATAAAAAAATTGCTATTTCATAATAAAAGAAAATAATATGTGTTCAAATAATTGTATTGAAACTGAGGCAATTGTATTTATTTCCTAAAATCTGATTTATTCATTAGAAATTATTCCTTAGAAGACAATGTGTACAATACTCTTATAAAGATTATAATCATAATTATTTCAGAATGACAAGCCTCTGGTCAAAGATTTGTTCCTGGATCTGAGAGATGGAGAGATACTACTGTCGCTACTAGAAATACTTACGGCTCAGCAATATGTAAGAAATGTTTTATTACTCTGGCGATTAAAATTTTGTGCTTAAATTTTAAAAATAACCCTTTCCATATCAGCCCATTATACCCAACTGCAGGGGCTTAGGCCTCCCCTTGTGATAAGAGTGCCTAGAGCTTAATCCACCACGCTGCTCCAGTTCGGGTTGGTGAATTTTAACGACTGACATCTCATGATTGTAACCAGGACCGACTGCTTAACATGCTTTCCGAGGCACGCAGTCAGTGATAGTTATGTACTTAAGTCAGAAAAAATTCATTGGCACACGCCGGTTTCTGGGGATTCGAACCACGACCTTTCTATATAAGAAGCATGCTCGCCACCACTCGGCTATCACGACATAACTCAATGTTTCATATAATTGTTTTATAAAGTTTCTAGGATACATAATATAATATGAAATATTTGCCATGTTCTATTGTGGCAGTGCTGTACTAGGAGAAAATTAATAGATGATGATGAAAATTCATTTTCACATATTTGAAACTGACTTTAACCAATCATAATACATTTATCATATTAAAAGTGTTCATATAAAAAATGACAATAAAATTAATTTTTTATTGTAACATAGGGATATACATAGGTCGACACTCCAGTATATAAAACAACAAGTATTATACATCGGTTATATAACTGTTCTGGTCATGTCATTTAATATGCGATTCCCACACCTTAGTTCTGTGTCAGTTTAGAAATTTATTGAACCAGATTAGTAAGCTGAAGCGGTGGACTGGACCTATATGAGTATACCCCAGAAATTAGACCACCATCGGGGTACAAAGGTTTTCGAATTGACACACCATATATTAGAATTAATTCATAGTGCACAAATTCCGGTTGAAACAACAACAATCCATTTTTTAATTATGTGTTTCAGAAAAGGGAGCGCGGGCGCATGCGCGTGCATCATATAAATAATGTGAACACAGCACTACACATACTCGAAGCCAATAATGTGAAGTTAGTTAACATCAGCAGCAACGATATCGTCGATGGCAACCCCAAACTAATACTTGGTAAATATGATTAACTTTTGAAAAGTTGTACTATATATGACGTTTTCTGTTAAATCAATAATGTATGACAGAACTTGTTACGAAACATATTATTCATGTAATAATAATAGGTGGGACATGTTACTCACGGACATCTAGTTCTAAACTCCCCAAAGCCTGTATGAGCTTAATTATTAAGCTTGTATTATGGGTACTAGACAACCGTGATACATAATATTTAATATTTATTTTCATAATTACATATTATATACAATATACATATTTTTCACCCAGCCACATAAGGAACAGACAGGTTCGGCCCACAAATATTTGTCCTGGGCGGGAATCGAACCCGCGATTTTTGGTTCCGCAGTTAAAATCTTTTACCACTCGACAGCTCGATTAGTCAATATATTTTGAATTTCATTTTTTTTTATTGTTTCGTACAATAGTAGATTGTATTGTAAACCAAGAGAGCAAAATAGTGTATCTCCAATAAAGGCGAAATATTGGAACCAAAGAATAGCTCGGGATTCAATGCCCCCTGTGAGGAAAACAATTTTGTACCCGTGGTGAACACCCAGCTTTTCACTACCACTACAAGGAAAATAAGTAAATAATGATTTAAAAAAATAAATATTTATTTAAGCTCTATAAACGCAATTGCATTTGATATTATTCAGTAGATACTAATACTTATGATGATATTATTGTCAATAAATTTTATTTTCAAAAGGATTTTTTATGTAACCTTTAACTATTTACTACTCTAAATTTCAATAATATATGTGGCGTTAAAATAGATACGCTCCAGAATTTGCTGAAGAAATAGTCGTCGTTTCCCCAAAACAATTAAACACATATAATTTGAAATTCAGCAGCTTTAAGATTAATAATAATTTATATTTATAATAAAATTTATATTTGTCGTTATGGCACTAATTAAACTTTTGGTTCATTATACGTCGCTAAACGTTTCTAGTCAGTATATTTTAAATAAAAAATGACTTGCTAGCAAGTCTTATTTCATATAAATCAAATTATTTGTGGCTATTTCATAATAAAAACCAATATTAACCAAATTAAAATTTTTTGTTTTAAGTAAAATGTAAGCCATGTCAATATTAGGTGTATAAGATTTATTGGTGTTATTGTACACTATTTAATTATTAATTACTTTTAAATTAAAGTTTATCAAATATTTCAAATAAATCCTTTTTTAAATTGACAAACTGAAATCATGTATTCAACTACTGATATTGTAGTCAGTTTTCACATCCAATCTCATCAGTCTCACCATGTTCCATACATTTGTTTAGATCCGAAGATTGAAATAACTATTCCTCTCCAGGGAGCAAAAAATGCATTTTGCTTCCATTCTGCAGGTCACTACTGACACTTTTTCGAGTAGGTAGAGTGAAATGCATTTCATTAACTGGGCTATGTTGAATGAATTTTCGTGACAAACTACAAGTAATTTTATTAGTAGATAGATTTATTAAAGCCTTCATAAGATTATTACATTTATTAAGCTGGTAGGTAACTTTGATTTTCATAAATACTTTTATTAATGTATTTTGTATTAATTCCCATTTAATTTTTACATTTTCAGGTTTAGTATGGAGTATAATACTACACTGGCAAGTGCACTATCATCTGAAGGACTTGATGTCTGAGCTCCATCAGACCAATTTGGAAAAGACCTTACTTGCTTGGTGCAGACAAAACACCCAGGTCAGCTTATTCATTGTTGCTATAGTATTCACAGTACCTTTATAGTATGCCCGGAGGTACGAGGGTTAAACTTGAATGTAATAAAATGCATTTAATTTTATCTGTAAAATAACCTTTGACAGAGGGTCTGTCAGATTTTTTTTATCAATTAAAAAAATAATATATGGCACTATGATGCACATTTTAACTTAGAGCTCCTTAAATATAACAGAAATGTTAGGCAAATTCATTTTAATATATAATCGTATGCGCTTTTAATATAAGCCTGTCGCTAATTATAAAACTTAATTCATAGAAGAATAATACTCAAAACAAAAAATAAAAATAAATATTATTTGCTATCGATAGTAATTTGCATTTGACTTTGAATAGATAGCACGTTAACCTATCAGAAACTAGATGCGATTTTTCGTTTCATTGATATAGTTCCAATCAACCTTTATGACGGATGTGAACATAGACACAAGTCGCGTCGCAGTAACCAGTTTTAGGTGTAGCGGGACGCAGTGGAGCGAGGGGCATATGACTGAACCTGCGCAAGCATGCATAAAGCGTTGTATTCCGATCCGCCATAAAGTTTGATTCGCACTATACACGAAATCCTTAATTGAACCAATTGATTAGAAAAACTTTAACCTGAAAAAATTCTTCACCAGAACTACTCGGGCGTCAACGTCAAGAACTTCACAACTTCTTGGTCAGACGGTTTAGCTTTCAACGCTCTCATACATCGCTGGAGACCACATCTATTTGATTATCAAACTGTACTTAGGAAGCATCCCAATGCTAGGCTGGATCATGCATTCAGGCTTGCTGAGGAGCATTTGGGAATCGACAGACTTTTGGATCCCGAAGGTAAGAGAAGGGTGTGAAGAAATAGAATTTAAGATATTAAGAAATATTTAACCTAATGAAAACTGACTGTTTTACTTTTGTGTTTGAATAATTTTAGAATTCAAACAAGTAGATTGACAAACCATGTGTTATTATTTAGCAACTTAAAAGAACAAAGTAAGATCTTTTTTTATTTCAGTGTATTGTCAAAGAAATAAGTTCCAAAAGCATATTTGTAAACTAATGCTATGAGATAGATTTTACAAAATGAGAAAAAAGTTTATAATCTTTATGTTGCAATTTAATTTAATGGGTAATTAACACACAGACATGATAGAAGACACACAAAAAAATTTCTAACTTAAGCATCTTCTCTAAACAATGGATTTTTACCATTTCTATTTTCAGATGTGAACACCTCAGTGCCAGACAAGAAGTCTATAATGATGTACGTAATGTGCATGTTTCAATCATTGCCGCATTCTGGTGAAGATGTCGCTGATATCGATGTATCAATTCAATCTGAGTCCACAAGTCCATTGGCTTCTCCATCTGTTGATGTATGTACATTTGTTTCAAGCACCAAACGATTTCAGTCCATTCCATCAGCCTTTTTTTGTGCCCCACTGCAGGGGTTTAGGTCTCCTTTCGAGGTGAGGGGGCTTGGAGCTTAAATCCACCACGCTGCTCCAATGCAGGTTGGCGGATAACGATTCCATGGGAATGCCTAAATATAAAGTATTTGCTATTTACATACATTAAATAAATTTGAATTGTTTCTTAAAAGTTGAATAGAATTTCATCTATTCATAGGTAATCAAAATGTCTGGTAAATAGAAGGCTTTCTCAAATTGAATTGATTTAAATAAGTTTAATATGATGATATTAATTAATTATTAATTGATAGTAGATATGAATTTATAAGAGAATTGGTGAACAATGTTGTAATTCATAGGTACCATGGCAACCGCAAGTACGGGCTTTGTTTATTAGTTTCTATTTCAATTTTTACTATTGTTGAATTGAGAAGTTAACTCATTCTTCAGTAGTAATTGCTTTAGGTTTCACATAAGTAATGTTGACATTTTAATGTAAACACGTGTCCGTATCGTCCATGAAAATTGAATTTTCTTATTTTCATGAGGTCTATGTCACTAGCTTTTACAAGGCATTAAAGTAATTGCTTGCATACGAATACTGTTCGTAGGAGTTTTCATTCTTTTGTGATCAGCTCGAAACTAGAATACGGAACCTGTTCCAAAAATATCGGTTATTAACCGTGTTAAACTGATTTCTACGGAAATATGCTCAAAACACAAACGCTATATGAAAATGTTCTAAAACTTTGATATTCCAAAAAAAGAAAAAGTGGATTAGTCTCACGTAGAGATCGTTGGGCGGGGTAACCAATATTATAACTTACCTTGATTGTCACAGTATGTTAGCGACATTAAAGAATAAGATGCAATTTAATCGGCCTAAAACGGTTGATACGAATATACCTTAATCAATCTGTATTGGTTTTTTGCTTTGGACGATACATATGAAGTAAACCGAAAAAAGCACTTTATTTATAGGGTGAAAACTATGTAAAATTGCACCACTATTACTTAGTAACATAATAATTATAATAAAATTGTAGGTTCCATCAAGCCGTCCATTGTCAATAGCGACCAACGCGTCAGCTGAACTTGGAGGATATGGTGCTGCTTTAGAAGAGGTTCTGACATGGTTGTTGGCCGCCGAAGATGCTCTCGCACATGCATCGCCACCAGTGAGAAACGATCTGAATATGTTGAAAGAACAGTTCCATAGTCACGAGGTTAGTTGATTGAGTGTACCTATGCACGTACATTTAAATTACCTACGCCAATCGTGCGACTAGGTAAACCCAGCTTATCAAGGAATCCCGAAGTATCAGATAACTGGAGCGTTGCATCTACATGGTATCTGGTATCCGATGGTGGTATAGTTATTTGAGTAAGTCATTATTATTTCAATGGAACACTACATTCATTTTCATGGCGAGGAATATTGTTCCATCAGCTATGTGTTCGTTCCCGCAGCTTTGCACGGACTATGTCAGGCTCACAGGTATGAGCGATTCATTCGCAAGGGTAATAATGGCTACGCGAAACGCGGAGACCTATAGTCGATCAGGCTTTGCCTAAGATGTCGTCACTTGCTCATGTAACGCGTAGTCGCGCGCAAACTCCCGTTACAACCGCTCAGGCTGAGCGACGAGCGCACACTGGTTCGTACATTGTGAGCGTGCTCAGACGTCCACACCGTAGCGGCTCGAGCAAATGAGCCACTCACGTGTGGTGACAGCAGATACCTGGCGTATCTTCACTCGAAACTGGCCGCGCGGAGCCTTATTGTCATACCAAGTACTGAAATCAATTGGACTCAATTTGCCCATTCTGTTCTGTTTCTACTGAACTTTCAAACAAGATAGTTCAAACACTAAAGCTTTTGTAACAGCCTTATGTAAGCCTTTTACTTTCAAAATAAATTTATTTATAATTTCTTTAAAACAAAAAATAGTGTAAAAAATAAGAAAAAAAAACATCCTGTAAATTTTTCCCATTTGTCAAAATATTTCTGGCCAATCTTATTGTTATGAGAAAATAGATGAGCATTATCATAACTTAATTAAAGCATAATTTTCAAGATTTTCGGGTTTTTAAGGATGGCATTTAGAACAATGAAAATATGGTTTATATTATTGATAACATTAACCAAGACTGTCATAACTTCTTTTTTAACTTATCTGGAAAACCCCTCATTGATCAACATGAATTTCGACAATACATTTTCTGCCATGTTGGTGCATAATTATATCATATATAAATTTTTAAATATTTCTTAGATATTTTTTCAAAATTTATACTAAAACAATTCCAGAAATTTCTCCTCGAGCTATCAGAACATCAATCGCGAGTGGGAGCAGTATTGGAAGAAGGTGCTCGTCTTCTGACTGACGGCGTACTGTCGAGAGAAGAAGAAGCCGAAGTGAGGCTACAGATGAAACTGCTCAATGAACGCTGGGAAGAACTAAGGGTTAAAGCTATGAATCGACAGAGCGTCGTACACGCAGCCCTTATGAAGGGACAACAGGCGCAATTAGAGAATTTCAGGTGAGAGTACTATTTTATAGTTTATGAGCCATAGTGGTTACGATATAACAGTTTAGTGTTCTATAAGTTATTCGGCTCGAAATTTCTCAACAACTGTAAACTCCTACATCGCTGCGCGGTATGCAAAGGGGGTAATTATGGGCCGATCGGTGCATTTTAAAATAGCGATCTGTCGTTTTAAAACGTGTCGATCGATGTATAATAAATAGGATCTACCCGCTTACAGTTGTTGGGGTATATTTCAATTTTTTTAGAAAAAAAGACTAATAATAATATCTGGGACATCCCACACATTGTCATCTAGTCCCAAAGTAAGTAATTATTATGCTTGTATTATGTAGTACTAAACAACTGGTATACATACTTGATACTTGAAGACGGGCTCTTTTTCCGCAACTCGACGTCAAAGCGCTTATTTTGCGTATATTATATTTATTACATACTTAAATTTTTTTTTATAACATATACATATGTAAATACTGTTTACACCCAGACACGGGACAAATAGACATGTTCATGCACACAAATATTTGTCCCCGGCGGGAATCGAACCCGCTACCATCGGATCCGCAGTCAGGGTCTCTAACCACTCGGCTAATCGGTCAGTCTATCTAGTAAGTTTGAATAATTTTGCAATCAGGGTGGAACATATCATAATTCGAAACGTTTAAAAATCTGAGCAAAATGTCAGACCATACGTCATTGTTATTGTTTTAAACAAACATTTTGTTAAATTTTGTTAAATTATACATAAAATGGGATTTCAGAAATGTGGGTCCTTCAGAATTCTATTCTCCAGCAAAAATTTCAAAACATCAAGTGGTGCATATTTGGTCTACGGCGAAAATTTTTGTGTTCATATTTTTATTGTCAAAACACATTAGCTTTTCAAGTGAAAGATTGTGATTGTTTGCAAGCTGTTTCTGGAACAAAACTATTGATGGGGACACTTCCCTTGTCAATATTATTTTCTTTAAAACAAATGTTTATCCGTTTTCAGACAATGGCTGACCAAAACGGAAGACCGTATATCTCGTATGGGCACTTTGCAAGGTGGACCGAGGAAAATAAATGCACAAGTAAACGCAGTGGCAGCACTGCATGCAGACTTGCAACGACAGCAACCTTTAGTTGATTCATTGGCGAACTGTGTTGTGGTTGTTGATGACGATGCACAGGATAACAGTGAGTACAGAATAATACTGGCCTGTAATAGTATTAGTTGGCTTGATTGCTCTTTGAGCACCACAACCTTGTATATTCTTAAATTTTTTTTAATAGCAAAAGAAAATATTGTAAAGGCTTTTACTAATGAGAGCTTAAATACACAACGTTTTAATGTATTGCTTTATATGTATATGAGCAAGGGAAGAGCTTTCTCATCTTAAGCGATCGTCGACTATTGCCTCCTCTCTTGTTTTCTTTCATTTTTCAAATAATATTTGAATTTCTAATCTTCTTTTCCTGTCTTCCGGCCAGTTGGTTCCTTGTTACATTTTCGTATGCCTGCCAGTGTGTGTAGCGAGCAGTGCATGTATAATAATTACAAAATCTTAATGAAACTCGCATATCTATGAAATAATTATTCTCAGTGTTTTTTGATAAGACATATCAGTAATGTGAATTTGGTGTTTTAGGCGTGGATAAATTAATTAAGTATGTCAAACCCAACAGGGAGTTTAGTATTTTATTCTGACGATTTTTTTTTATTTGCCTGCAGAATGACTCTTGTATTAATTCTGAGATAATTACACATTTGACGCCTCAATTATAAAAACAGGCAACACAATGAAAAGTATTATCTATATTGATATTACATATGTGTAAAAACTCACTGATTAGAAAATTTAATACAAAATTTTGCACTTAGGTTTAAAAAAAAGTTATTGGTATTTGTTTTAAAATGTTATTAGTCTCTAATATAGATTAATATATATAATTAATTATATACTGACATATCTTAACATATGCTTCCAGGTGTAACAGAAATCGAAGACCAATTGACGGCATTAGGTGAAAGATGGACTCATACGTGTCAATGGACACTCAATCAAATAAGCCGATTGCAAGCGCTGCAAGCGCAGTGGACGGGATTAGACCAACAGTACATAAGTTTATTACAAAGCTGCGATCAAAAGGAGAACATACTAAAACAGGTATGTGGTCTTTAATAAAGCTAGAGGTCTGTCCCCGATTTACCCGGTCCTCGATCTAGCATTTGACTTAGATGATACCGGAGTCATCAGGATGGAGAATCCCATGCTTCAAAACGACAGACTTAGAAATTAGATAGACTGCATTTCATAATCGTTATTTTAACCGTTGTGTTAAATTGGATATAAAATTTAATTTCAAATCTTCATTTGTTTTTCCCGTACGATTTTTACATGTGCGTTAAACTACATTCAATATTACAGTTCTATTTCAAAACATCAAGTGGCGTATATTTTTGCTCTCTTTTTTTGCGATCAAGACGCACTATATGTAAATCCATGGCATATGAGAGTCTTTCACGACCAATTATAAAAAAAGTACTGTTCTAATATAATTCTAAGTTTTGCCTGTCTTTCAGGTTCAATAATTTTCTATATTAATTAAAATTTTGATATAAGAAGTACACATATTGATGTAGATGTTATAATATCTAAGTTTTTCCAGTTGGCTGAAGGGAACTGTAAAAATTCTAAATATCTGTGTTTATTCATTTATGTATTTAGTCAAGTATTTGAATCTGCACATAAAAAAGCGGACAAAGAGCGACTTGGGGTCGCGCAATCATGGTTCCGTATTAGCACTATTGACGTTATAAGTGTTTATGTTGGGGCAACGTTGCTCGAGAAAACGACTGATCTGACGCCACGCAAATTCTAAAGCTTCGGAATTCAAAAAAGAAACTACGTTGATAAAATGGTGGAAATTTCTGATTGTTTCCAATTTATTGGTAACAATGAAATGGAATAATGTAATATATATTAAATCTATAGCATGAACTGTCTTATTCTTTATTAATTGGTGGTGCATTTAAACGAAAATAGAACATCTTACGTTCAGTATTTTTTTTTGTACATTTTGAAATATGTAATTAAAACTGGAACACAACGGTGGGGAAAAAATATTGAAGTTCTTGAAAATAGTTGTATCAAACAATACAATATACAACACTTTTATTGAGCCCAAAATAGTTCATGACTTGGAACACAAGAACGTAAGGGTTCCGTTTTTTCCCTTTTGCAGAACTTTAAACACGGTCCGTTAACATCAAAATTTACTTGCAGATGGAGGCAAATCCCGCCAGTGAGATAGGTGAAGTCCTAGAACGTATAAAACAGTTACAGCAAATAAAACATTTCATTAATGTACAACAACAAAGTGTTAACGCGCATCTAGAATCAACCAATCAGCTGATAGCTGAATGTGACGAGGAAGGTCTGGCTGAAGTACAGGAAAGGGTGGAAGCATTGCAGGATCGATTCGACGCATTGTTGTTAATAATCGAGGTGCAGAGTCAGAGGGTATGTATTGGATTTAATTTGTGACATTCAGAGTTGTTTCACAACATTTCAATAAAATTTGCTTTAGCGGTTTTAAATTTTAGTATCAATCAGCAGCTATTTTATTTGGAAGGAGTAAGATGCAGCTTTACTGAAATACATTTATTAATGTTAAAAACTGTTCAAAAATAGTCCAATAACTCATATCATATAACGCGGGGCCATATGCATTACCATCACTTTTAAAGTAGTCAATGCATGTAATACGACATTATCCAGTCATTACAAATCAGATTTATTAATTCCTTTTATATGTTTTTTTTTTGTTCAAAACTTTTGTTCATAAAATCTGTAATTTCAGTACTCACGCTTTTGAAGATTGAATTTCGTTCTATGTTTATTTGTGTGTTGTTTTTACTTTTACCATACAAATTTCTATACCCTTTCTTGCCGTCAGTTGATTCAGTTATTTGGTGACTTTGTACACACGTATGCCCTAGCCATTCCCAATAGCCAACCCTAATTTTTTTTTTTCAGCCTAGTCACCTCCGAGAAAATTCGTACCAAGACCTAACGTGAAAATTTCGGGTAATCAGCTTCAGTGGTTTTGGTTCGGCGTTGATGCAGGCTGGCAGTCAGTCAGTCAAGAGATCGCACCCTCGTTCAAATAGTGTCATAAATAAAAAAAGCAAAATAGTCGAGAACGAGACGTGAAGTTTATTCGAACTTTTTTTCGATCATAACTCGAAAACTAACAAAATTTGCTTTATAAGTTTTTTACTTTCAAAGGTTTTTGAAGCTCAATAAAACGGTATATAAAATAGTCTGATATAATGAAAAAAAAAACTCAAAAAATTTGAGTTGTGACACTAAGGATTAAAAAAAAAAGAAAAATATACGAAACATTGTTTAATTATGTCATTTTTGTTACACAAAACATTATTCTGTTTTGAAATATAATAGGAACATGACCCTACGGCACAAACCACTTAGCAATACCTGATACTTAAGATAATTTTACTTAATTATTTATTTAAACTGAACGTACCTCAACTTTTTTGAACAAAATAAAACTAACGAAATTATTACGAAAAGTGTTAAATCTTTTCAGAAGATATTTGATTACTTTTTATAATGAAGTTATGAAATTATTGAAATTATTAAAAAAATCGGTATAAAAACTTGGAAATTAATAGTTTGGAACTTGATATAAGTAGTGTTGGTGTTTATTGAATAATATAAAACACAACAACCTTGCGCAAGCTGTCTTGTGACTCTGTTTTTGTTTCGGCTGCGATTACTTTTCGTTAATATAATAATGACACTAATGCCATCTAGGGAGAAATATGTAAACCATGAACGTAACACTTTTTGAGATAAAACTTTGAACTATTGTTCAATCAATGGTACAATAAAAAGGGATTTTGACTTTTTTTCAGTTATGACGTTATTTGAGCGGAGGTGCGACATTTTCTTCAATAATTTTCTAATAGCAGTTCATATTTCTCGTAAAACAGTCTCAAGATATTAAAACCAGTCAATATCATTTATAAGACCCAGACATATAAGTTGCTAGTAAATTATGAGCTGTTGTCTATTCCCATATTACATTCAGAAAAATATTTAAAATCAAATGTACCATAAAATACTGTTTTGTTTGCAGATAAAAGATCTGGGTTTTGAATTCAACATAAATACTACAGAAGAAACAACAAATGAATCACCTATGGACGTGGAAGTCACAAAAACCATCACAACAACAATGACAGTAGAAAATACGTCTACTTCTCCTACGCCAAAAGAGGAAGATCACAGTTCTTCTAAAAAGCCGAGGCTATCCCAAGAAACGAAAATTGCCGATTTTCAAATTGGATTCCAAGTTTTCCAAAATTGGGCTAATGAAACTGAAGCACTTTTAGAAAAATGCAAAGCAGACTTGGAAAAGAAAACTGTCAATAAAAAGGAGATTTCAGAGACTATAGAAAGGTTAGACAAAGAAATTGAATCACAAAGAAATGATTTTGTCAAGGTTGAAGAGATTCAGCAGCGACTCGCCAAGGAAGTTGGATTAGAAGGTAAGGGAAATGCTTTGGGTACAGAAAGATTTTCAATAATCATAGTATAGAATATGCATGTTGAATTGTCCACCAAAACGACTATTTTACAAAGTCAATTCATTGGTGTGTTTATTCACCCGCTCAATAAGCGCCATAATGGTTTGCAACCATTCAAAGGATTACAATTAAATTTTGGAGTTATGGTCTCATTTATGGTTCTAGCACATTTTTGCTTGTTTTGAATAACATTCTTTCTGACGACTGTAATTTCACATAAATGAATAAATTAATGATTTTTTGAAGAAATCGGCTTTTGTTTGAAATAGTACAAAATAAGAGAAAACAGATTGAATTCGATTGTAGCTTTTTACACAATAGCGCACGCATACTTGACTAAAGTAACACACGAACATGAGGACATAGTTTTTTCAATAATTTACCACCATTTTTAAATTTTTCAGAAGAAGCCAAAGAACACGGTAAATACGTACAGCAATTTAAAATTCGCTGGGAGAAGATACAACAGACTTTGTTAGAAATCCGAAATACGATGAATCTCCTAGAAGACAAAGACAACTTCCGCAAAAACATAAACACATTCCAAAAAGATTTGGACGAAGTTAATACTTGGATTGAAAACATTCTCAAAGAAACACCGTCAAATAACCAACTCATACACTTGAGAAATAAAATCAGAAATTTGAAGCAAAAAGAAATAAAAGTCAAAGAACTAAACGCACAATCGATAATTCTACTCACGAAACCGATATCGAAAACGCACAAAGACGAGATCGAAAGTGATACGAAACGAATACGTGAGGCTTATGAAAATTTACTAAATTACATGATCAGTAAAGAGGTTGAATTAAAAAAGCTTGTGAACGCAAAACCGATGGTAAAACAGGATGAATTCAAAGACTTGGAATTGAAAATTACAGAAATAGAGACAGTATTGTTATCCGAACATGCTATGTTTAACACTGAGAATATGATGAGAGAAAAAATTGACAGTTTGAAGAAAATCGAAAGGGACATTAAAAATTTACAAAGTACATACGACAACGTTGTCAAACGGCGACAAGAAAAATATGGCAAAAACAAAGAACAAGCTTTGAAATTCAGGAATAGTTTGGACACTGTAGTGATGAAATTCACTGATACCAAAACAATATTAGATCAGAAACTAAATAAACTTGAAAAGGGTACGTGTTATGATTTTTCCAATATAGATAGTATTTAAAAACCATGTTTTATTATGATGTATTTTCACTTGAAAATATGAAGCACCACTTAATTTACCTAGTATGTGTCTTCACAGCTTTTTGCCTACTATCCTTCCGAGTATAAAGATTTTGATTGGATTTTGGAATAATTTGGGATACATCAAGATCATTGCATCTGGGTATACTTAATGCTTCGAATTTGCCGCCGAATGGTTGGTGACCCTAACTGCGGAGCCAAAGGTCGCAGGTTCGATTCCTGCCTAGGACAAATATTTGTGTGCATGTACATGTCTATTTATTCCGTGTCTGGGTGTAAAAAAAATATGTATATATGTAAATACTATAAAGATTATTTAAGTATTTATATCAGTTTTCTGGTACCCATAGTACAAGCTTCGCTTAGTTTGGAACTAGATGGCGCTGTGTGCGATGTCCGGAGTATTATATTTTAATTATTAATGTTTTTAACATTTATTAAGAAAATTTACAGCCGTAGTTGATACATTATTAAAGTTATGAGCAAAAGAAATTACTAGTTTTCACAGGCAAAGTCACATGCATATACTAGCATAGAAATGCCAGAACCTTGAGATCATAAAGATATTTACAAAATAGGAATTAATAGTAAAAATAAGATTTATGAATTTTCAGGCATTGAATCGGTAAAAAAACTAAAAAATGATCTAAGCGAACTGAACGACTGGTTGGGCAATGTGGAGCAATTCATAAAAGACAATAAGGTGGTACCTGTTGGAGATATACAACTATTAGAAAAGTTGCTGGATATTAGTAATGTAAGTTTTTTTCTAGAGTTTTCACTTTTCACTTTTATACACAAATATATGTAACATGTAAGTATTAGAGTTTAGATATAAAAAAATTTAAAAAGTCCATTAGCAGCTAGTAAAATGCTAACAATCATCGTTCTGTCAAACATGTCAAAAGTTGAGTGAGGCTACTGCTTCATTGATGTAGTTTGAGTCAATCAAATTACGGCAACATATTTTTGTTACTCTATTTCAATTGGCCTTGTCATGCAACAGATTTTTAGGGTTCCGTATTTCGGCAAGGGACTCTTATAGCTTTTACACAGATAAAAATAAATTTTTCATTCAAGAAACAAATATATTTCAAAGTCAAGTTCTTAAATCTAAAAATATATTTTTCACTCAAATTACTCCTTACATAAGTAATATAACATTTTCTCTAGTAAAGGAATTTCGTTTTTCCTTATATAGAAAACAGAAATATTATAGGAAACCGAAATATCTTGAAAGAAGTAAGTAAGTTCATTTGGTTGAAGTAATAATTTTTTATATGTGTCTGTCTGTTCACATGTCAATTTATAATTGCTATAGAGCAGAAATTTGACGTGGTTGTACATATTTGTAAACGCTATTCGGTGTCTATAGTATATAAAAATTATAAAAAAATCATGACAAGTGAGAAATGTGCCTCATTAAAAAAAAAAACTTTTTAAGTTGGGTATCGTTGAATAGCTATTTTAAAATTTCTGTTTGGTTTTTTATGCTTTTTCAAAATTAGGCCACGTTTACGAAATATTCTGCTCGAATTATGTGTCTATTCTAGTTTTACAATCGAAATGTATACTGAGCATTGTTATTGTCGATTTAATTAAATTCAGTGTAGTGTATTATTTTGGTGAATGTCGCCGAGATGAGGGGTCGATTCCAAAATCTTCGTCTTATTATAATTTGTAGATATTGTGCATTAAAATAATCCAATACCAAAATCTAATAAAAAACTACTCATTTCAGAAATATGATGAGGAAAAACCAAAATATAAAGAAAAACTGAATAACATCGAATTAGTAAAAGAGACTATTTTAGAAGACTGTGACGACACATTGGCCAAAGAAATCAAATTCGAAACGAAAGATTTGAAAAAACGATTCAACGGGGCGACAGAGAGCTCTTTAAAATTAAACGAAAATTTGAGGCGAGCTTTAGAGAAAACAGAAATGGTTTTCAGAAAAATTGAGGAGACCGAAAAATGGTTGACGGAAATAGAGGATCAAATACCGAAAGAGAATGAATGCAATATCACCGACTCGACTGAATTGTATCAAATGAAAACACGTTTTCAGACTTTGAAAGACAAATGTGATGATAAGACACAGGAATTTAGGAACTTGAACGAGACAGGTGTGAATGTATTCAGTTGAGATAGTTTGATTTGGCACATCGTTCCTTATCGTTAACGCCTGAATATGTCGGATTTATAACACAAAGAAATGAACATAAGTTTGGGTCTAAATTTAATTTTAATTTTCGCTTTAGGGTGTGAGACGTCAATCGAGTAGCGAATGACAGATTTAATTGCATCCAAAATAGCAAATTTTCTTCACTTAATTTAAGTGCTTAAATCCACCACGCTGCTTCACTGTGGGTTGGGGATTGTAACGACCACCATCTATTGACGGCGTCCGGGACCGACTGCTTAATGTGCTCTCTGAGGCACGGAGTCAGTGATAGTTATGTACTTAAGTCAGAAAAACTCATTGGTACAGGCTATACACGGTACAAAATTTTCTATTTTCTGTCAATTTTTCATGCATAATCTGTTATTCTATTTAGTAGAGTTTATTACAGTGAGTGGATATATACTTGCTTGGTTAATAGAAAATAGTCATATAGCGAGTACAGTTCAATGTAGGATACATACCATACCATCAACCCATTAATGCCCCACTGCAGAGGCTTAGACCTTTCCTCCGGATGAAGGGGCTAGGAGCTTCATCCATCACGCTGCTCCAGTGCTGGTGGAAGGATTTCAACTGGGATCGACGGCTTAACGTGATCTCTGAGGCACAGACTCAGTGTTAGTTATGTACGTAAATTAGAAAAAAACGTTTTGATACATGCTCTGGGATTCGAAGCACGGCCTTCTAAACAAGAAACGGGCTCGTTACCACTCGGCTATCACGACATGTAGCTACTCTCGCTGACAACTCCCTTATAATTTCTTACCTGAAATAACTTCGCACCCTTAAACAATTTCGTTAGGAACTTCTCATTACACTGTCTACTTTGACCATGAAAATAATATCCGATGTGCCAAACCAACTGTGCTGTCATACTAACAGTGTATTTTCGTACTTTCAATTCTAAAGTTTCTTTTGCTTTTCTATTGTCCTAGAAAGGATTTTGCAAGGTAAGAAATATTTTGATTTTCCTCAACTAATTATAAACATACAGTATGAAGAGAAAACAAAATATTTGCTTAAAATAGAATAAAAACACATATTACCTGAATATTATTACATCAATATCCGCTGTACTTTTCTTGCATTATAAAGACGATATTAAATTCAGTTCAGAAAGTTGTATTAAAATGAAATTTTGTCAATTCATAAAATGTATTTATATATAACAATTATGTAAAATTTTTAAAAGAATGTTCACAATTCTGCATAAAATAAATTGCCGAAACCTGTTCTCACTTAACTATATTTTTACTAGTCAGTCATTTATTATTATAATTTAGTGAAATAACAATAAAAATTGTCTTAGGTAACGACATAATGTTGCAAGCAGACGGCAAGCTGCCTACGAGCTTAACTAAAAAGTTTACACACCTCAACGCTCGCTGGACTCAAGTCACTGATGGCGTCTACGAAAGATACAAGTTAGTGTTTCTAGTATTACCGAGTTTCTAATTAAGTGTCATACTTGAAATACACTAGTTGATTGCCTTGATTTATTATTATTTTTTATATCAGTTTAAAAAACTGTGCAACGTAACAAACATTACAGTAATTATAATCCAATTAAAGATCATTAAAATTCAAATGTTACGTACCTACTAGAATCAGTCAGTGAATTTGCGAATAATATTCAATAATCATATGTCTCTAATCCTATAATGTAACTGGGAGAACGAAACTATGTAATATCTTGGACATCCCACACAGCGCCATCTAGTCCCGAAATTAGCAAGTGTTATGCTTGTATTATGGGATACTAGACAGCTCATATACATACATTCTTTATAATATATACATATATTTTACACCCAGACATAGACCAAATAGACATATTAACGCACACGAACATTTGTCCCGGGTGGGAATCGAACCCGCCACCCTTGGCTCCTCAGTTAGGGTCTCTAACTACTCGGCCAATCGGTCAGTCAAATAGTGTAAACCTTTTGTCGTCGAAAGCTATTTATAATTGCGATCATCTATACACAAGCTATGGTTTACTATTCAAAATTTAAAAAAAAAGTAAATTATGTATTAGCGTGCAAAAAACAGGTCGAGAAATAACGTTTCACAGCCAGTTGAATAATTTCAATGAGACGGGCTCAATTCCACAAAGACATGTTTTGGACGAAGTTCATAACATACCTACGTCATTATAAATTTAAAGGCATTTTTCTGGATTAGATAACAAATACGGCAATATAGGTATGAACAGACGCGGTCGAATATTCCGTTCCTGTGTTTCATTTTGTTTGTAACCCTAAGTCTAATTTGTATTATATGTCTAATGATTTTTAATATATCGTCGCGCAGGGTGCTCCAAGAGGCATGGCACGAAACTGGAGAGTTAAGGGCTTGGTTGGCGCAAGAAACAGCCTGGTTGGACGGTTTACAGCGTCGCTTAAGGAAGTCACCGAATGCCGTCGCGGACGCAGAGGAGATGACTGATGAGTTATATGTTAGATCAATATATTTTTCAACACAAATTAATCACCTATGCAAGATTAAGACTGCCAAAGTGATAACAGTATAGAATAAGTTTAAAATTAAAATTATACAAATATTTTAAAACTTTGTTATATTGATCCTACCTTCCAAGGTTAGTATACTTTATCTACGGAGGCAAGTTAATAGGCAAAACATAGGCTCATTTATGATTAGTCTGCGTTAAGTGTTAATACAGTGTACAGAGTACGTGGATATTTTAGTCTTCATGCTATCCGTACTGTGCAGACGCTTTCATTTATCCGCATCTATCGTTATTGTTTAATTTTTTTAAAACTAGAGGTTTAAGAATGTCCACCCTAATTTTCCACTGAATAGACTGGCAATTGTAGTCGTGGTAAGAAAACTAGTTTACTAACAGTAGCGCAATGTGTACGCGCACTCAAAATGGTTTACGCTCACTGACGTTTTTTATCTTTGTTATTTGTAAGGTGTTATGTGACAGAGGGCGCCCTATATTAACTTGTCTTTGTGGATATAGTATAGCATACTGTGCTATAGCTGAATATTTATCTTCATCCTAAGGCAGTTACTTTCGAAAATATGCTGATTAACTGTTATGAAGATTTACTAATTTGTACTCTATTTTTGTTTAAGTATACAAATACTTGCCATTATTGTATATGTTACAAAATTATATGTCTGGATGATTTTTTGGCTCAAAGTATCAATTTGGTGTTTCTGTTTAGGCACATGACATGCCCTATAGTTATCGGTCAAAAGCCATGTTTTTGTTAGTAATTTTTTTTTATCTGCAATTCCATTCATGTGAGATATTGTTTTTCATGCAACTTAATCTTGCGGAATGCATTATCATGACACGCAAACAGTATGTTGTTATTGTTTTTTGTTAAGAGCTAGGGAATGTCAGTCGAAATTTCTCTAACCTCATTCTTTCATGTTCTAGAAACTGTCTGACCTTCTATCTTAACGTTTATGATCTTAATACTATAACTGTTTGTTTTTGTATACAGGATTTAGAAAACTACATACAGAATCATTCGGATGACAGACTTTCACGTATTCAGGATGTAGGAAGGCAACTAATCGATGCCCACATAATGCCAGGCTGGATGCAGGCTGAAATTGACACTGTCACCGATCGATGGAACAATTTAAGAAGAGAGGTATTTCATTAAGTTAAATTAAAAAAAAAACGAGTTGTTGAGAGTTTTATTGGTTCAAATTTATTTAATTAGTATTTTTGGATTCCAAAACGTAAATATAAAATAATATTAAAAATATTTTACAAAAGTTCAAAATATAAAAATCCCACCGAAAGTAGGGGTTTATTTTATGACTAATGTAATAATTTGTTATAAAACCTTACAAGTGTAACATTAAAAAGTGTACTAAACCGGCTTAGAAGTAATACATGATTTTATTGTGGGTATTTAGTTGATTTTTGATTTGGTTTTTCCTCTGATGTTTAATGAAATATGAAAGATTATTTATTAATAAAAATACTATGAATGAATATTCTACTAGGCTGCAGCTCGAACGAAACTACTGGAAAGTTCGGCGAAAGAAGCAACAAAATCCGAAGTGTCAATTGATAATTTGTCGCAGTGGTTGAGCGACGTGAATTGTTTGTTGGCAAACAGACTAGACCAAGATTTGACTGCTAGTGATCTACCGGAAGATCATCAGGTAAGAAGGAAAATAGTTATGCCTAATTATAATAATAATGCCTATTAGTTATACTCCAACAACTGTATGCTGGTGGCTGATCGTGCAAACAGCCAGGTGTGTTATTATAGGATAATTGGCTCGTTTCTATTACCCATATGCTAATTTATTAACGATATGAAGTGGCGGCCGTGGGCAGGTCACATAGCACGCAGAACTGATGGCCCATGGGGCCGAAAAGTCCCAGAGTGGAGACCACGGTACGGCAAGCGCAGCGTAGGATGTCCAGCTGCAAAGTGGAAAGACTACTTTTTGAAGACGGCGGCAGAACGCTGGATGCAGGCCTCTACCAACGGGTTCTATTGGAAATCAACGGGGAGGCCTCTGTCCAGCAGAGGACTTTCTATGGATGAGATGATGATGATTAACGACATTAGCTGATAATAAACTTTTTGTCTCCCGTAACGCCATATGAGCCACCAACTTACACACTTCTCGAGTTATAGTTTCGTCTAAGCCGATAACTATGTAATAACGTATACATGACAACAACGTCTAGGCCCCAAACTAAGCATTAGCTTGTGTTTTGGGTACCAAGCGAAGACACCACATACATATAACAACCATGCCCCTGTACCAGTATCGATATTCATTATATAAATACTGACCCGACCTGGGATTCGAACCCGGGACCTCCGGCTTCGCAGGGTCGCTACCCACTAGACTAAGCGGTCGTCAGTAGTAGTATTATAACTTCACTTGTTTGGTGAAATGTCAATTAAGCTGATATGTATAATGAAAATATTACGGGTTTTTTAGCGTCTGGTAGAAGAATTCGAAGTGCAACGCAGCGTTTTGAAAGAAGTAGAAGACCAGATCGCGGCGTACCAGACCGCGGGAAAAAACGAAGCTGCTTCTAGGTTGAAAGATCAACTTGAACATGTTAAGGTATTTACTAATGCATTAAAACAAGGTTGAATAAGAGCTGTATTCCAGCAGTGGAGGCATGAAAGTCTTATGTAAAAAAACCAAACCAAATATTTTAATAGTCATTATTTTTAGAAATAGTAGGGTAATATCCACCAAGTTTTTTTATGTGTTTTGAGTTAACAACAAATCAATGAACTGAATCATTTTAGCAGTGGCGTGTGATGGGTTCAGAGCATGGTTACGCCAACACGACATGTGAAGTTTAAAATCATTTTTGTAATCTTCAAAGCGCCCGCTGCCGCGCCGCCGCGCCCCGCCCCCGTTAATTATTTTAAGCTCACCACAAGCATGTATTTAATGGCAGTTTTAAGCACGATACCACAAAATCATACCTTTAGTGTCTTTGAAAAAAGTCGTGTTGGTTTTGAAGGCTGTAACTGCTGCTGTTAACAAATGATTAAAAAAAACAGTAGATTTTTCGCTATTGCAATGAAAATGATGTGTAAGAAAAAAAAACATTATTTGTATATTAAATCAATGCGTCTTTCCGTCTTTAAAAACTCATCAATGACTTCATTATAAAATAAAACCTGATCGTTTCAGTTCTAAAAGTAATTCCTTTTCTATCGCGATAACAGAAAAATTGGAAGTTCGTTCCTGACCGAAAGTATTGCGTAAATAGGTGTGGATTCGTTTCAGTGCCGAAAATGATCTTTCAGCCGAGGCTGTGCTCGTCGGAATAGTAATTATCAAGTGAGCTAGTTTAACAATATCACCAAACAGATCTGTTAAACCATTATCGTTTCAAAAATCCAGCAACTTGAATACATGTAAATTTTTAAGTTCTGCGGTAGAGTATAGACAAATTAATTGACGCTTTAATCTTTCTAAATCAAAAAAATGCCCGTAATGTTGAGTTAACGAGTCAAATTCTTGTAATGGAAAACAATTATTATAATATTCAAATTTTGACGGCTCCATTAAATGCAAGAAAACTAATTTATTAATATCGCTGTAACGAGTACGAATCTCAGCAGATACGTTATCTATTTTTTCCAAAAAAAAAAATGCGCTTGTAATAAGTTTTAATGCAATCGACCCCACGTTTTCGTTTTAGTTTGGAGCAGCGCAAGTCTCATAAACTTGTGAATATATTTCATCAAATTTTTGACGAAACGTATTTTGAAGCTCCACTCCATCTCGTGGGAACTACCTGTGGTATATATGGGCGCGAGCATTCGGTGGAACTATTTGATAATCATTGATATTTGGTTTATCTAGTTTTATCCATATTAACAGAGATGGCGCTGTCTTCATAAGCATACTAAATCGATTAATCTTTGAAAAAACATTATTCTCTGTTTACCAAAAGAATGAAATTTTATAGTAGAATTCAAATGATTTTGTGATATTTCATGCTTTTTAATAGAGTTATGGATGTTATTAAGATCTTTATAGCCACTTTATTTGGTCCAAGGAGTATTTAAATCTAATGAAAATAAAATACAATACCAACAATAAAAACTGTTTAAGTGGGAACAACCAACTATCCAATTAGTTTTGTAAATTATTCTACTAAAATTACGTTTTCGATTAGAAACTGTAGAAGTTATATCCATGTTTGGTGTAGGTCGAATGCAATCGACCAAGAATTTAGGTTCTGTATAGGTTAAATTACTTATCTTGTTATTATGCAATAACTGCGATACACACTTCAGTCCATTGCAATTCTCCGAAATTTCCATTTCTGTATTTTATCACAATTAATTTAACACAATTTTAACAGCAGTTCACAACACAACAAAGCAATTGAATGAAGCAGAATGAAGTTAAGTAGTTTACATCAAACGGTCTCAGTTAATAACACGCGCGAACTTCACTTTGTAAGCCTGGCTTATGAGACGTATGAAATTTCGATACATATCAATGTAATACGACAGAAACGTGAGTGGGATGGATGCCAAATATCCCTACGTGTAAGAAAGAGACAAACATAAAAGACATCTATTTCTGGCTTCGTGGGGGGCGTGTCGTCCGAATTCGGGGAGGTCACTCGGTCACGTGTCGTGATAGGTCGAAATAGCGCAGCCATTACAAGCTCGCGGGAAATTCAAATACTCCCACTTCTTCTCTCTCATTTCTGTGTTTTTTATTTTATTGTTGTTGGAAAATTTTAGATACGCATGGCTTTTTGGCTTTCAAGGAAAACACGCGCCTGCATTTTAGCATTGTCAATCCTCGCCATTTTTGATTGAGTACATTTTTGTTTATTTGTTTTTTATTTTATTATCTTAGGAAAACCAACAGCTACACAATACTTATAGTAAACATTAATAAAAACAGGAAGCCTATACAATATAGCAGCAATAGCAGCAAAACCTCTGTAGCACCACATGTTAGCTGACAATAGAATTTTAACTAATTACAAATTATAATTTAACAAAATCCTGTCATTAAAGTTTCACCTGTATAAAACTGTTGAATTGGGTTATTCAAACAGGAATTGCCCAGTAAGGTTATCATGTCTTGATGTGACTGTAACATTAATAGGAGTTGAGGAGGAACTGTCTCCTATAGTACAGGTTCTTATCTAGTTTAGGAGACGGTCTCTTTCATTTCATATCATAAAAGAAGAATATAACCATTTGAAGATAAATTTGGAGTGTTTCGATGCTACATAAATGTATAAAATAGGTTGACTTAAACGGTTAATTTATTATGATTCGTCATATTTTATATGAACCAAATTTCATGTTAGCCGACTTATTGCAATATAATTTACCATACTATCAGTCCATTAATGTTCCACTGAAGGGGCGTAGACTTCCCCTCGGGATGAGCGGGCTTGGAGCTTGATCCACCACGCTGCTCAAGTGCGGGTTGGTAGATTTCAACGATTGCCATCTATTGATGGCAACCTGGATCGACGGCGTAACGTGTTCTCCGAGGCACAGGGTCAGTGATAGTTATGTACATACCATTCGACTATCACGACATGCATATAAAAAAAAAGCTAAATTTTAATAATATAAAGATATGTTACAATACAAGTATAGTTCCAATCAAACTTTATGGCGGATAGGAATACAACGCTTTATGCATGCTTGCGCAGGTTCAGACATATGCCCCTCGCTCCACTGCGTCCCGCTACACCTAAAACTGGTTACTGCGACGCGACTTGTGCCTATGTTCACATCCGCCATAAAGGTTGATTGGAACTGTAATATTGGAATTGTTTCCACCACAGTGATTTTTCTGCCAAGTATAATACACTGTATTATACATGTCTCATACGTGTTATGCTTTATTCGTTTCCACTAGAATACACAGAATCGCAAGCATTATACAAGTATTAAGTAGGTTTTATAGATGTCGTGACATAACTAGTAATTAAAACAAGTATGGCCGCAACGGTAGAAAATAATGTAGGTACGAAAAATAGTTTTGGGTAGTTTTAGTTTTGTTTTCTTTGACTATCGACGATTAGTTGATTGATTTTTACACGTTTTTAACACCCACGACGGCATTTTGAATTGTCGTTTAATCACGTTTTTGGCACGCATAGGCGCGTGACTGAATGAGTTGTTGCCGGTCAGCTACAACGCTTGACGCAAAAATTTGGTTCGCGGCGTCGTTTCTACTAGTATCTAGTTCAGTGTGTTAAAGTGACTAAACCAAAACCCGACGGCGCATCCATAGTAATTTTTTCTCTAAACACAGCGTCGATGTTTTTATTTAGCTGTATTTGCTGAGTTAACGCCACAACGAAATTCGTATTAAAAATTATTCGAATTTTCAATGTGGAGTACCTACAATCGAAAAACAATTATCGAATTAGTTAATTATCAAATTTATTAGCTTTTAACTTAGAATACAGTCAGGGATTAATATATTACATACAGTGATTTTCATTTTAATAAAGTTTCGAGGTAAACACTTTAAGTAACTGCCTTGTCCCCAAAATGTTTTTTCTACGTCTCATCTTCAGGAGTCGTCAACTTTTGTCTCGTATCAATATTATTTTTGCATCTCAATGTTTGTATTCTCTGCAAAAAGCAACGAACTTATAGTATTATTATATAGTATAAAATAATAGAGATCACATGAAACAATAATCACATTAGTTTGGTATTGGTTGGAACTATTGACGCATTGCCTGTTTCATAGCGTTAGAATACAAAAAATAAAATGAATTTAATTACAGAATTCAATTAATTTTGATTATTAGACTTGGTCGCTCATAGTGAATTTATATATGAAATATTGTATTGTTTCTATAACAGCAACATTTCGCGACCGCGGAGAGCCGCCTTACTACCTTTGGTGGTGGATCACCGGCCGCGAGACTGGCTTCACGGTTAGCTAGAGCATCGGACTCCCTTCGCGGTGTCCAGCGGGGTGCGGCTTGCTTACTGGAGCTGGCTGGCGCTGATCCGGACGCTGTGCGTACGCAGCTCAGGCATTGTTTGGTGAGTAAAAACAAGATGAAACGGCATTTTAAATGTATTATTAGCAGAGAAAATAAGGCAAAACGAAGTCAAAAAATACGTCTGTTCCCGCTCGCTACCCTCCAATCTGAGTGAAGTGGATCACTTGCGCATTGCCATCCGAATAACTAATACTGACGACCTCAGCTCCCTCAGTTCCGTAATAGTTCAATCAATATAGACAACTTCAGCGACTTCAGCGCTGCAGTAGTTCCAATTTTGATGCTATGTGCCACTAGTAGTTAATAGTTGTATTTCTAACACAGCGTCTTTTGACAAGAGGATGCGCTAATAATCTTCTTATTTTTGCCCTTTCGTTTGTTATTTCGGCGGGAGTCCCAGACTGTTACTCTTTAGAAATTCCAGCCTGTGCTTCACTGATATCAGGCTGACGCTGTCCGACGACCACCCGTGTCGTACCACTCTGGGCTTATTCTTGAAATCGTCAGTGAGTGCAGTTCTAGTGGCTTCTGTGTCGTTACTAGCTACGTCTGCACCTAAACACATATTAGCAATGAGCACCTACAGCTAGTGCCAAACTTTTTAATCGCTTTGAAGCTAGACCAATGGCGTCGCAGTAGCTGTCAGCGTGTATCACTAGATATCAGCAAGGCGTGAGCGCACCTCGCACTTGCAGAAACCCTTCAGAAGGCGTCAGATACCGTCTACTTCAGAAGGATCAAGATATTAGACGCGACCTGTGTCAACGCACACTTGTACGATATCTGCTCGAAACGTTAGATCGGCTCATGAGTGTGAAGCCTATTTTTACGTGGGTCTACTTAGTTATATGTGGTATCTGCCCACGGGCGTAAGGGCTATTCACGAGCGAGAGATCTGCTCTCTTGTAGGATCTGCCTATATTATGTGTGGGGACTGCTCACGAGGAGCGTGAGGTCTGCTGATATGTTTGGGTCAGTCATATCGCGGATTGCGTTTAGCCCTGTCACAATGCATAGGCGACGTATTGCGTGAGGCGCATAATTAGCGTTAGTTATGTACTTGTGGCTAAGTCGGTTTTCATGATCTCGAAAAAAATATTCACAACATAAGATTTTCGGGGACACAACAATTTAAATTTTACTACGGTCATTAGAATGAGTTTTTTCTGACTTAAGTACATTAACTATCACTGACTCCGTGCATCGGAGAGCACGTTAAGCAGTCGGTCCCGACTGCTGTCAATAGCTGGCAGTCGTTACAATTCGCCAACCCGCGTTGGAGCAGCGTGGTGGATTAAAGCTCCAAGCCCCTCATCTTGAGTGGAGGCCTAAGCCCCTGCAGTAACGATACAAAAAGGGCTGATGGAATGGAATGGAGGAAAAAACGGTAATTAGTGACCTGGTCGATCCATTCATTCAACCATGTACGGGCATTGGCTTTAATAGTATAGTCCAATTGCTAAAAAGATTGGAAGTAATTCGTGTAGTTGTAATTCTTTGTGGAATCATTAGTAGACATGAATATAAGTTTCCTCTGAGTTTGCACCATTCCTGTTACGTACGGAACATCATTTAATTTTAGGTATTAACATTAAAGTTCCATTATTTTGTAATTTTATTAATAACTAATTGTGATAAGTTTAGATATATGTAGATACCTCTTTGGTCTATAATTACTTTTCATTAAAAATGTGTGAGATGTATGAAACATTAATAAAATATTATTTTTAATTTGCGGCTCAAGAGAAATTCAGCCTGTTGGTGCAAACTCATAATAAGCTTTTTAAAGCGTCACAAACACCCATTAATTTTTGCACCCCTTTGCACCTCTATGAAACCAGTATTTTACAATTTTTGTAAATTGTACTTTGGGGGAAATTATTATACTCATAAATTTTGTTATATATAATGTATTCTAAATATACTACATTTGCCCCAAACAAAAATAAGAAATAAATAACTGGAAGTTTATACAGACTTAGCATGAATATAATATACTACGCCTCGTGGCGTCAGAGCGTGAGGCAGCGAGAGCAGAAAATCATGAAGTGCGTGCACTGCGCAAAGGTAATTAATGTACTATGTACCAAAACAATTATAAATTATACACATAAACCTTCGTCCATTGGTGTCAATAATTTGCCATTCCGTTGGGTAGTTTTTGAGTTTATCGCGTTCGGACAGACAGACGTGGCGGGGGACTTTATTTTATAATATGTAGTGATATTGCATTGTTTGTCGTGAAGGTTTACTGAGTGAAGATGATACTGTTGATCAAGTTCGTGAAAAAGGTAAAACCGTTTGTTACTTTTATGAAGTATATTGCATTGTTTGTCGTGAAGGTTTACTGAGTGGCGATGATACTATTAATCAAGTCCGTGAAAAAGGTAAAACCGTTTGTTACTTTTATGAAGTATATAGCATTGTTTGTCGTAAAGGTTTACTGAGTGGCGATGATACTATTAATCAAGTCCGTGAAAAAGGTAAAACCGTTTGTTACTTTTATGAAATATATTGCATTGTTTGTCGTGAAGGTTTACTGAGTGGCGATGATACTATTGATCAAGTCCGTGAAAAAGGTAAAACCGTTTGTTACTTTTATGAAGTATATTACATTGTTTGTCGTGAAGGTTTACTGAGTGTACTGTTGGTCAGGTCCGTGCAAGAGCGTTTGTTACTTTTATGAAGTACATTGCATTGTTTGTCGTGAAGGTTTACTGAGTGGAAATGACACTGTTGGTCAAGTCCGTAGAAAAGTAAGACCGTTTGTTATTAAGCTGCCTTTTTCTACATTTACTGAAAACGGCCCGATTAAAAATTAAATTCTATTGATTGGAGAGTATTTTAGATATTGGTAGGAGTGGTAGAAAGGATTTACAAAGAAAACTAAATTTAATTTTGTAATAGTGTCTACCAGACGTACCTAAACATGACACACCGATGACTGAAAAACTGATATAACGTCAAAGATAGAAATAGTGTTCAGGTAAATAAGCGTAAAAGTTTTAAGTGAAGTCACAGGCAACAATTAAATTCATAATAAAAAAGTGGTATGATTCAGTTATGAATAATAATTTTAAATGAGTCGAGCATGCGGGATAACACCATAGTATAAATAATAGTAGGTCCACATTTTGATGTTTCAGGAAGCGCCGCCACAGCGTCAGGACATGATAGTGTATCAGGGTTGCCACAAGAATAAAAAAATACTTTAAAATTATTCATTGACGTGTGAAAAACCAAATTACCTTTCGGCACGCTGCATCGGATGCATGGAGTGAGAGTACGGTCATCTTATTCTTCAAAAAAGGAGACAAAACGCTTCTAAAGAATTATAGGCCGATCTCACTCCTCAGCCACGTGTACAAGCTGTTCTCGAGAGTCATTACAAATCGCCTCGTCCAAAGATTTGATGAATTTCAGCCCCCTGAGCAGGCCGGGTTTCGAAAAGGTTACAGCACTGTAGACCACATACATGTGCTGAGGCAGATTATTCAAAAAACAGAGGAATATAATCAACCTCTGTGCCTAGCCTTAGTGGACTACGAGAAGGCCTATGACTCCGTCGAGACCTGGGCTGTTCTGGAATCCTTGCAGCGATGCCGAACCGACTGTCCCTACATTGAGGTATTGAGTTGTGTGTACGAAACCGCGACAAAGACTGTCCAGGTTCAGGACCAGCGGACGAAACCTATCCAATTGCGAAGAGGAGTACGACAGAGATGTGATATCCTCGAAACTGTTGATGCTGACTGGAAATATCATGGCATCAATGTCAACGGTGAATACATCTCTCATCTCCGCTTTGCCGACGACATAGTCATCATGGCAGAGTCGCTGGAGGAGCTAAGTGGTAAACGTATATAATAAACGTATATTTAAACGTATATGGTAAACGGCCTCAATGGCGCCTCTCCCCGGGTGAGACTCGGGATGAATTTGGACAATACGGAAGTCATGTTCAACGAACATATTCTTCCGAGACCGGCAACCGTAGAGAGGGCGACTCTTGAAGTTGTGCAAGACTATGTCTATCTAAGACAGACTGTCCAGTTAGGCAAACACAACTTCAACAAAGAGGCCGACCGAAGGATTCAGCTGGGCTGGGCTGCTTTCGGGAAGCTCCGTCGTCTGTTCTCGTCGCCACTACCACAATGTCTGAAGACCAAGGTCTTCAAACAATGCGTCCTGCCTACAATGACATACGGTGCCGAAAGTTGGTTTGACTCAAGCCTTGTTTATAGTTTTCGGTCCTCTCTAGTCCTTTGCGATTCACTTTCGAGCCAACTTGTTCTTTTTCGACCTTTTTCAATGTTTTTTGTAAAACCTGTTTTTCTTGGTCTTTGTGGTTTCTTTTCGATACTCTTTGTTTCCTTTCAGTCCAACTTGATGTTTTTCGGTCCAAAGCCAACTCAGTCCAATTTAATCCAATTCGGGCTAACTGAATAAATTTTGGTCTCATTAGAACCTTTTCGGTCCGACTCGATAATTTATAGTTTATTTAGTTCTGTTCAGTGCTTTTAGGTCTTTTTCACTTTTTTCGCATTAACCCAGTTTTGGTGAACTGAGTTTTCTTGGTACAAATGTCAATTGAATATTTTCTAAACTGCCATTTAAATTTTGACATCAGATTCCTGTTTCTTATATGAAATCGTCTTTTTTGTATTTTTTTTTCTTTTTTGTTCTTTTTTGTTTTTCGATATTTTTTGGTTTAACTTTATCTTTAGCAGTCGCTATGGTCCTTTTAGGCTTTTTTTGGTCTTTTTCTGTTTGACTTGATTTTATCTAATACTATGCTGTTCGGTCCAACTCTGTTCTTTTCGATCCTTTTTAGTATTTTTCGTTCAAATTTGCTTTTTTCTTAATTTTTTTACAAATTTTCCGTTTTTTTTAGCCTTTTTTGGTCTTACTGGAGCTGATTCGAGTGCGCAACGGTAAACCAAATTTTTGTTGGTCTAGAGAGTGACTTTTTGCACTGTAACTTAGTATTTTTCGTATACTTGATGACGTAGGATAATCAGCGCTGTCGCACGGTATATAACTCTAGATAATTAACACAAATTCATTTATTTGAAATAAATAAAGAACGTGCTTGAAAGACACTACTACTTTGTTTTTCGTTTAAACACAAGCTGCTTTTGCATGAAAAAATATGTAAAGTTTACTATTTGTGTACTATTACATCCCAACAGAGCATTTATAATCAAAAAGTAATCTAGTAATCAGATATTAATTTCAAACTGAATTTTTATAACATTAAACGAATGAACCTAATTTAATAAAAATGTATTACAGTCATATTATATTTCTGTATTAGGATTTGTATTGGTTGCTATAAAAAAAAGATAAGTGATAAAAAAGTGAAACTTTAAACATGGTTTTCTCGGTAACCGTTAGTTTACGCCATCTGCTTACTTGAAACTTTTTGTTTAGTTTGGTAAGCTCAAGACGCTCTATAAGTTTGGACTGTTCAGGCGAACACCCGGTATTTTCAAGTCATTACAGCGAATTTAAAAGTCGCTTATTTTAAAAGGTCATATGAAAAATGTAGTTGTTTGTATCTATTTTAGTTGTCTTGGTAGTTAACATTTGGTTTACATTATAAAACTTAAATAAGACTTTGTAAGCGTTTCATTACATTACTGTTTATTTTATTATTTTTAAGCTTTTACTTTGCATAAGATACAAATGACATCATCACCCTTATTTGTGAATATTGTTCTTTTTTTCACAAAGTATTGAAAGTTTAATATTACGCATATATATATATATTTTTGACCAGCTTCAAAAATGTTACAAACTATTTTTTTTTCCTTATGACGCCAACTTTTTGCAGTTGTTTACAGGTAGGTATTACACTCATGTGTTTTTGGGCACTGGGTCATCAGCCTTTATTTTGTTGCATGAAAAGTGCTGTGTGTTACAATTTTCAGAAGCTTTTCCCACATTTAAATATTTTAAGAACAAACATTTCAGGGGCAGTAAAAATTTATTATACAATATGTTAAAGATAAAATTTACAATTACATATCAATAACCTTATGATATGTTTGGTATTATTATCTGTTTGCTAACAATAATCCTATCGTTCAACCGAACCGGTGAGTCAGCGTCGATTCATCAAAATCGAAAAATGTCGCTTAGCAATAAACAACTCTCATGCGCGGTAATTAAGTGCAATTTAGCTAGTGCGCATGTTTATTCTAGATAATAATAATTATGTAGTCTATTATAAAAGCAGCTTTTGTCAAGATCGAAGCAGTGCAACCGGACGGAACCACTGAGTTGAATTAAATAGATCAGCTTCTACAGATGTAATAACGTCGTTAACATTTAAAATGTGTATAATTGTGTATCACTAAAATGTTATTTGGCAAATTAATAATCATTTTTTTTTCCATAAATTGTCTAGTCCTAAAATAAGTTTCATTTTATTATCACATCTAAGATATTAGAATATTTCATTGAAAAAGAAGTTTTACGTTTCTGAACTGAACTGAACATTTATTTAATCAGCTAGGTAATTTTCACCTAAATAAATATACAAATATTCATTGAAAACACGCCACAAAAATCTTGATCAATAGATTATGCCTAAACGGCAAAAATGGTGAATGAGGGAAGAAAACACTCAAACGAAAAAACTGAATTATTTTTATTTTAATAATGCATTCTGTATCTAAAGATTTCATGTCTTAATATTTTGTGTACCAGTCATATCTTTGACAAACAGGTATTCTTTAACAACTTTTGGGTGCTTGAACTGAGTGACACAGGTCTCTTCGCTGAGCGCCTCTTCACGCACGGATTTCATTCGGCACTACTTAATATACTAGAAAAATATAATGTTCCATATAAAAATGCCAATTTTTTTTAACGGGCAAATATAATGGAAGCTAAACTTGTGTGATTGTGATAATTTTTAAGAACATCAAAATTTCCCCCGAATTACAACAGCAGAAAAGCTTGAAAAACTCATTTCCGTATGTCGCACTCAGGGTGCGAAATCTATAATAAATTTTTGTCAAATATCTAATCCTGACCTTAATTTACAAAAGTACACAATTTTCCCCAATGCCGCAATTACCAAAAAACACTAAAATACATATATATATATTTTTTCTAGCACTGCGTTGGTCAGATTAAAATAAATAAAATGTAATAATGTAGATTAAGGTATAATAAAAGGTATAAAAAATTACGCTGAGTACATCTGTATTCCCTGGTTAGTTATGACTAATAAAAAGTTTTTACCCATTTTGACCCCCTTCCGTAGGGGTGCTAAATGCATGTTGTTTTATAAACTCTATTTTTTACTCATACAAAGCCATCACAAACGTTTTTACCTCTCCGGAGAATTTATTCCAATCTTTATGAAAAAATGACTTAATTTGACTGTACTATTAAGGCAATTACTTATTCGAGAAGCACTCATTATCGCTCTAACAGTAATTTGAATGACTTTTCAGTCTCTATTAATTAAAGGATTGTGTAATACAGCTAAATAATTTGAAATTTCCTTCCTTTTTGAGTTTATTAATGACGAAAAAACACGTCAAACACAACTGAATCGCGCGAACTGTTACAAAAGCGATGTTATACTGTATAGAAGTAACTTATCGTGACAGGTCGCAGTTGTGTTCCTTAAAATTATCTTTATGCTGATTCTATCAGAACAGTAGGCTAGGTAGGGCCGCGGTTTATTCCTTTGATACAATCGCAAAGGAGTAAGCCGCGGTCGAAGCTTATAATTTTATTATAATTGACTGCCCGGTTGGCCGAAGTGGTTAGATATTCTAACTGCGGAGCCAAGGGTCGCGGGTTTGATTCCCGCTCGGGACAAATATTTGTATGCATAAACATGTTTGTTCCTTGTCTGGGTGTCAAAAAATAATCTAAATATGGATATGTTCTAAAGATTATTTAAGTATTTATATCAGTTGTCTGATATCCATATTACAAGTTTTACTTAGTTTGGAACTAGATGGCGCTGTGTGGGATGTCTGAGGTATTCTTATTATTATTAATCGTTACGCCGTTAGTAATAATCATCCTAACCATGGTTAGCAAGATACCCATTGTTATTTTATTAAATTTAAATAACTTATAAAATTTAAAATAAATTCACTTGTATTTCAATGTATCTAAGAGCGTCAATAATTATAGAAACCATGATATCAGCAACTGGCATATTATTGTCTTTAAATTCCATTTAAAATAATATGTATTTTCATAATTTCTAAAATTGATATGATTTGAAAAACAATATTACTTCGTCATGCATAAGTATAGGCATATTGTTATAAACTGTTTATAGTCTTTAACTCTCTTATTATACAACATTTATTAGAAAAACCTGTAAAATCAATGTGTCGCAGTACTCTAGTAAACGAAACCCGTATTCTATAGCGCGGTCATCCGATACAAATTTCGTCATACTTCATAGCACACAATGCTCTATTGCTTTGTGACAGACAGAATCACTGACCTATCGTTCTCAAGTTTACAACATACTGAATAACAATTAGCGCTTTACATTTTTGTAATGTTGAAAATAATATTCAAATGTATTTACAATCCAGTTCATAATACAGTAAATAAATTATATTAGAATTTTTAAATAATTATACATTTTTGATACTCCTCTTTTACCTCTTTGCTCTAAAATTGTGCAGTATATTATTTCAGAATGTATAGATTTTTTTAGACATAACATAAGGTAAAAGACCTGATAAAAATTTGTGATTATTAAAAATATTAAACGTAATCAAAACAATGTAACATTGTTTCAATGAAAACTTTGTTGTGTTTATTAAATGTGTAAGTACAATTGAAATGTCACATCGAATAAAGGCTATTTGTACGCTTGCAATGTCATCAAAATCACTGAAAGGATTCACTGATGTGCGTCACTTTGATGTTAGAATTAAACTGAGCTTATTTGAAGAAGGTATTTGAATATACAAACGAACAATGAATAAGGGTAATTTCTTTTATCTATTTGGTTAAAATTACGTTATTTCTAATGTCCTTTTCAATCAGATTAGCCTTAGATTAAGTTTGTTTTACTCTAGTACTTCACAATTTTAAGCATAATATATGTTGCAGTGTGCCTGTTTTTATTATATAATGCGTCGAATGTGACTTAATGGGTTGCAACCCTGAAAGGCATTATCATATTCGAGTGCAATCGGGCACAGGTCTATGTATGTAGATCGGAATGGGGCGATAAATATACGAGACGCGAGGCCATAGGGCAGAGCACGGAGAGAGAGAGAGCCTTGTGCGTGGCGAGGCGAATCGTGTCTCGGATCACTTAGATACGCATCGTATTAATAATTTTAATCGTATTTATAATTTAAAGACATATACTGTGTAGTGATATATACAACTAGAGTAGAGTTATTTATTAGTTAGTAAGAGTTTATAGTGATAATGAGATTACCGGAATTCGAGTAATTGTGCAAGGAAAATGTCTAATCAAAGTGACCATCCTGACTGCTCTTCGACACATAAATAGGATATTAATCGCATGTCAGTTACAACAACGCTAAACTGGCGAAAAACTTTAGATGAAACGACTCGTTTTAAATAGAGTTTTTATACTTGGTTAAAGTTACAGCAAGTTAACTGTAACTAGAAAAAAATATTGGCTCATTGCTCTAAAGTAACCAAGCAAGATTTTTTATTTTAGTTTATTATTTATTTATTGATTCATTCTACACAATCACAATGTTTAAGTGTATTATTGTTAAATATGTTTAATTAAACATAAATAAGTATATAAAAATTGTAAACATAAATGTATTTTATTTTTATTTTACCTCATCCATTTTACAACATTACATTTTTATTTCTTTGCAAATCCAATGTGATGACCACAACTTAACTCGGTCTGTAGTCACTGCGCTTATGTGAGCGATGTTTTACCACGACTGTTTGTGTTTCTTAAAATCCAATTTTTTCATATATTTAAATAAGTTTTAGAATAGTATCATGGACTGGGAATGGCTATACTTAATCATGATTTTTCTGTTGCCAATGTATAGATTTTATGTAAGTTATAAGTTGTAACAACGATAATTATGTAATAATATATTTTTTCTAGTATTGTTAACAATAAAACGCGTAAAACAGTTTGTATAAAATTATAATTATACGATTGTTAAATTTATATTTATGGGAATTTAAAATTAATGTATATATTTTTTTTCAATTTCAGAAATTTTATAGAACGCTGAGCGAGATTAAATCAGAAGTAGAGTCAATTATTAAAACCGGAAGAAAAATGGTCGAAGAGAAATCCGTATCGGAACCACAAGAGTTTTCAAAAAAAATAGATACTTTGAAAGAGTTGTACAATAAACTAGGCGCTCAAATAACGGAATCCAAAACTAAATTAGAAAATGCTCTTTTAACCGCTAGGGAGATTCAGAACGACTTGCATTCATTAAACAATTGGTTAGATGGCTTGGGTACTAATATAGGAAAACAGACTCTGGAGTTAGAAATGTCTAGAATGGAAGCTATCAAAGATAAATTGAACGCCAACCACGCGGAATTTGAAAAACAATGCGATCCTGTTTATTTAGAAAGTCTCAAAGAACAAATCGTGGCAACGAACAAAAGGTGGGACTATTTAAAACGTCACGGCTTCGTTAGGCGGGAAAATGACATAGAAGTATTGCAAAAGTACTTGAATGATGTCGATCAAGAATTGGACAATTTAGATAAAATATCCATTGACAGACTAAAAGATTTAGAAAACGTAATACGCGGAAAAGCGAACGAAGTCGAAACTTTGGATAACAAAGCTTTATCAAAGCAATGGGAAAATGTACTTGAAAAAATTTCGGTGAGTTTTTGTTTTTCCGTTTTTATTCTTTATTTTTCTATGTTCACAGCTTTTAATGTACTGAAGCAAGTAGCTTGGTCCTTCCCTGCTCTGTTTTTATTTATCGTTTATTTTTTGTTGTTATTATCAGTTTTTGAACAAAATTAATTTGTAAGGTAACTGACACATTAAGGTGAGTTGAAGATTACTTTGATTAAAAAATAGCTTTGACTATGAGCCAGTACCAAAAAAAACGTACGTAAATTTTAATCGTCAAATCATTAACTTCTGTCAAGTAGACAAGAAATACATACATACAATATTCTATACATCAAATTTAATAAAGTTACAAGTAAAACCTTCCTCTGTATTCTTTTAATATGTTTTGGGAAATGTTTTAACACTATATAGCATATAAGTACCTTCGGCAGACTGCAAAACGTAAATTAAATACAGCAGTTGTATTCTACGACCTCGGTCCCGTGACAGCGTAGTTTGAAATACATTGCTCGCACATTGAGGTATTTTTCTAAAATTATGCATTTGACCTTGCCCGGGAAACAATGTATATAAAAGCGATATCGCTATCGCGATACCATCGCCTTACATTTCCGTATTACATTTTACAGTTTATTGTAGGCACTCGTATTGTTATAAATGATTCGCCACCAAATGAAAGCAATATATCACAATAGTTCAGTGTGAAAACAATTCGTTGTCCTTTCGCCGTAAGTTAAATGATTTCGAAAATGGTTTAAATTAACATCTGTTGCAACAATAATTACACATATGAAACAACTCGCTCTTATTAAGGCTTGGCGTATATTGAAATCTACTGTTTTTTATTGTTAACTAAAAACAATGATGAGTTAAAACAGTTGCGACTAGCATGTGGCACACATTTCGCAACGTTTGGGAGGAAATTGTTTTTAAGATTCCGCGTCGCAAGTATCTCAATAAACGGGGATGGTCGCTGCCACTTTCTTCCGACAGGTGTCGCATCTTCGATACGGTCGTTGTCAAATGTCAACTGTATACAATTAAATCTGGATTTTTCAAATTCATAAAACTTCACATAAAATATTTTTGTTTCTAAACAGTCCAGCCGTTTCTTTCTTGGCGACATGTACAGTAATATGATAAACCACTCCTCTACATCAACAATTAATTACCATTGACTCTTTGTTATTTGCTTCAGTACATTTTGTTGTAAGTTTCAATGTAAATGAAAATCTAAGCATTTGATGTACAATTCCACTTAGTATTTAGTTTATCACTGTTTATATAATGCACTCTGTTATTTATGCTTTGAGGTAAGTAACCATGTGTTTTGTTCGTTGGTGTGTTATGTTGTCAAGCGAAAACAGGAATCATTAGCAAACGATAATCATTATAAGTTAAAATTTAACAAAACATTCATGGAAGTGCTTATGGTTTTGTTTTTTTTTTTTTTTAATTGTACACTAATAAAATATAACGAATAATCATCAACATGACCATATATCACAACGAAACTCTTTCTTTGGATTGAAGTTGAAATAATAATTAATTGAAAAACATAACGCTCAGACATATTGACTGTAAATACTAAAAATGTAAATAATTTGCGAATTGGTGTTGGTGTACATATGTGTGGTGTGAAATACTGCTTTACGGCTCATATAAGATTCATTTTACATTGACGCTGTATTTACAAGCTTATCAAATCACATTGGCCTGGATCACGCTTAAAACATGATCATCAAAATAAAAAAGCACAGGGCTTTGGGAAACATTCGAACATAAACATCACACATCTTCATAGAGAAGAAAGATCCATTCATGTTTCCAACTAACATTGTAAATAATACTTGTGATTGTAATATGGAAATAATATAGTACATAAAAGTATAATAAAATAAAGATCAATATTAAAAGTAAAACGGAATTTATTCCAGGAAACTAGAAAAAAACTCAAAGATTCAGTCAGTATAAATGTGGTTGTTGAATATGAAAAATTAACAGATACCATAAAAAGGCGTCTAGAGAGCCCCGTTAATACCCCTGAAACCGAAAAAGCATCGCCTACAGAACTAAAGAAATCTAAAATCCCTTTGGCTCTTAAAAGCCCTGTACCTATTAGGAAAGAGATCAAAGAAGGTGGTAATAGAAGTAGAAATTCGTCACTAGAAAGAAGTAAAAGAAAAGCGAGTGAAAGTAGCCTTATGACGGAAAGCACTCAAAGTATTTTTTATGAGTCGTTTAAGGAACCAACTGCACCTCACAAGGGATATGCGGTTGCTACGCCAGAAACACCTAAAAAAAATAGTAGCACATTCAATCTATTGAAAGATAGCGAACTTTTCTCGCAAATATCTGATGATAAATTGAAGCCTAAACCACCAATTCGACAAAATAAGAAACTCAAACAAGATCCATGTCATGTAGTCGAGGTCAAAGAGCACGAAATAGTTAAGTCGACAGTAAGTCCAATCGAGCCCATGGAGATTTATCCTTCTGAAATGGTTGAAGCTGTAGTTCAGTTAATGCCTCAAACTGTTGAGACAGTCGAAATATTAGACGATACTGAAACGGAATCTGTATGCGAATCTGACGTTGAAGAAACACCAAAGTCAAAAACTAATGAATTGTCGCGAAGACTATCAGCTGATTTGGGTACGGAACCTAAAACGTTCGTCATTGAAGTGAAAAAATTGAATGAAAGAATGGAACCTACTCTCAGTGTATTGAAGAGAAAAAGTTCTAAAGATGAGGGAAAACCTAAAATAATGAAACTGAATCTGGATAACGCTCCTGACTTAATAACTTCTACCGAAACCATCGATACAAACAAAACAGATTCTACAAAAACGCCACCATCAACACCGTGCGTAGAGGAAATAGAATTTGAGTGTCCCTTACTATATGATCTGGCCGTGAGAGAAAGACAGAAAAAAAGCACTAGTGATGATATAAACGAGTATTTGATATTAGATGATGTACCTAGTGATCAAGCTGACTTACCAGAACAGTCGGTCACGGAAGAAGTGTTTGCTAACGATTCGAGACTTGTAGACGTCCGGGAACAGCAAATAAATAATGCTGTTGAGAAGCCTGTAAAAAAGCCAAGCTTGATGCCAGAAGTAATAAAGAATACGCCAAGCGGCTCCGAAGACGAAGAAGTTATTTACGCTGAAGTCGATGAAAATCATGCACAGGTATTTGCATCTAATAAAGTTCAGTTGGGGAACTTACACACCAAAGTTACATTATTATGTCATTTTATAGCATTTTTCTCATATGATTATTTTATATAGATAATGATTAGGGTACTTTTTAAAATCATTTAATTTGTAAGGTTTTAGGCTGTAGATATTAGGATGTAATTTTGTTTCATGATGTAATTTTCTCATTGCAGTTGAGATTAAATACATCAAGTGAGTTTGATGACAAACGTCCACTTTCAACGTCAACACCAATCAAAAATATAGAACATGAAACGAAAACAAAAAATCAGGTGCAAGTTGTAGCAATGTCGCCGAAACTCGGTCAACATTCAGATTCTTCGAAAGAGTCGAATGCTAGTGAGGATAGCCAGAAATTCAAACTAGATGAGGTGAAACCTAAGAAAATACCAAGTCCTTTACCTAAACCTCCTAAAACTCCCGAAGGTCCAAGGTCTCCAACTAGTCCATTGCTGGGGGCCAAATCGCATATCCCAGTGAGCAAAGAGCGACTGAAAAGTACATTCCACAGTGAAAAATATCAAAAGACTGATGATGCGGGGAAGGTAAATAATTTTCATATTTTCTTCAATTAGAATGACTGATTCTGTGAATTAAAAAAAATCGATTAAATCGAATAAAACAGTACGATTAATAGACTTGATTATCCAAAACTAGGAACTATAAATATTACTGGTATCTCATCGTGTATATATATATATATATATATATATAGTATAAATAATGAGACTGTCTAAATGTCACCAATACAAATTAATTTACAGGTACCCCCATCCCCGACAGACACTACTAGAATTCCGTCGTCTCCAAAAATGTTGGATTCACCACTTCGTACCAGATTCGCGTCAGAATGTGACGATGAACTGCTACAATTTGAAGAAGAAGCCAGTCAAATGTCGAGGCGGATGGATGTAATGCTTGTTACGGTTGGAGGAGTAAATGTTGAAAGGGATCCAGGGAAAAGACTAGAGGTTCGTGCAAAATAGAGAAAGTCACTAGCTACAGTAGCTACTGTTCTAAAGGAGCAATGTGACATACAAAAAATATGAAATTTAGATGTTAATGATATTCAATTCAGTATTTCACTTTGATATTTCGTATTCTTCTTTATGTGGACATTATAACCTTTAAGACAATAAAAATTATAAAATAAAACATCTCTAGAGCCATTGCCATCTAAAGTAGTGATATTAAAAACATACGTTTTAAAACTAAAACAATTTTAAAAATTGGAAACTGTAAGCCAACAATTTTTTACAAGCATCAATTTCGACTTCAAGGCTATAAGTGATTTTTCCTGAGTCCTATTTTTTATTTTATTGTCGTACAGATACTCAAGAACCAATTGGGTGCACTAGCACCTGACGCAGCTGCTCTTATATCTAAAGGCGACAGTTTGGTCTATGCAAAACACAAGAAAAACCCACTTTTAGCAGATTACATACAAACTCATTATCAAGATAAACTCCGAAATAAATGGTCCGTGGTTATGTCTGAAATCGAAGGCAAACGGAATTTGGCTATCAAAGCCGAAGATAATCTTAAAGAGTTGAATAAACTCATAGAAACTTTACAAAAATGGCTCAAAGAAGTCGAAAATGAAATAAAATCTGCCGACAACCGTGACAGTCAGATAGAGAGTTTGAAACAAAAGTTCCAAGACCGCGAACAAGACGTCGAGCAAATGAATGAGTTGTGTAGAGATTTGAAAGTTCAGCATATTGGATATCCTGAAAAGTCTGTCGCCGATATCAATACGGCGTGGGCGAAAGCCTGCGAGTTGTATGAGACTGTAACCACACCAAAAGGAAAGGACAAGAAAATTAAATCTGTAAGTATTAGTATTTGTATTGTGTAGGTAATCCACAGACAGTGACTTTCATATTTATAATTTTGGTACAAAAAGATATCACTTTCATTTCATATAATATTTCCATGTCTATCCGTCTGTCTACCATAGTCTCACACTGAAATTTTCTATCTCCATATGTGATTAATAAAGGCTTTGAATGATATTCCAATATTTACAAAAAACCTTTGATTAACCTTGAGAGAAAGCAAGATTTCAGACTTCAAAGAGCAATCAATAATCAGCACTTAATGATTTCCGCCTTGTTATTGTAATCTTTTGTCAATTGCATTACACTATTATGTGCACCAAGTTTAGATTTCCTTAAAATTCTTTCCTTTTAAATAACCTGACTGTAATAGCAAATTAAGTAAAGCAAAAAGTCAAATTAGTTCCTCATAGACCGCGTTAAATATTAGTCACCAAAATATTTTGAAAAATAGGGCGTTGTGCTTCTTTCAATTGCAACAAAATTTTGTGCTTATAAATCTAAATATCGAAGTAGTAGGTACATATAGTACTACCGTTAAGTTCTACTAGTAGGACTAAACGGAGAAAAAAATTCGTTTATTTTTACTAGTGGACAGAACGGGTTTATTTATCCGTTCTGTCCTACTGGTAGAAATGACCTGACAAAAAAATTAAGCGGTCCGTATATTTCTACCATTCAGTTCTACTAATAGTTATTATAAAGGAAAATGAATGAATATTTAAGATACATGTCCCTGACTGTCCCAGAGAATTCAGAATTATTAAAGGCAAGTCTAAACGGAACTTATAATTTGGATTTACTTATTTCTGACTTATAATTAAATATATGTATTTTCTACCAGCAAATGATCCTGGTCAATGGCCAATTATCCACTTTACTGTTTTTAGGATCTTAACAATAAAATAAATCATATTTATTACGTTTGTATTCATATTTGTTTAGTTAAGAGTTAACCTAGCTGCTCTTTACACACATATGTGGTGGCTCTTTCGTTCATTTATCATTGTAAAAATATTAAATTTAAGTTCAATACTTTATTTCATGTAGTCTAATAAATATTCGTACTCTGCAAACAGCAGGACTTTATGTCGTCGTCCTATTGAATATCGTACAGAAATAAGTAGGACTAAAAGAACTTTTTTCTCCGTTTAGTCTTATTAGTAGAACTGAACAATAGAACTATACGGACTACTTCTAAATATCTTGATATGTGAACGAAATGAGAAATAACCGCTAAAAATTTTAGTTCAAATATATTGCTTTTTCAAGGTTAGCTAGTGAAAATTTCATAGAGACATATTCAAACTTCTTAAAAAAAAAAAACAAGCATGTCTTAAATAATTTTAGTCAATAAAAATAAAATACATACAGAAAATTTTTTACTCATATTCTTTTATTGGGTCAGATTGAATCTATGAATATTCTAAAACATAAGGAAGAGTTGTTGGATAGTAAAAAAATTGTTCTAACGAAACACCATTTATTTTTAACTCCTTTTTTAACTTTGCTATGCACTAGATGGAACACAACAAAAACAGGTGCAAAGCGAGCAGTTAACTTGACAGGTAACACGATAGATTCTAGACGCATGTACCAAATATCTAGAACCCTCCATCGTCTAAGTTTATAGCAATCTTTCTAATTGAGATTACTTTCATAAATATGTTATAATTTTACTAAGACAACTTTGTGAGCACAGAAATTTTGTATGAAAAATATCTCTTTTTGTTCAAAAACACTTTGAATTCAAGCAATATGATTGTCAATAAATAAATTCAAGAATTATGTAAAACAGCAACTTATGTTTAAAGCACATTTACATGCTTTAAGCGTTTTAGTTGGAAAAATTTACATTATTGATAATCTTAAACATTCAAAATCCCATATTGTTCCTTACTTTTTACTTCTATACATTTAAAATGGTTCTGTCACTTTTCCAGCAGGACGCTTTGGAGCTAAGAGGTTCTGAATACGTCACTAAAGTGAATCGAGCTAGAGAATCAGTTTCAGTAATAGCTCGTACATTAAACTCATCACCACTCAACGGCAAAGATTATGATGATTTTCCACTGCAGGAAGACGCTCTTTCGGTGAGTTGTGGTCAATCGCTTTTTACATAGTATTGTTCAAGAGGATATACACGAACGAATAAAACTACAGAAGTACGTTATGTAAAACGGCGGAAACATCAACAAAATGCGCAAAATTTTAAAACTCATTAAGAATTTCAATATAATACACTTTGTCTCCCGAGTAAGATTTAATGTCCGAATAATGTAAAGTTCGCATTGTAATATTATATAATTGAAACAGACTTCACTCATGTGTGTCCATAAAATTATGTAACTATGAATAATTCATCATCATCAGCCCATTTTACCCCATTGCAGGGGCTTAGGCCTCCCCCAGCGTGAGGGGGGGTTTGGAGCTTAAATCCACTACGCTACTCCACTGCGAGTTAGGGATTGTAAAGACCGCCATCTATTAACAGCACCCGGGACCAACTGCTTAACGTGCTCTCCGAGGCACGGAGTCAGTGATAGTTATGTACTTACTCGTAAGTCAGAAAAACTCATTGGTACACGTCCGAATTCGAATCATGGCCCTATGGCCTTATAAATTTGAGACAGGTTCTTTTCACTTTGGGCCATCACGACACTTTAATTACTATTTCACAAATTTGAATAGAACTTTTTGGGAATAAATTACTTATAAGGCACATATTCCTTATGATTCTGGAGGTGCTACGGGATTTGTTCTATTGTTATGCACGCTCAAAAGGTGCTACAGTTGTTGTGATTCTCTAAAACGGTTGGGCAGATTTTGATGTATTTTTGTGCATTACATAGGTTAAGGGGTAGGTTTTTAAATTAGTTTTTGGTTATAAACGATCAGGGGTACTGCAGTAGATATGTTTTTTATTCTGAAACAGCTTTTCGTATTTTTTTTTAAATGTTAATACTTTTATGTTTTTAGAAAGTTTCAAAATTTGTTGGAACGTTCCATAATGTCTAGCGACGTCCTTTTAGCAGTCCCGGTACAAATGTGTAGTCCACGTAGGCGAAACCGAGAGCGGAAGTCTCTACAGTCAGTTCTTTATAACTGAAGATTGTACTCTAATAATCCATCTTCGTATAAATTAACCGCCATTTACTCAATTAGACTTTAACAAACTATATTTTCAGAAAGTGAAATCCTCAATATCTGAGCTTCAGCCAACTATTGAAGAGAATGATAAAGAATATGGAAGCCTCTTTAAGAAGTGTAAAAAAGAACAATCAGAACAGATAAAAAGAGTACATGATAAATTGAAAGAAGAATGGACAAGTATAAACAAAGGATACAAAGAAAGACATGAAAGGTAAAATTTTTATATAATTTAGGAATTAAACGGAAGTATTTTCTATACATTTTGTTTTATTGATTGTAATGAAAAGTCTAATTTACCATAATTTTTAATAATTCATAATATTTCAATATTATTGTTGTCCATGAAATTCTTGTTACAATCAATAAAGTTGCTTGGATTCAAATAATGTTCGTAGGGTAATAGGATGTTTAGTCTATTCTCTGTTTATAAAGATCATACCTTCATCTTTTTGCATGATGTTTTTGTCATCTACACTATACGATATGTAAATCGTTTATGCTATTAGATTTGCAACTGACTCAAGCACATCTAAAAGACAGAAATTACTATTCCATCAAAGCTAGCAAAAATATCAGAAATAGCTTTCCGCCTGCGGCTCTGCTCGCGTGGGCTACACATTTGTACGGGGACCCTTTTTCCGCGATAAAAAAGCCTATGTCACTCTTCAGTTTATAAACTATATCATAATAAAAATTATAGCGAATCCGATATAACTGCAGTCCACGCGAGCAGAGCCCTGGGCGAAAAGCTAGTTTAAAAATAAAATGTAGCTCATGTTACTCGCTGACAATGTAGCATTCTATAGGTGAAAGGATTTTTTTAAATTGATTAAGTATTTTTTGAGTTTATCCATCGCAAACAAACAATTCAAATTTTTCTTCTTTAAAACATTAGTATAGATAATTGCCACTGTAAAACAAAAGGTCATACGTCGTTCAAAAATATAACAAAATTTTGTAATACACAGATGGACGAAATGTCAGACGGTATGGGCTAACCTTTATTCAATGTTGGAAGAGTTCGGCGAGTGGTTAGATGGAGCTGATCGAATGTTGGAAGACATATCTCGACAAGGCCAGCCTTTTAAAGATATGAAGCAAAAAATGAAAGATTTGGAAAAACAGGTAAAAACAGGTGGAATAAATTGAATTGTAAAGCCTTTTTTGTTTTGTTTTTATAATAATAGGCTTTTGCATGATGCCTTGTATTTATTATCGTTAACCCTCTTAAAGTGGGGTCATAATGATCTCTCAGAAATCACGTAAATTCCTCAGATGGTAATCCGCAAGGAAAAGACGATGGTCTTCTTAAATACTTTATCATACTTTTTTTCAGACATTCAAAGAACACGTCTAATTACGCCTACACGTATTCGCTCTTCAGATTTTCAGGTCCGACTACGTTAAAATGAGCCTCTAGATTCGCGTTGTCAAAAAATATACATAATTAAAGAGCACAGTACAGTATTGACCCACACTATTGATTATTTGTTTAGAAATAAAAATAAGTGCCACCTAAAAAGTCAAAGTAAAAAATACAGTTACGCAAAAATATCTTTAATTTCGATTGTGTGATTTAGTATGCAGCGAAGTTTGATAAAATCTGAAAAAAAGTTAGCGTACATCAACCATCCAATATACGAAGCAAAATAAACTGAAGTCGAATTAGTTGGTATCCTTTAACATAAATGGTAGTATTTAACTAGTTATTGTCCTTTACAACAGATGGCGATGTCACTTATGCTGTCTCGAATAAATCTTTAAATCTCTATTCGAATTTTAACAAAAATCATAAGCTAACGTACATTACAAGTAAATGTAAAAATATAGTTACAAAAGTTGTACTATATGTCATTGCTATAACAGCGTAATTAATAACGAATTTATAACTTTAGGTGGCCAACCGCCATCGCCAAATGACGCAAGTGTCGGCAGTAAGTCGCGATGTAGTGTCGCAATGCTCTATGCCTTTGTCTCGTGACGTAAACGAACAAGTGGACATACTACGCGAACGCTGGCTGAACACGACGGCGAGGGTTGTGCAGACGAAGGACAGGTCAGTGATGCTGCTGCAGCAAATTTTGAGCCAACTGGCATAGATGGTTTCCAAATTGGATTCTCGTCACTATGATAAATATGGTAAAGTGACACCGAAATAAATGTGATAGCAAACAGAGAACACAGACGTATTTCGCTATAAAGTTCAGTGTAAGGCTAAGGACTCACTATGCATTTTTCGTTCCTATCCTTCGCGGTTGCGAGTCTATCATAGTAATACCTAAGACATCTCACACACGGCCATCTAGCCCTAAACTAGACAGAGCCTGTATAATGCGCACTTGGCAACTGATCTACATATATAGATGTTTCACACCCAGATACGGATCAAATAGACATGTTACACACAAATATTTTTCCCGGGCGGGAATCGAACTCTGCGACCTTTGATTCTACTATTAGGATCTCCAATCGTTCGACCATCGCTCAGTTTATATTTAAACTCACGAGGCCTGTATTGTTGCTGCAAAGTCGGCGGAAGATGATGGCATGTTTTTCGAAAAGTGCCTGCACATTGTCCGCAACTCTATCGGTTTACGCCTACAAGCGCAAAGAAACGCTCGGTTTGCAAACAAGCTTATGTTTTAAAGGAACTCGCGTTCATTACAAGCAAATGCGCTTGCACGCGTATGTATGTACAAGTATATTCGCTGTATTAAATCGGGTTTTAGGCGTGTAGACGCGCGCCTAGGTTCGTAGGAAATTGGCACCATGAATTGCCAGCTTTTTGAATCCGTATTAATGTAAGGAAACAAACTTATACGCGCTGAAAATACTGCCTACTAGTAACTTGCCGCCGGTGTGGCAGAAACCGCGAACAATCACGCTTTTGGGCGGGCGAAAATAGCATTGTAAGTTCTTAGCCTTACAATAACCTGAAATAAACCTGAGCGAAGCCACTTTTTATTTATTGGTCCTGTGTACTGATAAATGTTAAATTATAATCAAATTTGCTATCCAGGATCACCGGCCAAGAGAACTTAAATCTGATGAAAGAGGGTGCAGCTAATTGGTACCAAACCACTCGTTCCTGCGTTGGACAGGTCAACGAGCTGTTGGATACCACAAGTCCTAACCCATCAGACGACACTTCCCTGTCCATACGGCTTAGTTTGGTTAAGGTACGTATATTTTTAAGTTTACGAAACAATTTAAAACTAATATTTTCCTGTTATTTATATATTTTACAGTTCATTGATAAATCGTAATGCAGAAAGTCTAATTTTTTAAAATATTTCAGTGCATGTTATGTAATTTTTTTTTTTTTTAATAATTTATACATCACAACAACTTCTAGGCCCCAAACTAAGCATTAGCTTGTGTTTTGGGTACCAAGCGAAGACACCACATACATATAACAACCAAGACCCGGTACCAGTATCAATATTCATCATATAAATACCGACCCGATCTGGGATTCGAACCCGGGACCCCCAGCTTCGTAGGCAGGGTCGCTACCTACTAGGCCAAGTGATCGTCGTTACATACTACACTTTAACACTAGGAGTCCACAGTGAAAATAATATACGCTGAGCTTATACATAACAAAAATAACCCATGATTTAAATCTACAAAGCATACATACATGTGTTATAATATAATAGTTATCATTTGATAGTTCATGCCTGGAGAGGCACTTCAAAAATTGATTAGTTACCTGTGATCTAAACTTATAAAATCTGACCTAAACTTATCCTAGATATTTCTTTGGCACGCTCTGTAGCCTAAACGGCATGATGGATTTGAACATGTGAGGTGTCGTTGCATTCGTTAATTGTCGGACTGATGTAGGACATATCATTTTCATTACGAGATTTCCGAATCAAAAAAGAGAGAAAGATTAAAAATTTCTTTCGTTACTACTGCAATATATGTATCAAAATAGAAGCTAGTAAATAGCCCATTCCAAATATCGTTCGACTAACGGCAATAGGTCGTAAACCCACTAATTAAAAAAAAATGTTTTTGCTTAAATTGTTTCAGTTGTATCCCATACACCTACAAACAAAATATCGTAAGCCGCAATTGGCCCATTATTTTATAAAAAATGTTTTAGTAAAATGTCTGAACCAACATTGCAAATAAAAATAGTATAAACGAAATGTGGTAACCCACAGCCAACTTTAATATAAAGTAAATTATTATATAAAAATAAATTAAGTAAATTATGGATTAAACGCAATGTTAATGTAAATAAATCATTTATTTAACCTTTTCTACATTTTAATTTAGTAACAAAAGATATGTAATATAGCACAAAAACAGTTTTTTTCTTCTGAAAAATTTTTCATACTTCGAATACTTCGCCTCTACTTTTTAATTTGTACGTTGACCAGCTTATCGGACGGCTGAGCGGCATACATGTCGGCTGTCATATTGACGACGTATTTGCTAATAATATGTTATGCAGACGATATGGTGCTGCTTAGTCTATCGATGGTAGGCTTAAAGAAGCTACTGACAATCTGTGAGACATATGCTACGGAACACGGCTTACAATGTAACTTAAAAAGAAAGAAATTCTTATATTTAGAACGCCGAAACAACAGCCGCAATATGTTAAATAAACTAATTTATTATTTCGGGATTATTTGTTCATTTTATTAATTATTCTTTTAGTATTAAGACCGGTGACAAGCAATTTGAATATTATATTTCTGGTCCACCTAGACACCTAGTAAATCGAAAATATTGGGGCGATGAAAAAGAACGATATGCTTATTTTATTAAAATTTCATTTTGCCCAACTTTCAAAAACTAACCCTTTCTCTAAAACCTGCAGTAATGGAGTTGAATACAGATTTTGTCTCAATTTTTTCAAAATGGCGGAATGAGCGGCGACTTTCTAAAGTAGTAAACTTAGGGTCATAATGAGCTACCAAGTCTGTACTCCTGTCATACCTTCAAACCTCCTTGACCTTTAAAAATGTACCTAAGCAATGTACTGATCAACGAATAGCACAAATATGTAATTATTATTTTTTCCATGTACATTATCTATTCCCACTTAAAGTAAGAGACGGTACACTTCCTCATTCCTTTGTAAACAATACGTACGTAGTGTTGTTACGATCAGATCTGAGTTGGAACATCGCCAAGTCTCGCTATGGACATATCGTTGTTTTATTTTCTCTACCACGCTGTTGCTCTTCTCTAACTTCTTTGGCTTAGAACTTCCTACTAGTGTTTACTTAGTATCGATAGAAATTAGTTGACTATAAAACAACGATATCATTATTCGATGACGTATCAAACTTAGTATAGAATATTATATCGAATGAAAATATATAAGCTGAATTTCAAAATTTGTGTAAGATATTTGCAAATGTATAACGATTTTATTTATTATGTATATTTTAGGGTTCCATAGGTAAAAGCAAAGTCGTCGTCGAACTCGAGCACCGAGGGTTCCTTACCACCACACAATATATTTATGTTATGTATTTGCGTTTTTTGTTTCCGAGCTAGATGTCGTAACAAACCGTGAAATAAAAAATGTTCGTTTTTTACAGTTTACAACCTACTATAAGACTCGGTTTACTTTTTGAAATATCCTCGCAACCAAATTGTCTAAACTTTAAAATTTTGACGGCCCCCCATTTAATTATTTTTAAATGAATAATTAACATAACTGTTTCTACTCATTGAATTCTAGACAGTGACACCCCACATGCCAATATAACTAATTAAATTATGGTTCACCTTCACACACACACCTTCGTGTTTTGTATGTAAATTTACACATATTTGAATGAAATTATTAAACTAATATGGGCAGCATCATCGATAGCGAGGTAGTAACATCACTACAGTATCGATGTTTCAGAAATACTATTTCCTAGTATACCTCGCAAACTAAAAAGTCGTCTCACAACTAATAGGTTTTCGTAAGTTTTCCATTAAACTTTTTAAACACATTGACTTTACGTTTCTTCTAGAAAATTCGTAAAAGCAAACAGATATATTAAGAAAGTTAGATTTTGTGTAAATTGTTGTTTTAAAAAAAACCTTTATAATTATGCTATATAATTTAAAAAAAATGTCCAATATTTATGTGCTTCAGTTAATAAGTGACAAGGTTAGATAAAGTAGAATTTCGGCCACTGACTTATGAAAAATTTAATTTTTTTACAATAATCAGAAAACATTTATTTCAAATGACCTTATTAACATATTTATATAAGCGCAAAAATAAAATCTTATAATAGAATACAATTTAGTTTTATGCACTGCTCGTCTATAACACCATATGGAATTTGAAAGATGAAGGATTTTAATTGTCTTTTATTTCTGAGTTTAATTAGTTTTTTTTTTACAGTTATTCTCATTTATCATTATAAAAGTATAAATGTATGACGTCCGCCCTTATAATTAAAGACCAGTTTTGACCCACACCATTGCTTATTTAATTAAAAATTAAATTAGTGCACCTTGCAAAAACAATATCGAAAATGAAGTTTCGCAAAAATAACTTTAGTTTCGGTTTTGTAATATTTTTTTCGATGGCGCGAAAACTAAATATAAAATGGACGCAGCAAAATAATTTAAAATGAAATTAGTCACTATAGCACAGATGGCGCTATACCGATTCGATTTAACTAGTTATTATTCTTTATAACAAATTTATTACAACTGATTTTATTTACACAATTAATTTACAACTGTTTAACATATAAAGATGACGTCACATGCGGATATATATCGCGAAAACGCTTTTTTCTTGAAAAATATATTTTACTATTTTTTTAAAATTCTAGCTTGTCTGTGATATGTATTTGAATATCACGCAACTTATAGTTACGTTGTAATAACTTGGGTCAATTACATATGAGGCAATTGGCATTGTCTTTGGTTTCCTGGTTCTCGTTCTTCCAGTCGTACAACTTCTACTTCACTGCTTGAGTTCTACTCCCACTATTGTTTCATTTTATAACGTCAAGTTTTGCCAGTCTACCATTTTCTACGTCTATTAGTTTTATATTCCCCTCAAAATGTTTTTCCAAGGTAAGCAGTAGCGCATGTTTATTCTTTGTCCCTTAAGTTATCTTCATGTAAAGAATTTCGTTGTTTTGTTGCTATGTAATGAGGTGGAAAATTTCAATCTTGATTAGTTGAAATACGTTCTGTGCTTATTTTTCATTGTGTTAAGTTTGAAAGAAATAGGCAAAGTTTATTTTAAGTAGATTAGGTCTAAGTAAACGTTTCCAAATAGAACAGAATAAGACTTAACTTTTGTATGCTATTATGGATTGTTTAAGCAGGAACTCGCATGTCGATTTCAACTTGATAGAGACAAACCCGCCCCGGGTGACGGCAGCTAACATGGATAGGTTTATTTCGTGCGCTTTGAAGTCGTTTAAAGTGCAGTCGCGTGTTATATTGAACATGAACATGTGTGGTCCTGGGGGAGTCCTTATTGCGAGCGACAGTTTTTGAATCAGCGCCAACCAATTTTGGTAGTGCGAGGGGCGAAGGATAATAAATATTTTCGTCGTGAAAATCATTCCATATGTAGCTTGATGTAATAATTATTTAGGTTTTTTCGTACAATAAGTAATTTTAAAATAAAAATTATATTATTATTATGCTTATTATATTATTATATGGATTATTAGATTAGTTTTATTTGATCACCATTTAAGAATTAGTTATAGTATTGTACTGTAATACTAAAACTATTAAAATACCTACATGCCTAAATAAAGTCAATTTTTTTTTTCTAAAGTTGTAGGCAAAGTACCGATCTAGCTATTTAAATCTCTGAAACAATTTATTTCCTTAACTTAAATTTATTATTACAAAAATGTAATAATACAATAAATTTATTTTATATATTTCATGTAATATTTGCATATTTTGTTATGTAAACGTTATTATGTCTAGTGGACATTTAAAAAAAAATCAAAAATCTACACTTTGTTATGTCTTGTAAGCATTAAAAATAATTCACAAACCTAAACTAAATTGGCGCTGTAGCAGTTTGATGGTGAAGGGCCCGTTGTCCTACCGATTTGACCTACTGGTAGGACCACGGTATACCACTACGTACCCGTGGTCTTACTTGACTAGGAAAGATTAAATAGTATCGATATTTCGATATTTATTTGTACTTTCATTAAGTAAATACTTAAAACTAACATTTTCACTTCATTTAAAATAAAATTAACTTTGAAGTCAAACACATTCAAAATCATTTTATGCTCAGGTTTATGTCGAGTAGGACACAAGTACATATAGTGGTATACCGTGGTCCTACCAGTTGGTCAAATCGGTGGACCAAGGGCCCTTCATCGTTAGATTAATCGCAAGGTTGTCGCTTAATCATTCTTGCATGTAAATTCTAGAACTGTATACACAATAGCGATTCCGATAAAAACAGCGGCATTAGAAGCAGCGCGATTGCGACATGATTCGCTCGTTCGGCTCTTGAGTACTTTATTTTTGTTTGTAAATTGTAGAGCTGTATATACACATTAGCCATTCCGACAAAAACAGTGACACAGGAAACAGCGCAGTTGCGGCGCGATTCGTGCGCTCGACTGTTGACTAGGTACATATTATTTTGTATGTAAATTCTAAAGCTGTATATACAATAGAGATTCCGACAAAAACAGCGGCAAGGGAAGCAGCGCGATTTCGGCGCAACTTCATTGCGCTACTATTGAGTACATAATTTTTGTATGTAATTTCTAGAGTTCTGTATAGGTACATTAGCGATTCTGACGAAAACAGCGGTACGAGAAGTAGCGTGATTTGATCGCGGGACTATTGGTACATCATTTTTAGATGTAAATTCTGGAGCTGTATACACATTAGCGTTTTCAACAAAAACCACGGGGCGGGCAAATGTATAGCCGTCGAATCGAACGCAATTTTGGCGGCGCTGCTCAGCGGCGCCCTGGTGAAAAACTTTAATATGTAATAGCTGTATTAAAATGTACCCACAGGTTCTATGTACTTAATCTATTGCATATGAATGAAACAAATTTAACTTTCTGAATCTGTACAGACGCAGATGTGAAGGGGACCAAAAAGAAAATAATTTGATGAATATTAAAACTTTAAAATTATTTACTGATTCTCACCACGTGTGCTGTTGTCCTTTCTATGATTTACACACTACAGTCCGATTTGTTTAAGTACGCGGTGTTGATTGAATTCGACATTCCGAGCTCAACTCCCGTAATAAAACCAAACGGCAAGCCAAGTTTCATATTTTTCCGTACCTATGTATTTGTTTGTCGACCAGTACTACACTCGTTCAATTACAAAAGTTTTAATCAAAAGTTTATTTTTTTTTTTTTAAATGAAAATAAAACTAAAAAATATGAATATTTCTGTTATGTCGTAGATAATCTGTTTTGTGGGTGTTTATATTTAAAAAAAAATTCCCTAAATGGATTTAATGTCAAAACTGTCTCACGCACGGTATCGTAGAGGAACCTACTACTAGCGACGATCTATTTCTGGTTCTATGAAAATATTTCTGTCCCATCACATGTGTACAAACGCGAAACGACGTAAATTTCTTAAATCAATACGCGAATGTAAACTTTATTTTGTTAGGTTCTAAAACTGGAATCGTTTAATATATTTCGGATTCATGAAAACACGGTTCAATGAAATACAACTCTCGCTTCAGTGTTCACTTAGCGGTTCCCTCCTTAGCATTTTAAGGTGTTCGCTCGTGTTAGACGGTGTGGTTATAGATAATCAATCGATAGTTTTGGTAGCGCTTAAAACGCTTTGTGTGAAGTGAGTTTCCTGCATCCGTCGTCGTGAGCTTTTTTCTACGAGTTTGTCTTTTGGAATGCGATTTTGTTTGTCTAACAGTGTTTCACATTGTTTACAATTGTTATCGAAGAATGTTTGTAATGTTGATCACTTTAGGAAGCATTTTTTTCATAGTATTTTTTACTTTTTTAATTATTTAATTATTTAATTTACTTTTTAAAGCCTACTTACTGCACTGCCGGTCTTCCTACACGCGTGGCCTATAGGTACGGCACGGTCAGGGGACATACAGCGAATGAGGTAGATGCGGCTTCACGCTGATAAGTCGTGAAGCTATCTCCACTTTTTATTATTCATTTATTTTTATTATAGTGTCATTTTTATTTTATTTTATTTATTCATTTTTTGTTGTCTCAGTGTTTTTGCCGTTTTTTATTTTATTTAATTGTGTATTAACATTAGTTTTTAAGAACATTGTTACTAACCAACTATGAACCTTCAAGTCTAAAATTAATGATTATTATTATTCATTAAATTCCAAAAGTTAAGTTAAAAGAAAGCTTCAGAATTCCGTGTCGGTAAGGGGCTGTTCATTAATTACGTAAGACGATTTTTACTACTTTTGGACCCACCCCTCCCCCTATGTAAGAAAAAATAAGACTTGTTTAAACCCCCTCCCCCCCTATCCAATCTTACATAAGATAGTTATCTACCAAAGTTACATAGAAATACACAGAAGGAAAAAAATTAAAAATTTGTAAGTTTGTATTACAGAAAAGTAATGTTTTAATAATATTAAAATTTTACACTTATCTGAATCAGGATCTAAACAACTTGCTGAGCGCTTTCGATTGTCGAACAGAATCCATTTTTCATCACAGGTAACAATCCGGTTCAAAATTCCTTCATTTCTGTGCCTGTCGCGCAACGCGAGCAGGTCTCGACGCGTACGTTGCGCTGGCGATCGTTAAGTTCGTGGGGTACCCATCTATCAAACTTTTTTACTTTGCCAATTTGTTGCAAATGGTCCAATATTGTTTTGATGCTAACATCAAAAGCTACTGCTAGTTCAGCGGTAGTTTGTGTATCATCAGCTTCCACAATCGCCTTCAATTCATCATTGTTGACCAAAGTGTCCGGACGACCACGAGGTTCATTATTCAAGTCCTAATTTCCAGAACGGAAGCGGGCAAATCAATAACGGGTTGTGCTTTCGTTTGTTAAGTTCTCTCGTAAACGTTGTTGATGTTACGTACCGTTTGTGCCGCATCAATGCCACGACGGAACTCATATTCCATAATTACACGAATTTTGAAAGTGCCCATTATGACGAAAAATGTGAAAACACAACGCTAATCAATAAACAAATGACTGACTTTGTAAAAAGAACGTCATGTTTTTAAAACCAAATTAATTTATATTTCGAATTCACAGCCAATCAATTTTGTCTTTTTTTTTGTTTGAAATGGCCAGTACTGAAGAACAGCGACTTCATAGGTTAGGATCTAATATGCGGCTAAAGCCTGCTTTTTTTTAATTTCGTTACCGATTTCATGAACTTTTGTGTGAAACGGCACAGCGTTTTTCGACGCAAAGTATTCGGAGCATACTAAACATTTTTTCCTGTAGAGCGCAATTGGACATGTGGACAAAAAAACTCATAAGGGACCTTTTGGAAAGGAGTGTCATTGTTAATCTTTAGTGACAGCTGCAAAAATAAGGCTGTAAAGTTGGTTGTAGGCGTAAATTATAATTTTAACTTACGTTTTTGATCTTACGTAAGAACTAAATAGACTCCCTCCTTCCCCCATGTAAGAAAAAATAAGACCTAGTCGGACCCCCTCCCTCCCCAAATCATCTTACGTAATTAATGAACAGCCCCTAACTAACGCCGATCACGTCACAAATTTAACGTCGAAAATGTCATGTTGTCCGAACACTGGTCAGTAAGAGCAGACTACCCTTACGGTTATCTGTCCAATCTGTCAGCCATATAAGTTGGTATTTGACAGATGAATGACGAGAAACTACTAACAGATTTATTTTCATAATATATGGAGTATTAAGGACATAAAACTTTGTTGACAAGTAAAAGCTCTCAATTAAACCGGAGAACTTTTGTTGAACTGTTGTGAAAAATTGCCATTCCAAAAGATTAAAAACTTTCTTAAAAACGATCCGGATTTAATGCGATAAAATGTTCTGTACCAACCGATGAACGTCTATAACTTTATTAGGGTCCCGTACCCAAAAGGGTACATACTGGAACTCTTACTAAGCGTCCGCTGTCCGACTGTTCTTCCGTCCGTCCGTCCGCTTGTGACAGAGCTGTATTCTCTGAACCTCTCTGTATCGGTTGACGCTTGAAATTTTCAAAAAGTGTGTAAAACTGTGGCTGCTATAACAAGAACTTCTAAAAATAAAATGAAGTGAAAAATAAAGGGGTCCCCGTACAAGGAACGTATTTTTTTCGACGTTTTTGGTTATTGATAATTACGAGATCATTACTTATACTTCTCAAGGATCATGTACTACTATGGCCGCTTTTATTACAAATAAATAAAATAAAATTAAAAATTAAAGGGGGTCCCCGTACTAAAAACTTGTTTTTTTAATTATTGTAGGTAGCTACGGTTGTGCGGGTCCCTTCTTGTGCGAGTCCGACCCGCATTTGGCCATTTTTTTATCAATTTATAAGTTTCACGATTTTAACATACTGCAACGGAAATAGAAATTAGATAAAATACCCTTAGAAAAAAAATTCAGATTTGTAATCGTGTTACTTAAATCTACGTTTCTATTTAGTCTGGCTACGGTAACAGGATAGACACCCTATGTAAAGGATCGGAATAGGTACACGGAGTTGTGGCACGTAGCGTCGCTCCGGTCGTAACTCGTAAAAACGAATTTATGCCGTCTGCACCCGGTCCAACATGGTACAGTTTGATATATAAATAGTTATTCAAATTAACATTCTTATCTTTCTCATCTAAAATTTTTTACTTTTTGTGCCACAACTTCAAATCTTTTAATTAATATCTTATTCATTACTTGCTAATTAAAAAATTAAAATCGATGGTGATATCTCAGTCTGTCCGAAATAGAAATGTCTATAAATTGATATACCGATAGCCTATTATTACTTAAATTATTGGCAAAAGTTTGAAACTTCTCTAAATCCGTATCTAATCCACTACTTTAATATAATGAAATTTATAGTGCCATCGTATGACTGTTCGAAATCGAAATATTATTGATATGAGAGAGCTTATTATTACTAGAATCGGTGGCATAAGTTTAAAATTTTCTTTAATCTGTGGTTAATCTATATTAAGTACCATCTTATCCATTAACTATTTGTTAATAAATTGAAATTAATATTGCCATCATCGCCGCCTATTCTTACTTAAATAAGTGGCTCAACTTCAAAGCCTTCTTTAATTCCATATCTTATGCATTAATTACTTGTTAATATATTAAAATTGATTGTGACATTTCTGTCTGTCGAAAATTTAAATGCCTATTAATCGATATGCGATTGTAAGCACTTGAATTTGAATTACTCCAAAGAATAAGAGCAATTTACTTATGTGTACTAAAAAGTACTTATTGATCGATCAGATATTTATTTATTGTTATAAAGTAAACTTACAGCTATAAATAGTTTGTAAACTTAAAATTTAACAATATTACATTTTGTTATTATTTTGTATAACATGATATACCTACCTACTTAATTAGTGTATATTAATATATCTTTAACTAAACGTATTTTGACTAAGCTGGGTATAAATATACTTTTCTAAATTGAGTTAATTATTACATGTGTATTTATGAAAGTTCATTCAAATGAAAATCTGTGGTTAATCTATATTAAATACCATTTTAGCATGAACACCTAATGTCGATAAACGATATTTTGTCGCTTCGTCGTTTTCCTGCACGAATCACCATGATGCAAAGCGGCTGCCCATAGTGACGGGTAATAATCACTAGAGTTGTTACTTGTGTGTATCGATACCCGTCGATACATGAAAATAGTTCCTGACATTATTTAGTTCATGCCTTTCTTCCAAACTAGTCATACTCTCGGCTGTCACAGTGTGACTCTTTGAGAAAAATAGTTTAAATAAAATCCCAACTATCCGCACCTAGTGTAAATCGACTATTTGGGAATAAAATATTGCGATGCAGTTACACTCTGACATGTTGACATTGCTTTTCCAATCAATACCATTGTAATTTTTAGAGTGATTTTCTGTTTAGTATGAAAAGCTAGTGAACATGTATATAAAATTCTTAATGGTTCATTGAAAATTATATTCCGTACCCCGAGTAACGCACGCAGATGTGCTGTATTAAAATCTTATCACTCGTCTTAAATCCTACATAATTTTTTTTTCTGAAATAGATTGAATGATATACCATAACAAATCTTGGGAACAAACGAGTTCATGTTTTTTTTTTATATTATCTAAGTTGCAATCATGTATATGCATATAGGATCTCTAACATATGATGCTGATAGATCTCTAACTTAAACTATTGTTACTTTAATTTGACGACCGCTTAGCCTAGTGGGTAGCGACCGTGCCTACGGAGCTGGGGGTCCCAGGTTCGAATCCCAGGTCGGGTCAGTATTTATATGATGAATATTGATACTGGCACCGGGTCTTAGTTTGTCTTCGCTTGGCACCTAAAAACACAAGCTAATGCTTAGTTTGGGGCCAAGACGTTGTTGTGACGTATACGTTATTATTATTATTATTTTGTTAATAATTATGGGTTTTTATTGTTTTTAAACATTTTTTGTTCTATATTGATTTAGAATGTTTATAATTAACTCGACGTTAAAAAGGAATGCTTCAAATCTTCAAATTTTCCCAAAGATTGGCTATAGAAAAACTCAAAGCAAATACTGGTTATTTACAACTATTCACGAGTGTTTATATTAAATACAACTATACAAATCTTATAACCTTTATTACTTTCTATTATTTTATTGAGCCATATGTAGTAAATGTAGCAATATATATATAATGCATAACTGCAGGCTTATATTCACAATACGAGTACGCATACATGAAACATTGCCTTGTAAAGTTAACAAAACGAGATCCGTGATTCATATTTCAAATACTATAATTCTCCATTTACGCAATGCACATCCCTAACTCCTACGCCCGTGGACCGTTAACTGAAAGCCCGGATTCAGCGACGCGCGATAACAAATGGCCGCCGTGTTCAAGCTAATGCCGCATTTGTACACTATTGCGTATTTGCGGGCATTGGTCCTGAAAAATATGTATGAAATATGAAGTCTATTATGTATTGAGGATGCAACGAATCGGTGATTATTGCTTTGTTACGATTCTTGAGGCTGCGTTGTAATCGTGTTATTAATTAACGATTAATAACAATTATTCACGTCGCTACAGATTAACCTATATATACTTAGCAGGGTCTAGTACTTTTGCACACTTTTGCATAAAGAACGCCAAGAGCTCTATTCTGTAGGTATTGACTATTATTACTATAGTAATATTAGTAATAGTAGTAGTAGTAATAGTAGTAGTAGTAGTAATAGTAGTAGTAGTAATAGTAGTAGTAGGAGTATTACTAGGCACCATAAACTCGGAATGCAAAGAGTGTTACGAAAAATATAGCGTCTATCGTACCTACATACACCTGCTTTCATATCTTAACGTCGTCCAAAACGGTCGACGACGGGCGAACACATCTCGCCCTGTACATTAGTTGCAGCAGATAGACAGAGCCCCCCCTCCCACCTTACCGTAAGGGCCGCACGTGCGTTTTATTTATTTATTTATGCCTTTTCTTTACGATTTTAGCTGCTAGTTGAAAGTGCTTAAATTACAACGTGTTCAGATTCGAGCGAGCGCAGACGTCTGTACTATAATTTGTCTACGAAATCTTGGTATTTAACAAAACAATATGATTAAAAGTGTGCGTCAATTATATTGCTTTCTACATTTAATGTCTTTAGGAAAATAATATCTTGCGCGCAAAATATACATTAATTAACTGAAATTGTAACCAGAGTATAAATTTTTAGAAGCACGAATGTGCTAACACCTCGTTTCCACCAAGTATAATACACTGTATGATACAGTGATACAGTATGGATATGATAGTATAATAATAATAATAATAATAACAACACACACAATCACAACAACGCCTAGGTCCCAAACTAAGCATTAGCTTGTATTTTGGGTACCAAGCGAAGACAACACATACATATAACAACCAAGACCCGGTGCCAGTATTAATATTCATCATGTAAATACTGACCCGACCTGGGATTCAAACCCGGGACCTCCAGCTTCGCAGGCAGGGTTGCTGCCCACTAGGCTAAGCGGTCGTCGAATACAGTGTATTATAGTATAATACAGTGTATTATACTTGGTGGAAAAGAGGTGTAAGCTTACGCACGAATACATGTTTGAATCGAGTGGACTGTCAAGATATTGCTGACAAACACTACAACAGCGAAAGCTTAACTTACGCTTACACGTTATAGCCAAATTCGGAATTGGAAATATTTGTATTAAGCTAAAACCTAAATATTTCGAGAACTTTTTTAAACTATTGACCGAACATGCTGATAAGTCCTTTGCATATTTATATAAATTAAGAATACATATACCGGATAGAAAAAAAATCTTATTTAACTTCTTTTTTCTGTTCAGGCTCGTGAAGAAGAGCTAGCCAACAAAGCTAAAGATATGGAGGTGCTAAGGAAGTCGAAGCAGTTGCCCAAAAACGATCAGATTCAAGCAATACAGGCTGAACTAGAAAAGGTGAGGATACTGATACCTAAGTAGAAAATTCAATTATCTTTTTAAAGCGTTGTATTGTAGTAATCGTTTGTAACAGTAGCGCATAGATAAAACGGAACAGTCTTACATAACTATGATTCTCGCAACATGAAACTGTTTCTGAATTTCTAGTTCTTCTCGAAACCATTGGAGGTTCTATCTTAAATCTTTTACGCCGTCGCTGGAGAGTAAACCACAACTTATGGTAACCCAGCTGCTCCCAATTCGATCGTCTCATAACGTCTCTGTAAAATATCCTACTTCGCGATCCCGCTTCTTATTGACCGACCGATTTACCGAATGGTTAGAAGCTCTAGCTACAGGACGCAGTCGCGGGTTTGATTTCCACCCGAGGCAAATATTTGTGTGAATGAACAGTTCTATTTGTTCTGTATCGAAGTGTGCAAATATTTCTATATGTATATATTATAAATAGTGCCTAAATATATATATGAGTTGTCTAGTACCCATTATACAAGCATACTACTTGCGTACTTTAGGACTAGATGGACTTTAGGACTAGGACTCTGGTTTCTTCCCATTCCTTCATAATGTCTATTCTATTGTGTCACAATATTATATTTATTTTTACACAAACTGAACGGCTGTCGTTCAAGAATTTAATTTATATTTAGACAGTTTATAACCCAACTTAGTACTAAAGAGTAGGCCATTATTTTTATGTAACTATTGTATTTAAGGGACTTATAATTTACTCTAAAACTGTATCTAAATAAGAGTTAATTCTGTGACAAAACACTTAATATGAATAAGGAAACAGCGATCCTTGTATTTTCGGTTTGGTTCGAATCGTTACATACAGGACCTCGGGATGCTGTATCATAAATCATTAGTTATCTCGAATACACAGACCACTAGCTTTGGGGAGCCTGATACTATTGTGGTTTTTAGACTATTTTCGTGTTTTGTTTAGTATCGAAACTTTGTATTATTTAATAGTACAAAAGAGCGGTTGTTTTTAAGGTTCTGAAGTCAAAAGCGAAATACGGAAACCTTGAAGTTATAGGGCGAATAAATACATTGTTATCGGAATTATTTGCTCTTATCTCTCGAAATATTCCCCTAAAAAAGTCACTAAAGAATAGTCATTGCATTTTCAAAGATTTATCTAATAATACCTTATGGGATGAGTTGCTCACATGGAAAAAAATATAGTAACTGGAACTAGAATTTTTAGTTTTATTTGTGACCATCAGTGACCATCAAACAGGTAGTCATGCGTACTATAGGTAATATTACTGTAGCGAAAACATGAATGTTGTATGTTTAACGAGAAATTTATTTCATTTAACAAAGTGTTCCATACGAGTTACCAGAATAATGTTAGATTTATTATAAAATTTAGTTAAGAATACTTTATTGTTTCAATTACGTATTACGATGTATTATTCACTTAATTTTATAGTAAATCTAACAGTATTCTGGTAACTCGTATGAAAAACTGTTAAACTAAATAAATTCCTTGATAAATATACAAAATTTACCTTTACAAGTTTTTTTTTTGTATTCGTTACAATTTAAATAGTTATAAAATTTCTTTCTTGTCAAAGTTACAAAATTATATAATATAAAACACCATTTTTCCCACTACTAAACGTTCTAGTAGTATTGTCATCTTATATTTTTTTTCCGTGCAAAGATTTTTTTTTCGTCTTCTAGTTCAGTATGGGAGAACCAACTCTAAATAAATTAGTTTTCATAATATCTCTAAATGCTTCTATGTCGGTTTATATAAGACAGATGCCTGTGTTTCTTCAGTATTGATGGAAAGATGGCGAAAATGCCTGTGAGTTACGGACAGACAAACAGACAAGACAGAATTCTAAGGGTTCCGTCTTTGCCTTTTGGCTACTGAACTCTAAAAAGTGTTTTATTCTAATAATATCTTTAATTCTAATAATTGATCTATTAAAAATAATGTTACTTCTTCACTTCACTTTACGTCATCAGCCCATTTTTACCCCACTGCAGGGGCTTAGGCCTCCCCCAGGGTGAGGAGGGAGCTTGGAGCTTAAATCCACCACGCTGCTCCACTGCGGGTTGGGGAATGTAACGACCGCCATCTATTGACAGCGTCCGGGACCGACTGCTTAACGTGCTCTACGCGGCACGGAGTCAGTGATAGTTATGTACTTAAGTCAGACAAACTCATTGGTACACGCCCAGATTCGAACCATGGCCCTGTGGGGCCTTATAAATTGAGACAGGTTCGTTGCGCTTTGGGCTATCAATGTTACTTGCTTAATTCGTTAATTTTTAGGGTCCCGTGTGAAGGATTAACGACGACGAGAACCATATTACTAAGCCTCCGCTGTCTGTCCGTCAATCCGTCTGTCACAGGGTTGTATCATCTGAACCGTAATAGGTAGAACTATAAATTATAAATAAAGTTAAAAATTAAATTGTGTCCCCATACAAGAAACGTGTTTCATTCGACTTTTTTGGCTCTTATTGGTTGTGAGATCATTGCTTACACTTGAAATTTTCATGGACTGTATACTACTACGTATATAGTCGCTATAATATCGAATAGTAAAAATAAATAAAGTTAAAAATTAAAGGAAGTCTCCGTATAAGAAACGTGTTTTATTATTAACTAGCTTTCCGCCCGCGGGCTTTGCTCGCGTGGACACGTGGTTTAAAGACGCTCCAGAACATTGTAACACTTTCTATAACATTCTGAAACTTAACTGATTAAGAAATCTCTATATCTAATTCCATAAAAATAAATTTAGTCATTTTACCATGAAGAATATCTATCTCAGAAGTCGGTCCCAAACCCAGCCACAAGTTTTGTAGATTAACTGGAACATACAGACAGACTAACAGACACTACAATTTTCTATATGTACATAAAAAAATTGCTTTTTTACTCTTGACAACGCCCTCTTTATATTTGCAAAATTTCAGTAAAATCGGATCAGCCGTTTCGACGATTAGTCCTAAAAAACAGACAGACAAACACACAGACAAAAACCAACTTGTGTCACTCCTAATAACCTACTTTTTATGTCTGCGAAGATTCATAGAAAGGGTTTAGTCGTTTTGGAGATAAGTCGGAACAAAAACACAGACAGACAGACAAACGACACGGATAAAAAGTTACCTATATCACTCTTGACAGCTATTTTTAATGTCTGCATAGTTTCATTAAAATCTTCAAAAGTTTAGCTTGAACTATATAGACAGACAGACAGCGAAGTTTCATTAAAATTGGTTTAAATGTTTTAAAGTTTAGCTCAAACAGACAGAGAGACGGCCATACAGATAGACAGACTCCGAAGTTTCATTAAAATTCGTTTAAATGTTTTAAAGTTTAGCTCAAACAGACACAGAGACAGCCAGACAGAGAGAAAAAGTGTTGTATGTCATTCCTGATAATCTTTTTATCATATCTGTGAAGTTGCATTGAAATCGGTTCAGCCGTTTCGGTGATTAGCTCGAATAGACGGACAGACCGACAGATAAAAAAATTTGGTCATGTGGTCACATAGATCTCTTCAAAACATCAAGTTTGAGTACCAACACGATAGGTCTGCGATTGATGGTTTCGAAAATATCAGCTTTTAAAAATTTGGTCACGTGGTCACATAGATCTTGTCGAAAAATTAAGTTTGAGTACCAACACGATAGGTCTGCGATTGATGGTTTCGAAAATATAAGCATTTAAAAATGTGGTCACGTGGTCACATAGATCTCGTCAAAACATCAAGTTTGAGTACCAACACAATAAGTCTGCGATTGATAGTTTCGAAAATATAAGCTTTTAAAAATTTGGTCACGTGGTCACACAGACCTCGCCAAAACATGAAGTTTGAGTACCAACACGACAGGTCTGCGATTGATAGTTTCGAAATATATAAACTTTTAAAAATTTGGTCACGTGGTCACATAAATCTCGCCAAAACATCAAGTTTCAGTACCAACACGACAGGTCTGCGATTGATAGTTTCGAAAACTTATGCTTTTAAAAATTTGGTTACGCGGTTACATAGATCTCGCCAAAACATCAAGTTTGAGTACCAACACGATAACCTATGTCATCCCCGGTAATGCCCGCTGTACGTCTGCAAAGTTTCATTGAAATCAGGTTAGCCGTTTCGGAGATTAGCCGGAACAGATAAACAGATTGGCAGACAGACATACAAAAAACAGCTCATGTCACCCCCGATTATGCCCTCTGCATGTCTGCCAAGTTTCATTGAAATCGGTTTAGCCGTTTCGAAGATGAGCTCGAACAGATAGATAGACGGACAGACAGACAAACAAAAAATCAGCCTATGTCACTCCCGACAATACCCTCTGCAGGTCTGCCAAGTTTCATTGAAATCGGTTCAGCCGTTTCGGAGATCAACTCAAACAGACAGACAGATGGATAAACAGACAGACAAAAAGTAGCCTATGTCACCCGCGGTAATGCCCTCTGCACGTCTGCAAAGTTTCATTGAAATCGCTTCAGCCGTTTCTGAGATTAGCCGGAACAGACAGACAGACAGACAGACAGACAGACAGACACTTCAATTTTATTAATATAGATATAGTACGGTAGTACCATAGGTAGTACGGACCCCTTCGTGTGCGCAATCGCACTTGGTTAGTTTTTAATGTCAAAATGCTTATAGTAAATTAGACTAATTTGTCTAACATCTAAAATACAGAACTATCGAATAGAGTTTAGTTAATACCTAGACTGTGGTTTTGTGCTGGAACTATATACGGCACTGTCAACAAAACCCAATTTGAAACTTGGGATAAAATAACGTATTAGCTTTGAAGATATTCTGATACAGTTTATAGAGGTTTCTTCGCCATTCGTTTCCAGCAAACTTTTCAGTGGCCATAATAGACGCGCACTGTTTCGTCGTAAATTCGCGGACACACGATATCGTCTGGGATTTTTCGGTTCGTCGTAAAATCGGAACGAATTTCGTCAGAAACTGAATTTCATGACCTTTTAGTTAAACGATAGCTGGTAATTTCGGACTGTGTGCTATACGGGGTGTTCGGCTAAATGTAGTCCAAACTTATAGAGCGTATAGAGCTTACCGACCTAAACAAGTTTAAATAAATTATACTTTAAACATATTTTTCTCAGTAACCGTTGGTTTGCACCATCTGCTCATTTGAAACTTTTTGTTTAGTTCGTTAAGCTGTACACGCTCTATAAGTTTGGACTACGTCCAACCAAACGCGCTATATATATATAATGGTGTTAACTGTTAAAATTCAAATATTCTCCTAATTTTTCAATTTCTTTCAAATTTCCTTTTGTCTACCAGAGCGACCTTCTTCTTTACAGCTCGTTCTTCCACGTTTTAATTCAGATCATCAAAAGTGAACTGTGGTTTATTACGGAGTATCGTCTCCTGAAGTAGTTGAAACTTTATTTTTTAAGCGCAATGAATTTCATCATTGCAACGCGTGTATCAGTTTTATGCATATTGACCTCACTACATCGACTCAATAAAAAAGTGTTGTTAAACGCAGTGTTCCGGAGATATCTTAGAATAGCCAAAACTCATATTCTTAAAATACCTGGAAAACATCATAGCGTTGTAGACTAACCGTATTAGCTTATTATGCCCCACTGCAGGAGCTTAGACTTCCCCTCGTGAAGAGGGTGCATAAAGCTTAATCCACCACGCTGCTCCAGTGCGGGTCGGTCGATACAATATAAGTAGGAAACTCAGAATTGATAGAGTTTGAACCCGCCATCCTGAGGAGATTACAATATTCATGTCTATATTTTGGAGACTAACATTTCGAAAATTAATTACCTACCTACGTCCCATCGCGTTATCTCAGTATTGCAATCGATATGTAGGAAGGTAGCGCCGACAAAGTTTTTAGTTATTGCCCCGCCATATTGTTTGATACGTATGGGTCCCCCGTGTATAGGTTAGGTTTATGGCGCTCCCAAACCTCAAATTATGTACGCCCCGGGCTCTCTGAGAAACTATGCCTGCGCTTTATGTCTTTCAGAAATACTTAGTAGTTATATATGAGGATAGCGTGGGGTGTTTCTGTATTAAACAGGTAATTTAAGTACGCTATAAAAACTTAATAAACGCAAACGATATCTACACGTATGTTTGTTGCTCTATCAAGCTCCGTGAAGGAAAAAGAAAATTTTTCGGTTTTTACTATTTTTTTTACAATAAATATACAACAAATATTATATACAATACAATACAGTATTGTTAGCACAATTGTTGAAGATAGAATAATGATATTTTAAGATTAAAGTAATAAAAATTTAATTAAATAAATTGTGATCAACCGAAAACGGACTGAAAATTTAATTAACATAACAATATAATAGAATTGTTATAAAATTAAAAAAAAAAAACGGTAATAGAAGCTCTATTATCTATAAAATGTGAATAAAATACACTATCATTAATATGCATTGAACTTTATAAGGTATATTGGAGACCAGTTACCTTAATATGTTTTGAGATGGTTTTTAAATGCAAATCTATTTTAGTTTTTTAAACAAATTTTTGATTGTCCCCCCTACAATACCTTATATAATATTCTAGTTATATTTACATATATGTGGGTATATAAAAATTCTATCTTCTTTTCTTCTTCTATATAGAAATAGGCAAAGACAAAACAGTTTAGTAACTCATTCTCCTTTGTTTATCAACTTTTTTCTTTTTTTTTTGGTTAGTTGCTATTGAGGAGCTTCAGTGTTAGCAATTAGAAGAAATAGAAGCATTTATTTTTTAAATTTATTTTTTATTCAATTATAATGGTGCTGAACTGTTTTGTATTGTAAGTGCTTACACTTTACTTATTGACGACCGCTTAGCCTAGTGGGCAGCGACCCTGCCTGCGAAGCTGGAGGTCCCGGTTTCGAATCCCAGGTCGGGTCAGTATTTATATGATGAATATGAATACTGGCACCGGGTCTTGGTTGTTATATGTATGTGGTGTCTACGCTTGGTACCCAAAATACAAGCTAATGTTTAGTTTGGGACCTAGACGTAGTTGTGATTGTGTGTGTTATTATTATTATTATATAAAATGTGTGTTCTTAAATATACAATAAACGAATGTAAATGAGTAGAAAAAAAAATGTTGGAAATATGCTAAGTCATATATGCTTGCATTTTGTTGCCGCATATATAAAACTCTGAATTCGACGGTCATATGTGCAGATGCCTAAAGTTCATACGAAGGAGATCTAGTTTGATATTTATTGCAGTTTCCATGAATTGAACAGCTTAGGCTATTACTCAGCTCGTAACTAGCTTTTAAGTCAAGTTAAAAAGTATTACAATACATAACCTGAACTTAAACATTTACGCTGTAATTACTTATTAGATATATGCAGCTTTTAATTATATTAAATTAATACCATTAATTACATACGCACTTAATTTTTATATGTTGTTGAATTTTTAATTTTTTGGCATTAGTGTTTGTACAATGGTTACACTAAGTTTATTTTTTTATTCCTTTATTACAAGAATATGCGATATGTGGAAGTAAATAACAATAAAAAATATCTAGTCAGACATTCGTAGCCTAGACGAAAGCACTCGAAGTGTCAAGGGTCCCGCAACTAGGGTTCTCTAGGCACGCGCTTGGGCGCACTCATACAAACCGGCTCCACGTGGCTTTGTACGTGAAGTACGCTTTTGTGAATCTCTTGTAAATGCTGTATTACTGTTGTAGTTATGGCGTAAGGAAAAAAAATCAAAATTATTGTACTTATATTATGATTGTTTTTGTTTCGAAATTCAGTAGGTATCCTTATTCAACAGAAAAATAAGACATTTTATGTAAGCGTAATAACAAAGATTAAACATAAAAACATTAATGTGACGTCACTACTACGTCAGCTTTCGACGGCCACACAAATAAGTACAATACGTAGAACATTATAGCGGTAATTAGTATTAGTGACGTCATCAGCTATAATTTTTTCCAATCAACTATTCGTTGTCTATATTTTCATAAAAATAATAATAATACATGGGACATTCCACACAGCGCCATCTAGTCCCAAAGTAAGCAAGTAATATGCTTGTTTTATGGGTTACTGGACAACTGATACTGATAAAAAGTACTCAAATTTAATTTATGTGTTATTTTAGTTGTGTTATCTATAATGTTATAAGTAATTAAACAAGTATAAAAAAAGTTAATAACTATGCAGCTCTATGCAGTGTTTCCTAATTTTTGTCCTCCTAGTCTTTTAGCATTACATTTGGCATCGGCACAAAAATGTTAACGAAACCGAGTTTTTATTTTTTTTAATTAATTTTTTCATTTAGCTATTTCGTAATTTTAAACATCGATAAAGAACTTTATGTAAAATAAGTTTAATCCTGATACTGTTTATGGAAACTAGCATTCGGTTCCCGAATCTCATCATAATTCTGCACTGCATCATGTCTGATATCTCATGATTAAACGTGTGTCTCACTGCTTATTAGAGAATTTCTCTTGGGAAATCGGCATTTATACCTAAGTAGGTTCCTAGCTTACATATTAAATGATCCTTCTGGGTAAAATATCTAGATTTGTTGTCACGAAGATGTGACGAATGATTTACTCTGTGTAACCCATTCTAACTTATAAGTTGTCGATCCTCAATTAATTAAACATAATTATCTATTTATACTTCGAATCCGGGCGTGTACCAATAAATTTTTCTGACTTAAGTACATAACTATCACTGGAGAGCACGATAAACAGTCGGTCCCGAACGCTGTCAATAGATGGCGGTCGTTACAATCCCCAACCCGCAGTGAAGCAGCGTGGTGGATTTGAGCTCCAAGCCCCCCTCACCCTGGGGGAGGCGTAAGCCCCTGCAGTGGGGTAAAAATGGGCTGATGGAGTTATCTATTCCGTTACGTCCATGTGATGAAAAAACAATAGTAATCAGAGATATAAAAGACATTAAATGTATAAATATGAGAACGGACTGTGGAAGAATCGTAAATACGAAATACAAATAAAGATGTGATGATTTAGGCCGAATACAGAAGTAATCGTGTCGAATGTGCAGGTTTTTTTCATATAATATTATTGATAATAAGTATATCTGTATTTAAACCTGTATTTCGACTGACCGATGGACCTAGTGGTTAGAGACCCTAACTGCAGAACTAAAGGTAGCGGATTCGATTCCCGTCCGTAACAAATATTTGTGTGCATGTCTATTTGTTCCGTGTCTGGAAGTAAAAATATCTGTATATATTATAATGAGTATTTATGTATATACATCAATTGTCTAGTACCCACAATACAAGCATAATACTTGTTTATTTTGGGACTAGATGGCGCTGTGTGGGATGTCTCAGGTATTATTATTATTAAACCTCTGAGGAGATTATACATTAGAACTTTCATAAATATATTTCTCAAGCGAATACTAAGACTGGTGTAGGTACCTACGTCGAATTTCTATTCTAGATTCTTGTTTTGGACAATGGGACCAAAACAAGAATTTACCTAAAGTTATTTGGTGCTTTGTTGTGCTCACAGTACTTTGTGAGAGTTTGAACGCAATACTATAATATATTATTATGTAAAAGTTCCCCAGTTTTCGTGCTTTCTAACTTTTAAGGTATAAACTACGGCTAAAATCGACAAAACTGCAAAAGAAAAAAGGCGCGCGGCTGTGATTTATTGTAATTTTTTATACGTATATCTGCCAAGAAATTCGAAAGCGTTCAATACAACTATATTCACCTCCTTCCACTCATGTTCCTAATAGTAGGGTAGACAAAGGTCGTCAATTCTAAAATGATGGCAGTGGATGTACACATGTATCAGAAAAGTAATAGGAATCGGTTAACATTGGACACGCAGGTTTGCCCGAAACTATCCAATGAAATAATTTTAATAAGAAGTCAAATTACAACGAAAATACTGTAAAAACAACTTTATTACTAAATACATTTCGTCCAAATTGTCTTACAAATTGTAAATCGCAGGTACGTCCAGTCAAATCACTTTTCTGATAAATCTGTACATTGGTGGTAAGAATATTCCAATTTTCTCTAAAAGGTTTCAGAATTGTTCAAAATGTTCCACAGTGTTTTGGAACATCCATTTAACAGTCTTGGCGGGAAAGAGTAGTCCATGTGGGCGAAGCCGCAGACGAAAAGCTGGTCATTATATTTATAAAGGACTAGCGACCGCCCGCAGCTTCGCTTGCGTAGACTACGAATTCCTGTTATAGGTACTATTAACGTTCGAGATGGTTTATACGTACTTTTTGCTGGAACCAATTTTGGTTACACCCATTCAAACTTTCAATCTTCATTCCCCTTCCACCCTTTAAAAAAACCGATACAATTTTTCATCTCCCGTTTCCCATCCTTAAAATGTGGAAATCTAACCCTGGAACCCCTGGAACCCAGGAAACCCAGAAACACGTCATTATTTGAGTCCCTCCATTCCCATATTTAAGTTTGAAATTTCTAAAAAAGCCTTTCTTAACTTAATGCTCACGTTATAAAATAAACCTATGTTCCAAATTTAAGCTTCCTAGACTTAGTAGTTTTGGCTGTAGTAGTTGATAGATCAGTGTGGACAAACGACAGACAGATAGACAGACAAACAAACACAAAAAGTTGGTTATGACACTCTCGACAATTTTCTTTCACGTCTGCAAAGTTTCATTAAAATCTGTTCAGTCGTAGTGGAAATGAGCTCGAATAGATAAAATTGAATTGAATAGACACATAGACGTACAAACAAACAGACGGACAAAAAGTAGCTAATGTCAAATCTCTTGACAACCTTCTTTCCCGTCTGCAAAGTTTCCTTAAAATCTGTTTAGCCGTTTTGGAGATCAGCTCAAATAAACAGATACACGAACAGACAGATAGACGGACAAAAAGTAACATTTGTTAGTTTTCACGACCTTACACGTACAGACAGACAGACGGACAAAAAGTAACATTTGTTAGTTTTGACGACCTTCTTTTCATACTTGTGATGTTTCATTAAAATTGGTTTAGACAGATGGGCGTACAGACAGACATACAAAAAGTTCTGTATGTCACTTTTGACTACATCCTTTCCATATGTGTAAAGTTTCATCAAAATCGCTTAAGCCGTTTTGGCCGAAACCGATTTGCTCGAATAGACAGACAGTTCGTTTTCATATATATAGCCTATAACCCTCCGCTAGATTCAGGCTATCAAAGGCAAAAAAAAAATTTCACATCCGACTGGTAGTTTCAGAGATTAGCGCATTCAAACAAACAAACAAACTCTTCAGCTTTATAATAAGTATTTCTATTATATAGATTAATAGATTATAAGATAATAAGAAAATAAAATAATACTGAAAACCGTATCAAAGTCTATTGCGTGGTTTGGAAGTAAAAAGTTAACGAACAGAGGCAGACAGCGAATTTATTTTCTCCCGCTATGGTTTTCATATTTCGATAAAAACTGCTAAGATATTAATTTAAATTGTGTGGTGTAAAGGGCAATTATAATATGCATGAAATGCTTAAGACAACTAACGTATTTAATTTGATAAGGATTAATATTACGTTTAAAAAACATCTTCGCGAATAGTACATTATGTTAGAACAAATTTGATTGTCATAAAAAAGGTTATAGTAAGTTAACCTTAAAAGATACACATATGCTGTCACGGACTTTTGGTTAGAACTTTTAAAAGGGAACAATTCCGTGATACATGATTTTTGGTTAACATCAACCGTTTACGCAGCGCGCGCGACGGAAGCTCTCAAAAGGAATAATTTTTCCCGTTTTTGCAACATTTTTCATTGATGCTCCACTCCTATTGGTCGTAGCGTGATGTACTATAGCCTATAGCCTTCCTCGATAAATGGACTATCCAACACAACTATAATTTTTCAATTTGAACCAGTAGTTCCTGAGATTTGCGCGTTCAAACAAACAAACAAACTCTTCAGCTTTATAATATTAGTATAGATTATACTACTGAACTCTTGCGGTCATGTAGCAGAGTACACTGGGGCTAGAAATAAAAAGTAGTAAACGTTTTTTTCAAATTGGTATACTGCATAACTTCTGTTCTTTATCATTGCAGTTCTTCAAATAAATTATTGAAAACAAAACTTGTTTTTTGAAAAAAATACACGTAAAGTGCGTTAAACTTTCTAAAATACTGTAAATTTAAGTTTTACACAACACAAAGGTTTTAGGTATTAGTTACTGACATTCCTATATGTTGTTTAGGTATCAAGTGTGCCGTTTTTTGGTTAGGAAGCTTGGAATGTGCAAAACTTGTATTAGTAAGACGTCGTTTGTTTTTGTCCGTATTTTTTGGAACGGAATCACTGATGGGGACATGTAAAGATGTGTACGTAACAATATTGAAGTTCGTTGGTCAATAATTTTCTTGTTACGACTATTCAGGATTTTCGGACTTAAAAGTTTAAAATTTTATTTTAAAATTGAGTTTAAAATAATTAATTTTATTTTCAGGCGCAATCTAGTCTTGCAGCACACCGGTCGCTCGTCGAAGGCAAACTGTCCGCGCTAGCCAAATATGGAGCAAGACTCGACGCGGCTATAGCTTGGACTATGGAGGCACGGACTCGACTCGCCATCGCAAAAGATTTACCTACGGCTGAACGTAGCAGGATCTACGAGAACCTCGCGGTAATTATCTTGCGTGGAAATTTTTTTATCCAATTCTTTAGATACATTTTACTATCAAATTTTCATTTAATACAAGACGACCGCTTAGCCTAGTGGGTAACGACCCTGCTTACGAAGCTGGAGGTCCCGGGTTCGAATGCCAAGTCGGGTCAGTATTTATATGATAAATATTGATATACTGGTACCGGGTCTTGGTTGTTATATGTATGTGGTGTCTTCGCTTGGCACTCAAAACACAAGCTAATGCTTAGTTTGGGGCCTAGACGTTATTACATTCTTATTATCATTTGGGATTAAATCTGGCATCAAATCTGTTTACATTACATAATAACTACTTATTTGAATATTGGAAGCAAATAAATCCAATATAATTTAAGAATATTATAATAATAATAAAATAGACATTTAACCTAATACGATTTCAAGATAATGTAATAAAGACCCAAAACTATCGTCAGGTTAACGATGGCAGCTGTCATAGTATTAAACTGGGCTACAGCTGCCTATGAATGATGTGCATTAGTATTTACATGTCCCTGCTAAGTTAAAAGGCGTAAGAGGCGTAAGATTTTTATTTAATTTATTTATTTTGCTTTTAAGCAGTATAATACTTTTTTTAGTAGAAGCAAATATATGAAGTAAATACAAAACTCATTTCACTCACTTATATTTCAGTATACAGATTAAGGAACATGCTTTTTTTTTATGTAGTTATTTTTATTTTTATTGTGGGAGAGCCATGCTAACCTGTGCTGTTAGTTATTATCACAAAAATCAAAATCAAAATCAAAATATCTTTATTTCGTAGTTATGTAACATAATCTTGAAATACGTCTTAAGAGTGAATTTTATTACTTTGTGGAAGGACGTCACCACAAAGGCGCATTCAAAAATGCTGGTACCTCTCAGAAGAATACGCAAGAAACTGAGGGACGCTCTTTTTAACAAAATTATAAAAAAAAAATTTTTTAACAATAAGTGCTTAAAGAATAATATTATTGAAACAAACTGATAGGCGAGCGGCTTACACCCATGGATTTTTATCATCTAAGTAGTCTGATACTTTATAATAAGCTTTTGCATAAAGCTTTCGTTTTAATGTAGTTTTAAACTTATTAAGGGGTAGATCTTGAATGTCAGTTGGGATCTTATTGTAAAAGCGTATACATTGCCCTTTAAAAGATTTCGTGATTTTATTGAGGCGGCTGACATGATTAGCAAGTTTATCTTTGTTTCTTGTATTAACATTATGCCGATCACTATTTTTTTTAAATAATGTAATATTTTTTTTTACGTACATAATGTTTTCAAATATGTATTGAGATGGCAATGTCATTATATTAATTTCCTTAAACTTTTCTCTAAGTGATACTTTAGATCCCAGTTTATAAATTGCTCGAACAGCTCGCTTCTGCAACACGAAGATTGTATTAACATTAGCAGCGTGTCCCCACAGCAGACACCTATTGGTTCCACGTTTAAATAAAGTTGATTTAAGTTTAATAAACAGCGGAGTTCGATAACAGTAGCGCTATCATTAGGGCTGTTTTAAATAAATCTAGTTTATTCCATTTTCAACGAAAATTATAAGCTTTCAAACATGTAACATGTATTTATTTAGTAAAAAAAAACATATTGCTTGAAATAAAAACATTGGCGCCACATGTATGACTTAATATGTGATATCTCAAAAACGCCGTTTCTTGAAAATATTTTCTACTTACAATTTAAAAAACGAAAACGTTCTTTTCTATGACATATGTTTCAATTGATGCAACTTTATAGTCTCGCAGTAATAACTTGGATCGATTGCATATGGCATAATGAGCATTATCGTTTGAGTTTTTTAATTCCAAAACTTGTGTTTAGTGCGTTAATGAAATCCTTAATCCAAATCTAAAAATCGTTTGCATTGGCCAGGTTACGTACTTACCAAAAGTTATCACAAATGAGCCTTGTTTATTATTCAAGACGCAATTTCTTAATTTGTAGGGACGCGCAACTTGTACAATTAGCGTCGTAAGTTCATTAATTCGATTAGGAAATTTAACTCTCCTCCATTCAGTGATCGTAACTCAGACAAAGGCTAAGTAATTACGTAAGATGTTGAACTATGTAAGACATTTCTTTACGATTAGATACATTGAAACTTTATTAAAATGGCTTATAGTTGTTTCTATATATTTATTATTTTTATACGTCGATATTTAAAAATGGGCCTTTCCAACCGAAAAAGTGGTCCCTCAAAATCATTCTCATTGACCGAATCAAATTGATTTTGGGGAACTTAAAATTTTGTATCAATTAAATATTTTCTTATTTAAGGCATCACGCGGGAAGCCCCCTTCTTAATAAAATAGATTAATTTATTTTGTTATTTTGAATTTAGTGTTTATTTAATAAATAATAATAATACATAGTAGGGATATAAATAGTAATGTAACAAGATTTGTTAAACAGGTAACCAATAATCAAGTTATGAGTGTTTTAATTTGCCTGTTAGACTGAGAAGATAGTACAATATTCAAAGAAATATGAACCAACTGTGTGATATTTATAAAACGACTATAGTCAAAATAGGTATGTCAACGATCATAAATTTTCATTTCAGTATACATCTTACTTGATTTAGTTGACGCCTTAGTTGATGAAACCATTGTCTTAGTTGACCTACGAGTAGGTAACTGACTTCTTGTTAGGAGCGTATGGAATGGAATCAAATTGTTTGATCAAAACCACCAGAATCTTGTCTGAAACATCCAAACCTTTTTAAAAGGTAAAGCTGTGACGTCACGCCTCATTACAGTCCTTTAAAATATGTGTAAAACGTCTTGCACTAACAACACAGAAAAACTTAACCGATTACTGAAAGGCTTAACCGACTGCGGTTTTGTTTTAATATATTGACTTCGTTAAAGCAAAGTTAGTCTTAATTAAAGTTTTTTTTAAATGTTTTCTTAGGAAATATATCTTTTTAAATACCAATCTACTACCCCATCTAGTCACGGTTTCTCACCTTTTGTTTTAAAATTTGTCATTCTTTTTTCAAATAAAAGGACTTTGGACCTCATTGTCCAAAAAAGATGATAAATCAAAATCAGTTCATAAAATATGTTTTCACTTTACTGAAATTTAATTTTCTCTTTTCAGGCATCAGTGAACGAGCGCGAGTCGGACGTACACGAGATTTTAGAAAACTACAACAATATAGAGCGCGAATGTCTTGCAGCCAGACAAACCGTGTCGCCGGAAGTACGAGAGAAGGTCATCAAGCTCCGAGAGGACTGGGCGTTCGTGCGCGCTCGCGGCGAAATAAACGATGGTCGAATCGCGTCCGAGTCCCTTCGGCTGTCGTCGGAGCCGGAACGCGTCGTGTCCGAAATTACTCGGTTGTCGTCGGAGCCGATTCGGGTGAACGTTGAAAACGTTCGGCTGTCGTCGGAGCCGGTTCGTGTCGCGTCGGAAACGGTTCGGGTGTCGGGTCGTTTCTCCCCGAGCCCCGAAGTTCGGGAGAGTTCGGAACGCCGATTGTCTTCGGAAATCCGTAGATCCGTTACACGCCAGTCCTCGGAGAGCGAATCGCGGAAGAGTTCAGTTGACAGCCAAACTAGCGGTGAGTTTGGCATGGCTTCAGTGTATATCATTTATGTGCATAAAATAATGTTTAAACATTAATTCATTTCCAGCTAACCGCTTGTGTATAGGGAGCATGTGGTAATGGGTTTGTAAATTAAGTTAAGACTCAATTTTTCTTGTGATGTAACCATACTTCATAACAAAAACCGCTCTTCATAACAGAAACTATATTTCATAACAGAAACTATATTTCATAACAGATACCGTACTTCATAATAGACTTGGATATTCATTTTTATCCAAGATTATTGAAAAAAAAAAACCTTATATAACCTTATAAAGAAATGAAAAAGAGTAGGTACCTGCTATAAATAAGTTGCTGGCGATTAATAAATTGCTTGCAGACTTTGTGATACTACGGAATCGTTTAGTAACTAATAATTACAAATTGATACCTATCATACAGTCAATGTGGGTAACTTTGCCCCACTTTTGTTGAATATCGTTAAGGAAAAGAGAGAGTTAAAACTTGTAATAAACGTTGCCTATGTTTTTGGTGGCATCTAAACGCCTAGATTGTATTGCATCATTCGTAAATAGCATCACCCTTATAAAAAATTAAAAAAACGATTAAAACCTGTGGGCCAAAGTTATATGGAGACTTGAGGTATAATTGGCCCACCTTTACCCATGTTCAATTATTACGTATTATTTTGAATTCTGAGCTTCTCATTATAACTTTGGCCTCTTGTTTATGCTTATAAACGTACTCAGTGCCCATAGACAACCTATAACCGTCAAAATATTTTTTTTTGTGGAAATTATAGGCTGAATAAAAATGTTGCCATGACACAGGTGCTACATTTGTTCTCAATCAAGATTTTTTAAATTACACTTGTATATTACAATCCTTGACACAAAATACAATTAAAAATGAGTCTTACAAAGTATTATAACATGCAAATTTAATACACTGTTCCAAGATCCAGATCATATGATAGCAATACATAAGCTCTTTAATCGCCCCACTCCATAGACAGAAAGTCATCTTTTATCAGAGTAGCTTTGGTTCATATCTATAGCGTTCTTTTCACGCACTTTCATGATGTTCTTCTTGGTACATTTCCACACATCAACCTGTTTTGGCCATACCCATGCTTATTCAGCCTTTTGCTTATGTAATATTTCGTAGTTTGGAGCTTGAATACATCTGACTTGCCCAGGAACAAGCTTCCCTCGCAAGTGCTTTGGTAAGCAACCGGTAATCTTCCCTCTCCTAGTTTGTCTTCAGCAATTGGCAGCAATTCATAAACGATACTGGTAATTTTTGTTAGCCGTATTGGGCCAATGTTAGCCGTATTTCACCGGCGGCAAAACGGTTTTGAACAAATCATAAAATTTCGCTGTAACTTTGTAGATATTTTAAATTATACTTGCATATGTGTCAACACTAATAAACAATAAATACAATTTAAGCGCCATGTACCTGTTAAAATTATCCAGACACTGCGTAAAAAATAACTTTGTTGTTTAATCTTTTCGACGACACAATCACGCTGCGGACAAAATAGTCTGTGATTTTAAATCTATTGCCAGTATCAATGTCACTGAGTTATGGATGCGTTAAGGATATACTAAGGTACAAAATAACTTAAGAAACATTTTGTTTATTTTTAAATGAATCGTAAAGTAAAATAAAATAATGCAATAGTGAAGAGTGGGTCAATGTTATATTGAAAGCTTAAGTTACCCGCATTGACTTTATATAAAATATGTATCTTTGCCTGTCTAAAAATTTATGTTTTGGAATATGAAAGGTGTTGAACACAACCTGAGAATGCGATATATTTAACTAATATACACATATAACATATATATAAATAAAAAAAAAAATAATGAAAGATAACTGTATCCTCATAAATAAATTGTAGTTATTACAAATTGTTACTCTCAAACTTTAAAATTACTTAATTAGTTTCTTTTTTTGTATATGTCTACACGAGTTTCTTTTATTGTTTTCTTTTTCGTTAAAAACTTAGCATGACTTGGGCTTTGTGTACAATGTCTTTTATTATTAAATAATTTTGTATAAGTACCTAGTTTTACTTATTAGTTTATCAAAATCATCACTACATAGTATAAAACAAAGTCGCTTTCTCTGTCCCTATGTCCCTTTGTATGCTTAAATCTTTGAAACTACGCAACGGATTTTGATGCGGTTTTTTTTAATAGATAGACTGATTCAAGAGGAAGGTTTATATGTATAATAACATCCATTAAATAGTAGAGAAGTACTGTTATTTTTGAGGTTTCTAATGTGATGTCGTAAATAATTACATTTTTTCCGCTTACATTGCAAACGCAGCTGAACCCTACGAGTTTTATCAAAATAATGTACTAAGTATTGTACACATACTTAGTACATTATTAATAAAGGTCTACAGAAAAGTCCGTGATGGTATATGTCTATCTCTTATGGATAACCCACAATAACTTTTTTTTGTCATTACTTTTTACGACAAATAATGGCTAATTTTGCCATGGGCAGTAATGAATGAATCAAAACTACTGAATCGATTTTAATCACATAGGCTATATATTTTATACCCGTGCGAAGCCGGAGCGGGCCGCTATGTTTTTATATACAACGTTCACAGTTTTTCTGTAGTGTATTTAGTATCAGCATTGCACCCGTGCGAAGCCGGGGCGGGTCGCTAGTAAAAATTATAAAATATCTTAACACGTCATACCTACAAATACTTTTTGTAATGTACCCTTTCGTTAATTCATAATAGCCAATTTAACATGATTAATAAAGCGAACTGCTGGTTAGCCGAAGTTAAAACGGTTCCTGGTCCCGACCAGTCTAATGTAGTGGAAACAGTCAGTGGACTGAGATCGACCGCCCCTACGCGTTGTCAAAGACACCCGACATTTACACGGCCGGAGCTGATTATATAAGCTGACTAAAAGGTGAAAATGAATTTGTAATTTTATTTGAGTGGAAGGCATTGATATATTAAGGTATTATATGTTTGCCAGATACGTAGTCCTAATGTTTTTTTTTAATAGTCTTTCGTGTTTGAATGACATTTGGCTTATATTTTTAGCTATGGTGACAACCGATCTATGCGTAGTGATGATTTATCGGTGGTAGAAGGACGTAATTGAAGGTTTTTATTTGTATTCATTGTTGTGTCGTGATAGCCCAGAGCGCAGCGAACCTGTTTCAAATTTATAAGGCTATAGGGCCATGGTTAGAATCCGGGCGTGTACCAATGAGTTTTTCTGACTTAAGTACATTAACTATTACTGACTCCGTGCCTCGGAGAGCACGTTAAGCAGTCGGTCCCGGACGCTGTCAATAGATGGCGGTCGTTACAATCCCCAACCCGCAGTAAAGTAGCGTGGTGGATTTAAGCTCCAAACCCCCTTCTCACCCTGGGGGAGGTCTAAGCCCCTGCAGTGGGGTAAAATGGGCTGATGATGATGATAATTCATTGTTAAAACATAAAATATGGCATATTTCAAAACCGTGGTGTAACTGAAAAGTATAATTGTTGTCTATGAAGTACCTACTAAATTTTTTTTCCAAAACAAAACAGGCAAAAGCAAAGGTCTAAAGATCGTATATTGCTAACACACAATAAGAATGTTAATTGAACATAAGTTTGTGTCTTTACTTTTTGCGTGACTATTATTTCTAATTAGTTTTTATGAAATTGTAAAAATGTCATTTGCAATTGACCATTCCCAAATTTTTCAACTAAAGTCCATTACATTTTTTTTTTGGAAAGACAAGCAATTTTAAGAAACGAAGTATTTAAAAAAAATGTTTTTAGATCGATATTTACGTAGATATATTGAAAATTCAATATAAGAATTGTATATAATGGACTTAATTAAAAAATTTGGAAATTGAAATTGTTAATCAGTATATGAAATTCTGCACGTGGACCCTGAATTGACTGATTTTGGTGTAAAAAATTATGTAAATATTACTTGCACAATTTAAATTTGAATATGACACAATTGTTAATAATTATAGATAAAAATTTGACCCCATACATTACTTTTTTATAAAAAGTTTATCTCCCGCATTAACAACAATAAGACGGTAGTTGACTCTTCATTTTTTAAATTATTTTTTATAAGAGTTTTCTACTATAACAGTGTCCTGTTAGACAGAGAGGGTAATACCGCACGGTAATTCTTTTCGAGAAAAAGACAGATAAACTTTTGGTAGCTTATAACTTCCATAATATTCAACTGAATATTATTTTGTTTATAAATTTTATTATCGTATAATGTTGATTTTACATTTTCTGAATAAATATAATATATTTTATAATATTATATTACATAATATATTTAAATATAATTATAATATAATAATTTTTTTTAATATAAGTCAATTACCGTATGATATTGGTCTTAGCAACTAGTACACCAACTAAACTTAAAGACCAGGTGGTGGTGACAAAAAAGTGTACAATTGTTTACAGTATACCGTTAATTGAGGATACGTTTGGTGCCCTGAACAATAGTAATATGTAATAAAATGAACTTCTATCAATGTATGCCATATCTAAAAAATACATGTAAAAAACATTCTGCTCGGGGCAACTTAATTACGCAGGCTGCTTGGCATTCATTGTCAAATATTATTGCCGTATTTCGCTCATACAAAATTAACTGATGTGATGAACGTGTCGCCGAACAGGCCGCTGGACGATGATCTGAAGAGGTCAGTAAAAATGTTGTTTTTTCTGTTAAACGTATGGCCTAGTGGGTAGTGACCCTGTCTACGAAGTTGGAGGTCCCGGGTTCGAATCCCAGGTCGAGTCAGTATTTATATGATGAATATTGATACTGGTACCGGGTCTTGGTTGTTATATGTATGTGGTGTCTTCGCTTGGTATTCAAAATACAAGCTAATGCTTAGTTTGGGGCCTAGACGTTGTTGTGATGTATACGTTATAAAAAAAAAGTGTGAAATGACCGGAAAGGTCTATCGCAAAATTGAGATCGCCGATTCGGACTTAGGTATAAGAGGTCATTACCCTAATATAAGAAACAAATGTTATTGCTCAATGAAATAGTATACCTATGTAACGAATTGTGTAGTCCACGCGAACAAGGCCGCGGGCAATGGCTAGTCTCTCCGTATACATGAAGCTATTGCAATAAACAAACAGCCGCCAACGTTCTAATGTAATCACAGCAATTCACCCAGGCGAAGCCCATTCCATAGCAAGCTTCATAAAAAATTCTAACTTCACGAACTTCGTAGCTGTTGACGAAACAAGTTTTTTCATTAAAACGAGCCCTTTCACGCGTCCCTACCTTTGCAGACTATGGATTATGCGCGTACACATTTTGTTACTCAGTATATTTATGTACGACGTTATTCAATCCAATTTTTCCAAAATACAACATTTTCATAGGAACGTTTTGTTTTTAATTACAGGATCGAAGTTGAATATCAAAGGTCATAAATAACTGCCAGACATTTAGTGAATGTACGTACATGAGAAAATAAAACTGTATATGATTGGATGTTGTACATAGAGTTATGAACTCTGGGGCTGCGCGTCCGTTGCTAGAAGCGTCAGCACGCACACATTTGGCTTGTGCCCGTGACTCATACAGATATGTATTTTTCAAGTATAATATGCTGGACGTGAGCGAAGACCGCAACTGCTGCTGTCATAATGGCATGGCAGCCAAGATCGTCTCGCGACACTAATAAATTATTTTTTATATGAAAACTCTCAGTCGAGTTATTTACCGTTGAGAGGCGCGATCCTCGCGCGCGCCCTCCGACCCGCAGAATTGATTCGCTCTAATTGAATAATTAAAACAGACACTGCGCTCTCTATTGTATCATACGCTGCGGTCTATTTTGTTATTTTATGGTGTCGAAGAAACATAGAGATTAAGGTGTTATTAAAAATATACAATATATACTATATGCAAACACACAAATGTACCTGTACATACAGTAAGTTACGCGAATACTCAACTTTGCCTTTTTCTATAATGTCTCGGCATCCCCTGTGTATTGAAATGAAGGCTTTCCCTACCTAACGTTTCCCCGCCGTGGATCTTCTTTCCATACAATTGGCTTTTTTATATACGAACAATATTCCGCCATTACTTTTAGATACCTACCTACTGAGGATGACAGACAAATAAAATTATTGTTTTTCGTCATATTTTAAAGACATACTTTCATTTTCTTCATTAAAGACTTTGTTTATAAGTTGACATTCCGGTTTGCGTAAACACTTACAAATTACTTACTCATCTAAATGACTATTAATTGCTAGAAATAACCTAACATACGAATACATCACAACAACGTCTAGGCCCCAAACTAAGCATTAGCTTGTATTTTGGGTACCAAGCGAAGACACCACATACATATAACAACCAAGACCCGGTACCAGTATCCATATTCATCATATAAATACTGACCTGACCTGGGATTCGAACCCGGGACCTTCAGCTTCGTAGGCAGGGTCACTACCCACTAGCCTAAGCGGTCGTCATAGTCATCGAAACAGCAACCTATAAAACAACCTCGCCTCACCCGAGGTGGGTGATGTCAGAATGACATTACAAGCGCCGATTATCTAGAAACAAAGAACCACTAACACTCATATAGCTCCTTAGAGCTTCTTTCAAGACACATTCAGTCAACACATGCATCACACATCTTCCGTATCACATTCTGAACAATCGGGTGATGAACTTTTCACATTAGGTAGGCTAACTTTATCGACGGGATATGTCCAGACCGAAGTCTAAAGGCACCTCCGTCTCACACTGATAAAACTAAAGGGAACGAGGAAGTTCGCGTTAAATTGTTTTGTACCATATTACTTTTATCACACACCAAGGACAAACTTAAATCAATTAAACGCCACATTAAAAACAAAAACTATCTTTAATCTAATAAGATGTCTCCACTTTTAGTTTTTACCTCGATTAATTCCCTTATATTCTCGAATGCTTAACATACCAAGACGTAACGTAAGGTTGTAAAACTGGTGTGGGTAGCGAACTAACATTCCTCTCGACAAGGAATTTCGCTTACAAGTCTCAGGGAATTCACGTTTGATCTCATTTAGTCGCTAGTGAATTCCCGAAGATGTCGTTAATGTAGTTTTCATTGAAAATTCAACCTGACGTTTATAATTCAGTTGTTAATGCCGTTGTTGAGTGATCTATTTGAAATCCCTTTTGTTAAATATTTCGTTTGGTGTGCTTCGAATCGGAGCTGGCTCTTTATACATGTCTTGTCGAAGGCCATATGACGGACTTTTATCTCAGAAATATCTATACATATAAATAATAAAATCTTAGACTTTCCGTGTCTGTACATTAACGATTTATGCAAAAAATGACTGGGAAATGCGACATATAAGTAATAATAATAACGTATACATCACAGCAACGTCTAGGCCACAAACTAAGAATTAGCTTATATTTTGGGTACCTAGCGAGGACACCACATACATATAACAACCAAGACCCGGTATCAGTATCGATATTCATCATATAAATACTGACCCCACTTGGGATTCGAACCCGGGACCTCCAGCTTCGTAGGCAATGTCGCTACCCACTAGGCTAAGCGGTCGTCAACATATATCGCAACAACGTCTAGGCCCCAAACTAAGCATTAGCTTATATTTTGGGTACCTAGCGAGGACACCACCTACATATAAAAACCAAGACCCGGTACCAGTATCAATTTACATCATATAAATACTGATCCGACCTAGGATTCGAACCCGGAACCTTCACCTTTGTAGGCAGGGTCGCTACCCACTAGGCTAAGCGGTCGTTTGTAAATAGAACGTAGAGATACAATTCATTCAATTCAAAATCTAATAAATTAAACTTTATTCTGACCAAAAGAAATTCAATTTTTAAGTTTCGGCGCTGCCGCAGCGCCGAGTCACCCGTGCCCGGTGTTGTTAGGCGAGTGTCAAGGGAGAGGTTACCTAATATAAGTGTGCGAGCTTTATGTAGGTCATTATCGACTCGATTCTATAATCTGCCCAATTAACAAATACCAAAAAAAATCGTGTAAATTGTTTATCATACTAAAAAACAGACGAACATTGCAGAATCACGTTGCGGTTAATAACCGGCTGAGAATACATTTAATTCCACGTAGACTAACTCGTAGGCATAGCTAGATGATTATAGTTATTAGTGTTAATGAGGAGCAGTGTATTAAATCGGCGAATACGGTTGGCCCTCACTGAGAAAAAATTTAAGCATTTTATAAAGCAAAGACTTTATAGCAAGGCCTATTATAAAATTTGTGATTACTTGGAGGATGATGAGGCGTGGACGTGTCCCTCTGAATTGACTGCTCAATCAATTTGTTGAGTTTGTGAATTTTTGTATTACATGTAGATACCTAGATGATTTTTAATTGTATTTATTTAAGATAGGGACATGAAATGTATAATGTGTATACCATAGGCTATTATTTATATTTATTTGTTAACATATTAATTGTAAAATGAGTTTTGACGTGCATAAGTATACTTATATATTACATGCAATAAAGCTATTTGATTGATTGATTGATTGTGCATTCGTGGTTTTTATTACACTGTATGCCTATTAAGTTTTCTTACCTAAGGACATTTGATTCTATATAACGACAGAATAATTTTATTTATTCAATAACTTATCCAGAGACATATTTTTCATTACATAATGATCGGTATTCGAAAAATAATTCGAATTAATAGAGTTACTTAAATTTATTTTCAATGACCAAAAATCTAGTTCAAGAACTATAATAATAATACCTGGGACATTCGACACAGCGCTATCTAGTCCCAAGCTAAGCATAGCTTGTATTATGGGTACTGTACAACTGATATACATATTTGAATATTTTTTATAATATATACGTATATAGGTATTATATACTAAGACTTGGAACCAATAGATCTGTTCGTGCACACAAATATTTGTCCCGGGCGGGAATCAAACTCGCGATCTTTGGTTCTGCAGTGAGGATCTCTAACTACTAGGCCAATCGGTCAGTCAGTTAGATATAATAGAATAGCTTTATATTTGTTTTCCAGATTTTTAGTATCTAATTTGATGGCTGAAAAACTAATTTAAAAACGCACTGCAAAAAAATACTTTATAAAAGAGAGAGGCGAAAAACTCGGAACGGACTTTACGATTTCTCGGCCTATTTTATATTTGTGTAGAAAAACAAAACAGAGTTGTACTATGGCTTGTCGGGAGCGGGACAAAAGTTCGCTGTACAACGAAATGCACAAAAGAAACGAGGCCTCTTTTCTAATGACTCCTGGAAATGTAGAACAACTTGGCTAAGAGAAAAAAAGTACTGTTTTTAAATATATTTCAATTTCCCAGCAAGTAACCTTTTTAGTGTTTTTAGATTGTCTCGCGTATGTAAGTAAATAATTATTAGGTTATAACGTATTTTAACGTTAAATTTGAACGTTCAACGTTAAATTTGTAACGGACTTAGATTTTAATACGAAACAATGCAATACGTTAACGTATCAATGAAAACATAATATTCCCTTCTATATAAGAGGTGTTCATGTTGCTTTTTACAAGCTTTTATGTTACTTGTAATAATTATGTAAACAAATCTTGGAAGCCAAATTTGAACCGCTTTTTCTGAACTTACGCAGTTTAAGTTTTGTACACGTATGTAGTTTCGATGACATTACAATAATCTAGTGACCAGATCCTGATACAGCCACGATAGTCTACTCATGAGAAAATTCCAATAAATACGTATAATTTTAATGACAATCGATAATAATTATGATACCTGCGAGGTCTGATGATGGAGGTGGAAAGTGGTTTACAAAAGTTTTCAGTGACTTCTTGTGAACCCACTGTGGTTCCCTCGGCAGGGCTAAGTAAAGTATTGCACGAAGAAAATCATGTCGCGAGGGATTAACTACGCAAGGTCAAGGTGGGGTACGGGCAGAGGAGCTGGATAGGAGAGGAGTAGGAGGACTGACTGGTAGCAAACATAGTATGCCACTAACGTACCAATCTCTGGGCCGTACAACGCATACATATGGACGAGTTTAGGTATTCTCATACTAAGAAACTTAAAATATAGGTATATTAAAAAAATCTTTTTTTTAAAATTTTTATTTGATAATGAAATAAAAGTTTTAAAAATTTTCTTAGCGTTTCAATCTCAAAAGTATGGCTATTAAAATATGATTCGTATTTTAAAGCAGCGGCCTCTCGCGACTTTGCTTGCGTGAACTAGGTACATGTTTAAAAGGTAAATCCGTTTGGCTATTTTAACATGAAGAATTGCCCTAGCTATCCCACGGGTGCTGTTTTTTCGGGACGAAATTTATCCTTTGTGTTAATCCAAACTTTAAAACACTTCCGTAATAAGTTTTATTAAAATTCGTTCTGCAGTTTTTGTAGAATAAATTCCAGAGAAAGCGTATCTTTTCCGGAAAAAAAACCTCTTATATGTTTTTCTGATGCATACGATATATTACTAGTAAAGTTTGATCTAAATCCGTTCAGCCGTTTTCGCGCGATTGAATGACAATCATCCAAACATACAAACTTTCGCATTTATAATATATTAGATGAAAGCTTGTCTTAAAATAAGGTTTTTTATCTGCGGTTTTAAGCTGGTTAAGCTTTTTTAATTTAGGATTGTTTTTCTTTTTTTTATGGAAAGCTTAAACGTAATAAGCCATTATAGTTCATGAACATATTAGCGCGCTTAGCGCGAATGTTTAGACAGCTGTGAAGGTAATTGTTTATTTAAAACAAATTGAGTGTTTTAATAGAGTCATAAATGTCACTTCACAGTATCCGAGTGACATCACGCAATTTTGCGGGGTTGAAGACCGGCGCGCGGGGATTTCACGGGAGTGAATCTCGAACTGAAACTCGCCATTTTGCACCAGCTAGCTAGAGTATGAGTGGTTATACGGTAAACGCAGAAGAGAGCTTCTAGGCAAAACTTACTTTTATGATATCAATCATAGAGTAAAAAAATTTGACAGCAGCTATAAATAATTTCTTTAGATGGAAAATATTTGAATCCGATTTAAACATAAATAGGTATGCAACGAAATGAAATAATACGAATATCGTTTTTACATACTTGTAGTATTAAATCACGACATTTCCTTTACTGAACTTTAATAGATTTTTTTGCAAGAGAATACATTTTTTTTCATATTTGTCATGATTCTCTTATTTCACCCGTCCATTGCCGGGCAGAATAGATCGTATATCCTATTTTCCAAATTGATAAATTTCTAAAATGTGCAATACATTTAAACTCATGATCCGATTCAACTGGAATTGTGCGGCTTTGAGAGAAACGGTATCATATTTTCTTTATATTGAGTGTAAACCATATTTTGGAAATTACTCTGCTTAATAATAATATACTTCGATATAATATTTTCACTTCCAAATTATTCTCATTCTAAGTAAACAAGAGCCCGCGGCGACCATAGAGCAATTGCCGAGATCAAAAGATCTGTTAGGAACGTTGCATGTAAATGTTGTTAAGGTGGAAATATTAAAATTAAAACCGTTGAAATGGCGATTTAAAAAATAATTAACTGAAGTTCGAGAAAATGTAAAGTTACAAATAAGTGACTCTGCCTTGCATATAGTGTAAAAGCCAACTCGTAAAAGCGTTATCGTTTTCTTAAAACGAATTCAAAAATCAAATTCAGAATTTTTACATCGTTTTGCGACAATCAAAGCTTTCGGGTTATGCAATAATAATAAAAATACCAGAGACATCTCACACAGCGCCATCTAGTTCTAAAGTAATCAAGTATTATGCTTGTGCCATGGTTACTTGACAGTTGATATACATAATTAAATACTATTAAATTATCTTTGTAATAATATATAAACATTTTACACCCAGACACGAAACAAGGTACAGATGTTCATGAACACAAATATTTTTCCCGGACGGGAATCGAACACGCAATCTTTGGTTCTGCAGTTGGGGTCTCTAACCACTAAGCCTATCGGTCAGTGATGTGTCGCAGTTATTGCTTAATATTATGGTATTGTTATGGAATTCAGCAATCAGGGAGTGTCGAAGACTTTCAGATTGTGTAACAGTAATATGAGCAAAAAATAAACGCCGTACAATAAATATACACCAGTGTATGTTTTTAAATATTCGCTGTCAAGTAGAATTTCACGTGACCCTTTTGTGCGATTTCATGTGTAATTTAACAAACTGTTTATTTAAAACGATAATAAAGACGTATGGTCTGTCTAACCCTGAGTCTGATATTTTCCTCACGTATTCGATCGTTTCGAAGTATGAGACGGTCCGTCCTGTTTATCATCCTATCTAACACCTATGGGTTCGTAATTAAATATTATTTTTCTGTTTACTCTTTAAAAGATAATTTTTTTGTTAGATTAAATGTATAAAGATAAAATTAAAAAAAAGATGTATAGTCTAGTAGAGAAGTGAGTTTCTTAGGAAAAATAAATTCAAATGTTCATAAAATATGATCAAAAAGCTCATTACATTCGGATAAATACGTTTTCATTACTTTTTTGGCAGACAAACTTTTTTAAAATAATTTTTTTTTTTTTCCAACGGAACTTTATTATTTTAAATGTTATGATGACACTAACATTTAATATTTTTTTTAAATTGTTATTTAATTTTATAAAAAAGTATTTGCTGAAATTATTGAATTTTGTGTTGAGCATGTACAACGCAAAATTTTAATCCGTATACGTATTGCAACTAATTGTTTTTATTCCTGATTATCATTACTTTAGACGGCGCTACAGATGACCGTTTCATTAAAAAGTGCCATAATAGTTATTAATGTAGGTATAGATAAATATATTAAAAAAATAATGTTTAAATGTACAAACCTCAGGTATAAACATTGGACAATGTAGAAAGGTAAAAACTAAATAAAATAACAATCTCTATCGTGCCCTTAACAACCAGACAGATGCAAACGCATCAGCGCCGATTCCATTAAGCCACCTTTTATTTTCAACTCCGGATGCAATTTGTGTTTAAACGCTCAGGGATTTGGATTAATTGATGTTTGCTATAGTACATGGACTTAAAAAACTATTTATTTAGATTATAAGTGAATACACTGATTTAAATAATTCTATATTTATTATTATACTAGGGATGTGTCGATACATAATTTTGCCGATACTAAACCTGTACTGATTACTGCAGTAAATAAACCAATCGGTGATACCGATATTTATTCCCATGCTGGTAGTTAAGTAAATAATAAGTAAATAATAATGTACCTTGAACGTTTGTATATTTTTATTATGCATAAAACTAACCTTTACTTAACAGAAAGTCAACCTTGAGTGTAAAAATAAAAGAAATAAAATTTTGAATCAAAATTCAATTAAATAAATTAATATAATTGTTATGCCAGCTAAGTTATTGAGCAAGTAATTTATTAACACCCCACAAGATAGATTGTGTTCGTGAAAAACTTGTACATGATAACAGTGTAAGCACATTTTTCATAATAAGCTTTTAATTTCAATCTTAAAAAAAAAAACGACTGGAACATCTGAAACGGTTAAATAAAAGATACCATTTATGAAATCTAGAAATTGCCAACGTGACTCCTATGTTTCTAAAAGTCTCAAAACTCAAAAAGTGTATGTAATCTACCTGTCTGTAGCATCGTAGCTACCAAAGGGATGAACTGATTTCAATAGTTTTTTGTATCTATTTTCGATGTCTAAGACGTCGGGGACAGCTATATTTTAGTACATATATTATGTTGTAACGTATAATAAAATGTTGGAGTAGAGTAAATAACTGAATAGAATTTAAGTCATATATTAACTAAATAATGTATATTGTTCAACAGTTAGTAAATAAAAAAAAATCTCATAACCTATCTTAAGTGAAAATATATGAAGTCATTTATAGTCGAACAACACAACAGTGAGTAACTACTCTCCACCCCTTCGCAATATCGCTGTATTAAAAAACCCCATACATTTTGTACATCTGTGTACGACGTAGTCTAATTTACTGGACTTTCAATGCATTGAGTTTGTGAAAGTTCTAGTAAAATATTTCGTAAATTTTTAACGTCTTAAAGTACTCGGAACTACTATCGCTTTTGGCAAAAGGGTATTATTGTCTGACATTTCTTCAGTGCTAAAATGTTATAGTAAAAATATTATTATTTTGTTGTGTTGATCTATTTGGTTGACTGACCGGTTGGCCGAGTGGTTAGAGACCGTAACTGCGGAGCCGAGGGTCGATTTCCGTCCGGGAGAAATATTTATGTGCATGAATACGTCTAATTGTTCCGTGTCATGGTGTAATATATATATACATATAAGTATGTATGTACATTGCACAACTAACCCGCTCTAAGGATTTAAACGATTCCAACGCTGACTACAGGATGTGCGTCTTAGTGTAATCATTGGGCAAATCTGTACCTATTTTGGTACATTCTGGCAAAATGCGAATGTAAATATATTTATATATATTATAAAGAATATTTAAGTTTGTATATCAGTTGTCTCGTACCCATAATACAAGCATAATACTTGCTTACTTTGAGACTAGATGGTGATGTGTAGGATGTCCCAGGTATTATTATTATTACGTATATAAAATCACCCCTAAATTCTGTACATAATTGCATGGCGGTGTATATAAGCCACCTGTCTGTGAAATTATAAATACGTTTGTTTTTTGTTTTGCCTTCGGAATCCTAAAAACTACGCAATATGTTCAATCAGCCCATCATACCCCACAGCAGAGACTTTGACCTCCCCTCGGGATGAGGGTGCTTGGAGCTTAATCCACCACACTGCTCTAGTGCGGGTTGGTGGATATTAACGACCGCCATATGGTGACAGCAACCGGGACCAACGGCTAAACGAATCTCCGAGGCTTCGAACCACAACCTTTTAAATAAGAAGCAGGCCCGCCACCACATCACGACTATTACGACTATAGCTTATGAAACGTGTTAATGATACAGTATAGTATAATATTGTCACGTTTTTATACAATATTGTAAGTACGACTTCCAACGATAAAAGAATCAGACCACGAAGAAAAAGAGGAAAACTAAGACAATTAACAATCCAAACAATTTTGTCCTTGGCAAAAGGCAATTATCTAAAGCGAGTGCAAGCTAACATCCGGTTGTATTAGAGCTTTTTTACCGGAGGGGTGTAGAGTAAACGGTGACAAATAGTTGGGAAATCTTTGGGAAATCTTCCATTGGAAATTCATAGAAAAATCCAAAAAAGTCCTGTTTTGGAAGATAAAATAGTTATCACTACATCATCATCATTGAGTTGAGAAGTTAAGAGTTTGGACCATTCTGTCACTCTGGTTGCGGGCTGTTGACCTTTATAGCGTCACAGAAGTGACAATGTCATAGCTTGCGATATTTTTTGACGCGATTTGTTACAAATTAACAGTTCATTAGTCTATCCAATGGCGGAAATTGAACCCACTAATCCTTCTGTATCAAAAGTATGCTTAGCCACTCAGCTGCCACTTTATCACATCTCACGGCCATCTAGTAGCAAACTAGACAGACTGTATTGTGGGTACTGTACAACTAATATACTCGTTTAGAATTTTTTTTATGATGTATATAATATTAGCAAGGATAATAGGACCAAGATTAGATTCGAGGAACCGAACCCTCGTCCTTTGGTTTTGCAGTTATGATCTCTAACGCGTCCATATTGCAGGTTGGCTAAAGTACTCAATGCTAAAAACTTACACGAACCGAAAGAAGTTGTGAATAGTGAACATGAACTTAGGAACTTTCGGACGTAGCATCGCGAACGAACTAGCGATGCATCCCTACTTTGTTTGCAGTGTACGCCCACGTCGACTTGTACACACTCCTGATCGCCAGTACACCTAAGCTGCGAAGTTCTACTCACACATACTTACGCAGCCGCCATTAGGGTGCTTCATTGGTTGTTCAGTGACAGGGAATGTTTTAATTACGTCTTAATAACGTCGGAATTAAAAAAAAATCTATTATTCAGTTCACAGAGTAATTGCCTGTTTGCTGACAATCATACGTAGTCAATACGGAAATAGAAGGTCATTCTCTCTTAACATATGTCCATTTGCGCATAGTTGGTTAATTACGCCACGTGGCGTGACGTGCTAGTAATATTTTTAAAATAAACATAAAAGTTTTGTTATTATTTTTGTTCAAAATCGTAGTCGTATTGGATGAGACATAGTCGTGTCGTAATGGAGACTTTCGGGCGAATGATAGTAAAAAAAAGACACTGCTTACTAATAAAATTTTAAGATATTTTCTCTCCACGACTGTACTTCACGCCCCATTCGACTCCATTTCTACTACCGTTTAATATTTTTGGCATTAGTCCTTTGAAAGTAGCGAACGCTCACCGTCGATAAGCAAACATCGTTCGCCAAAATATTGATTTGCGACATTTGTTTGACTTTGAAGATTCCGATAAAACGGGGCCCTATTCTGATAACTTATACTGAGTTGGAGCAAGTTGGAGAATTGATATTTTTAGATATTGCTATGACGACGTCGGGTCCCATATGGCGTCCAGTAAAACGCACAGCTGCTTCTAGAAATAAGAAATAATAATTGACATTAGTACATTAACTATCACTGACTCCATGCCTCGGAGAGCACGTTAAGCAGTCGGTCCTGGACGCTGTCAATAGATGGCGGTCGTTACAATCCCCAACTCGCAGTGGAGTAGCGTGGTGGGTTTTTAAGCTCCAAACCCCCCTCGCCCTAGGGGAGGCCTAAGCCCCTGTAGTGGGGTAAAATGGGCTGATGATGATGACACATAAAGTTTCATGCCCTTATGTCAATAAATGCAGAAACTACGAGGGCATTATGGGCTTTAAAGTAAAGTTTGTAACTATGTAATACTTGTTACAGTTCAGAAACTATACGGGAAGGTAGGCTGTACGATTTTTCGTCCGTTTTTCCCGATATGTTGCACTAAAATTGTTACTGTTAATGCCTTGGGTTGCTTATCATAACCAAATGAATACTAAAACTTGGCTAGATAACGTATTTCCATTCTATAACAAGATTCCTGTAAATCGAACTAAGGATTCTCAAGTCTTCTCTTATAAATGGATGGACAGAGAGCGTTGTGTTTTTAAGTATGGATGAATGTAAGCCGGAGACACTTCTGTTTAAGAATATATCAATTTTGAATACAACAAAAAGTACGTTTTTTCATCTTATTTTGTAACAGAGCAGAGTTTTGTAACATTCAGCGTAATATACCGTAAACATGTATACACAAATATTTCAACAAAATGTTAAAAAACACAGTAAAGTGGTATTATAAAATGTTGCTTAAGTACTCCAACCAAACTAACAAGTGATGGGCACCTATCTTTACGTCACATCGGTTAATTTCTAAAAAGAAAAATGAGTTGGGATTTTCACCCTTATATTTACTTACTCGATTTCATTAATATATTCAATGAATGCTCGATTTGAAGTACATTCTATATTTCTTGGTCTTCCTTTGATTTTGATCGGCTGACGATCGCTTAGCCTAGTGGGCAGCGACCCTGCCTGCTGAGCTGGAGGTCCCGGGTTCGAATCCCAGTCAGTATTTATATGATGAATATTAATACTGGCACCGGGTCTTGGTTGTTATATGTATGTGGTGTCTTCGCTTGGTACCCAAAATACAAGCTAATGCTTAGTTTGGGGCCAAGACGTTGTTGTGATTGTGTGTGTTATTATTATTATTTTTAGAAATAAAATTTATTAGAGATTTTATACCTTTGATTGACCCTATGAAATGGTACCATAAAAATATAAAAAGTTTTTTTTAATCAGTTTCCGTTCGATTTCCGGTTCAGACAAGTGACTTTTCAAAATTCCATGAATGCAGTTTCTTATCCTTAAGAACAAAATAGGTTTACTATAAGTAAAATTTCGTCCCTTTATTATTTACGATACTTTCCCTCCAAAAATCCGCTCGTTCCTCGTTCTCGTTCCAAAATCCCTAACTGTAGAGCTAAGGGTCGCGGATTCGATTCCGGCCCGGGACAAATATTCGTGTGCATGAACATGTCTATTTTGTTCCGTGTCTGCGTGTGAAATATCTTTATATGCATATATAATAAAAAGAATTATAAAGGATATTTAATTATGTATATCAGTTGCCTTGTACTTATAATACTAAAAGTTTTGCTTAGTTTTTGGGACTAGATGGCGCTGTGTGGGATGTCCCAGGTATATATGTCCCAGTAATACTTTATATTTATTATTCGCGGTATGGATTTATAATTTTTTTATCGCAATCGCTTGTTATTTACTTATCTAGTGAGTAATTTCTGTTCAAAATTACATTTTTGTATAAAATTGGTGCAAAGGGGATTTTTTTTTATTTTGATCCGACGATTTCATCGTTTTCTTCAAAGTCTGTCATATAAACATTTTCCTCATTTTCTTTACTTTGTGGTTTGTAATGTATATGTCACAAATTAAAATGCAATTTTCGATCGTAGACTTTTTTTCTGTCAAAGAGAGATATGAGAGAATAATAAAATAGAAAATTTCGACAATTTGCGAGTTGCACCCTCGAATAAACTCTAAACGTACTACGGGAAACTCTGTGAATATTTTTGTTGAGCAACTTTTGTTGTAACTTTGTATGAAATTTAGGTATATTTAGATCTACATAGGTGAAATAAGCGAACTCGCATGAAAAAATGAATAAATCGATTTATTTTTTCCGAGTTCACTATGAAACGGCACTTAGTTGTTCAGTTCAGTTGACTGAATTTATGAGACTTTTTTGCGCATTTGTTCAGTTGAAAACAAATCAAATTTGTGCACCTGGTTTAATTAATAAGTCATTTTCAATTTGAGTTTTAGTTATTCGCTGACATAGCGTTTTTACCAAGATTATAATCTATACTAATATTATAAAGAAGAAGGATTTAATTATTTGTTTGTTACAACCACTCAAAAACTACTTAACTGATTTAAAAAATTCTTTCACCTATATATAACTACATTACTAGTGAGTAACATATGCTTTATTTTATTTTCATATTAGCTTTCCGACCGCGGCTCCACCCGCGTCGACTACACAGTTGTACCAAGACCGCTGTATTTTTTAGCATAGATATAATTTATAAGCTCAAGAGTGACATACCTAAGCTACTTTTTATCCCGGAAAAAGGGGTCTCACTGCAACTGTGTAGTCTACGCGAACAGAGCCGTAGGCGGAAAATTAGTAGAGTATAAAACGTTGCGTCTACCTTTATATTTTCTAAAAAAATCAAGATTATTGCTGACCGAATTTTAAATATTCCATTGATAGCGTGATGCTAACCTTCAGCATAGTTCGTAGTTCTAAAGCCTTTGCTGGAAACATTCCAATAATCTTTGTGCCTCATTCCGAATGAACTAGCATATTTGCCATAGAGTAAATAAACTTGACAGCGGTGCCTTTAGCTCTACCACTGTCTCTATGAACTTCTTTAAATCCGTCGTATCTTCAAAATCGGCAATTTGAGATGTAATCAAATCGCTCGCTTGTCCGTCTTTACAAAGTCCAAAAGTACACGCCTTAAATGAAATAAATCGGGTATAGAATGAGAACTTAGTTCTTCCCCAGATCTTAAAACTTTTTGTGAATGTTTTGTGAGATTTGGCTAATTTCTTACAGAAATGTTTTTAAGAGAGGATCTCATTTCTTTTTGTGAGGGATTCGTCGTTTCTTATTTTGTGACTGTATCATAAATATGTTTAGCGAAAAGCACCGTAATTGTACCGATTACATCGTAAAAGCTAAGTATTTAATTTTTAATAATAACCGTGTTGATAACAATGGTGTTATAAGTTTAAAACGTGTGGGTTTGTGTGTTTGTTTGTGGCATTACACATCCCAAAGGTTGTCATCTCAAAGGTTACCTAATTATTCTCATAACTATTGTAAATTTGTAAAATAAAGAGACGTGAAAATACAACCGCAATGAAAATAGGATTGAAATTTGAAAAACGCGATTGAAATTTCGGGATGTTTCAGTTTTTTCTTATTTTGTGGAATAAACACTAACTGAATTCAAAATTTGAAATGTGTGTGTCTGCTAGAAATACTTTAGAATTTTGGTGATCGGTTAATGAGTGAGTGAGTCAGTGGCAAAATTGAAGAACTTTGACGAGCAATAGTTCGTAAACTGTGTATGTACAAATAGTAATTTGCGAATACAGCTAGTTATATTATAATAATATAATAATAATACCTGAGACATCCCACATAGCGCCATCTAGTCCCAAAGTAAACAAGTATTATGCTTGTGTTATTGGTTACTAGACAATTGATATACTTACTTAAATATATATTTTTTAAATAATATATGCATTTATAAATATTTCACACCCAGACACGGAACAAATAGACATGTTCGTGCTCACAAATATTTGTCCCGGGCGGGAATCGAACCCGCGACCCTTGGCTCCGCAGTTAGGGTGTCTAACCACTCGGCCAATCGGTCGTCAATATGTCATGTTACTCTCTGAAAATTCAGTTTTCTAGCTTTATCCACAATGAAGTTACAGGATGATCGAAAGTGCCCTGAGTGGCTTCAAGAAAAGGATAGTCCGGCTGTGTTTGCTTTCATGGAATTCATAAATACGCGTTGCGAAGTAGATGTTGCTAGTACAATATTTCCGGCGTAGAATGACACGTCCGCGGTCCATCACGTCTGTAACGGAAATGACGACGCGACAGAGCGTGTAGTACAGGAACAATTATAATTTGTAGATGAGAATTTTTTTTTCTTACATTTAAATATTTTGAAAATTTCGGAAAAGATTTAGTTCGTTAACTAACACTGCAACTGCAGCTTCCACTGGCCGCTGTATTTCGTAATATAATTTTCTCAGGGTTCCGCACATTCGAAATGAAAAAAAACGGACCTCTTATAGAATTATTCACTTGTCTTTCTGCCCGTCCGTCCGTTAAAGGGGGTCCCCATACACGAAACGTGTTCTTTTCGAAGTTTTTGGTTGTTTTAGTGGTTGTGAGATCATTGTTTGCACTTGATATTTTCATGGAGTGTGTGCTATTATAGCTGCTATGACAACAAATAATAAAAACAAAATATTGTTAAAAAATAAAACGGGTCCCCCAACAAGAAACGTGTTTTTTTATATTGCACGACGATATAGAACCCTTCGTGTCCAAGTCCGGCTTGCACTTGGCCGGTTTTTTATTAAAAGCTCTGAAGTCTAAAGTAGCTTATAAGGTAAGTTTTTTCCGAGACATCTCTCCAGTTCTTAGACAAAAAAGACAGACAAACATATAAGTATATATCACTTCGTGCAAAAGTTTCTTTACTTTAACTAGAAACTAAACAACTAAACTGTTCTGCTTGCTTGCAACTAATCTCACACGAGGCCACCATCTGTAGTTGACTTTGTTTGAAAAATCTCCCTCTTGTTAATAATAATAATAGCTGAACATACCACACAGCGCCATCTAGTCCCAAAGTAAGCAAGTATTATGCTTGTATTACGGTGTACTAGACTACTGGTAAACATACAAGTAAATACTTGAATATACATTTTTTTAGTAATATATGCACATAAAGAAACATTTTACATCCAACCACGGAACAAACAGACATGCTCATACACACAAATATTTGTCCCGGGCGGGAATCGAACCCGCGAACCTTGGCTCCGCAGTTAGGTTCTCTAACCACTTTGCAAATCGGTCAGTCTGCAAATGGAATGCTATGTCTATCTTTATTTACGCCAATAAACGATTAACTGGCAACACAGAACGAAAGGAGCGATCTCACATGGCATTCATTCACGTAAAACGCATCTAGAATAATGTGTAATATATATATGTCACTGTATAACTAAATATACATAATATATAACTGTATATCTTTTAATTGCATATTATATTTAAATCAGTTTGAATATTCAATATTTTATTTGTTTCCAGTCTTTACGCAACAATTTCCCATATTATTTTTACAGTCAAGGTTTTCGAGTAATTTATATAAGGCCACTACATGTAATTTACGCGTTTAAAGACGCATTCATATTTTATTTATCTCATGCAAGATATTTAAAACGAACATTACATATTTCAGTGAGAAACGCGCCCATACGTTACGACATTCCGTGGTGCGGCACAAAGGCATTTAGGCTACAAATCAGGCGCGTCGCACTGCGGCCGCAGCTGTGCCTACTTTGTTCCCAAAAGCTCAAACTCTATATCCTTATTCAATATAGATTATTATACCTAACGTATTAGGATACGCCTGTATTCCGATTTATATCTAAAGGTTGTATAGATTTTTATATAACTTTATTGCAACCGTCAGGCGAACAACAAGTAAGCTTGTGAAATTCATCTGTAGATAGGTACACACTTTTCCATTATGAAATTTGTTACATGTGCATGGGTAACGATCTTCAACGTTTCCCCATCACTAGTTTCATACTGGAAAGTACAGTGGAAAAATAAACAACTTTAGTTTCGACGGAAACTTTTTGGTTATTCTAGACCGATGAAATTTGTATTATGAAAAGCGACACGCTTGACGAGATAGGCGTCTCAGTGAGTTAAATAAAAACTAACAAAGGATATCAAGTGCAAAGACAAAGAATAAATAACCTGTCGCGAAATGCCTCAGTGACGTGTAGATTTAATGGAAACAGTTGTGTAAGGTATTTAGTCTAAAATTATTTGTTATTGACGTATTAACGAGTAGAAAGACTTGTGCATTACTGGTCGTGTGAAGTGATATTGCTATAAAAGTATAATACGCTACAACGCGATTGCTAATTATCGCGAAACTAGGCAGAGGCCTGTATTATGGGTACTAGACAATTGATATGTATACTTAAATATATATTTATATACATATTTAGATATTCTATACCCAGACACGGAACAAAAATACTTGTGTATGTACAAAAATATTTTTCCCAGACGGGAATCGATCCCGAGACTTTTTATAATGGGCACCTCCGACCACTTGACCAACAGGGTCAGTCGTTTGTCATGGTACTCGATTCTTGGCTTTTGGAAGGTGAAAAATGGCTTTTTCAAAATCACCCAACTGACGAATATGGTCAACGTTAAAATTATGCTACTCATTTCCTAGGTTTTGATATAAAACAACTGAAACTAACAATAAGTTTAGAACGTGAACACGTCGGCTACTACGTTACCTTGCCAGGTGACTGACGTGCCCAAAGTTAATAGCTTTCACAGCGACTTTCCCGTAACTTTCGCAACTCACGTTTTATCTGGGAACCTTAAGCTTTGAAAATGTTTCAAGAATTTCCTTTGTGTGATGACCCGCTGACCTTGTTTCGGAATTTTCATTTCATCGCCTTCGAATTATATATATTTTACTTTCAAATAGCGTAATAAGCAAAATAGAGCTTTTCGTACTACGAAACGGTAGAAAACGTCAGTAAATTAGTAGATGCCATTATTGTTTTAAATAAACATTTTGTTAAATTACACATGAAGTGCTTAATCTTTATTTACTTTTCCAATGCGAATTTTATATGTGAGTTTCACAAAATTCTACTTTCAGCGAATATTTCAAAACAACGGGTGTATATTTGTTCTACGTGGTATATTTTTTTGGTCACATTTTTGTTGTCACAACGCACTATTTCTATGAACACCCTTGATTTTAATGTGATAAGTTATTAACTCTCAAATGTATTATTTTGATCGATATTTTTGGTAACTGGATGTTTGACACATATGAATTCAATTGTTAATAGAGCCTGTATTGCGTTATTGTTTTTTCGCCACATTTATAGAAATTTCTTAATTGGCTCATCCTTACAAACGTATCAAAAGAAGAATTTTCTCTAAGATGATTTAGTGTTAAGTTTAGAATATTAGCTTACTCGTACACAAATAGTAAAAATTTAAAAATTAAATTAAATATACTCAAACAAGCGAAGCCTCTAGTTTTGAGATAGAAATAAGTTAGCAGAGGCTAAGGTTTGTAGAAATGCCGGTACGGAATCAGGAAAGGAAACTTTTCTTTAAAAAAAAACCGGCCAAGTGCGATCTGTCTCGCGCTCGATGCTTCCGCACTGTTATAAAACGTATTTGTTGCTACTCACAGCTATATGTTACGTCAACACATTATGTCAAATCAAAAATTATATAAAAATATATGTTATGTAATTACAAATTAAGTGAGACTTTGCTTCTTGCGTTTCATTATTCTAGGGCAACGGAAAGCACCTTACAAGTTTTGATTTACTTAACTAGTGTCAAAATATGCCTCACAAATGGCCGTATTTTTGATTGCTTTGACTTAAAACCTCGATTATTTAGCATTTTTCAGATATCGTGCTCTAAATATTTGATATTAATTTCAATATGACACCTCCACGCGAGACAAAAGACGGATAAACAGGACAACTAAGTGATCTTTTAAGGAATCCTTTTTTCCTCTTGAGACACGGAACTTTAAAAAAGAATTTTCGTTTTAAATACACGAATATAATGATTAAGGACAGCCTACAGTGAACTGTAAAACCTGAATAACATAACTGAAAGCAGCGAATAAAATGAAAAGATTAAGATACCCTAGAACTGTTAAAGATTGTAAGGGTTGGCTTTCCGTGCGGAACATTCGACTATCGCGAAAGAAGTGAACCTTAAACGGTTAACCTTAAATGTTATAGGAAAACATTATATTATGTATTTGTATGTATTTATGTATTTTTTAGATACAAGCATACGTAGATTAACAAAAAAAAAATGTCTTTGTTGAAAGGCACCACATATCACGGCAGCTTCTACTACTTTCGAACGAAATGTGTTCTGAATATGCCCAAAAGACAGGAAGTCGTAGTTGCTTTAGACGGGTATGTCAGGTGAATTGATGGTATCTTAGAACAGTATACTGGTCTGTTTTCTGATCAGCAGTATGGTGTAAAAGTTTACCATTCAGTCAGTCAAAAGTAAAATTTTTTTGTACAGGCACTAATAGGGTTCACATGATCAACAAGAGACCAAAACCTTCAAAAATTAGGTGGAAAATGCTCATTTATTCCCTTGGCAGCCACATTGGGATTATAAAAGAGCTCCTTATTTGGATCATGTATGATAGAGAGACGTAAGACGTGTGGGGTGAGTGGGTAGTAGTCGGTTTTGAGTTTTGTTCCGGCCGGATGTGTATTATTCCATTTTAATATCCGATTCGTATTTGTATTCAAGTCCGCTTTTTCAAATCGATATCTCGCCAGTTCATCATGTCGTGGCCCAATTTCGCGAGAAGGGCGAATTGGGGATGTTAATATATGGATTAATTCTATTATCCTCCGAAGGATATGTTGAATAAATATATTATGAAGGAAAATAGAAATTACTATGCTTATCACTGCTACGAACAAGCTACGAAGTGGTTATAATTACAATAAATTCAAAATTGCAATCTAACTTCTGCAAAAAAGAAAGAAGGTCTTTTCATTTCTCTTAAGTAGTAGTAACCACACATTATGTCATTCTAATTTAACGTTATTTTTTCAATGTAATTACCCTTAAACAAATTGAAATTGATAATTTTTTAATAAAAGCAATTTTTATTCATTATTCAATTTTTTTTGTTAATTTGTTTTATAAATATAATTTTCCTTTAATAGATAATAATATAATTTTTTTTAAAGGACTTAATCTTTTTTGGCACAATAAATATTAGAGTAGATATTTACTTGCCTGTTCGGGCATATCTCTAAAAATCTTGAAAATACAGGAAACGAAATCTTAAAACCTCTAAGCAAAGTAAACTCTGTTTCGTATTTAATTAAACCGGTGACTTAGTGATGGGGGAAAATACATTTCATGCCACATGTCACCAAACCTTATTTAAAATAAAATTTTTGTTGTAGAACTACACAAATATTTTGTTATGTACACTGACTGCTGAACACTCAACAACTAGTCATAGACATACTAAAATGGATTGGGTTCGGCTCACGACATCGGCACGAGATTGACTTTCGCCTGAAAACTGACAATTTTTAATGCGTTTTTGTTTACGATTAGATTTGTACGTTAATTTACGGATTCATTCATTCATTCAGGTGATAATATTTCGCGCATCAGTGGCGGACTCTTGGGTTCGAATCCTTTCAAACACATTTTTGACATTTTTATTGTATTGAATTTGATTATTTGTTGTTCTAAATCATTGTTAATATTTTTAATTGAACGCTTTTATTTCTTTATATATGTATATAATTGTAAATTAATATATAACGTGCAAAAAGATCATATTGTAAACCGTATTGATTCGAGCTTATCTTGTAGGTCTAGCCAGGAAGAAAATGACTGAAAAATTGATGTAGTTAATTTATTACATACCTATCGCATAAACTCGTTCAAGAGCAGGTTGGAAGTGCACAATAAAGACCGGAAGCGGATGCGCGAGAAAATTGTTTCTTGTGTTTAATTTTGGAATATTTATGTCAGTAGAGTTATTTAGATACGTCGTAAGTTATTGAATTAAAATTATATTGAAACAATCCATGCAAGGTATAAGCAGATAACTATTAAATACTGGGCGTCATGCAGCTTGAGAATGTGTGATATCACTGGTAGAGTGTGTGTTTGTGTGTGTGAATTCAATATCTCTAGGTACATTGTATATTATTAACTATTAGAAGTGGATTAATGTGACGCACAACACCGCTATTAACGCGTTACATCCTTACGACTGAACCAGAATAAAAAAAGAAGCGAACTGAAGAAATAATATTGTTAGTTATTGTGTCCTGTGCATTGTATTCTCTAAAAACGTTGTTAATTATATAAATCTCACTTTTCACAACTTAGTACATCATTTTTATGTCTTCTATGTTTGTTTTAAGTACATATAAAAATTATTTGTTATATTCAATCTTGTGATATAGAAAACATATTCATCTAAAAAGGTTTTCCGCTTCTTCTTAATTATGGCGTTTTCCGCATGAAAACAATTTCGTGTCGAGTTTATGAATATTTGTATAAGTGACTGTAAACTAAACAAGTGATTTCGGTTTTGACTTTGAAAATTATTTTTGTTTGAAAATATTAAAAAAGGCGACGTTGTACGGTTATTATGGTGTTTTTCTTTTCAAAATGCCACCAGACGCTTCGTCACTCTACGTTCGCCATTTTGAAAAGACTCGACAAAATAGGTAATGCTCACTTATATAGGTACGTCGTATCCATTCATAAATAACAAAGTCAAATTCGGAAAATTATTAGGTCACGATAAGAATTTTTATGATGAAAATTTTTACTTGAAAGCGGAAACGGGGACGAAAATAAATGTCAGTGAGGCCCGTAAAAGGTCCAATGCGTTTTTAGGGCGGGTTTTTGTACTAGTTATTACAAGGCGAGAAAATTTTTACTGTGAATAGGGCGTGTATGGAAGTGAGTCGCTTGTAAAAATGAATGCTCTAAAGCTCGAAATGAGTAGGTTGTTGTAGCTAAATGCGATATAAGACGGTCCCCTTAATGACTTAACAAATAAACTTCGAACTTTTGATAAAGAATCTCAAAATTATATAAGAACGATAAACGTTCCTGTATTAAAATAAACCGTTATATAAGAGTAAAATAATTAAAAAAATAATGTTTTCATTATATAAAGTTAAAATTTTAACAGTCGATTATACCTTTAGGTTGCGTCAAATCTTATTTGTGGTTCACCAGTGCTTATACTTAGCTCACTATAGGAAGAACTCTGACAGTTTTTAAAAAATCCTTTATATCCAACTTTATAATTAGGTACGCGACAAAATTGATTTTTTTTTAAATTAGCTGAATTCACAGAATAAATAATAGGTAGTGTATTATGTAATCTTTTTAAGACCATCTATATCTAAAATAAAAAAAAAAACGTCAACTGTCAAAGCTCTGCCTATAGTGAATCTCATGTGAACCTGTGTGTGAATCTAGTGTAACCACCGTTGACTGTCTAACCCATTACTAACCTTTTGTTAAATTGTAGCATACCGACTGTGAGTTTGTTAAATTAAAAAAAAAATATTTTTACGGTGCATATCGTCAAAATGAGACTGCATATAATTTAATTTTTGATGCAAAATTGGTAACTAGACAAAATTGAAAATATGAAAATTGCATAAAACCGAGACATAAATTCTGTACGAAGATATTTAAATGGTAATACTTTTAAAAGCTTATTATTGTAATAAGAATAATATTATGTTACACTAATAATTATTTATGTGGGTATATATTTTTATAGGTGCACATGCATGAATAGTTTGTAGAGAAACCAGCTCAAAGTAAAATACTGCATTAGACATTGTAGTTTAAAAATAGCCTGGACCGAATTTAGGGTGCCAATTCTACTTAGTATTGTTTATTTAAATATTTTATAGTATATGAACAATATTAAGCAAAACATAAGGAGTTCACAAGACAGACTTGAATGCTACCACAAATTACATTGATCTCGTGTTACGAGTAAGTTGTCAACGTATTCACAACATCTGAACTCGGAGAACACGTTGGATTAGGTATGTGGTTATGTAGATACATGTGGTGGCGCGGGATTCAAAGTCGGGTTCTATGTGGTCACAAGCGTTACTTCTGCTATCGTTAATACGAGAAATATACGTAAATATCGAAATCGAAACCGGAAAATCGAATAAGTGGCAAAGAAACCGATTCCCTAAAGTCATTATTCAAGCATTCCGTTCTAACTCGGTGAGAACAGTCATTTTTCACTCAAATCCCGCCGGTCATAATTTTCGGGAACACGACTAGAGCTGTGCGTCTTTTATATAACTTGGTGTATGTGTACATTACACACATATAATACGCACATTATGTAGTATACAAATCAGGATATATCAGCAAAATGACATATAACTTACATTTGAAAAATTATTAAAAGAAAGTACGTTTCTTGTATAGGGAATTGGGGATCCCCCTTAAGTTTTAACTTTATTTTATTTTTATTATTTTTTATTATAGGCATTAATATTATACGCTCCACAAAAGTTCGAAGTATAAGCAATGATCTCACAACCGTAAATAACCAAAAACGTCGATAAAAAACACATTTCGTGTATGGGGACTCCCTTTAATTTTTACCTTTATTATTTGTTATTATAGCGGCCATGGAAATGCACTTTCTGTGAAAATTTGAAGTGTCTAACTATTACGGTTTAGACGATATAGTCCTGTGACAGACGGATGGATGGACAGCGTAGCCCTAGTAATAGGGTTCTTATTGGTACTCTTTGGGAATGGAACCCTAAAAAATATTTTTACATGTGTTTAATAGGTTCCTATCATAAAGTATTTGGTACAGAAGAAATATATTTCTTTGAGAAATATGATGCAGTAGGTAAATGAAAATTTTAATACATTACTTATAGTTTTAATTTCTGCTCATACTTTAATTTAGATGTTAATTACAATCTACTTTTGGTACATTTTCCTTGAAACCGTATTTTGGTATGCACGCAACGAAAATTACCTAACAACATAACGTAGAAATTACTGTATTATAGCGTGGGTGTCAATGGGCTGTATTAGTGCCAGGAAAAGTCATGATGAGACGGAAATACGATTTTCCTTGGTACGAGAAAGGGACGAAAATATTAAGGGTAGCTTTCCCTTTTGGAAGCATCGGCAGTGTACGGTTTGCGCCCAAACCACGCGCTAGTTCTGATGGGCAGGATTTCAGTTTTTCAGTGATACGTGATAAAAACACGTGATGAAGTGTGATGTGTTTTGTGCGTTCTTCGATGTCGGCGTGATGAATGGGAATTGTGTTTAGGTTTGTTTTGCTATCTACGTTTAAAATTTGTGGAATTTCTACAAGATGTGTTATAAATCTGTCAATTTAGATGTTTATAGTGATAATAGATATCTCAAATCTGTACAGTTAACATAAGCTTTAATGAAAAGTTTTATTTTAAAATTGAGTTTTCTTATAATTGCAGGAAAAACTTGACATGTTTTTATGTATTATTAAACAAAATAAACTTACAAAATAAAATTAATCCTCAAGGCGTTTATGTTATAAAAATATAGGTTATTTTAATATTTTACAAAGGAAGTATTACAATGTACCCAAACGTTTTATGAGGCTCTTAAGAATTTACCTTTTAAACGGGTGTCTGGGGAGATCATTTCAACCCTTGCCTTCGCGCGTTCGAATTATATCCTGGTATAGGAAAATTAATTTTCAAATATTTGGAAAGTATGCAAAAGTGGTTTGAAATTGTAATCAAAAAGCTTTGAATTAGGAAAAATAATAATAATAGGTTTTAAGCGGACTTCGTTTTATTTGAAAAAGTTGTCTTATTATTCTGGTACGCTCGTTATTTAAAGTTAAAAGCGACAGATACTAGTTAGTATATATGGTTATAATACGGTTTTCCTGAAAGTACTTTTTTATCGTTAAAGTTTGACTGCTTTTTGAGTGCCTTGGGGCTTAAGATTATGGACATTTTACTACAATCACACACCCATTGTCGCACCGCTACCCTTTCTAGTTTTGTTTTATTTCAGTTCTAGCAACTCTGCAATGATCATCGTGACTGGTCGATAATTCTAAAATTAAAAGTTATAAATAAGCTCTTAGCGGAAATACCAAACTTATGTACCTATGTATTCAGTTTACAACTTCCTCTTTTCTCTTTTTGAAAACTTGTTCAGAAATCTGGAAATTTAGGCTTGTATCTATATTGAATATGCTCTGTGTAGTGGCAAATTTCCGTACAAACGGCTTTAGCGGTTGCACCACATTAAACCTTCAACGATTGGCGCAAAAACATTAAATGGCGTATGAAAATATTTAAAAAAAATATTACGTACAAACCTAGTTTTTGTTGATCTGAATATCTTAAAATATTTTTGCGGAAATCGGTTAAGGTTTAATGGGGTGCAAGCCGTTTGTATGGAAATTTGCTAGTTTACACTCTTCTTAATGTCCAATGAACGTATTGTTGGATGTTTCATCTAAATGGATAAAATTGTTTTAACGATTGATTTATATGGATATATTATTGAGATTGAAAACAAATTCAGCGAATATTAAAAAAAAAGTACCTAATTTCCTTTAAAACTTTTCGGTTTTCCGGTTTATTAGAAAACTTTATAGTGTTGCTATTATAATCCCAAGGGTAAGCAAACTTGAAAGATCACATAAGTGGCAAAGCGGAAATGATCGGAAGGGCCAAGGTCGTAGCCTTGTAAAGATTTTTTATATCTTATATCGTTTAAAAAAAAGTATTAATGGGGGGCATATTTAGATTAACAGTCGGTGCCAAGTCATGCACTTTATATAATGTTCTATATTTTTTGTAGTTGTAAATATGTCGTTATTGTAATTGTTATTAACTTGTAAGTAGTACCTATTTCATCATCATCATCATCAGCCCATTTTTACCCCACTGCAGGGGCTTAGGCCTCCCCCAGGGTGAGGAGGGGGGCTTGGAGCTTAAGTCCACCACGCTGCTCCACTGCGGGTTGGGAACTGTAACGACCGCCATCTATTGACAGTGTCCGGGACCGACTGCTTAACGTGCCCTCCGAAGCACGGAGTCAGTGATAGTTATGTACTTAAGTCAGAAAAACTCATTGGTACACGCCCGGATTCGAACCATGGCCCTATGGGGCCTTATAAATTTGAGACAGGTTCGTTGCGCTCTGGGCTATCACGACGACACCTAGTACCTATTTACAGTACCTATTTAAAACGTCTGAATTTTAACACACTTTCCTGATGAGTGAAAGCCAGTGTCTTAGTTTTCATTTTCAGAATACTGAAGGCAGTTTGATTTTAAATCTTCTTATTTATCAATCAATCGATACCGCTTATCACGTAGGTAGGATCTCATTATTGTAATAACCAATACAACTTTATACTGACAGATAGTATTTCCGATGGCAAAAGTTTTCGTGAAAAATCTATACTTGATGTATGCCTCATTTTGACTATCTGCGTTATACAGTCTCAGTCATAAGGCAGTGTGAGACTTATATCACAAATGATATGTTTTCCCAGTTTAGTCAGGTTCATTAAAATTTAATTAGTAGCTAAGATTGATAATAATGGGCGGATTCAGAAGTATAACTTGAAAATAATTTGTGAGTTAAAATGAAAAATCTTGCTGAAATGCAAGTTTGACGTTTTACGATGTTCGCTTTACTTCGAATAAAGTTAGTGGAGTCAAGAAATTCGATCTTAAATCGATTACTATTATTATCGTTACTTTCGTCCTTTAGTTACATATATGGCGACCTACCCCAAAAAAATTAATATATGTATTAAAATGTAGTATATATATTTGTAATGGGTGATTTACTTTCATTTGATACCCATATTGTTTGTAATAACAAAACATTTTTATTCCCCTTCTCTGTTTTGATTTGCAGACGTCTTCTTGAAATATGATAAACCCTACGCCACTCTGACAATTAAGCCGAATCTAATGACACCTCATATGTTCAAATTTATCGAGCTGTTTAGGCTAAAATGCGTGTCAAAGAAGTATCAAGGATACATACATACTGTTGAAAAACATAACTCTCCGCACTGGGGTAAAAAACACTTTGTTTTCCAGTTTAAAACAAAGCGACACTAATCACAGCGGACTTCGAAGGAACGGACGAAAAGCGCTAAGTTATGGGCTTAGTTATAATTTGTGTAGCTCTTGTCTCGGAAAATTTATTTACGTTCACTTTTTTGGGTTTCATCGCTATGCTCGGGGAAATTAGCTCACGACAGATCGTTTTAATATATTTTCGGAATGAACTTCGTACAAGTTGTTAGGTATATAATGTCACACATATCTTAATAATTCACATTACCCATAAATTGAATGAGTTTGGACCAAATTTTTAATACATAATTTTTGTATTTTTTTCCGAAACTATAGATCAATATACATTCAACTTAAAAAAAATTGCCTGTAATTTCCTTAATTATTTGTTATAAAAATTTATTACTAAAGTATTCCCGTGACGTTATCTGGATTGATATTTACAATTTACCGTATCTTAGACTAAATAAAGTCATAATATTTTTATTTTCTTTTAGCTATGGTTTTTTACTGAAAACAGCGCAATAAGCTCAACCGCCCAGATGACGTCACAGCGCCAATTTCAACTGAATTCTCGCAAATATCTGACAAATTCGTACATACAAAAAAACTTTTTTTTTTGAGTTCGTTCAAGAACCTATCTAGAACTCTATATCTTTTAATTTTAATAACAATCGGTTGTTGAAGATGGCATTTTTTCGTTCATTGCATACATTGAATAATTCATCCGAGGCGTACGATTAAATTTATTTGTGTCGTTAAAAACACAAATGAACTAAATTTAACTTTAAACACGTACTGATATTGTATCCGCTGTCTCGTACTCAGGTGAAAATGAGTAAATTATAATACAAAAATCGTTATGTTGCGGTAACCGTATTTTCCTACGAAGATGTTTTCTCATGAATAATTTCTGTGATGCAAGCTTTGACATAAAATAATTTTTCGCTTAAAATTCAATGTATGCAGTTGTTATTGAGTTGTTTTCATTTTTCAGTGTTTGTATTCATGAATTATATCTGAAAATTTGTTTATGAGTAATTCGTTTTGGATATATCTCCGTAAATAAAAATGCTATGTTATTGGATATGTTAAAATTTGCAAATATTTTCACAAGTTTGTAAAGAAATTAGGGATACTGATATTTTTGGTATGGCAAACGCTGTTTTCAGGTATTGTTAGCGTCCATCATGAATTTACCTCCATACTAATTTCTGTAGAAAATTTTAATGTATTACCCATTACATCTTAAAAAGTATGTTTATGCTAGTTGGAAAGGAAAAATTCGAAAACTTCAGTGGTATAGTCGTTATTGTTTTCAAATTTTCGCCTGTTTGAGTTCATTTTGAGCTCAACTTTAACTGCACATCGCCGAGCTTTGAATCAGTTCAATAGAGCAGTAATGTTGACGGTTAAGTTCGAAAACCAAAGTTATCTCATGTGAGCTATAGGATGAGGAAGTTCATATATTTCATATATGTGGAAAGAACTTAATGGCTTTACAAAAATTTAGTTCTTATTCTATATATTAGTGTTATATATGCTGCCTGTTTTCCTAAATAAATAAAATTAAAAAAAAAAGAAGGAAGACAGACGAGACGCGTGTATGACCATGAGAGCCCACGCGGTTATTTACCTAAAATGTTGTGTTGTGTGTGTGTTCTTTATGAATTACCTATCACAACTTACTACATACTATTGGAAGAAAGTTGACATTTGTAGTTTGGCAAGCGAGCTTTTTTTAGTATGCTGTATTCATAGTTCGGGGCCGCACATTATCATAGAGTAATATGATTGTACTGGACAAATAATTTTCTGAGAAAACAACTACAAATAACATAACATGAATATGATAAAAAAATAACCACTCCTTTACATATACGATGTTTCTTAAGAACAAGAAACATCGTATGTGTGAAGTACTTTTTATGTGTAAGTTTCGTCACAGCTTTTTGCTGAAAGCATGCTAAAAAGCATCCAAGTTCTCTTAAACTACTGTACTATTTCAACCGACGCGAGCTACTCTCAGAGGGTCGGATAAAGATAGTAATAGCATAAGGTAAAGCGACTTTGATGTGTATCTTAAATAAGTTTATCGAAAAACACCCACCAGACAGATAAAATGGAGGGATTTCTTTATCTAGAAATAACAAATACTTTGAACGAGAACACAATAAAACTACAGATTAATGATATAAGTTCTTTTCTAGAATAACAACAAGGGTTTTTATTTACTGCAAGAACAAAAGAACTGCTTTCAATTGATATTAAATACGTTCACCAGGATAATAGAAAATAAAAAGGTTTCTCACAAAAACGATGTGTTGTTTACACAGGAAAGAATGTAAATACTTTCACCATAATGTAATGTATCAGAACAAATACAAATCACTCTGTATATGAACTTAAAAGCTTGGTAGTGTATTCATAGGCAAAAGTATATTTGTAACGAAAACCGTAGATATAGCTATTTATTTGAAATTTTGAAATTTCTTAGATATGACGGAACGATTGACCGAGTGGTTAGCGACCCAAACTACGGAGTCAAGGGTCGCGGGTCCGATTCCCGCCCGGGACAAATATTTATGTGCATGAACATGTCTATTTGTTCCGTGTCTGAGTGTAAAAGTAATAAATAAATGATAATAAAGAATATTCAAGTACGTATATCAGTTGTCTAGTAAAGCATAATACTTGCTAATTTTGGGACAGTTGGCGCTGTGTGGGATGTCCCAGATATTATTAATTAAAAAGTAGTTCGACCTAAAATTTTGCAATTTTATCAACAAGTAGATGAACTACGCATTAACTTGATTGGCTTTAACTCGTGAACTAGTTGACTGTAGGTTGTCGCGATAGTTTTCTTAGTAAGTTCGTACTATTAAGTGTTATGATTTACATATTTTTAATTTCAGTGGTACAAGAGTTAAGGGATGCTGGCATACAACTCAGCAAAAGATCACTTTATAGCCAAATCTTTAATAAACTGAACTAAATTTAAAAAAATAAAGCTTCAAAAAAGGTTATAAACATTTTAAAATACCTATTCAACAATACCCCTTTCGAGGAGATAACTGAAGGTTGGTTTTTTAATTTCACTTCACATTTAGATTTCCTTCTTAAAAAAACTCTTAAAAAAACATTGTTTTTTTAAGAATGAAATCTTTAAAATAAAATCTTTTTATTAAAATCTTAATTATTGATAAAAGCTAAATGTATGTAGCTATATGCATATCCATACTAAATTTAAGCTTCATAGTACCTATTTATAATCCGCTAGTAAAATGGTTGTGACGTATGAGCAGACAGACAGACGAACATGCGTACCTTGTCGGATCACGGAGCTTTAAAACAGCCTTTGTACCGTGAACCAACATGTTCTGACAACGGTATAGAAACACAATTGCAGTCACACGTCCCTATAGCGAGGTGTAGTGGCATTGTGAGATTTCCTTTGAGGCACATACAACTAGTACCTACTGTGTTTCTCTTCTATGATAATTCTAGTTTTTACCTATGGAGCTATAAATTTTTTAACTTATTGCTGTACTGGAAGTAGCTAAATTCAATTTTGTATCAAAACACGACTTCTAGTCCTGTCGTAACAAAAATGTTTAAGAGTCAATTTAGAATCTTAAAATGCTAGCAGTGTGCCACGAAAACATTAATATCTCTGAGTTTTTATCTGTTTGTCACAGCTCTATTTACTTTAAATTTTTTTATTCGATTTTGTCGACTTTCATTCGATTGTATGTAAGTAGTTGTTACGGGTAATACACAAAGCCTATACAACACAAACATCTACGTAACCAATCGCGTGGGCCCTTCCTCATCTTATAGTTCAAACGTGATAACTTTGGTTCTCGAATTAAACGACCAGGATTACTCCTGTATTGAACTAATCCAAAGCTCGGTGTCTAAAAATCTGTTGGAATATCTACATTGCAATTAGAAAGAGAAATGGGAACAGTCGTTAACTAGTCTACGGTGGAAACCATTACAGATACAAAAGTAATTTATGTGCGGGCATGCGGATCGCCATCGACAGGGGTTGGTTGATTGTAGTGATGTCACGCACCCTGCTTTACGAGCCCATTAAACCTAGTTATACACCAACTTACACCGATACCTGAGAAAACAAGGTCTATATTTGTTTTTAGGTGAAACAAAAGGTTTGTTAATAAGCTGACAGATGAACATATAATCACATCATAAACTGTAAAATATTGATATATGTTTATATTCTGAATAATATTTAAGTATGTATACAAGTTGTCTAGTAACCCATAACACAAGCATAATACTTGCTTACTTTGGGACTAGATGGCGCTGTGTGCGATGTCCCATGTATTATCATTATCATATAAATAATTGTGTAATATTAGTATAGGAAAATAGTAATAAATAAGTTGTAAAAAGATGTTCTAAAGTTTGTGTCAAAGTAGATCTATTGTGTATATTAAATCTCAATGGAAATTTTTTGATTACGAATTATGACAGAAATGGCGAGGCGGAAAATAACGTTATATTTGGGAAATCCCACACAGCACCAGCTAGTCCGAAAGAAGCAAGTATTAAGCTTGTGTTATGGGGTACTGAACAACTGATGTACATATCTTTATACTTCGTACATATGTACATACGTTTACACCCAGACACAGATTAAATAGACATGTTTATGCACACAAATATTTGCTCCGAAGTTAGGGTCTCTAACCATTGGGCCATTCAGTTTATCAAGAAAATATAAAGATATACCCTATACGATGACAAAAATAAATAAAATTGCATTCGAGTAAAGAATATGGAACTTATACAGTATGAACAGTTTGTCTCTGTCTTTTTCTCGAAAAAAGAAGTATAACATAATTTTAAATGGCCTGAGGTCACACCGTGTGGTACTACGCTCTCTAACAGGAAATTATAAATATTCATAGCTTTGTTATTAATTATTAATATTTTTTTAAATTATTTCACTGTTTTTATATATGTAGAAAACTCATATAAAATACAAAAATATACTATTGTATTCGTCTAGTTATTGAGAAAATAACAAGACGTCAATATTTCGATTCATACGCAATATATTATAGGTTTGTTTTTTTCATGTTTGAATTATTATTGTCCTTTTTTGTAGGTATTTGAACCCATTTATTGGTATAAAATATATTTTGGGATACTATTCATATTTATTTATTTAATTTCCAACAATTGAAACGAATTTCCTTTTGTAAATTTTACACCTTGTTTTCTCCAAGTATAATATACTGTATGATACAGTGATACAGTATAATGATACAGTATATTATACTTGGTGGAAACGAGGTGTTATATAGAAATGAATATAAAAAGTTCGAAAGTAATTCTAATGCACTAAATGACATAAGCTCAATTTTAACCACACTTTCAACGTCATAATATATTAGGCCAGGTTAAATTTATTATAATAATATAAAATTATATGTAACAATACGTCCCGCGGCCATTTGTTCACTTTCATATTACAATTTTCAACTAACTCTAGACCTACTGCCTAGTAGTACCACGGGAAAGTAAAAAAATCTCCCTTTCTACAAGCAGTTGCACATAATAGGATCGCACGGGCAATAAAGTCCCTCGTGGACCAACTGGTATTGCCACAGAAAAGTTATTAATGCTTTTATGTACAATGCTTGTTGCATGAGCAGAACATTGTAACTTTAGATCTTCTAAAAAGCAATGTATGTAAAAACGGTACCGCTGTCGCGAAATCGTAGCGGTTCTATGCCAAGCTCTATAAGAACCGAGGTACAAGATTTTTCTATGGTCGTACGAAAAACGGTGTGAAAGAAAGTAGTATTATTATATTTCTTCCGGCTTCATGTTAAAGCATTACGAGAATTATATCGGTGCTTTACTACAAAAGTGTTTCCTTTGCTTAAAAAAATATATATAAATATCTCAAAGCGCGATTCCCTTGTGACTACTTTCGTAGTGCTCGTCACGCCTCAAATTCACAAATCTTTAAATCCAGTGTAAGCTATACGAAATACAGCGTATCGGACCAAAAGGACGGACTCCACTTGCGGTCGTTAATATATTTTGAGATATTGTAGTAGTTACTTCTCGCGGTTATTATATCAAACATGCATATAATTATTTTCGTCAAATTTTATCGACAAAAACGAAAACAGTAGGCACAGTTATTACCGTTTTTTGGGTTCCATGCCTATAGGGTACAACGGGAGCCCTATTACTAAGCTCTCGCTTTCTGTATGTCCGTCTGTCACAGAGCTGTATCGTTTGAATCATAATAGGTAGACACTTGAAATACAAATAATAAAAGTAAAATATAGTTAAAAATTAAAGGTAGTCGTCGTAAAGAAACGGATTGGTGGTTGTGGTATCATTGCTTAAACTTGACATTTTCATTAAGTATGTACTGCTATGGTTAGTAGAACAGCAAATAAAAATAAAATAAATGATTACAGGGGTTCCATACAGAAGCCTTTTTTTATATTGTACGGTGGTACGAAACCCTTCGTGTGCGAGTCCCACTTGCATTTGGCCAGATTTTTTAATTTTAATTTGTAGTGTGTGTAAATAATTTATTTAAATTTCAACAAATCCGGAAAATCTTTAAAATCAACCATTTAATCAATTATTTATGAAATGATAGGAGCAATTACTTCAATTTTAACATTCGAGTGCTAAAATCTTCTATATGCATCATTGTCCTCAACCACTGAGCTTTATTGAAATTTGCTATTTTGGTTATGCCATCGAACCTCTGGCACACAAGAGTATTTAGAACTATGTCCAGGGTCAAATTTTTGAGTTATTTTTTGACCTTTCAAAGTCGACGCAACAAAAATAGATTGGCAACAAGTCTTCACCCATTTGACTGCCAAAAAATAAAAAAATTGAAGGAGAATTGACTGTTTTGTAAGTGAAGCCATTTTATAGCGTATCTTTAATGTTGTGCCGGCTTTATGAAAATCAACAACAGACGGAGATGCCTCTTTAAAGGGGAGTTAAGAGCGCTTCCTCTAATATGCGAGGGGATACTTCCGAATGGATTTTGTTTTTACGATACTTCGAAGAGAAACACGTACACTTCAAATCCTAGGGCTGCTGAGAATTTTAAATTACAAAATTATATGTGTATATTTCTTCATGAAAAGTAACGACTACCTTCGGATCTGATTCGTGTAAAGTTTGTTTAAATAAGAATTTAGTTCATTATGAAGAGTATTTTACATAGGTTCAGTAGTGACCCACACTATTTATTATTTGTTTAAAAATAAAATAATTAAGGAAATCAATAGCAAAAGTAAAGTTATGTGAAAATACCTTATTATAATCTTTTAATTATATTATTATATTCCTTCATGTTATTATGTAGAAATGTTTTTACGGATTTCCATTATATCCTAGAAATTATTGTACATAGGTTCATAAACAATCCATTACTTAATTTGAGGTGAATAAACATTAATTATAAAATATATCACCCCTTTCCACCCACGGGAGTCATTAAGGTGTGACGTCATTATAGTGACGCCACAATCCTTCCTAGAGGCGAGTGCATAGTCGCAATGAAAATATTTTCCTGTAAAGTAAGATTTATTGCATTTCCGTAGATAATTAAGAAATTATGTGTTTGCAAAAAAAACTAAAAATATATTCATTTAATATTAATAATAATACCCGAACCCGGTTGTAGTCGCCAGATGGCAGTCGTTAAAATCTACCAACCCGCAGTGGAGTAGCGTGGTGGATTAAGCTGCAAGTACCCTCATATTGAGGGGAGGCCTAAGCCCCTGCAATGGGGCACAATGGGCTGATATGATGATATGATATAATACCTGGAACATCCCACGCAATACCATCTAGTCCCAAAGAAAGCAAGTATTATGCTTGTATTATGGGCTACTAGACATCTAATATACATACTTAAACTATGTCAATTCCGAGAATAATAAATAACGTTAGACTTAGCCGTTTTTATAAAGAACAGAAATGTGATAATCCGGTGAACACGGACAAAAAACCTGCCAAGTGCGAGTCGGAACCGCGCCTCGGAGGTTCCATACAGTAACAAACATATATTGCCGTGTTTGTCGCTACTCACCACCAGAATACGATGTAAACGCATATTTCAATTAAAAATATTTAAAAAATATTTAATGTTTTTTTTGGTGACAACTACAAAATAACGATTTTCGAATTTAATCCTTTACTTGAGCTGTAAAACCTTGCTTTTTGCCTAATTTCATGATTCTAGGTCGACGGAAAGTACCCCGTAGGTTTTGATTTACTTGCGAGTGTCAAAGTATATGACATAAATAGCCTTATTTTTCTACCGGGTTTACTTAGAAGCTTGATTTTTTTACTGCTCTAAAGAACCAGTACAACTAAAAAGTTAAATTTTAAACTAGTTATGGAGGTCTTTTTGAAATACTCAACTTAATGTACACCTCAACTTAATGTACACGACCCATATGTAGCGGCCTACACCAAAAGTTTTTTTTAATCTCACCACATCATTGTATAGCGGTTCATAGATTACACGTACTTTTTGAAATTGCATCTAAGGAGCGCCAATAGTTCCCGAAAAAAAAAACACGGGCAGATGGACTTGGCGAAACTTGGGCTGATAAAGAAATGCTACGTCATTGCAGTTTTTCTGGATCTCGAAAAAGCCTTCGATAGAGTTTGGCATCCCGAACTCTTATTCAAACTGTCGGAGACAGGAATGCCGCTCACACTCGTGAAACTGATTGCCTCATACTTTCACTAGAGAAGGTTCCAAGTGGCAGTGGAAGGAGCTCTTTCTTGGCCATGAAGCGTCAGAGCAGGCGTGCCATAGGGCGGCTGTTAGTCACCGTTACTATACTTCTATTTTCCGAACGATCTATCATGGTCATGAGGCTCGGCTCGATACCTCATACCTCTGTCTCACATATGAGACAAAGAAGACGCACGAACGACAAAGAAATTTACGTATGCGTGATATTTTTGCTTATTTTCGTTGTGTAATTATTTTTGGGACGCGTGTCTCCGAACAAATACCGTCACAAGGCGCCTTTAATGTACTCGATTCTCTGTGACAATTATTCTGTTTAAACTAATAACTACAAATAATGTGTACATACCCTTATGTCGCTTAGCTCTAATGTATACCGATTACGGAGCTGAGTCGCCGTGATAGAAGGTTCTTAATAGATGTCGACTCAGCTAGTACGATATTAAAAGATTATCTCGGTTTAGTTGACGCATAAAATCTAGTAATTTCTGACTGTGACAGTAATGAGTTGTAAACCGTGCTAGGCGTTCCCCGTTTTTCGTATGTACTTGTCTAGAAATTAACAGTGTTATTAGTTTACTAGTGATTAAGGTGTGAATTGCCGACAGCTCCTAGAATAATCGCTTAGAAGACACGCGTTAAATGAAATGACAATGCCCATTGTGTCTTATCTGCTGTGAGGGAACGGCAAAGAATACAATTTCCCACCGCCACCGGGAAGCGTGACGTAAGAGGCGACTAACCCTGGTTAACAGAAGATGGGCAGCAGCATCTCTCTGTGAAACTATTTACTGCGATCACCAACCCGCCTGCCAAGCGTGGTGATTATTGGCAAACCCTCCCAATGCAGCACACAAACACACAAAAAAAACCCCTAGTCTCCAGCGGCCCTTCTATTTCTGGCCACGGCAGCGGTCATGGTACCGGAAGGGCAGGGGATGCGAAGAATAAGCGTTGGACGCCCCCCCGGCCAGGTGGACAGATGACCTGAAGCACCATACCGGGGGTGGTTGGATGCGAAAGGCGGAGGACCGTGTGTGGTGGCGAGCCTTGGGAAAGGCCTATATCCTGCAGTGGAGAGACACGGGCTGATGATGATGATGATTGTGTCTTATGGAATTGAACCAAATTATCATTACGTGACTATAAGTAACCCCAAATTGAAACATGTGACATTGAAAAAACGTTGTTTATGAAAATTTAAAGAAGATTGTGATATTTTCAATAAAGCGGTATTTTTGAGGTATCACATATTAAAACTTTTACAAGTGGTACCATTTTTATATATGTTACACAGTTACATTCGAATGTTTCTGTTTTAAGTAATACGTATTTTTTCCGAAATAATACATCTTAAGTGTTAAAAATTTCAAAATTTGAATTATAAAGGTTTATTCAAGACAGCTCAAGCGATAGTGCTATTTGTTGTACAGGATAATAACTAGTCGAATAGCGCTATCTGTGGTAAAAGTATAGAAACTAACTCGATTTGAGTTTATTTCGCTGCGTATATTATATAGTTAATCTACTCCATCGCAGTTTCACATTTTTTTTTCAGAGTTTATTAAGCCCTGCTGAATAGAAAATTAAAAAAAAAAACAAAGGTATTTTAGCGCAACATTATATTTGATATTCATTTTCTTAAGCGGCCGTTTTTTTATTTTTAATTAAGTAATCAATAGTGTGGGTCAATACTGAACTTAATTCTTTTAGAGTGCAGTTGGTATGGACACCACACCGGTGTCGTGATAGCCCAAAGCGCAACGAACCTGTCTCAAATTTATAAGGCCCCATAGGGCCATGGTTCGAATCCGGGCGTGTACCAATGAGTTTTTTTTACTTAAGTACATAACTATCTTTGACTCCGTGCCTCGGAGAGCACGTTAAGCAGTCGGTCCCGGATGCTGTCAATAGATGGCGGTCGTTACAGTCCCCAACCCGCAGTGGAGCAGCGTGGTGGATTTAAGTTCCAAGCCCCCCCCTCCCTCCTCACCCTGGTGGAGGCCTAAGTCCCTGCAGCGGGGTAAAAATGGGCTGATGAAGATATGGTACTGCTTTGAGTGCGAGATATTGAACGACTAATTAAATGACGACGATTAAATTGCCTGTAATGGCATTTGCGATATTTTGTTTCTTAAAAATTAAACGATAGGTACATTGCTGTTGCACAAAGATAACTCTTCCTCAAAAACATATTCTTTAAAGCGTTCAAATCTACGAAAATTTCTACAAACTATTAAAATGTTATGAATAAAAATTTGAGTATAGCTTTAAACGTAAAAAAACAATTTGTAAAGAGTTTAACTTTCTAATTCTAAATTATTACTTAGTATTTACACAAAGTGACACACCTTACATTTTGTAACCATTTTATTCTCTATCCTCTTGTACATATGTCTAAATTTTTTCGTTCATATCTTATACTAGCGTACGCCCGTGGCTTTGTGCGCGTGGTATACTTTTTTTACGTATTGAATTCTAGAAGCCCTGGAGATCAATAAAAACGAAGTGGGTCTTAAGATAACTACGATATGTACAACTTACGTAAACATGTTGGTGTCTTCAGCAGTGTTATGGTTAAGGCGATGGACTTCCCATACATGAAGAGGGTTCAGCTAACTGAGCTTTGAACTAGTTAAATAGAGGAGTAATGTTGACCGTTTAGTTCCAAAACCAAAGTAATCACATTTGAGCCATAGGATTAGGAAGAGAAGCGGACGGGACGCGCGTACGGCCCACGCTTTAGGTTACCTAGATGTCTGTATCGTGTCTAGGTCTTTGTGTATTACCCATTACAACTAGTTACATACTATTGATTGAAAAGCAAATACTAATAAAACGTTTGTCGGCTTTAAATCGTTGGTTTTAACAAGTGTGCGTCTTCTAGTCTGCTACATTCGAAATTCGGTGGTTCAGCCCGTGTATGTTTCTAGCTAAATTCCATATTTGATTTTTACAGTAATAATAGTTATAATAGAAGAAATTCTGTTTTAGGGTGGTGTGATTTGTTTTCTGAAAAATATTGAAATTAATTTAGCTTTTTCTAAAAAAAAAAAAAAAAAACGACAGAAGCAATATTATTCTGCGGAACCATTCTTCAGCATCTATTTTATTTATCTATTCAGTTTATTCTTTTGTATTGCTCCGACAAAATAATTTTACGAACCCCTTTCTCTGTTTAGGGATCAAATGAGTTTTCGCGGTCGTCGAAAGAACGATAATTAACCGCTATATGGACATTGAATAAAGAATAAATTGCCAATTTTCGGGGCCGTGTTTCCATTATGTCACCAAACAAGGTCCTCGATTAAATCTGGATATCCCGCTGATAACAGTGGATTGTTGATAACAGAGTTTACTGATTCGTTTGTATAGCCACTAGATGTTCATGAGCTATCAAAAAGCAGCCAAGCGCGAACCAGTCCTCACTCGTTTATTTCGCTTCCTCTACTGACCTATTGCCCGGCTGGTTAGAGACTCTAACTGCCGAACTAAAGTCGCGGGTTCGCTTACTGCCCGGGACAAAAAATTGTGTACATGAACATGTCTATTTATTTCGTGTTTTAGTGTGAAATTCTAATAATAATATCTGTGAAATCCCACACAGCGCTATCTAGTCCCAAACTAAGCACTTTATTATTACCAGACAGCTGATATACTTACTAAATATTCTTTATAATATAATATATAGATATAAAAATTGAATTGATTTCTCTACTTTCTATACATATAGTTTGCATGTATTATTGGAGTCTGCTTCTTATTTAGAAGGTCATGATTCGAATCACAGGGCATGTACCCATAAGTTTCTTCTGACTTAAGTACTATCCCTGACTCCGTGCCTTGGAAAGAACGATAAGCCGACGGTCCCGGTTAAAATCCATCAACCCGCATTGGAGCAGTGTAGTGAATTAAGCTCCAAGCACCTTCATCCCGAAGGGAGGCCTGAGCCCCTGCAGTGGGGCATAATGGGTTGATAGGGACCCACATATAAAATCCGTTGCGTGGTTTATCCCCTTTAGTTGCAAAACAGGTTAAAGGAGAAGCATTGATGATCAATGGTGATTGTTATTTCACCACCTTTATTCACGAACAATATTTACATAGTAACAATTAAGTTTAAATTGTTGTTATTAGATTTTTCGGGTTGATATTTTTATTTTTTATTTTACTAACGTTTTATTCTTGATTTATGCTTGGCTTTGTATTTTATATGCAATTTTTGTGTTAAACTAACATATATACTAATGCAATATCAACTTGCCCAGCAACATAAATAAACTGAGACCCTGACAACACATTGAAAAAACAGAATTCCACCAACATTTTTTTTTTCATTTCGAGTGGTCAAAGTAACGCGAGTCATCGTATGTAATGCGTTTATCTTGTCGCGGTTATTTGTTCGAATTGGTACACGGCCGCGTTTACACGACCTATTTGGTTTGTCAGTCAGGTTTTTATTTAGGTCAGGGGTTTAATTCGTTATATCAAATATACAGTTTCAGATACGAATGCATATACAAACTTTCCGCATTTTGGAAAACTTACGACTGTCCATATAAGTTTAGTTTTTGGCAACACAATTTAAGACGCTGATAACTGTTTTTAATAAATACATATACAATACAAAAAAATCACAGATCCCATATAGCTTCTAACGTGAATAAAATATGTGCTGTCATTAATAGTATTTTTAAAAACTTGGCGGATTCTAAAACAGGTTTTATTAAGATTTTCTCTGTAAAAAAATTACAAAGTCACTTACCACAATTATATCTTTGTTTTTAGAAAAAAATGACTAAATGAAATTGTGCTTTGATATAAAATTTCTTTGTATCGAAAGAAAGGTGTAAGTAGATTGGCTTATATGTTCAGGAAAAAAAAAATGATAATATGTTAAAAATTTTGGTGAAAGACCATTATGAAAAAATATTCCCGAAAACTGCTAGTTACGCGTACACGCCAATAGTTTTAAGGAACTTGATGTTTGTTTGCAAGTTTAACTGGTTCCTGAGAAAAACTGAAAAATCGGTCAAACACATGTCGAGACACAAAAGCAGCGTTGGAGTTCCAGACTAAAACCAAAAAAATTAAATTCTTGTCTTTTTCTTCATCTGCCTGTCCGATTTGGTACATCGTTCTCATAATTTAAAGATTTTGACATTTTATTAGTCATTTGCCCTCCATTTAAAAAATATTTAGCTCCAAAGTGGCTTTTCCCGTGTTCTCCCCTAGTCTTAGAGTTTAAACGACACTAATAAAATATTTGGAAAAAATAAGCATTATGTTAATTAGGATGTTTAATCAAAATTTATTCCAGTAACTTCAATACATGAATTTCGGTATAATTGCGCGATTACCAATATCATATCAGCCCATCACTCCTCGCTGCAGGAGCTTAGGCCTCCCTTGGAAATGAAGATGCTTAAAGCTTAATTCATCTCGCTAATCCAGTGCGGGTTGATGGATTATAACGACTCTTATCTGATGATAATAATAATAATAATATCTGAGACATCCCACACAACGCCATCTAGTCCCGAAGTAAGCAAGTATCATGCTTGTATTATGGGGTACTAGACAGCTGATGCACATACTTAAATATTCTTTTTTTTATATAATATATATTTACATAGATACTTTTACACCCAGGCACGGTACAAATATATATGTTCATGCACACAAATATTTGCCCCGGGCGGAAATCGAACCCGCGACCCTCGGCTCTGCAATTAGGGTTTCTAACCATTCGGCCAACTGGTCAGTCATGGCAACCGGGACCGAAGGCTTAACGTGCTTTCCGAGGCACGGAGTTAGTGATAGTTATGTACTTAAACCAGAAAAAAAAACTCATTCGTATATGCCCGTATTTGGGATTGAATCACAAACTTCTAAACTCGAAGCGGGTATGCTACTAACGCGGCTATCTCTACCACCCATATGCATACGATACTATAGCCATAGTCAACTATTGTAGTTACAAGACATGTACGCCCGACTTGGAACCGTCACAGAAATCTGACACTTGACAGCTTATTATTAGATGTGATAATACTTGAGACATCACACACACGGCCATCTAGTTCCAATCTTAGCAGAGCCTAAAATATGTATGTACTAGACAACTGATATACAACCTTAGACATTGTTTTTGAAATACATACATATATAGATATTTTATACTCAGACGTGGAACAAATAGACATATTATTGCACACAAATATTTGTCCCGAGCGGGATTTGAACCAGCGGTTATTTGAACCTTTGTTCTGCAGTTAGGATCTCTAAGCACTGATTTTTATGAGCACATCTAGATTTTGTCTAGTTTTAGACGTTTTACTAACCACTGGGGTTAATTATAAGTTATACCATAATAACCTAGATATACTAGGTTATATTATATATATATATATATATATATATATATATATATATATATATAACCATACTAGGATATATATATATATTTGTTCAAAATAGTGTATATGGCATAGTGTAAAATTATTTAGTAATAATAATACATGGGCCTTCCCACACAGCGCCATGTAGTTCTAAAGTAAGCAAATATTATGCTTGTGTTATGGGTTACTAGACAACTGATATACATACTTAAATATTCTTTATAATATAGACATATATAAATATTTTTGCGAAGACACCACATACATATAACAACCAAGATTGACCAAGATCAATATTCATTATATAAATACTGACCCGACCTGGGATTCGAACCCGGGACCTCCAGCCTCGTAGGCAGGGTAAGCACTAGGCTAAGCGTTCGTCGATTACTATCGATTACTTAAGTACCTAACTTAGTTACCTAACTCTCGGAACCGTATAGCGCTTAGTTCGGCTTGCATTTGACTGTTATTTTTATTATAGACGTACCTAAACTTGTCGTTACGACTAATATGCAAACTAGGACAGTGACATAAAATATGCAGAAAAGTAGAACGAAATTATAGGGATTTTGAGTTTTGACTGTAGAATACCAAAAACAGAAGAGAAAATACATTTAATTTCCACTAAATTAAAGTTTATTTCCTTGAGGCCAGAGGGGGTGTACTTAATTTACATTACAGAACGTTGTATCTGACTTGTTTTGATTGTTTTTAGGGTTCTGTACTTTAAAGCAAAAAAAGAACCCGATCACTTCGTTGTCCGTCTGTCTGTATGTATGTTTGTCTGTCTATCTGTGTGTCAAGACCCTTTTTCTCGAGAACGCGTGAAGTTATCAAGTTGAAATTAATATCAAATACTTAAGTCTACAGTATCTTGGAACAACAAAAAAATGTATCTAAATCAAGCATAAAACACGGTCATTTATGTCACATACGTAGTTAGTCATTCGTAAAGAAATGAAAATCTACAGCATACTTCTCGTTATCCTAGAATCATGAAATTTGGCATGAAAGAAGGTCTTACAGCACAAATACAGGGATAAATCTGGAAATTGTTATGTTAGTTTAACTACCTAAAAAACAATTGTTGAGTGACATAACTTAGTTATGTCATATTTGGCCAAATTTTTTGACCTATCAAGCTCGCATGATTGTTACAACCGTGTCAGTAAGCAATTTTAAATTTTCGAATTAAACCCGCGGCCCTTGGCTTCGCAGTTAGGGTCTCTAACCACTCACCTAATCGGTCAGTCAAAGTTACAGTAACGCGTAAAGTGCGATAGCGCAAGTAAGCTCCTTGTACGAACGTTTGCGATCTGATACCTGATTGAATAAATATCCACCATCATTCCACGTCTACCATGGTGTACTAACCGAAATTCCACATCGGCAAGCAATAGGGATTTCCGTAAGTGATATCGTTCGATCAACGGACGTCGCAGTTCGATGGCGATTTGTTAGGCCCGCGGTTGACTTATTGGTAATTCTGTCGATCAAATAGTTTTCTTTACTTGTTTTTCTTCATCTGTTTAGATGTATGTTAAACTCAGTACGATTTGACTAGAAGCCCTCTTCTGCGTCTAACCACTCATACTCTAGCTAGCTCGTGTAAGATGCCGAGGTGTAGTCCGAGTTTCAGTGCGCAAGAGCCCCGCGCGCCGGTTTTTACCCCTGAGAAATCCCCGCGCGCTCCAGTCTTCAACCCCGCAACATTTCGTAATATCACTTCGATACTGTGAAGTGACATTTATAACTCTATTAAAACCAAACGTTGCTGTCAAATTTATTTATTATATGGTTTAACTTCATGTTCTACAATTCCGATGGGAAATATTTCCTCTTTTTTTGCAATTAATTACCCCGTACCTAAAGTAACGAGAAAAATACCTTACGGAATAACTTTGTTGTCCGTCTGTTTGTGTATCTGTCCAAATCCTTCTTTCCAGGAACGTGGAGATATAGTTGAAATGAATGTCAAATACTTAGGTCCATGGTCCCTTAGAGCTGTAAAAGAATCAAACTTCTAATTAAAAAATAACGCAATTTATTCCACATATTTTGACACTTGAAAATAAATACAAAATACTTCCTAATGACTTAGAATCATGTAATTCGGCTATATCTTACAGCTCAAGTAAAGAAAAAATCTGAAAATCGTTAATTTGTAAAAGATTTGTTGTTACATCACAAATAGAATATTTACAAAGAAAATTACATTTGTATTGGATAATACATAACACTGTTATATTGCGTTATAGGAAGAAACCCTCGAAGCGCGAGTCTAGTTCCCTCTTTTACCTATTGTTTTATTTTTGTGACACGGTGGAAGATTTTGCAAATGTTCAGATTAAGTTTAGAAATATATAGCTTGTAAATATTTGTAAAAATTCATTGAAGTATGAAGTTATTGAATTAATTCTTTTAAAAGTATCAAATCCGTAAGTTATAAATTACACTTACCAATGAAAGTTATGTGACTGACAGACACAGTTTCGACTACAACTCTCCATAGCACGTTGAGTGACGCAGATGTTGTAAAAAAAAATGTTAATAATTTCTGGGACATCCCACACAGCGCCATCTAGTCCCAAAGTAAGCAAGTATTATGCGTGTGTTATGGGGCACCAGACAACTGATATACACTTTTAAATATTCTTTTTTTAAATAAAATATACATCTATAAATACTTAGATTTGATATATTTCAATTGTTTATTTCCTAACGGAAAATGGTTTTACAATCTTGGTTTTTCAAACATCCTTTTAAGTATTTAGTATTATATATTTTTGCGAAAATATACAGATCTTTCATATCGTATTTATGTAGGTATAAAATTACATCATTAGTATAATAGTTTTGACACTATGCAAACAAGGGTGTGCTAGGCTAATTAGTAAGTGGAAATAGTTTGATTTATGTATATTGCATGATTAGTGTTTTTATGTGTTTTTTATGTTTTTTTCTTTATCAGGTACTCCTTGCAGCTTTTAGTGTTTAACCATTCATAATAAACCATAAATTTTTTGGTTCGAAGGTAGTTAACAGATATCTAAGATTCTAAGGTTAATATATGGTTTTACCAATACACTTATAATACTTACGAAGCTGGAGGTCCCGGGTTCGGGTCAGTATTACTATGATGAATATTGATACTGGTATCGGGTCTTGGTTGTTATATGTGTGTGGTGTCTTAGCAAAAATATTTATTTATGTATATATTATAAAGAATATTTAAGTATGTATATCAGTTGTCTAATAACCCATGAAACAAGCATAATACTTGCTTACTTTGGGACTAGATGGTGCTGTGTGGGAAGTCCCATGTATTATTATTATTATTACTTATCAACAATATCTTTCTTTCTTTTGTAACGTGCCTAAGTTACTATTAAAATATAATCTGAAATTATTATCAAAAAGAAACACTAAGATCATGCTTTATAATCAACTAGCGACCGCCCGCAGCTTCGCTTGCGTAGACTACAAATTCCTGTTATAGGTACTATTAACGTTCGAGATGGTTTATACGTACTTTTTGCCGGAACCAATTTTGGTCACACCCATTCAAACTTTCAATCTTCATTCCCCTTCCACCCTTTAAAAAACCGATACGATTTTTCATCTCCCGTTTTCCACTCTTAAAATGTAAAAATCTAAAAACCCTGAAACACGTCATTATTTAAGTCCCTCCATTCCCATCCTTAAGTTTGAAATTTCTAAAAAAGCCTTTCTTAACTTTATAATGCTCACGTTATAAAATAAACTTATGTTCCAAATTTAAGCTTCTTAGACTTAGTACTTTCGGCTGTACGTTGCTAGATCAGTGAGGACAAACGACAGACAGATAGACAGACAGACAAACACAAAAAGTAGCTTATGACACTCTTGAGAACCTTCTTTCACGTCTGCAAAGTTTCATTAAAATCTGTTCAGCCCTATTGGAAATTAGCTCGAATAGATAAAATTGAATTGAATAGACGTCCAGACAAACAGACGGACAAAAAGTAGCTAATGTCAAATATCTTGACAACCTTCTTTCCTGTCTGCAAAGTTTCCTTAAAATCTGTTTAGCCGTTTTGGAGATTAGCTCAAATAGACAGATACATGTACAGACAGACAGACGGACAAAAAGCAACATTTGTTAGTTTTAACGACCTTCTTTTCAGATTCATTGATGTTTCATTTAAATAGGTTTAGACATATGGACGTACAGACAGACATACAAAAAGTTCTGTATGTCACATATGGAAAGGGTGTAGTCAAAAGATTACATCCTGTTATATGTGTAAAGTTTCATCAAAATCGGTTAAGCCGTTTTGGCCGAAGCCAATTTGCTCGAATAGACAGACAGTTCGTTTTCATGTATATAGCCTATAACTCTCCGCTAGAATCAGGCTATCAAAGGCAAAAAAAAATTTTCAAATCCGACTAGTAGTTTCAGAGATTAACAAATTCAAACAAACAAACAAACAAACAAACGAACGAACCAACCAACCAACCAACAAACAAACAAACAAACAAACAAACAAACAATCAATCAATCATCAAATCTAACAGCGCGCGCGACGGAAGCTCTCAAAAGAAATAATTTTTCCCGTTTTGCAACATTTTGCATTGATGCTCCACTCCTATTAGTCGGAGCGTGATGTAGTATAGCCTATAGCCTTCTTCGATAAATGAACTATCCAACACAAAAATAATTTTTCAATTTGAACCAGTAGTTCCTGAGATTTGCGCGTTTAAACAAACAAACGAACGAACGAACGAACAAGCCAACCAACCAACCAACCAACCAACCAACCAACCAACAAACAAACAAACAAACAAACAAACAAACAAACAAACAAACAAACAAACAAACAATCAATCAATCTATCTATCTATCTATCTATCAAACAAACAAACTCTTCAGCTTTATAACAAGTATTTCTATTATATAGATTAATAGATTATAAGATAATAAGAAAATAAGATATTACTAAAAACCGTATCAAAGTCTATTGGTTTGGAAGTAAAAAGTTACCGAACAGAGGCAGACAGCGAATTTATTTTTTCCGGCTATAGTTTTTAAATTTCAATAAAAACTGTTAAGATATTAATTTAAATTGTATGATGTAAAGGGCAATTATAATATGCATGAAATGCTTAAGACAACTAACGTATTTAATTTGATAAGGATATTAATCCACGTTTAAAGAACATTTTCGCAAATAGTACATTATGTTGAACAAATTTGATTGTCATAAAAAAGGTTATAGTAAGTTAACCTTAAAAGATACACATATGCTGTCGCGGACTTTTGGTTAGAATTTTTAAAGGGGTACAATTCCGTAATACATGATTTTTGATTAACATCAACCGTTTACGCAGCGCGCGCGACGGAAGCTCTCAAAAGAAATAATTTTTCCCGTTTTTGCAACATTTTTCATTGATGCTCCACTCCTATTGGTCGTAGCGTGATGTAGTATAATAGCCTATAGCCTTCCTCGATAAATGGACTATCCAACAAAAAAATAATTTTTCAATTCGAACCAGTAGTTCCTGAGATTTGCGCGTTCAAACAAACAAACAAACAAACAAACTCTTCAGCTTTATAATATTAGTATAGATTACAAGCTTTTCTCTCTTAAACCATGGCGGGCGTAAGCTTTCATTGTTCGGACATTTTAAGCTTCATGTTTCTACAGGTTAGCAATGAAGAAGAATTTTTGTAACAAATAGCGCCTGTTGCTTTGTTAAACGTGATTTAATTTTCGAAGTTATCTTTAGCTATGAGTGACAAGGAAATTGCATTAAATACAAAGAATTAATTAATTAAAATATTGGGATAACTATTTACGTTGCCTCAAGGCTTAAATAAGTATAGAACAATGTTATATGTAACAATGTTTTTAATGTTTACTCCAGAAGTGTTTCTTATTAACAGTTTACTAAATCTATATTAGCCTCAACTGCCAATGTTTTTCTTTAACTATTGTGCAATTTTTTCCTAAATGTATATCAGGGGGTGATGATAACTCCGACAACAAGTATTATGATTACTTACTATATATTAAACGGTCTCAAAGATAAACGGCTGGGACAGGCATTAATATCCTAGATTTGAATACCAAAATACATTAAATCCAGAAATTTCCGAATATGTAATACACCTTTTCGGGCTCAGAATATGATTCCGATATCATTTACTCTATAAAATAAAAAGTAAAATATTTAAAAAAATAATTAACGCATTCTAAAACCAAATTATTAGTTATTCTAGTCTATATTGAGTTTAATTGGAACATTTCAGCCCTTTTATTACGAAAATTCGAACTCATTACCCATGTTAGAGTACAATATTAATCTGTGATTGACAAATGGATAGGATACAGATACTCGTGGGTATATTATGGGTTGGGGATAATAATAAACAGGTATTGTTACAACACAATAGATGGAAGAGAATATTTACCAACCGAGGGACAGATTATGTTCAGAGATTCGCAAGCTTAAAACGGGATTTGTTGGAGCTTTAATGAATAAATTGATAAGTTTTGCTTTAATTTTGAACGAAATATTTGTAATAACTTTATATAAAAGTAATCGAACGAAACGTAAGCTTTAAAGAACGGATTAGTTACGGAAGATGATACGATCCTTCTCCAGTTTATGGAATATCGTTGATGCCACAGCCCACTCCTTTCGTTCCTCGAAAATTAGGACTTGTTAATTTATATTAAAAAAAAAACTAAATACCTACCTTATTACCATTTTGTTTAGTTTACAATAATACCTGGGACATCGCACACAACGCCATCTAGTTCCAAGGCAAGAAAGTATTATGCTTGTATTATGGGGTACTAGACAACTGGTAAACATACTTAAATATTCTTTTTTATACAATATATACATATTTTTTACACGCAGACACGGAACAAATAGACATGTTCGTGCCCACAAATATTTGCTACGGACGGGAATCGAACCCGCGACTCTCGACTACGTAGTTAGGATCTCTAACCACTCGGCCGATCGGTTAGTCAACATTACAACAATACAACAACGGAAGTATTGAAACAAAGAAATACACCGTAGAAAAGATGTTAATGGTATTAAAGACTAAACAGCAAGAACCAGTTTGTCCTGTAAATAATCCTTTCAAGAGGATTACTGAAGTGCAACTGACGGATCAAAAAAACAGGCCAAGTGCTAGGCTAGGCCATTATAGTACACCTTCCACAAAAATTTCAAATGTAAGAAATGATCTCACAACCACTAATCACTAATAACATCTTAATAAAATTAGTTTCCTATATGGGGACCCCCTTAAATGTTTAGTTTTCATATATTTTTATTATTTGTTGTTATAGTGCCCATTATAATGTAAGATGAAGAATATATGTGAAAGCTAAGGTTTGTATTTTTTTAAACTAAAATTATAAGATTTCAAGGGCATGTAAGGAATGGATTGATTGAATACGCGGAAAAGAGAAGAATACATCTAAAATGAGTATGAAAGAAAGAGAATACCGATATTGTGTTGATTTAATGTGTAAGCGAGATAGTAAATTAATATTTTTGTAATGTAAGAGCGAGAAGAATAAAAGTTGCAATAACAAACAGGTCTTTCGTTTACAGTAATACACAATGTATAAAAATTTCGAGTGTCTACTCATTACGGTTCAGCCGATACAGATCTGTGACAGACGGACGGACGGACGGGCAGCGGAGCCTAAGTAATAGTGTTTCCGTTGGCACTCTTTGGGTACGGAAGTTTAAAAATGAATAAACCTTGTATAATCGTATCTGATATTAAATTGCTAAATTGTATGCAATGCAATTCACGAAATAACAGTAAAGTCAATGCGGGTAACTTAAGCTTTCAATATAACATTGACCCACTCTTCACTATTGCATTATTTTATTTTATTTTATTTTACGATTTATTTAAAAATAAGCAAAATGTTTCTTAAGTTATTTTGTACCTTAGTATATCCTTAACGCATCCATAACTCAGTGACATTGATACTGGCAATAGATTTAAAATCACAGACTATTTTGTCCGCAGCGTGATTGTGTCGTCGAAAAGATTAAGCAACAAAGTTATTTTTTACGCAGTGTCTGGATAATTTTAACAGGTATATGGCGCTTAAATTGTATTTGTTGTTTATTAGTGTTGACACATATGCAAGTATAATTTAAAATATCTACAAAGTTACAGCGAAATTGTATGATTTGTTCAAAACCGTTTTGCCGCCGGTGAAATACGGCTAACATTGGCCCGGGCGAAAATTACCAGTATCGTTTATGAATTGCTGCGAATTGCTAAAGACAAACTAGGAGAGGAAAAATTGCCGGTTGCTTACCAAAGCACTTGCGAGGGAAGCTTGTTTCCTGGGCAAGTCAGATGTATTCAAGCTCCAAACTACGAAATATTACATAAGCAAAAGGCTGAATAAGCATGGGTATGGCCAAAACAGGTTGATGTGTGGAAATGTACAAAGAAGAACACCATGAAAGTGCGTGAAAAGAACGCTATAGATTCATATCTATAGCGTTCTTTTCACGCACTTTTCACGCACAAAGCTACTCTGATAAAAGACGACTTTCTGTCTATGGAGTGGGGCGATTAAAGAGCTTATATATTGCTATCATATGATCTGGATCTTGGAACAGTGTATTAAATTTGCATGTTATAATACTTTCTAAGACTCATTTTTAATTGTATTTTGTGTCAAGGATTGTAATATTACAAGTGTAATTTTAAAAATTTTGATCGAGAACAAATGTAGTACCTGTGTCAAGGCAACATTTTTATTCTGGCTATAATTTCCACAAAAAAAAATGTTTTGACGGTTATAGGTTGTCTATGGGCACTGAGTACGTTTATAAGCATAAATAAGAGGCCGAAGTTATAATGAGAGGCTCAGAATTCAAAATAATACGTAATATTTGAACATGGGTAAAGGTGGGCCAATCATACCTCAAGTCTCCATATAACTTTGGCCCACAAGTTTTAATCGTTTTTTTAAATTTTTTTATAAGGGTGATGCTATATACGAATGATGCAATACAACCTAGACGTTTAGATGCCACCAAAAACATAGGCAACGTGTATTACAAGTTTTAACTCTCTCTTTTCCTTAACGATATTCAACAAAAGTGGGGCAAAGTTACCCACATTGACTGTAATCGTTTTAAATACTCGTGAAATCAATACTATCTTTGATTTGCTTAATTGTTCGTTTGTTTTTCCGTCTATCCATCTGTTTAAGAGTTCTCAATCCTTTTCTTGGTTTTTTGTATCTCATCGTCTTCAAAACATGTTTCTTTTCTCTCTGTCTAATTTAGTTGTCACCTTAAAATGGTATATTTTATATGTATGTATGTATATTTTGAAAACGTGATATCTTTAAATATTGTAGACTTATTTGGAGCGTTCTTGAAAATCCTGGGAATTGTATGATTTCAGCATATGTAACTGGTAAACGTTTTTAGTACAACATAGCTTACATATATACTTACCGAATTGGACTCACCGGTTCAATATATCAATAATATACAACAATATAAAAAATCTGTACTTGTTTATTTAAAAAGAATTTTTAATCTACTTATTTCTGAAAATTCATCTTTACAATTTGACCACAGTGGCGTTCCAGTTACTTTCATTAAAAAAGTTGAAATTTTCGCGGTCGAGTTGAGTTCATTTTGTGGCGTGCAACCCTCTCTATTTTGGGAAAATCGTAAAAAATGTCAAATGCTTTTATTCCTCGACTCCCCTGAGGAGCGAACTTTCAGAACTTTTAGTATTGGGTTTCGGTAGAGCGATGAAGGAAAATTGATATTTTTGTATTTATCTGTTTTTTGTTTTATAGAAAAGGTTTTGATATATTTTATCAACAGGTTATTTTAATTTATGGAAATTTCTCAATTCCCCAAAAATAGGCTGTAGCTTTAATAAAATCAGAATAAAACTACAAATTTTATTTCAAGCGTAAATGCTAACATAATTTGTGCAAGGACAATTGACTGACCGATTGGCTGAGTGGTTACAGACCCGTAACTGCATTATCAGTGGTCGCACATTCGATTCCCGCCTGGGACCAATATTTGTGTGCTTGACCATGTCTATTTGCTCCCTGGCTGGGTGTAAAATATTTATATATGTATTACAATGTATATTTAAGTATGTTAATCAATTGTTTAGTATCCATAATTGCAAACATAACTTACATAACTTAAATTAAACATTACTTACTTATTTTGAGACTAGATGGCGATGTGTGACATATCCCCATGAAAGTATTGTTGTAATATATATATTTAAGGATGGCTCTCCTTTTAACTGCTCATTCCCATTCTGACCAAACTTTCCTAGTGGGTTTACTGGCTTCAAAAGCATTATTGTCTCCACACTTAGCACTTTCGTGAGGAATTTCTTAAATTAGCCAAATAAATAACTTAAACACAGTTTTTATTTCTTACACATTCAACTTAAGCAGTTATAGAGAAATTATTATCCTAGGCTAATTATCGTTTTTCCTTCTCTTTAGAGGTTGGATTTCAAAATTTCCATCTTAGCGAGTTAACAGGCAAAAGAGAAATGAACAGCTTTTAGAGAAACTCTCTCTAAATAGTTTTTGTTTCTACGACTAGTGATATAATTTAGATAAACTGTGATTAGCCATGACTTTATCCATTAATTAAGATATTTGCTTGCTCTCTCTTAAAGCAGTGTCACTGACTTCTGTTATTCGCAAGTTTTCGTTTTTCTTTTTAAATAGATTAACGATTGAAAATCATATACGATCTTTCCTATGATTCAATGTACATTTTGTTGAAATTCACCCATCGATTCTTCAGTTAAAGTTTCAGTTTAAAACATAATAAATATGTAATGACTAGCAATCATTAATATTTAGTAATTAACATCATTCCAATTTACAGTCAACCTCGATAAGTTTTCGATTCTTTTACTGTTCGATACATTGACGGGTTAGTATGGTAATATACCAAGTACTCCAATCTGTATACCTTTGTTTATTTTCAACTGTTATAAATAAATTCTAATAGGGTATTTGCCTACTATTAAATAAATTATATATATCAATATAATATAAAATTACATTTTATGCAATAACAAAATTTATAAACAAAATTATATTCGGTTGAAGAATATGGAAATTAATTAAAAAAATTTAATCTTTGCCTTTATCTTGAAAAACTGATATTTAACATTATTTTAAATGGTCAGATTTAAAATTCATCATTAAAAGACAAATCATGAAATTTAAATCATCATTGCCCTCACTGTCAAACAGGACATTTTAAACATTCATGACTTTGTTAATAATGATTAATTTTTTTAAATTCGTTCACTGATATGATATCCCTATTTAGGAAAATTTAGGAAACACTTTCATATAAAATATTGTAAAAAAATAATATTCAACTGGCTAATTCAGATCGGTTGTAATCTATTTATTTCCCTTTTTCGATTTGTACTACTTAAATTGACAACTTAGTACATGTCTTTTTTTGTGAAAATAGCAGTTTGTATAGTACTGACATTCTTTTAAGTGACCAATTTTTTTTTGTATCGTTTGAAAGTTATCGTCCGTCGTAATTCTCTTTTTCCTTCAACGCCTATTGTTATATAAAAAATATTACAGTATAAAACTACCGCATCTATGAATAACAACATATTCCTTTCATACTCGATAACATCACCTTTGAAATATTGCGTATCGATTACTAAACTTGGACCATTTGTTCGCAGTTCTTGCACTGCCGGCTTACACTAGGGTGGAGGCCAGATTATGTGTGAAAGAGTCCAACAAAGACTTTCCAAGTCTTTGTCTTTGTTGAAGTCCAACAAAGTCTAGTATCCCATAATACAAGCATAATACTTGCTTACTTTGGGACTAGATGGCGCTGTGTGGGATGTCCCAGATATTATTATTAAAAAAGCACTAGGTACTTACTGAAATAATTGAATTTGGCCAAATTTATTCACATATATACATTCTGGGAGGGTATAGAGACAAATTATATCTCTACTTGATTATAATTGTTACTTAGGTAGTTCTTTTGCTATCTGTTTCGGGTGCTTATATAAAATTCTGATAAATCTAAATCTAAATAAATTACTATTTCTGCCGTGATATGTCGTGATAGCCGAGTGGAATCGAGCCCGCTTCTTGTTTAGAAGGCCTTGGTTCGAATCCCAGGGGATGTACCAATGAGTTTTGTCTAATATATGTACATAGCTATCACTGGCTCTGTGCATCGGAGAGCACGTTAAGGCGGCGGTCCCGATTGCCATCAATAGATGGCAGTTGCTAAAATCCACCAACTCGCACTAAAAAAGCGTCGTGGATTATGCTCCAAGCCCCCGAGGGAGGCCTAAGCCTCTGCAGTGCGGTGCAGCCAGATACTAATTCTGGTTAATATGTTAAACGTCTCCTAACAAACGTGACATATATATACTTTTTAATAAATATTTGTTAAATATTATTCTGTATTAAGTAAAATAAATTAGTTAATGTATTAAATATTCCTTTTTAATGTGTAATAGTTACAAATATGAAATAATGTTTGATATTTGTTTTCATTTATTAATTATTTCTAATTAATAAATGAGTTAAACTTAAATAATAAATTACTTAAGATGTGTGCATAAAAATTAGTTATGTTTCTAAAATGATCCCAGTTATATAAATATTATGCTTGAAGTGTTTTCATGGAAACCCTTTTGGAATACAGAGTGGAGTGGGCGGCTGTCGGGCCGTAGAAGATCGTCACAGCAATCGCTGGCGGCCCTGTTGGCTGGATTCGACACCAGCGTGCTACAGGTAAGTTGAACGCAAGACTTACTTAGTTTCATCGCATTTTGTCTGCTGAGGCATATGTTATAATAAATTGAAAATCATTTTAGTATTATTAATAAAATACTTTAATGGTAGGTAGTATGATTTGCATAATTTTTTTTTTTCCTTATAGTTTATTAAACACAACGTTTCAAACACGGCACATGATTCATGACACATTCCCGGAGGAAAACTAGGGCTAAAATTTGAACAATAATAGAACGTGGAAATTTTCTGAAAAAAGGAAAAGTTCAAATTTGCAATGCTATATTTTTACTCGTATAGCGGGCAGTTCCGCTGAACGTAGTTCAAAGTTATAGATCGTGTATAGCTTCTTACTAAACTAAACAAAATACGATAAATGATAAAAAGAAATGAAACTTTAAATATATTTTTCTCAGTAAGCGTTAGTTTGCGGCATCTGTTCACTCGAAATTTTTTGTTTAGTTCAGTATAAGATCTATACGCTCTATAAGTTTGGACTACGTTCAGCCGAACACTGTATACGAAAGGATAAAGAAAGACTGAGAGCAGAAAAAGTAGTGGTCCACCATGAGTCCACCGTGTGCCGCTCCAGTTTGTAAAGCTCCTCTCGTATTTCTACAACGAGATGTATATAGCGCTACAGGGAAAGCATAATATCTTTATGTATTGTGTTAAAAGAATATATTATTTATATTTTCATAATAATAACTCATAAATGTGTATTTGTGAAGACCATTTGAATCCCTGAATATGCCGTAAAATTGCTGTGAAATATATTGAGAAATTATTATGATCTTATGAAATGGTGTAACTCGACCTCTTGCATTTCCATATTTAAATGCCTTTTTGGGTTGTACCCGTAACTATTGTTTGCCGTCATAGCGCTGTAGGTAATAAAATCAAGTAAGAAGGAAAATCTCGAAGCGGTCAACATTCGCGTGGTAATAATATTATATTTTAGGGTCCCTTTCGTAACTATTTTTGTAAAGTGCGTTTATTCGTTTATTTTTTCGACAAATCGCATAATGTGTAACCATATAAAAGACTATATTTGCATTTCTGTAATGCTAACTAAATTGGTCCAATGGGCCAGCTCCATTTTTTTTGAAGACATTTACGGTTCAAAATTTATGAGCCCTTAGACAGTTGTTCGACGTAAGAATAAGTAGTACTGAATCCCAAAAAATCTTGTTTTTGGTGACGATTGGCTCTTTTTTTTTGAAGTCGGTAAGCTAAGGACATATGTAAATACAATATAGCTTTACTAGTTACTAAGTAATCCTCTGATATCCTGTTTTCATGTAAATAACTTCAAAAACTCTAAGCAGAGCCCGTAGACATTGTAGCTATTCCACGCTTGACAGGTTTTTTTTTATAAATCCGCTTAGGCCACTATTCTTGTTGAGCACGAATGTCCGGGACCGCAATTTCGTAGGCCGTAAAGGGCACAACACCGAAACCTGATTTATACATTCCGGGTGACCCGGGTTGCCCTCGCGTAGATAGTCGACGGGTAAAACGAAATTTTTGTTCATGCCACCTTTAAGATTTTGCGGTCTTTTTCATTGCGAGTTCTGAATTCTAGGGTTTTATATTGAAGATTTTGAAAAAGCGGGTGTAGTTTGATCTTTTATCAATTTACCTATACTTAGAAGGGGTAGCACGCGTGAACGTCCACACAAACCTTTTGATTATAATTACGTATATTAACTTTATTACAAAAAAAAAATTAAAGTCTTACATTAGCTAGAACTAGGTTTGTATAGACAGACCGAATGGCAGAGTGGTTAGTGACCCTAATTGCGGAGCCAAAGATCGCGGGTTCGATTCTCGCACGGGATTAATATTTGTGTGTATAAACATGTTTATTTCGTTCCATGTCTGGGTGTAAAATATTTATGTATATATTTATAAAGAATATTTAAGTATGTATATCAGTTGTCTAGTAACCCATAACACAAGCATGATACTTGCTTACTATGGGACTAGATGGCGTTGTGTGGGATGTCCCATGTATCATTATTATAGAGGCAAAACTTCGAAATTTTTATATATTTTCTAGTTATTGGGATTTCGTAATATATATATATATATATATACGTGCGAAATTTCTGTCACTAAGAAGTTTATAGAAATTTCGAAGTTTTGGCGCTATACAAACTTAGTTGTGATTCAAGTGAGACCAAAATTAAAAAAAAAAGAAGAAGATTAATATGCGTATTAATGACGTAGATAATCGTTTAATAGCAATTGTATGGGCATTCACGCATCCCACCCCTTAAGGAATAAGAATGCTAAATAACATCATGTGATTCATGAACGACCCCTTATTATTTTAGTATTATATAGGTATGGATATATAGGCTTGTTTTTGTACGACGAACGTAATGTCATCCACTATTCGCGCACTATCACAACATTTTCAATCACCCCAACTTCTTCGTCTATTCTCTATACACACCGTGTTCAGCTAAAGCAGATGGCACACACTAACGGTTACCGAGAAAAACATGTTTTAAGGTTTAATTTTTTTATCACACTTTTTATTTTTTTTCGGAATACGTTCAACCAAACACGTTGTATATTCGATGGGATTTTAAATCCAAACGTTATTCAGCAGAAAATTTGTCTACAAATATATATATTTATAATTTTATACCAAATCGCATTGTACCGCTTGTTTGTTTGAAACCGATACTACAATAAAGAACCAAGGTTGGCACATACACCTCCTCTGCAGCATAGAGATTATTTACAGTCTACAGCCCCGTTAAGTATTCTCAGGGGTTTAATAACTATACTGTAGACAACAAGTGTGATATAATATACTACTCCTATCTATAGTGTGCGTGGGTTGTTTAAGAAAGTCCAATAAAGGGTGTTTTAGTTCATTAAAATTTTCATTTTGTTCGATAGAGGACATATTTTTTCTGGACTTCAAACATTTTAAAATAACCGTTATTATAGTCCCTGAAGGTATTATTTTTATAATATAATAATATAACGCCGGGGTCATCCCACACAGCGCCATCTAGTCCCAAAGTAGCAAATATTATGCTTGTATTATGGGGTACTAGACAACTGCTATATATATATATATATATACTTCAATATATTTTTTATAGTATATACATACTTTTACACCTAGACTCAGAACAAATAGATATGTTCATGCACACAAATATTTGTCCCGGGCGGGGATCGAACCCACGACATTGGCTCCGCAGTTAAGGTCTAACTACTCGGCCAATTGATCATTTACTAAGTCTTAATATATTTATAGATTTTGAAAGTAATTGGGGAAGGTTATATTATAAACTAGTTATATTATAAACTATTATAAACTAGGCTCATAGTTCGCAGCAGACGTTACAATATAACATCGGGTGACTCTTAATTGTGTGCAAAAAGCTAGTCAACGTCCCACAACCTACTAAAGACACTTTTTTTTTTTTGTAAATTAGGTCCCGAACTATTTTTTTATACAATTTCTATTCACAAATGTTTTTATTACTATTATAATAATATTTCTCGTGTGAAACACCATAAGCAATGCTAAAATTAAGGAATAAAACTTACAGAAATCCTTCAAAAAACCATAAGCATTATTTCAAGCCATTGTCATAAAAAAAATTTTAAAATGAGTGTGATAACACTAATCTAACTCAAAACTATTATTAAAAAAATACATTCAGTATTAATAAAAAAAAAAAATTATTTAATAAGGATAAACTAAGCAACTCCATTACTCACTTCAGTGCATTGAAAAATCTACAAACCGAAAAAAGGGTGGGAAATTCAATAAAAAGATCCCAATCACCAGAATAGGGGACAAAATTGTATGAAGAGCACATTATTGTATATAATCCACAGGTTTTTTGCAAGAGTATACATACTGAAACTCTTTCTTACTGAAGTTAAGACGGTAGGTAGCTTTAGAATATTGAAGCGCTTGGGCGAAGTTACTGAATTAATTAAAGTCTGGCAGCGACTAGAAAATTTTGTGTCGTACGTAAAAAGACCTAAAATATTGTTCTCGTATGCTTTAAAAATTCATAGGCCCGATACGGTACATATAGTCGCGGCAGCGGGTTCTGTTTGCTCAGTCAAATGTAAAGTTAATTATTTTTACGTTCATTTTGCTGTGAAATAAATTTAATAATCTCGATGTCCACAGGTATAATTTGCACGTCATTCTGACACTTCACTCCAAGTTGTCGTCTCAACTCCACTGTCACCAGCTGTCACTTCGTTTGTCAAATGCATCTTGTATTTTCGAGGGTTCAAAGGTTCTGGAGCCATCCAGAAAACTCTATTAAATTAAATTGGGCGTCACCTGTTTTTCTCTTACACTTGGGACCAAAAATAATAATAAAAAAAAACTAGTAAACTTAACGAAGTATGTTGATGTTGAACATCGTGTGGTTTATTATATTTAAAGAGCTTATACCTAACTATGTCGTGATAGCCCAGAGCGCAACGAACCTGTCTCAAATTTATAAGGCCATAGGCCCATGGTTCGAATCCGGGCGTGTACCAATGAGTTTTTCTGACTTAAGTATATTAACTATCACTGCCTCCGTGCCTCCGAGAGCACGTTAAGCAGTCGGCCCCGGACGCTGTCAATAGATGGCGGTCGTTACAATCCCCAACCCGCAGTAGAGTCGCGTGGTGGATTTAAGCTCCATACCCACTCCTCACCCTGGGGGAGGCCTATGCCCCTGCAATGGGGTAAAATGGGCTGATGATGATGATGATGATGATACCTAACTTGAAATGAAATAATAACTAACATGACATAAAATAAATAAAAAAAATCAAAATATTTAAAATTTCCGATCTGTTACAAGGATTGGCATCATATAACGGTGTTCGTAATCAGATTTAAAAATTAATTAAAAACTTAACGAAATATTCAGATGTTTTAGTTTTTTCTAGAAAGCTGTCCTGGAATGTCCTTGCAGCGGTCCTGATACAAACGTGTAATGTGATGGGCGTAAAGCTAGTACATTTTTTTTAGAGTACTAAATTGTTAATTCATATTTTTATTCAAACTTAAATATTTAGATTAAAGTTTTGAAGTAAACGTGAGTGTTAAATAATATTTTAGTTACGCTTCCTTCACAAAAAATTACATCTAGATACTCCGTTGTTACTACGAAAAAGTGAACAAAACCTATACAAATGCGTATCGCGTACCTCATCATCTTTCGTTTTCTCAGACCAATTACGTCATTATCTTCTTTCGTGTCGTCAGGCTCTCATGTAGTTGCTTGAAGTGAAGAAGAAATAACGGAAATGACGTATGATCTGTCGTCGAAACATGAAACGTGGAACCTTGGTACCTAATTGTTGAAATATTTCAGATCCGTGACTGGCTGGCGGCGGAGGTTGAGATGCTGCGCGCGCAACCCGTGGCGGTGGGCGATGTCGACGAGATTCTACAACAGCTCGACAAGCAGAAGGTAGCTTCTAGTATTCTATATCTTAACAGCTTTTGTCCGCAGCGCCACCCATGTTCCCCGTTTCTATTCCCACAGTTGTACCACTTCATCCACTTCATTTCTTCAGTTCTACTATTACTCATATTTCATTCCATTCCGTATTACAAGTTAAGAGTGGTATATTCGTTATTTTGTTCGTTGTCGCGGCGATTGACCATAGACTGACTGGCTGTTTTTAAATATGACGGAAAAGAACTTGACTTTTGATAATTATCAGACAGACGATTTTTCAAAAAGACACGATTTAATAAATGTATATAAAACTACATTTTTCTTTGTTCATTGACGACGGAACATTCGTCTTTCGTAATTTTTTTATGAAAGATCGAAAATATGCAATCCCAACGTTCGGTTTACTACGCATTATGCGCAAATCAAATACTACCTACAATCGCCTTGATTTTGGTTTTCGTGTGGTTCACACCTGACGAGTTACTTCTTGCCAAACTGGTCGTTCGTTTAACATTTCAAAGTCTAAACACGATCTTCTCACTGTACCAGAGCCAATGAAACTGCATAATGATATTATCTCACCAGTTATCGCAGGAAACAGACGTGTATTGTAAAATACGGACTGTAAAACCGGGTTTATACCTTGCGATGCGTTGTATGCAAATATATTAATTAAACGATAACTTGCATATCCCAACAGCAAACTGAGCTTGCGGCACTATGGCTATACAAGCTACGAGATATACAAGGTGCTCCAGAGGTTCCGAGGGACTTTAGCAGAAGCTTCCAATCAATTCTAGCCACAAATAATTTAAAATATTTTTTTCGGTCTGTTGCTCACTGTTTGGGATATGAAAGAAAAAATAAATATTACAATTTGTTTTTCGTAGTGCAGAGAAGCCAAATAATAAGCACTGTTTTCGCTCTGTAAGTTTAGCCGGTGGTCTAGCGAGCAACTAAAAGTTTACTCGATATCGTACGTTACGACACTTAAGTTAGGACACTAGTACACTACGAAATGCTGACTTACATTTTTTTTCTATGAAAAAAAAATGCTAAATTGAATCAAAAGTTATTTACATTTTATTCGTATTTTAATTTCAAAAATTCCTGGGCTAAATCCCTCGGGCATCTCCGGCACACCTTTGTATTAAAAAAAAAACAAGTAGGTACCGTAACACATGTAGTGTTGATACGAGTATACCCACACATGAGATAAAGTTGACAGTCGTTTAGTAATATGTGAAACAAAGTTAACAAAGTCTTAATAATATGATTGTCTACTCCAGATTTCTGGACTATGCTCATTTCCGGCAATCCGCTGCGAGCCTAATAACTGCATGGCGCTCGGACTTACATATCGTGTTACGAAGCCAAGCCGAAAAACAAATACATCGTAGTGTTAATATGACACGGGTGTAGATATATGGTTCACATGGCACGTTTATTGTTTTGGTCTAGTCTGGCGAGGTCTTGTGTAACTGCAGACACCTGAGATACCCAACTACAAATACGAAATTTTTGGTCAATGCCTATTTTACTTTAAAACGCGTTAGCTCATGGATTAAAACTGTAGTTTTTAATCCATTTTACGCAATTGGCAATTTTTGAGGATTATTTAGAGTATTTCCACTTTTCCTGTTTATATTAAAAATTTGATTTAAAATGTAGTTATCAGCTTTGTAACTAATCTGCTAACACGGCTGGCAACCAGGCGGCAGCTTAGATATTTAATTTCTTGGAGTACCGATGATTTTAATTCCACGTGGAGGTCTTTCTACATATTTTAATTTTTTCCGTTTTTTTCCCATCTAGGAGACGAGTTTAAGATACGTAAACATTATTCACGGTTTCTTTTAATTTTTTACAATGCAAACTCAGTCCATTTAAAATTTATTCACATTAATTTTCTTGAATCACTTTCATTTAATATTCCACACGACGGGGTGGGGGCAGAAACTCTTTGGATGGATATTCGCCCTGGAAATCAGAAATAAAATTCTGAATTAATTTTTTTTGTACTGAATGACATAGTTGGTTTACTACTAACAAAAAATTTCAGCTCTATGCCAAACAACTTGAAGATGAGTAAAATTAAAAACTGTAACAGACACATTTTCGAGTTTTATTAATTTTAGTGCAGTAGGTCCCACTAATAACGTTTTATCATTTGCACATATTGAAATGAAAATGTAAACCAACTTGTAAACATATGTTTTTAAATACTTATAAAATATCAGGGGGTAATTCTCGGACCACTTGACTTTGTGTCTCATGAGACATTGTTGATGAAATTAAATATTTTTCTAGCGATAACGTAATTATGTATTCTCAAAAGCCGTATAAAACTTTACAATTTTCGAAAATCATATCAGACATACCAACTTTCATGATACAAAATTACGTTTTGACTAGAAACAAAATATCGTATGTTTCATTGAAATTTTCTCATGAGACTAAAAGTCAAGCGGTACGAGAATAACCCCCCAAGAAGCATAATTCAAGTGTTGTGAAATACTTGCAAATAATTTAATATGTTTACGTTAAACACAATAAATATATTTTGCAAATGTTGCCGTGCTAACAGTGACGCGCGAAGTCGAAACAATACATTTTCCATGAAAAAAGCTTTGCCTACATTACAAGCTTTTATTTAGTTTCACTCATCCCGGTGTCTGTCTCTAATAGCGAGTTGCACCAAAAGAGGTAACGTGAACGTATTTCGCATAAAGTAAAAACTGACAGTTATGCTTTGATTAGAACCATGATATACGTTCACGTTACCTCTTTCGGTGCAACTCGCTGTATGTATGTAACCATATGGTTATTATGTAACCATTTGATCAACTTGCCAGTGTCCGATTGAGCTGAATTTAGAACACATTATGCATAGAATAAATTAAATTGACAGCAGCGTTTGGTTTTCATCATGTTGTAATAAACTCATAAATGTCAGTTCACATTATCGAGGTGACGTTAACGCAATTTTGGGGGTGAAACCGGCGCGCGGGGATTTTAGGGGGTGAAGAGAGGCGCGCGAGGAGCTTGCGGACTGACTAAAACTATTTTACACGAGCTAGCTATGTATGCGTGGTTAGACGGTAAACGCAGAAGAGGGCTTCTATCAATTCGTACTTTTACGACAATATGTAACTAGAATTGTCTCCTCACGAGGGTACATCAGTTAGTAGCACCGAACCGAAACTTTTTATATACGTACGAGAACGTTGGATTTCGACGGTCAGCCATGATTTTCACCGTGAACTGATTCTACACTTAAAAATGCCTCCGCATTAGATAACTCCTTAACGGTTAGTACTACGGCGCGAAACTTTGTATATACAAATGGGCTGTTTGTTAACCATGATTTTTTCCGTGAATTTATGATGCAACTAGGATAGTCTCCTCATGAGGGAACTCCTCAGCGGTTAGTACCACGGACACGAAACATTGTATATAAGTTGAGTTTAGCCATGATTTTCACCATGAACTATTATGATGTAGCCAAAATCGTCTCCTCACGAGGGCGAGTTTCTCAACAATTAATCGAATCAAATTAAAATGTAACAGATTTGTATAACTTAGATGACAATCGATAATTCATCGAGCTGATCCGATATATGGATAACAGAACCCTTCAATGGCTTCTTCTGTAAACCCACTGAGTATGCATTAGATTTGTCTTAGTGATTACTTTTCATAGCACATGGTGACGGTCTGGTGATAGAGATGGAAGGTCTACAATAGAACCCATCAATGGCTACTTGTAAACCCTCCGAATTTGGGCTCATTCGATTTGTCTTCCTGGAATATTTTGATCAAATTTAAATAGGGCTGAGCACGACTTACATAGTCTGTTTAATAATAAAAAAGGATTCAATCAAATCAGTTCACAATCGTATAACACATCACGAAGATATTGCGTGACATACACATGAAAAATAAGTGTGGACAATTCATGCAATATAAAACTGAATATATATCTGTAATATTTTTTACATGAAAACCTGGCTTAATTTTTAGTTAAATAACTTTAAGTAGCTACTCTGATGTGACAATTGTAAACTGAGATTTTAGAGTCTTTAGTAAATATTTATTTCTTTGTCGCTGATTCAAAAATAAACTCAAAAATTAAGTAACGATATTACTGTCATGATGAATCGAATAGCGTAAGCAATATTAACAACCGAATCAGTCAGTACCTTAGGATAACAGAATTAATTTAGAGCAACGTATGGGACAGTAGAGTACGCATTATCAGTTTCAACTATGGAACGAACGTACATTAAAACGTCGAGTGTAACAGCTGTTCCGCCCACACCCCGGCAACTTACACAACAAAAAAACCAAGAAAGTATATAAATTGTTGGATGAAACGACCGATGTGCATGTAATGCAACTACCTACATACAACTACCTCTGTCAAGCTCTGCGATTACGCAATGCGTAATACGTAGTTACATAATGAGATGTATATTGCTTTTTATCTGGAATCGAAGCCAATACCTTACCCAACAAGATCGCCATAAACCGTTTAGAGTATTCAAATATTTTTTCCACCCTCGAGCTACATGAAAAACGAAAAATACATATTCTAAAAACTTTTCCCTCAAGCGCATTAGTATTCACAGAGCGTCGTCGACCACATGCCGCGAATTAGGCCCATATAGAATATTGCTGAGCCAGCGATGTACTTTCGAACAGACTAAGAAAACAAAAATATAGAGTTGGCACTGGTTTCGCTTAACTTATGTGTTCTCAGATATATCTGCACATTGATTGACTTAAATAGTTTAGACAATTGAGGTATTTATATAGCGAACACTATAATTTACACGATTTACACATCCTACATTCTTGGCGTACTCGCGAAACGTTGGAAATGTATTTTATTTAAGTTTCATATTTCGTGCACTTTATTGATGATTCCGCCATTGCACATGACTCACGTCCGTACATGTACAATATATATGAGATATTGTATATCGCCGCTTTCTAGAAAATATCGTATTCTACATATTATTTTCAAAAAGATCTTTTTAAAAACTATGTAATATTTAAATATTAAAAACTATGATAAAACTAAACTATATTAAAACTATATATACTACTAAAATATATATATACACTACTAAATATATATATACTACTAAAATATATATATACTACTAAACTATATTATAAACTATGTAATATTAAATATTTAATTTGAGGCATTTCATTGTCACGTAATAATAACGTGGGTCAATTGCACATGTATTATAATAACTGGGACATCCCACACAGCGCCATCTAGTCCTAAAGTAAGCAAGTAGTATGCTTTACTAGACAACTGATATACATACTTATTTTTTATTCTCTGTACATTTTCTGGTATGATACTTAGCATAGGACATAGAAAATCTGTACAAAGTAGTGACTGTTTTTCTTCATGCTGCTTCTATGACTTTTGTATCTATATGTTCGTTGCCGGGGACTCCTGTGTGTTATTTGACCCTTATAAATATAACACACACTGGAAATTAGAAAATGATAACAGGTTTTTTGCAAGGGGATAGCCGATAGACAATATCGTATTACAGGAATCTTAAAGGAAACGAATTTAAGTTATATCATGCACCAAAACTTGACTAGTAGGAGTAAAAATACAAGGTTTTATAAGCTCGAATGCACATTACAAAACTTATATAAGCAGCTTATTGGTAATTTGATTACTTAAAAATAATAATACCTGCAACATCCCACACAGCGTCATCTAGTCCCAGAGTAGGCAAGTAGGTAGGTAAAAATTATGGGGTACTATAGACAACTGATATACATATTTAAATATTGTTTTCATTTCTCATACTCTTATTTCTCATTCGTCTCATACTCGTATTTCTCAAACGCTTGCAGTTACCTGATCACAGGGATGAAAACAGTACTTTTCGTCCCTGGGAAACGTGTTATATGCTGTCAAAAAATTTATAACTAAGCAAGCCATTTAGTAATTAAAATATATTATCAATGATTTTGTAACATGACTTTATACTTATAATTTTCTTCTTAACTAAATAATTATTTTAGTTATATAGATAAGTGCTAAATATTTACATCATCAACGATAAAAAGTACCGGCTCGTAGAGTGCCACAGAAAAATAAACATAAAAAAGGCCAGAAAGCGATAATTCGATCTTCAGTTGTTTTGTCGAGGGTTAAATCCACCTCGAGTGAAATACGTATTTAGGCACTCGAACTATTGTGCCTAAAATAAGTCCCTTTCATCCCTTGTGTAATATCGACTATTGTAATACATACATATGTAGATACTATATACACCCAGACATGTAACAAATAGACATGTCCATGCACACAAATATTTGTCCCGGGCGGGAATAGAACCTGAGACCCTTGGTTCCGTAGTTAGCGTCTCTATAAAACCACTCGACCAATCGATTAGTCAAATCAGTCAAAACAAGTAAATTAATTGTTTTTATTATTTATTGTCATTATTGCTTAGCTCCATTTCATAAATTCAAAATTTATTGTTACTTACAAAGTTTTGCCGTTATACAAATATATTTCTGACTGTTCAAAATGGTCGTAGGTATATGTTGAATACAGTCCCATTTTGTTTCGAAAGGTTTTTTAAATTATTCTTCTATAAACACTTTAATTGCGTTAGTCGATTTACCGTTACTTTATTCCGTGTGAAATAGAAAATTTCCATTTAATTCGTAATTTAACATTTGAAATGAAAAATATTTGTTCAAGTCTGGACCAATATTTTTCCGACGCTTCTGTACCTACGGAAGAATTTTCGCCGTGTACACAATTTGGTCGAAATCCTCATTCCAAACAATTTATCGTAAAAAGTTGTTTGCGAATAATTTTTTTACATGTTTTCATTATTTACAATATGTACAAATAAAACTATTCTTTTGTATTCGTATGTGTAGTAATTAGTATTTATCATCATACGTTAAATACGTTGTTTTACGTTAAACTCGACCATATAGGACAGAACACATACTCGACACGTTACGTTAAAGTAATAACGTAAAAATTAACGGCTTGAGACAGCCCGTTTAATGTAACGTATCAATTCCGTGCAAATGTTTCGGCTCCTTAACAAAGATATTAAATCGAGGGAACGACGGGCGGCCCGAATACGTATACGACGACCTCGTGTGATATCAGTTGGTAACGATCCTAGACCGAGAGGCAGATCAATTTTTCAACTTTTGAAATGTTTACCCAAAAAACGACGTAAGTGCGTAATGATAATAGTAGAAACGTTAATAAAATGCGAGAAATATGGACACCAATAAGAATGTGAGGTCCACGATAATTAGTCAAGATTTTAATAACTAGTACTTGCCCTATGTTTCTCGAGTATATGCGAATATGCAAAAAAAATAAATTCATGGTTATATTGTCGAATTACATTTTGCGTATGTTTATTTTCGAAATGTTCTTATTTTTACCATATTAAGACCGTGAACTATGTTGAGAAAACTTCCTCCTTGTCAACCCCTGCACTTACGTAAATGACGTAAATGATTAGAGTTGATTAAAATTGATTAGAATTGATAGAATTGATTAGAATTGATTAGAATTGATTAGAATTGTTGAAAAAAATGATTATACATTTAATTACGTTACAAGTTGACTAGAAGCAATAGGTACAGGCTGTATCTGTCTTAAGTAATTGAATAAAAAAAAAAACAAGCATTGCGGGAATAATTCTTAATTGTTAATAAGAATATATCTTAAAAATTAAGTTAAAAAATATTTTGTAAATAAATAAATAGACTATTAGTAATAATTTTCAATAAAATATTTAACAAATAAAATAATAAAACAAAGATACACTTGTTCATCAAACATAAAAGCACCTAGCTCCTAGACTATGTCACATAGTATTTGGTATTCCGGAAGCGTGTGACACCCGTGCCACTCTCCCTTCTCAGACATTGATAGTTAATGATTTAATGAAATTGAGAAATGAACCTGTATCCGCTATAAAATTAATTAGTGTTCGAAGAAGACAGGTAACTATTATCAAAGATTACTTTCATGAATAAAAACCAGATAATTGGAAATTATTGTATTGTAAATTAAGTTTAGTATTTTGAATAATATTTGAAAGACCTGTTACTTTACTTACGAACAAGTTGTCAATAACTTTGGAATTATTAAATATAATTGGACAATATAATGATTTATATCGCATAATAATCGCAAATAATATCGCAAAATAAAACAAAATTTTTGTTATTATTTACAAAATAACATTAAAGTATACTCGATACATACCTACCTACCTTACACGTTCTCCACGCTAAATTTAAGTTTTAGTAAATTTTGACGATCTTCTCAAATCCAAGTGGGTAGGTAGTTAATTTGTTATAATTTTGGAAATAAGTTTTATTATTTCGCTTTGCATATTTCATGTGTTGAAACAAAGTGCATGCCAAATTTAAAAAAAAAAAATTATGTATTCTAAAATTTCAAGGTCATTGTAACAATTGCTGAATGTAAGTCCTCGTTCTACCTCAACTTACCGTGAACTGACTACTGACTGACTCAATGAAAAGCTCCTAGGCACCTTCCTGACATAACACGCATGCGTAAACACTAGTAAAGTCGTTTTGTCGATAATCTTTAAATTTTATATCGATAATATATTTGCTCATTTATGTGATGTGAATATATTTATGTTTTCAAATTATATTTATTAAAATCCTTAATTTTTTTGTGGAATAGGCAATAACCAAAATATATTTTATTATCAACATTGTATGTGTTCCAACACTGTCAAACATTTTCATGCGGCCAGATTCAAGTTAAATTGATGATTTGGTAAACTATATTCACTAGATAGCGACTTACAATATGATATATGAATAACAAAAGTGATCATGCTACACATAAAGGTGTACCACAAATCCCCCTAGTTGATTTTTACACCTTTTTATTATTTTGACTTATGAATCTACATAAGTATTGATTGTTTTCTGTCAAAATAATAAAAAAGTGTAAAAACCAGCCAGGACTATTTGTGGCACATCTATATGTGCGGCATGGTCACTTTAGTTATCCATATATTTGAAGTTTCGCTACCTTTAAACTTATCATTACTTATTATAACATTACTTAAATTCTTAGTACAACTTTATCTAAAATGAGGTAAATTTTGAAATTACACAAGATTTCATATTATTTCGGACTTTTGACCGTTCACCTGTATCTGTAACTACTTGTACGTAATTCTTTGTCGTAGGAGTTAAGACTCTGTTACACATGAGCACAAAGATGTGCGGATGGGTAGAAGAGAATATTTTGGTTTGAAAATGAGCAGTGTCAAAGGTAACTTGCGTTGTAAATGTAAGAACTACAGAGTGAAATATTTTTATAAATGCTGTCGATATCAGTTTAGTGGATACTTGTTAATAGACTTCTTGAAATGTAATTAAAGCATTTATATGATGAGTCGATATAATTAAATATTATGTATTAGAGACAAATTCAGTGCTTTAAAGCTTGTAAAGTACGACATATAGGATATTTATAACTACATTTTTTAGGGTTCCGTACCCAAGTGGTAAAAACAGGACATTGTTTGTGAGCCTACAATATTTGTCTATCCGTCCATCTGTCGTCTGTGTGCCCATATGCTAGCCTGTCCGTCAATCAGTTTGTTTGTCTCAGGCTCCTAACTCGGTCGCGTAACAGACTAAAATTTTCACAGATTAAGTGTGATTGCGGCACCTACCATGACAAGTAATAAAAATAACAAGTTTAAATCCGAGAGAGTCCTTCATACTATTTATCTTTTTTTGTTTTAAATATTTTGATAAATTATATGTAAAATGTAATAATAATAATAATATATTCTTTATTGTACACCAAAAGTTAGAACAAAAATAAATAATGTAGGTATCTCTTATAACTATGTTTGATAGGTACAGTGGGCGGTCTTATCGCTAAGAGCAATCTCTTCCAGACAACCTTTGAATGGATTGGTAGAAGCCTGAGACAACAAAATGGTTATGATGTACTAACTGAGAATAATTTAAGCTACCTAAACAAGATACATATATCTATACCACACAATACAATGTAATTTTTGATTAATATAAATAATAACCACGTAGTTATTGCCTTAAACACTTTTTACTTAGACAAATATATACCCACTACAACCGTAAAAGGGCCAAAAGTAAAATAAAGTCTCGTAGTTACTTTGTATAACATATATATATATAGATACTTTTCACACCCAGACACGGAACAAATAGACCTGTTTATTCACACAAATATTTGTCCCGGGCGTGAAAAGAACCCGCGACCGTTAGCTCCATAATTAGTATTTCTAACCACTCGGCCCATCGATTAGTCATTTAAAATATTAGTAGTAAATTTTTGTAGTTAATAGAAATAGTTTAAAATAAATTCATTTTAAATATCGATGTCGATAAGTTTTATCGACTACAGGCATCCTTATTATTATTATTCATGGTGTGAGTTGGGAGGTGGTTAAAAGGGGGGTGTCTGTTGCTAAGCGACGAGCGGAAACCGGCAAGCGCCACGTGTGCCCGGTGTCACCCCGCCCCGCCCGGCATTTACTATGCCGCTTTTGGACTACGTGCGTCTATTAAATTTGACCATAATCAGCAATTAAAAATATTGTAATATACATGTTAGTAGCAACATTTCTTTTGCGCTTTAAATAAATTTCCATAAAAATTAAAAAAAAGATATATTAAATACTTTGAAGGAAGCGATTACAGTTGGTGGCTCCAAGCTCAGTTGGTTAAAATAATAAAATTTTAGCTACACATTTTAAATATTGTGATTCAGATTTTTGATGTGAAGGCGAAAATATTTTTTTCCAAGTGACGACTAATCAATTTTGAAATATCTTGGTTATAGTAAATTGCACATGTTTTCTGTTTTTAAAGAGTTATTCTTGCATTTATTTTAAGTAAAAAAAACCGCAAAGCTTTCGATAAAATATATACATGCAAATTTAATTGCTCGAATTTAATTTCCAGATCAAAGAGCTTTGTATCATTTTATGTTTAGCTTTTTTTTCCAGTTTTTTTAAATATATCGTTTTTTCCATTTTTTTCTGTCTCGTTTGATAAGGGTGTGTCGTCAGATAGGTTTTCCTAAAACGCAATTTCGTCAATTCTATTTTTGGGTAAAAAGGAAAAGGTATCTAATTAGATTCAACGTTTTCGAAATTTACTAGTATATATAGATACTACAAATAATATATATTTATCTTACAGTATCAATTGTATCAACAATTTAAACAATACAAAGAGACGATGGAATGGCGACGCAAAGAAAATTAATTGCGTTTTCTTCCTAATGAAATCTTTATAAAACAGTGTGAAATTACTGCGAAAAAATCAACTTTCTCTCCCACCTTTTGCGTAGGGGTGGGGATGGGTCAGGTAGGCCAGATCGGAGAGGGAAGTAAATGGGAGGTGGTGTGGATCGATAAGGAGAGGTAGATTTGAGCCCAACACTCGCCTATTGCTAGAGGTTAGGCGTACACGTGTATCGAAATTTTTTCTTCATATATAATATTAGAAATCTACGTTTTCGTTGATTGCCCATGAGCACTATATCTATCTACGTATCATTAATGTTTATTCTGTATTGAAAGAGTAAAAAAGGATATATTATTAATTTCTGAACCGCTTGATGTTGATGATAATTTTTAAGAATATTGGTTGTACGTTGTATGTGTTATCGTGTGGCGAGCTCACAGACCACTAAGAAAACGGCCGAATGCTCCTCAGGGCCGTGCCCTGAGAGTTATATAGGTACTTTTACATATCGTATTTAAACGTATTTCTAGCTGTTCCCCGCTAGATGGCACGAATGGCTGTAGAATACAAAATACACAAAAAAAAACTAATCATTAAAAGCTTATATGTAACGCTAAAAGATGTCTGAGATGTGAGATTAATATACCCAATTAAAACTTTTTAACAATATTAATAAGTCACCATTACAAAGGAAAATAAATATTTTGTAGGTAACAAGCGGCATGAAGTTTATGAAGTCGGTGACAAATTATTAACAAACATGACATTGTGCTCTATACTTGTAAAAATAATATAAATATTTTCATTGTTTTGTTCTTACTTGGTAAGTACCTATATATTGGTTTGTGACTTGGTACCCACTTCATAAACCAAGCCGTGTTAACATTTTTTTAGAATGGATTTTTAGGTATTCGACAAATACATGCTTGAAGAGCAAAAGGAGCATTCAGATACTATGTTTAGTTATTGTTGCTGGCAACATGAAATTTATGTTTTTTAATTGTTTAAGTTATATTTGTCATTAAACAAGAAAAAAATATACGCTCAGACTATTGATTATAACGTGATTATAACATGTTGTATTATTGAGCTAAACTTAAAATTAATTCAGTGTATCTACGCAACGCCGACGTTTATTGTGTACCTGCCGAAATACACTCCACTCCAAGATTCTAACAGCTATAAACTTAACTAAGTCTCATAAAATAAAGTTCGTAGTCGCTTACTTAATGACCATCATTGTCATTACCTAACATAGTATCTGAATGCCCCCTTTTGCTCTTCAAGCATGTAATTGTCGAACACAAAACTCCACGTGTGATAAACGTTAAATTGTTTCACTTTAATCACAAACATATTGGCATTTCTGAGCTGACCGCGATGTAGCCGCGGCTGCTACTTTGTAAGGCTTGACCTGCCCTGTTGTAGTTATTGAAACAAGCGAGATGTCGTGGCACAGGGCATAGTTAGAGTCGGTTGATAGCGTTACGATGACACAGGCGAACAGGTCTAGTCGCCCAAGGTCATATGCACCGAGCACCAGACCCTCACGTGCAAATCAATTTCACTTTCAACTCAAAAGGCGCTTTTTAACAGAATATTTGATTTTTCTAAATGTCATAGAGACAATATTAGCCAATTAGCACTTCCAAATATACTTTTATGAAGATAACTCCTAAAATTAAAATTTTCAAATGGGCCAAGTGGAAGACCGCTGCCTGGCCAAGTGGAAGGTTGACTCTTGAGTAAACCCAAAAGTCCTTCCCGAAACACTTAAATTACCTCTTCTACAAAATTCGTTAAGTACCTACTCAGTTTGTAACGGCCAGAAAGGCGTAGTGCTCCAGACATTACCATGCATAGGTATTGAATTTTGAGATTTGTCATAGCTGTAATTCTGTCTAGAGTTATAATAAAAACTGTTCGTTTTATTTAAGCGACTTCAAAAAAGAAGGAGGTTACTCAATTCGACCGTATATATGTTTTTTTTTATAGCAAACAATTAAACTAGAATTTATTAACAAATACAATATTTATTCAATGAAATTATTATTTTTATTCTCTACGCATTTCTGCCATTTAATCTGCCATCTAATGAACGCTTTAACGATAAAATTTTGGGAAGAAAGTCTTAAAGTTCATCAAGGCGATTTCTACTGCTTCTCGGCAACTCAACGCTTCATGGAGAAAATGGTCCAAATTGTGAAAAAATTTCCAAGTATAACTCCTGTAGCGTTGGAACGGTTCATTGTGCAGTGTAAGGTCTTAAGTTATTGTGAAACAATACTGGTAAAATTTGGTTGACGAGCCGGGACTGGTTTTGCCAAAAAATCTCTAATTTTTGAGTCGATTAACTTACGCAAGGCAAGGTTCGACGCGTGTACTTTTGTGCAGGCGTTACAAGCGACAATAACTATACCTTAGTAGATTATTTGGCTAATGTTATTTTATTAAGTTCTTAAAGAAAAATCAAAAGTTAAAGCGCACTTAACTTCCATTAAAGCACATTATCGTGCAAATCTCAGAGCGGTTGGAACGGCCCTTAAGTATTACGTAGCGTAAAGGGATCGACGAGTAGAATGTATTGGCCAAAATCGATTTAATCAATGACGTCACGTTTCACCTTTAAGCCATCTAAGGCTCTGAAAATATATAAACCTATATGATTCGCTCACATTTGATGCGAAATAGCCAAATAAAATTTATTAATGAAACAAACAGAACAAATTAATGTATTGTTCATAGAACAATATTTCTTCAAATAATACCAAACGTTTATTTTATTATGTAGCAGAATATAATATGATAAGCAATGTGAAGGCGCCCACGAGTTCTTCTTTGAACTTCGTCTGGGCTCACTCCTGAAGCGTGAGCGTTTTAGTGGACTGTATTTATAGGTATAGCGAGGGGCGATAGCGAAAGGAGAGGAAAGACTAAAGGGACTGACCTTGACGCAGCAACACACATATAAGTCTTCGCTGTCAGCCAGGAGCTCCTCCAGTCAGGCGGCGGCGCGGCACCAACACGTAATCGGGCACACTCCACAGTTTATATATTATAGCGTTTGTTACACAATATTATTAGGTTTTTATATGAGTTTTAGGCGATAAGCGATTATGCGTTTAGCGTTTTATATTTTCAGTGCGTCACATAGGAAAGACAACAGCGGACTGAATGTAAAGGAAAAAGCGGGTAGTGCGGAAACAAGAATCAGGGATGCGGCGTAGCCATTGCCCCCGGCCATTGAAAGACTCGCTTTCAATTGCACAAGGAAAAATGAAAGAAAAATATTAAAATAAACTTAAAATTTAACAAAGAAAGCGGAGAATAAATTAAATTAAACTATTTCTATTGCGTGGGTAGAGGACAGAGACGCACGACTGGTCTCTTGTAAATTCCAGTTGCAGTCTTAACTGACGCAACACGGACTACTCCGTCGACTCCTGGGAATGTAGAAACTACTACGCCCAACGGCCAATGAAGGATAGGGGTATCATCAGTCATTACTATTACAATCGTACCCTTTTCGATTGGTTTAGAAGGTGTATTCCATTTCTCACGCGTTTGTAAAAGATGTAAGTACTCTAACTTCCATCTTTTTGAAAAAGATTGTACCATATTATCCAAAAGCTTATATCGTTTTACTAAATTACTAGAAAACTCTGTCTCATCTACAAAAGGTAAATGTTTTATTGGACTTGACATTAAAAAATGCGCGGGCGTTAGAGCAGAAGGCTCCGATGGATCAGAACTCAATAGCGTAAGCGGACGCGAATTCAGTACGCACTCTATTTGCACCAATACTGTCAACAATTCTTCATATGTTAAAATCTGCGAACCTATTACGCGAAACAAATGAGTTTTAAACGCTTTGACGTAAGTCTCGACATGTCCATTAAAATGAGGACTGCGTGGAGGTATGAGTTTCCAGGTGATTCTGTTTTCTGATAACTCCTTTGCAAATGAAAAATTGTAATTTTCAGAACATAAAAATTTATAGAGTTCATTAAGCGTATTTTTTGCTCCTATAAACGTCGTACCGTTATCAGAGTACATACACGAAACCGCACCCCGTCTGGCAAGAAAACGTTTAAAAGCTGAAATGAATACGTGCGTTGTCAGATCTGAGGCTATCTCTATATGTACAGCGCGCGTTACGAGGCACACAAATATGCACAAATAGCATTTTATAGGACGAACACCGCGTTTTCTATAAGGCGTAATGCTGATTGGACCTGCATAATCTACAGCTGTATGCGTGAAAGCTTTAGTTTGCTGTACACGACAAGCTGGTAAATCAGACATCATAGGAAATGTATTTTTTGGATTAACCTTAAAACAAAAGTAACATTGATGAACAATTTTGCGAACGGTGTTTCGACAAGATAAAATCCAATAGCGTTGTCTAAGTATAGACATAAGTAGTTGCGGCCCAGTATGACAATGTTTCTCGTGATAATATTTTATTATGAGATCGACAATATAGTCTTTTCGAGGTAATAAAATAGGATGCTGCTGATCATAGGATAAGTCTGCATTACGCAGGCGTCCACCAACGCGCAACAATCCGTATTTATCTAGAAATGGGTTTAATTTTCTGATTTGAGGCGAACAGTTTTTATTTGAAATTAAACATTTTATATCGTCAGCGAAATATTTAGATTGCATAACCTTAATTATTTGAGTTTTAGCGAAATCAAATTGTGAACTGTTAATTACTTCAGCGCGAGGTAGTTTCTTTAAAAAGCGATAAATGTAAATAATAGAGCGAAGTAGAGCGTTCCACGAAGAAAAGCGTTGTGATAGCGTATACAAAGTATGAGGTTCTTCTTCGGCCGACGTAGCCAAAGCGATTACCTTTGATTCGGGTATTTCTATATTATCAGGAGGTTTGAACCTTTTAATAGGCCAACTTTCAGGTTCTTGCTGTAGCCATGAGGGACCATTAAACCATAATGGATGGTCAATTAAGCGTAAAGGTGTGATACCACGAGACAAACAATCACTCGGATTATCGACGCCATTTACGTGATAAAAATGTCGCGGAGGAAGCGTATCAATAATTTCAACAAATGTTTTAAATTTATGCGGAGACGAGTGGATCCAGCATAGAGTCACCATAGAATCGGTGAAACAATAAATATCGTCAATATTATGACGAGGAGCGTATGTGTCGATGACTAGACGCGTTAATTTAGCCATAAGTAGCGCAGCGCACAACTCCAAGCGAGCGATAGAAACAACTTTAAGAGGCGCTACTTTAGATTTCGCGCAAACCAAACGTATAATAGGCGGGTTGTTAGCGTTAGATACGCGTAAATAAATAACTGCGCCATAAGCTTTTTCACTAGCGTCTGCAAAAGCGATTATAGAAATATTTGAATTTTCAGTTACACCTAAATGACGCGGGAATTTTAATTTAGCTAATTCAGGAAGTTCGGAAATATATTTATGCCAAATTTCAGCAATATGCGGCGGCGTTGGTTCGTCCCAGTCCAATTTCAAAAGCCAAAGCTGCTGGATGAGAACCTTAGCAAATAATATGACCGGTGCGATAAACCCAATTATGTCATATTGACGAGCGATGACGGACAAAATATTTCGTTTTGTACATAGTCGCTCCTCTATGGACACGACAAAACTAAATTCATCAGTAGACGGAGACCACTGAAGTCCCAAAATCTTTAAATGTTGATCCTGTTCAAACTGAACAGCCGAACGGTAGCGATAAGACTCGGGCAACGAATCTAACAATTCAGCAGAATTACTAGACCATTTTACCAAATCAAAGCCCCCGGCCTTGAAGAGACCCAGCAACTCATTCTTAAGTTTGAGTGCGTCAGGTAGCGCGGGAACAGAATAACACACGTCGTCCATATAGGCGGCGCGCGGTACGAGATCCGCGGCGAGCGGGTATGTGTCTTGTTCTTCGGCGGCCAATTCGCGTACGACCCGCATAGCGAGATAGGGACTACTACGTAATCCAAAACAGACGCGATTGAACTCATACGTGACGAGAGGTTCCGTAGAGTTGTAACGATAAAGTATTTTTTGAAATTTGCGATGTTCTTCCTGAACCAAAATTTGCAAATACATCTGCTTGATGTCTGCTGAGAAAGCTATACTATAAAAGCGAAACATGAGTAATATTAAAAATAAGTCATTTTGTAGATTTTGCCCTGTATATAATATGTCGTTGAGTGATAGGCCAGAAGTGGTTTTGGCACTCGCGTCTAACACTATACGCAACTTCGTCGTGGTTTTGTCTTGACGCACGATGGCGTGGTGAGGGATGTAATAACCACTTTCAATATTATCATCACAAACTGGAGAGATATAATTTTTATTTAAATATTCTTTGATAACCGCGTTGTATTCTAAGCGCAAAATAGGCGAAGCATTAAGTTTTCGTTCCAAAGAAAAATATCTATTTTTAGCGATTGTATACGAGTCACCCAAAGAAGCAGAGTCGCGCGAAAAGGGAAGCGCGACGCTGTAGCGTCCAGACTTGTCTCGCGACAAATTATCTTTACATATAATTTCGCATTCACGATCCTCAGCATTAAGGACAGGCGCGGTATGAACTTCTTCAAGTTGCCAAAATTTTTGTAAAATCGTATTTATACAGGGTTGAGTAACAGCGCAACAAGCAAGAGATATGTTACTGGGATTATTTTCAATATCTACATTGCCTATAATCATATAACCGAAGACAGTCTCGAAAGCTGTCGGCATACCCGGAGGCCCCGTTACACGGCCCGACAGTAAAATTTGTGAAAACATCGAACCCCCCAACAAAAGATCGATATCACCCGGAACCGAGTAATATTTATCAGCGAGCGTAACATTATTTAAATAGGTAAATGAAGTAGTATTTATATGAGCGGTAGGTATTTTATCCGTAATTCGATCGATTACAAAAGCGTTAATAGAATATTTAATATTTTTATTTATTAATGATGACACTTTAAGTGTTAACATGCCCTTAATTGAACTAGCGGAGCCACCTATGCCCTTAACGACAGATCTAGTAATTTTATTATAGCGTAAATTTAATAATTTGCAGCAATCTGTGGTTATGAAATTATTTTGTGAAGCTGTGTCCACTAGACCTCTAATAGTATGTAAGTTACCCAAGTTATCTTCAGTGTTTAATTGAACAGTTCCTAATAAACAAGTGTTCAAGCGTTCAGAACTAGATTTAATATTACAAAGAGATATTTTATTATCGTGTGACGCATCCACTGTAGGCGCAGGCGTCGGAAACCGGTTAGCGGGGCCGCCGGCGGCAGCCGAGTGCTTCAGAGTTTCAGAGGATTCCGCACTAACGTTTACGGTTTGCGGTTCCGTATGCGACTTCATTTTTCTACATAAAAGTGAATGATGTTTGCAATCACAGTAGCGACATAAAACCGTAGATTTACAAGCGAAACTTACATGATATAAACTCAAACAATTAGAACATCCATTTCGTTTTTTAATAAAATTAATACGATCATTAATTGAAAGGCGTTTAAAAAAAATCACATTTATATAATTGTGCATGTGTGGTTTGTTTACAGCATACACAAGCATTATCCACTACGACAAATGAATGCGTAGGCTTCGAGTAATTTTGTTCTGCGTTATTTTTACCATACTTCTTTGGCGGGGTAGAAGTAGTAGATATAGAAGAAGGCGTGCGATCCAATATTTTGGATTGTTCATGAAGAAAATCGATTAAACTATTGTATGTAGGTATGGATTCGTCACGTTTTAACATTTCAAAGGCGCGCGATGTTTCCGAATCCAGTTTCTTAAGTGCTACGTGGAGTAATATGAAATCCGCCAAATCAGACAATTTCAAAGATTTCAAACTAGCGACCGCGGCGGCGAATTTATCTAAAAATAATTCTATATTTTTTGAAGAAGCGTAGCTAGCAGCTTTAAAATTAAATAATTGATCCAAATAAGCGGAAGCGAGACAACGTTTATCCTCATATTTTTTAACCAAAGTTGACCAAATCTTTTCGTAATTTTCCCCGGTGGGAGTGATTCCGGAGAATACTGATAAAGCACGACCAGAAAGTTTTCCTATTAAGTATTGCACTCTTTCGTGATCTGTTAAGTTTTCGTTTACATGAATAGTATTTTTGAAATTTTCATAAAACTTTTGCCACTCAATAGGATCACCAGAAAACGACAATAACTCCAACTTAGGTAATTTTATAGTACTCTTCTTGCTTTCAGAATTGTTACCAGTATCGCTGCATGTAGACTCAGGAACTTTAAGAGCGTTAATTTTGCTTTCGACTCGCTTGATACGGCAATATAAATCATCAAACGCGTTCCAAGATTGAAAATTAGGTACCGCGTCAGGATTCACAGTCAGCTCAAGCAAATTGATTTGTTTTACTAAATCAGAAAATTCATCGCGAATCGATTCCAATGTAATAATACTGGACAAAAATAATTCTTCTGCTACTGTATCTTCAAAGGCGTTTTTTGCGTAATTATAGATGTATTGCAACCGACTAAACATTGATTCACGTTGCGCAGTTAACATCGTTATTTGTATTTTAATATCTGCCTCTTGCAGTGTTACTTTACCTTTTGTAGGCATATTTGAAGTTAAATATATTTATAGAATCAATAGAATTATAACTTAAAGCGTAAGAAACTAGACGATTCAATAAATGTCGCAATTACTGCCTGTAACATGCACACGCGGCACGCACACACAAGGTACGCGCGTAGATGCGACGCGATGTTTACCTACCTACAAAGCGAAATAATTATAAATTCTTAGATAAAATTTTTATATAAAATAATTTTATATTTGTATAAAGCGTTTCGTGCGAGAAATGGAATCTACCTTGTTCAGTAAAGACTGACAGAGTAAGAATAGCGTAGTTTAAAAGAATTGTATGAAGGGAAGCGTGCAGCGAGTTATTTTAAAACTTTTGGTAAAGACCAGAATTTTATGAAGCGAGCGTGGTCAGAAGAACCAATTATTTTTTCTTCTGAAGGACCATATTATTTTTTAAACCTTCGGATCGAAGGACCATAATATTATGAAGGCGCCCACGAGTTCTTCTTTTAACTTCGTCTGGGCTCACTCCTGAAGCGTGAGCGTTTTAGTGGACTGTATTTATAGGTATAGCGAGGGGCGATAGCGAAAGGAGAGGAAAGACTAAAGGGACTGACCTTGACGCAGCAACACACATATAAGTCTTCGCTGTCAGCCAGGAGCTCCTCCAGTCAGGCGGCGGCGCGGCACCAACACGTAATCGGGCACACTCCACAGTTTATATATTATAGCGTTTGTTACACAATATTATTAGGTTTTTATATGAGTTTTAGGCGATAAGCGATTATGCGTTTAGCGTTTTATATTTTCAGTGCGTCACATAAGAAAGACAACAGCGGACTGAATGTAAAGGAAAAAGCGGGTAGTGCGGAAACAAGAATCAGGGATGCGGCGTAGCCACAATGTTTTTCTATACCACACGCAATTATAACGTATCACGTATTTCATTTAAATTGCATGGTATTATTCAACCTCTATATTTGGATCATAGTTATTTTTGCACAGTTTTTATATTCATAAAAATATTAAATGCAAGGTTCTGTTATACTTATTTTAATTTCAATTCTCTTCATGCTAAAGGCAACTTTTTGTGTCCGAAATCTATCGTAAAAGACGAGTTTTGAAAACTTTGGAGTCTATTTTTTTTACTCCAGACATTTAGATGGACATAACTTTCTAAATATTTCTAGATGACAGAAAAGCGTCACATTTGATGATAGAAAGCCTTTTCAAATCTACCGCATTATGTCGAACTTTCTAATTGCGAGTCTAACTTGTACACGAAGGGTTCCTTACCAGCGTACCATATAAAAAATACAACATGTTTCTTGTATAGGGACCGCCTTTGATTTTTAACTTTATTTTGTTTTTGTTAATTTTTGTTATAGTGTCATAGTAATACACACTCTATGAAAATTTCAAGTGTCTACCTATTATGGTTCACACGGTACAGCCTTGTGACAGACAAACGGATGAACGGACGGACGGATGGATAGCGGAGCCTTAGTAATAAGGTTTCCGTGGGTACCCTTTTGGCACGGAACCCTAAAGACGGCCTCGGCCGACGGTCTATTAAAGAATAGCACAGTAAGCAAAATGGAGTGTCTCATACTACGAAACGTTCGAAGTATGAGAAAGTATGAGTTATCAGACTCAGTGATTAGACAGACCATACGTCATTATCATTGTTTTGAACAAACAATTTTTTAAGGTTTTCTCTTACGATTTGTATGCTATGACGACTTGTTAATTCAGGTAACATTATCTTTGACAAAGGGAGGCCTAAGCCCCTGCAATGGGACATAATGGGCAGATACACTGAAACAAACATTCTGTTGATTTACACATGAATTAAACTTTTTCAGAATCTTTATTTTCTTTTCAAGTATTAATTTTACATGTGCGTCACACAAAATTGTACTGCACAGCGAATATTTCAAAACATCAACTGGTGTATCTTTGGCCTACGTTTTTGGCCTATATTTTTGCTCACATTTTTTTATCATAACGCGCTATTTCTATGAACATCTATGAATATACTATTGACACTAACTACAATTTTCAGCCTGTGTTTACACTTATTAAACACTGTAAAGGAACTAAGGGGAGTCGGATATAAATTTACGCATGATTTTAGAAAATTTATAGAAAATAACACCAAATATCTAGAAAAGCTAGGAAAATGAAATGTATCCTGTTTTGCATTTAGTAAATATTAAACTTGCCTCTCAGGTTTTAATCGATATACCGTTTATTTTAGGATTTCAACTAATACATATTTGGTTGGCAACCTCAAATTAATACCGCGAAGTTTGACAGCGGTTGCTGTGATCCACGGAGATTAACCCATTTATCGTTATGATGTAGTTGAATTGACGTTTAGGATAGATTCGGATTAATGGTTAAGGATTCACCTACCTTTATGAATAATCTAGTCGATTTCTAATTTATAAGTTAAATAGGGTAAGTAAGTAATGTGTGTTCAACGCGTGTTAAAGTTTTAGGTTTTCGATCGCACCTGTATTATACATCGTAAAAGAGCAACAAAAAATATTTATATACTCGTTTCGTTTATTTTGCATATACAGGATGAGGTTTTAATGACCAGCCAAATTATAATATAATGATATTAAGGGTATTGACCGCTTATACTAAACTCCAAATCGGTGACCTCGATTTTCGCAACAGTTTCCGCAAATTTTTCGTTATTAACAAATAATTTGAAAGACAATATTTCTTGCTGACTAAACCACCGGTCACAGAATAGAGAACAAACCAGAAGTAGCGTTCAATTATGATTACACATACCGCGTTGTGTCCAAAAACATTACGTACGTCCCGCACCTGCCCCACTTCCCGCCCGCGTAATGTTGCTAGCTTGGGAGAGGTTTCCTACTGTTTTTAGGATAATCATATAAAATCAGAAAAAAGGTGTTTAATAAAAATATTAACAGATAGGTATATCTAGGGCGCGTTTATATAACACAAATTATTTCTTGCGGGGCAGCCGCACGGTCGCCGCGTACTTGTATTCATTTATAGTGAGTTTTAACTACATTAGGTACTAGGCCAAAACTCACAACATTCAAATTTCCTTCAGGCGCCAGGTGTTTACTTGAGTTCAATGAGTTTTTTTCCTACAATACGAGTATAATAATAGAAAGGAAGTACTTTCTGACACAAGTGTTCTTCATTTAATAGAAAGTTACTCACTAGAACATGAAATGCATACCTATTTTAGTTAAATAAAGGAAATAAACATTTATTTTTTTATACCTATTACAATACATAAAACCCGGCTTCAATAAGGTAAGTAAAGTTTTTATTAGATACCCTTTTGTTGAGTAAGCTTTTTATAATATTTTCTTTTAGAATTTGAACTGATTTGGAGAATTTTATGTTTAGATAAATAATGTAGGTACTTAATCTTATATGTAAATCTTATTCAATAACCGCCGTTTCTATGACTTTCACCATTTATGTGGTAATCATTTACAAGAAATATATAATTTTTTTCAATGAATTTCTTGAAAATTGAAAGAACGATTGCTAAACGTTCGATATTTGAAATTATAACAAAATCTTCATTTGAAATTTTCCAGACATGTACTTCACAATACGACATTTATGTAATAAAGATTTTCGGAAGGGAAATAAAGTCCGTCTCTATTTTTCAAACCAATAAGCTTGTGAATCCATGGCACATCTGAGGCAAATTGCTTCTACACAAAACGAACATTTTATTGATTTCGACAGATAATAAGCAATCGTTCCCGATAATAACCTACAATATATTTTGACAAATCATGAAGATGAGGCAATTCTAAGACAATAATTTTGCAATGCTGCCACCATCTTCACTATTATAAATCATTATTGAGTAGCTTTCTCGTTGTATCACATGAAAAGTCCAAATCAGAAATATAGACATCACCAATTTCTGAGTATGATCGTGTAGGCGATTGTGGCTGTGTATCTTGAAATGAAAAATTTAAAGTCTATCGGAAAATGAAAAAGCAAAATGCTTAATCAAAAACAGAAAATCAAATGTAATCAATTAAACATAAAAATTATAGGTAGGCAAGTACGCATATTTTCTGAAGTCGAAGGTACAGATGTTTCTATATGTGACTCAGGCAATTGTGATGTCAAAACCAAATGCCGAAATAGCATGCCATTATTAGATAATTCATATATTATTTCATTCACCAAAATTTCATTGTAGTCGGAATGCATAGAAGATTCTTTAACACGTATACAATGTATTCATAAAGGTATATCCATTGTATTTTCTAGGAAAAAATGAAGTTTTGGTATAATAGCCACCGAATTTCCAGTCACTAGTTGTGAATGAATCCCGCATTTATTAGTAACGTATTGGATTACCCACCAACCATCTACCCGCCATCAATCCGCATTGGAGCAGCGTGGTGGATTAAGCTCCAAGCCTCCTCATCCCGAGGGGAGGCCTAAGCCTCTATAGTGGGGTATTAATGGGATGATGGAATGGAATGAAATTGGATTACTTCATAATATGATTATGACCTACATAATGAACAGGAAAGGTGCAATATGAATAATATAATTATCATGACTAACTCTACCTTAGTCGGAATAGCTGATTTCTTTGGTTTTTGAAACCACATTTTGTGTCACAAAAATATTGCTCGTCAAAATGAATGCACAAATTACATTCCGCTTTGATGGTTTCCAAAACTGATCTAGCAGTGCTCTTTGTATGACTTTCAGCCAATTCGATTTTCTTTGTTCATCAGCAGGGAATCTAAAATTACACAGGTACTTTATTAGATAAAAAATAATGAGTATTCTAAACAGGCGTTAAATGAAAAGTAGATAAAAATTTTGATGAAACTGGCAACACTCATAAAATGAACGCGCCATTTTTTAAGTCAATTACAATAAGTAAAACAAATTCAATAATTAAATAAATCCACTTTTGAATACGTTACTTACAGATGAAATGTGATCCCATCCGATTTCTTCGTAACCCTAGCAGCATTTTTGCATGTAGGAACGACACAAGACGGCCTTTTAAAATTAAAATTGACACTTGTACAATATATTATAACCCGGTAAGTGCAACGGAGTGACTAATCGCAACAAAGTGAAACTACTCTATTCAAGAGTGGTTTTTGTTTCTTCAGTTTCACACTCGCAGGCGGTTTCTGGTTTGTTCTGTATTCTGAGCCACCGGTCATCGTACGGCCTGAATACTTTGGACTTGGATTCACACAAAATGTTTTCTGATTGACCTAAACATGAAATTCTCAAACACATCAAGCCAATCAGGTAGCGAAACGCCGATCGTTGGATCATTTAAAATACCTAGTAATAACACGAATTGTTATCAGTAAAACCAGTACAGAATAACCGCACTCAGGTACACAAGTCCGTTCCTAGACTTGTGATTTATAATGTTGTAAATAATTTTTATATAAAGTTTATTAAACTTATTTTATTAGTAAATTAATTTTTGTTTTACTACAACATCTACTGGTCGACGAGGCACAGCTGAGAACATGACAACCTTGCCTTATTTCTACAAGTGCAAGTCAGACAGATGGCAATTTTCCTAGGTAGTTCAACTCTATCATTCGAAAAGACCCCTATACATATGAAAGTAAAATTGATTGCCATGTGTTTCGAATTTGAAATAAAAGGAAGCTTTGATTCATATGAATAACTATTTAAAAAGCTATGGTAGAACCCTAGACATTGTATCTTTTGTATAAGGAGATAAAAAACATTTAAATAAGAACGGAATTAGGTAAATAAAAGTGGAAAGTGAAATACTGCAATAATATGCGAATTTGGTTTAGCATGAATTTTTAATGTCGTGTAATGTGTCGTGATAGCCCAGAGCGCAACGAGCCTGTCTCAAATTTGGCCCCATCGGGCCATGGTTCGAATCCGAGCGTGTACCAATAAGTTTTTCTGATTTAATTACACAATATCACTGACACCGTGCTTCGGAGGGCACTTTAAGCAGTCGGTCCCGGACGCTGTCAATAGATGGCGGTCGTTACAGTTCCCAACCCGCAGTGGAGCAGCGTGGTGGACTTAAGCTCCAAGCCCCCTTCCTCACCCTGGGGGAGGCTTAAGCCCCTGCAGTGGGGTAAAAATGGGCTGATGATGATGATGATGAATTTTTAATGTTGTGTAGGTAACCTTGTATAAATTACGAAAAAATAAATATTTAAAGTATTATAGAAATTTTGTTATATAAGTTTATTATTTTAAAAAATCTTAGACTAGAAATCGTTACTTCAAGTTCAAAGTCAGAGAAAATGCTAATAGAGAGACAGGATACGAAATTATATGTGTTAATAATTTAAATTGTATGTTATAATAATAATAATAATAACACACAATCGCAACAACGTCTAGGTCCCAAACTAAGCATAAGCTTGTATTTTGGGTACCAAGCGAAGACACCACATACATATAACAACCAACACCCGGTGCCAATATTAATATTCATCATATAAATACTGACCCGACCTGGGATTCGAACCCGGGACCTCCAGCTTTGCAGGCAGGGTCGCTGCACACTAGGCTAAGCGGTCGTCAATAATCAATCACCTCAGGCTAATTATCTACAGCAGCGCCCCTGGTGGCTTCGAACCATATATTAATCCAAAACCTTTTCTGAGGTGATGTTCTAGTAATGCAAAACACGGTATCTAAATTAGCACAGCCGTTTTGAAACACATCTACTGCAGCGTCCTCTGGTAGCCTATAACCATAGGCCATAGATCTCCATCATAAAATATATGTAGATCAGTTGTCGCCATAACTATGTATGAGCCAAATTACATTACAAACAAAAAAAAAAACTGCATAAAAACTTGTGCTAGCCGTTTTAGACAAACACTCTACTGTAGCCCCCCCCCCGTGGCTTGTAACCTGTAAACATGTTTAAGAACTTGCTCTGACGTCATATCTATGTTACACCAGAAACCGTATGAAAATCATAGCCGTTTTAGGAATACAAATTGACTGCAGCGATGACTATACTACTGATGGCCATTACTGCATAAAATAAAAAAGCTATAATAAAATCCCAGTTGTTTTATAGAAATCCATTTACTGCAACGTCCCCTGGTGACCTTTATCCGTAAAACAAGTCTAAGAACATGATCTGAAGTGACACCTACATAATACAAAACTTACATCGAAATAGGTACAGTAGTTTTTGAGGAAAATTGTAACAATCTATGTACAAACCATACAAACACAAACCTTTATCCGTAAAACAAGTCGAAGAACATGATCCGAAGTGACACCTACATAATACAAAACTTACATCGAAATAGGTACAGTAGTTTTTGAGGAAAATTGTAACAATCTATGTACAAACCATACAAACACAAGTAGGTACGCAACTTCTTCTTATCCCACACGCATAAACTGTATCAGTTCTGTCGTGGGTAAAAAATAGAGGCAACTAAAACACGAGCCTAAACGAACCTTACAATATAGAATTAATTTAACAAACCTTCTAGTTATTCAACATCTATGCCTTTAACAACGTATACTATTTCTCTTTCATTTTCTCTCACAACTGGTGTGAATCGATACATTTTGGGCGACATTAGGGTTGTTTTTATAGCCGCTTTACCCTTTCATCATTTAGTATCGGGTTCCTTACAACCCTTCCTTGTCTATCCTCAACGCGGAATATTGTCTCGAGTTACCATTAGAGTTATTGTAAATAAAATAACATGATTTTAGACACTTACACGTTAATTTATATACATCCGGAAATAGGATTATCTATACTAATATATTGTTACAAAGATAGAATTTTGTGAATTCTCAAATTTTCCAGTACCACTTCATCTATTTGAAAATTTCTTACACCATTTGAAACTACATTATTCCAAGTCGACATAGACTATTAATACATAATCTAAAACTGATATATTCTACCTTGGCGAAGTCGGGGCGGGTCGCTAGTAAGTTATAATTAAATTTTGATATACGTTAATCAATTTCATGAATCGTAGATATTATATCTGTTTTATAAAATCATTGTATCATTAATAATTCAAAAACCATTAAAGTTGTTTGGGTGAAACTAAAATAAATAGATAATATTAATACTAACACCTGGGACATCTTACACACGGCCATCAAGTCCCAAACTAGGCACATTCTGTGTTGTGGGTACTAGACAACTGTTATAAATATTGAGGTATTTTTATGATACATATATATTTTATTTCAATACACGAAATAAATGACATGTCCATGCACACAAACATTTGTCCGGCGCGGGAATCGAACCGCGACCTTTGGTTTTGTAATTAAGAGTCTCTAGTCGACCACTCTGTTAAATGAAATCGTGGTTCAAAGTATTGAGTATACATACATGCATCATTATGCTGCTAGTCAGAAGCAGTAAAGATAAAAGTATGCCACGCAGGCTAAGTTACGAGCGAAGTTTAAATATGAAACAATAGTGCAGTTTTAGTTTAATTTTTGATGGCCAATGTCGTGAAATAATTTAACAAATTAAATTTGAAATTGACCGTAGTGCTCGCTCAAAAAAAAGTATCTGATAAATCGAAATGTTTGTCTCATTTTATTAGTAGAGACTCGTAATTCTTCAAGTACTGAAAAGAAGGAGAAAACCTAAATTTATAATATTATTAGTTTCAGAGCCTTTCATCAGTGTAATTGTTAAGATTTAGATTTTTTATGTAGGTAAACATATATTAAAACTCTGCTGTCGGCTTCAGTTGTGCACATGGACATGGAATTGGATTCAGCTAAGCTAAACTAATTTGACAGCAGGGTTTAGTTTTAATAGAGTCATAAATGTCAGTCAATTCACAGTATCGAAGTGACATTACCTAATTTTTTGGGGTTGAAGACTGGCGCGTAGGGATTTCACGGGGGTGCAGACCGGTGCGAGGGGACCTTGCGCACGGAAATCCGGACTAAAACTCGTCATCTTGCACCAGCTAGCTAGAGTATGAGTGGTTGGACGGTAAACGCTGAAGATGGCTTCTAGTTAATTCGTACTTTAATGGAATTCAATCATGATTTAGATATCTATAAATATACGTAAATGCAAGTGGCATGCACTTTTCTGTAATATTTAGATTGTCTTCGCTCTTAGCGGCATCAGGTAAAGTGGTTTGAAATAAAATCCTAAATCACCTTAACTCTTTTTTACAATTTTATCAAGCTTTAAATATTTTTTTAAATTTTGGATATCAGATACATCTCTTCTTCTGTTTTTACTGGTTCATTAAACCTCCAAGATATTAATTCCTTAAGACAGAGAGTAATGGCTTAAAGTTTGGATCAACCCCCAGCGTTCAAGCTCTTTTGATTCTGAGCGCTTTTGCCTTCTGTACTACAGCTCTATAAAATTGAACGTTAACAGTAATTTCAATTTATCTTTTGATATTATTTTGTATATTTATATTTATACTTATACTTTGCCTCTCTTGACTAATCATGGAGATATTAAGTTCTACATTCCTTTTGTTTTTAAATGTGCTTCGCGATTTTAAGCTTTTCTTGAAAGCTTAGAATAGGACTCTACGAAATGTTCTGAACTGTTATCCATTGTTAAACTTTTAATTCACTATAATATAATGATATGATATTGTAGTGAGTTTCAAGTTAAATAATGTACACTGATTCTAAAAATTCCGAATATTAAGCTATTGCATAGCTTCTATCGCGGGCCTTTGAGCGCGGAGACCCGAATCGAGAAATTCCGTAACGAAAAAAACCTCACGCTCATAATCAGTGCAAGAAAATAGGAGTGCATAAATCGTTAAGAGTGATTACGTCACTTCATGCACGTCGACCGAACCACCTGTAATTTATGCGATCCTGGTACTGCGATTATGAAAATATAATACTGCTATAAAGATAACCTAAATTTTTGATATTATTAAAATGAGCGATATTAAAAGCAGCCCTCTTTTATACACACAAACACACACACGCGTATAGTTTAAATTCTCAATTTAGATTCTCAATATGTATATATATATAAATAAATTCATTCTTCATTATGTATATAACAGAAACCATCAAACCAAGCACGTGTACTATTCAGTACCTACCTTTGTTTTTGGTGTATAGATAATGCACATGAATGCCGCGCAGAGAAAGTATATATGATATTACGAGTATATCTATAAAATGTACATCGCGCGAAATTCGATAATCACTTCTTAATATCGTTATTTTTTTTAAATGAATAATTTTGTTTTGGTGTGTCATTACACTATTTATACCTAATTATTTATACCTATTATTTATACCTTGATATTTTCGTTTTATATAGAAGAAAAACGTAAAGAGCTAAAAAGAAAAAAAAAACTAATGCACGTCAAAGGGCATATTATCAGCGTCAGAAAGATTTGAAGAAAAATGAAGAAAAAATAATAAAAAAAGATGTGTGGCACTCGAGGACTGCCGCGGTAAAGCTGTTGCATACATTTTGTATCAACTTATGCAATTATAATTATTTATTTATTTTATTTATGCAGTATTTCTTTTTCATTGTTTTTGAAGTAAAACTTCTTTAGGCGCGACTAGGAGTAACTCAGATTTAATACTGCATAAATAAAATAAATAAATTATTATAATTGCATAAGTTGATACAAAATGTATGCAATAGCTTTACCGCGGCAGTCCTCGAGTGCCACACGTCTTTTTTTTTGTTTATTTTCCGAGTTCACCCTAGCTACCGAGTTAATTCTCCCGTACTGTATTACATGCACGAATTGGCCTTAACGGGTACGGGCGGTATTTCGTTTTGCGTTCTCTGTCATAACTATATTCACGGACCGTTTCCAAATCCGCATGCCGGTGAGGTGATGTACACTAACGTTCAACCGTAAGTGAACAGTTTGATCTTTAGAGTATATAATACTGAGTCTTTTGTTTCGCTTTTTCCGTCTACGCTGGAACGCTCTGTCTCATGTTACACGAATCATAGTTATACACGACCGTTCTGTGCGCTACTTAATAACTGTGTATGTGTTGTATTTTTTTTTAAATAACGTATACATCACAACAACGTCTAGGCTCCAAAATAAGCATTAGCTTGTGTTTTGGGGGCCAAGCGAAGACACCACATACATATAACAACCAGGACTCGATACCAGTATCAATATTCATCATGTAAATACTGACCCGACCTGGGATTCAAACCCGGGATATTCAGCTTGCAGGGTCGCTACCCACTAGGCTAACCGGTCGCCAAAATGGTTGTTTGACAGCTATTAATAGTAATCCGATACATAGTGTGATTATTGTTTTGTAATCGTTGTATGACAAAGAGTGGGTTTAACAATAAAATTTATTTCCAGGGCGTTCTCAGAGAGTTGGAACAAAAGAAACCTCAACTAGACGAGTTGCTGCATACCGCTGAAAGCCTCAAAGGGACAGAAAACAGACAGCAGTTACATGGAAAAGGTAGGTACATTAATATAGTTGTTTTCTTTAATTAATTACGAAGATTCGAAACGATTTCAATGCATACGTATTATCAAAACTGTATTTTGATACCAAGTTATTTTAAGATAACATTAAATATTAGAAAGATCAATATCCTATCCTTTTGCTTTAACCCCGTGGAAATATGGTTTGATATTTGTAGGGTTGAAACAGACCAGAAAACCGTGAAAAAATTTACACACTCTAGCCAGTTCTCTGTCAGGTATAGGTCTCAAATTCCTAATGCTAAGTGTACGGACTCAGTGCCCGCTCAAATCGAGTGTCCGGCAGTGCGGGGCGGGGCGGTGACAAACGCATGTTTGTAAATGAACGTGGTCTAAGCGGTCGGTGAGGACAGCGTGCATGGTTGCGTTTTGTGGAGCGTCGGCGTGCGCGTTCAAACCAGTTTGAGTTTTGCAGCGGCGTGTGCAGCGTTTTATAATGTCGTTCGAAGACATAGTTTCAGAAATTAAAAAAAAAAAACCTGAAATATGGTTGTCATCGCATATATAATACAAAAATAGAAAAAGGTTTACACTGACATCCTTGTCTATTCGTAGAATTTGATTTCGTTCAATCTTAATGTTTTATAAAGCGTCACGAATTCTCCCAACACTTTTCTCTGTTTAACAACGTCACTTCGACCTTGCCGTAATTCAAATTTCATCCATAAATTCTCTTCTAAATACATGTCAATAATATCGTACGACGCCATCGACACTATGTTAACGCGAACGCTAGGCGTTTAGTGAGGCCACTTGGTGAGCGCTCGTACGCCGCATGAACGCCATGCCGCACGCCCCGCAGTACGCTCTTTCACTGAGGCCGTAGACTTGGAATACACGATCACTGTTCAAATCTGGCTTTCTGTTGAAACCGCACCTGGTTTCAATAAAAATGAATTGTTTTGTACATGTCAACTAAGTACGTTTGAAAATAAACCGGAATCTTGTATTTCGAACCTGGGATTTCTTTAATTGGAGCCGACTGTACTGTGCACACGCGTTAGAAGCTATCTTTTTTTTCACATTGATAAAAAACGAGAACTTAATAAACATGCTTCAAATCCATATGCGTGTAACGCTAAGAGAAAACAAACATAAAGAAAAATGATTTCTTGAGTTGATTTTCCTTTTTTTTTCAATGCAATTATAATTGCCATGTTTTATTTTTGTACAGCTACGGTATGAATTATTCTAGTGGAATTTTCAATTTCTCATTCTGTGTTATTCTTGAGTGAACTGCGTTATTTCACTGTTCACAAAGTACATTTTAATAATAATTAAAGTATGGGTCCATATTTTCGAAGAAAAATAAATAATGATATCTGGGACATTTCACACAGCGCCATCTAGTCCCAAAGTAAGCAAATATTATGCCTGTATTATGGGGTACTAGACAGCTGGTATACATACTTAAATATTCTTTTTTTATAATATATATACTTTTTACACCCTGACACGTAACAAATAGACATGTTTATGCACACAAATATTTGTCTCGGGCGGGAATCGAACCCGCTACCCTTGGCTCCGTAGTTAGCTCCGTATTTTCGTTGGTAAAAACCGGAACCAAAGAAGATCCAGGATCCATATTAGGGGTAAAATGAAATGCCACCAAGCTCCGAAATCAGCCTAAACGAAATCAGCAATAAAACACTAGTGACTAGGCATTTCTTTTTCTACGTTTAAAAAAAAACTAATGCGGATATTAGCTTTAAAGAGAAATAAACTTTAACGATCGTTTGCTTTCCGTTCGTAAAGGAAGATTGATGGTGCTACAAATTGAATATTTTGTTGTAATTGATTACTCGAAAAAGTGCTGCCTGAAAAATAGTATATAACTTACTTTGATTTTTGCTTTTTACGAGACTACGGTGAAGGCAATGTGAAAGTAATGTGTTTTAAGCGTATGTGTGGTGAATGTATGTCTGTATATATCTGCATTTATATATATGCAGGATGAGGTTTTAATGACCAGCCAAATTTTAATATAATGATCTTTGGTAGGAAACCTTTAGCCGACTTGTATCCTTTTAGTGTCGTTCTATAGAAAAATATTGAGGTATGACTACACAAACCTTTCCCGAAAAAAACCAATAACTCTAGTCACCATTCATGCCCGCCGCCCCATTTCGTTTCAAGGCCTCGGGCGCGTACGTTTACGATAGCGTTAAGAAGGCAACCAAGCGTTATAAAATAAAGCTGTAGATAAAATAATTTATTATGAAAATGTAACCCAAATTTTTTATTTACGCAATGACGTCTATTGGTGATACCTAACATTAAGAAAAATTTTGGCCGGTTACTAAAATCTCACCTTGTATATTGTTATATGTGCATGTACGAATGAAAGGTTATGGTGTCTAGGTGTGTTTGTTATCTTCTACAGCTTACACCTTAAATAGATTTTATTAAACGATATGTCGATAAATTATTATTAAATGTTGGAGGTACATGACGTTCAATAGGGCGGTCGCTAGACGCTAATGTACTGTGCAGCCGATATTACCACTGCTTGTTAATTTAAATACACATATCTTTATGTACAATGATATGTATAGGTAATATACATGTACTTCTTTGAAAATTATAATTATAGACATTTTAATTTAAATTGTAATTAAAAAAAATTAAAATAGTAATACAAAGTTGCAGTAGCAATAGAAAAACACTAAAAAGTTTAAAACAAGACTTCAGAGTTACCTTAGAATTACGCTTCTTTCAGTGTTTTCTTTTTTATATTTCTTTCTTCTTTATTATAAGCTTTTACTTTATAACGAACTTTTCACCCTATTCGGGCATGAACCTAGGAATACCCCGATGTAGTATTGCAAACCAACTACTAATGCACCCCTAGTAAACCAGCTTGCTATGTACGCACGCATCAACTTGAACACACCTATACCAAACTATGTTAAGATTATATAAGTAGAACATCTTCGCGATAAATAGGCGACACAAGTGGGAAGATGCGAGGCGGTGGGGCAGAGGATGCTTCTAGGCGATTACTACTGCGAGCGCGGGGAGAGCAGACAAAAAAGATTTTATTAATTAAAAAAAAGTGTCGTGATACCCCAGAGCGCAACGAACCTGTCTCAAATTTATAAGGCCATAGGGCCATAGTTCGGATCCGGGCGTGTACTAATGAGTTTTTCTGACTTAAGTACATTAACTATCACTGACTCCGTGCCTCGGAGAGCACGTTAAGCAGTCGGTCCCGGGCGCTGTCAATAGATGGCGGTCGTTACAATCCCCAACACGCAGTGGAGTAGCGTGGTGGATTTAAGCTCCAAACCCCTCCTCACCCTGGGGGAGGCCTAAGCCCCTGCAGTGGGGTAAAATGGGCTGATGATGATGATGATGAATTTAAAAAAAGTATTAAAAAGTCACAGAAATTTTACGTGAGTCTAATAGATTTGATATGCATGCAAAGTTACGAACAAAAAAGATATTTGTTTGTAGCTACACGATGCCGACATCCCTACACGTGTGTCTCGCGCTAAATATTAGTAAACCGGCGCTAGTAGGTACCGAAGATGACTTACTTACTCGAGGCCGCGCGCTCCTAGTACTTTGCCTATACTATAGTAAATCTAGTGATCTCAAGAACGCTGTGAAGTTCCACTACTTACGCGGCCGCCATTGCAATGCTTCATTGGTTGTTTAGTGACAGGGAGTCTATAGTTTTTAGTACGTCGGTCTACTCATGATTTTTATTTAAATGTCTCATTTGGTCTAAATGTCTAACTGATTGTGATTATATTATATCCTTCATTGCCCAAAAGCTATAAACGAATGGAATGGTGCCTTTTGCCGCGATGTAGAAACGAATTTGTAAAACGACTAAAATTTATCTACTTCACTCCATTAGTACACATACAACACTACGTATATTAACACCAAATACCAAAATAGCACCTATGGCGTTAATAGAGTAATAAAAATTGGCTTAATGGCTTTGATTATGAAGACACAGAGAAACTTATATAGATAAGTTCGATCATATACACTTTCACAAACCTGTAATGTTACATAATAATAATATAATATTCTGGGACATCCAATACAGCGCCATATAGTCCCAAAGTAAGAAAGTATTATGCTTGTGTTATGGGCTACTAGACAACTGATATATACTGATATATATTTAAATATTCTCTATTGTACCTCTATATACATATATAAATAGTTTATACCCAAAGACGGAACAAATAGACATGTTCATGCACACAAATATTTGTTTCAGGCGGGAATCGAATTCGCGATCCTCATACATTCACTCACCTTCAATTTCACATAGACCACGCACATAAACACCATTGCGCATATGCTAGCACACAAATTTGTATTTTTAGGGTTCTGTACCCAAAGGGAACCAACGGGAACCCTATTACTGAGGCTCCGCTGTCCGTCTGTTCGTCTGTCACAGGGTTGTATTGTCTGAAGTGTAATAGGTAGACACTTAAAATGTTTACAGAGTGTGTATTACTATGCCAGCTATATCAACAAATACAAAACAAAAACAAAACAAAACAAACGTGTTTTTTTATAATGTATGGTGGTACCGAACCATTCTTATGGGAATCATAGTTCTATCGATTTAGTTAGATCTGATTAATTATTCAGAACATGATTTTGTTGAGGAGAACATTAACTACCATCATTGGTGTAAAAAAAGATTTATTGTTATTATTGTATGACGATGCTTACAATTTCTAGAAATTCGAAGAAATTTCTCGTCATAAAATTCCAATGCCGAATGAGTTTAAGTTGTGTTGAAATTGTGAAGTTTTTCAAAAGACATTCCCAAGATTTCTTCGAAAAATATATTTCCTCTGGAATGTTCGTATAAGAAACATTGTAGAAGAGCACATATTGCCTTACCCGAACGTACGTTATAAATGTACTTGAAACTTTTCGTCCTCAAATATTGACATGTTTCTAACAAATAATAATAAACTCATAAATGTTTCTTGCTAGGAATTTTTTAGCTAACGCGGATCCCCTACTATAATCTTTAGTAATAAAGTTACTTCACAAGTAGCCGGTCTTCGTACTATAATAACTTATAATTTCAATTTAAACCAGTCTCGGCATACTTTTTATTCTTTAGACATGATTCAATCAAATTAACTGCTACTGCTATTGTTACTGCTAGTACCCTAGGTTACCCGTGGTAACCAAATGTATACTCAAACTCAGCCACATAACATATTTCCATATTAAAAAATGAATCATGTAAATAGGACCAGTGGTTCTATAGTTATAAGCGTAGAAACGGACAAACAAAGAGACAGTGTTTTACATTTTTACAACATATATGGATGAGCTCTGATGTTCGAACAAAGACGAAAATAGCATGCTAGTGATGACAAATGTTATGCCGATAAACAGTTCTACGTATGTAACGTCGTTTAAAGTTTTAGATCAAAGGTTCATACCATATATTATTATATATGATATGAACCTTTAAATTCATATATTATGAATATCTGTTTTTTGCACAAATATATTTGTTAATGTACTTGACTCAGTGGTGTGGTAATAAGGTTCAGACCTACATGTATGTCCGTACAAAAATGTATTTTCATATAAATAAGGAAAATGTGAAGAGTTGTCGTTGCGTTTGATGTCACGAAAAAATAAGAGATGAAATAGATAGGGCGATCGATGAAAATCGTTCACAAAAAAGTTTTCAATTATTGTCTTGTGTAATATTTTACATATACGGAGTTAGTAAAAGGTAGATATTAACTGAAAATTATTAACGTACCTTATATATCTACTGCCAAAAACTATGTTAGTTTCTAGAACTCTGAAAAAGTATCTTTTCACATAAAACGCACACAGATTATACTTACTATACCATCATCCCATTAATGCCCCACTGCAGGAGCTTAGGCTTCCCGGGATGAGGGGGCTTGGAGCTTAATCCACCACGCTGCTCCAGTGTGTGTTGGTGGATTTTAACGTTTGCGATCTATTGATGGCAACTAGGACTGACGGCTAAACGGGCTGTCCTAGGCATCAAAAATTTCCGTACATGACCAATTTGTAATAGTCACATTTTTGGAAAAAAATACTTATCGAAATTTTGAAAAAAGGATCCTAAAATAAACCTTTTGCCAATCCATGCATACCACCACTTTTGACATAATTTATTAAAATTGTTCGAAGAGGTCGAACACAACTTTCTACCCTCAAAATCGATGTTTTAGTTCATTTCTTTCGAAATCGATCCAACTTTATATACTTAAAAAAAAAAACTCGAATGTCGCATTTAATTATTCGATAAACATACAGTTAATGGGCGTATCCATAATCATTATACATGAAAAATTTTTAAGTATAATAACAGCACTTACTGAAGGAACATCTGCGAAATCTGATTGGTTGCTTCTGCTAGAATAATAACGACATCAAGTTGCCACCTATTGAGCACACTATTGATTTCAGTGCTCTTACCAGTTGGTAGTTCCTAACCTCATTCGCGCCATATTCGAGCTCGTTATCTGAAGATTGTTGTCGCCCTCCTCTGCAAGAGTCTCGAGTTTTTGCTTATGTTTTTGTATATTCCTTTGCTGTAGCCCCCTTGATTACTTATGTGTTTCATCGATGTTTGTGACATTTATCCGTTTATCGGAAAAATATTTAGGTAGCCATCTTATTAATTAAGACTTCAAAGAAAAACTGTTCAAGTTACATTACGATTTTCATATATCTCGTGTCGACTAGTAATAATTCATTTGGGACCGAAGTGATATGATTGACAAAGTGTGAATTAACAAATATGAAACAAGAACAGACGCTAAAAAAAGTATTTTGCATTTTAAAAGAACTGTCTAATGATAATCCACACTATCATCATCATCATCATCATCATCAGCCCATTTTACCCCACTGCAGGGGTTTAGGCCTCTCCCAGTGTGAGGAGGGGGGTTTGGAGCTTAAATCCACCACGCTACTCCACTGCGGGTTGGGGATTGTAACGACCGCCATCTATTGACAGCGTCCGGGACCGACTGCTTAACGTGCTCTCCGAGGCACGGAGTCAGTGATAGTTAATGTACTCAAGTCAGAAAAACTCATTGGTACACGCCCGGATTCGAACCATGGCCCTATGGTATGGCCCTATATCAATGTACTCTTAAATAATTTAGTTTTCATAAGTCTTACAGAATTGTACGGCGGTACATATGAGACATTTGCTTGCGGAATTTCGTTACGATTGTTAGGAAGATGCTAGAGATGTAAGCGTGTAACATACAGACAGAGGGACGAACAGATAGATATGGTGAAATTATAAGGCTTCTGTTTCCGCCTTTTGGCTACGGAACCCTGAAAACGATTTAAACTTGCGAACCCGCATAACTCTTATATTTTGCATTATACGGACGAAATTGTGAAGCGTGGGCCCCATGAAATTTCGTGAACGACGCTCAAACGGAAATTATGTGCGAGTTAAGAGACGGATTTATAAAAACTTCCCTCATAAAAGGTATGTCAGCCTGGTTTAATGGGGATGGTCATAATTTGAAAGTCGTTATCCACTTAAAAAATAATATACGATGACTTCGTTGAAATTACACTTTTAAAAATTGTAGTCTTTAGTCATAAAAAATCGGGTTTAAAATGTCAAGAGAGGTGAAATAACGCGGTACTTGACCCCGACAAATGTTCAAAAATTTATGTCGACGGTTTTCTAATTGTATCTGATTTACATAATTGTGAATTATGTCGTAAAAATAGACAACAAACGCAAAACAAAATTTTTCGGATTAATTTTATCTGCAAGCTTTTTTACATTTTATACAGGGCTATGCAGGTGAAAGAACAGTTAAAGCTTTTTGTGTAAACACCAAAAATAGAGACAGACGGCGATTGCTGGACTCTCATTACGAGGATGGACGGAGTCGCACCGCGATTAAAACTGGTAGCCGAGGCTTTGGCCATTTTAACCTTCTACACTGTTTGTATGCGCTTACGTAAACGTACGACTCAGTTCACGCCTCTAGGTCGTCAAATCATGAAAAAATACACATATAAACGTACAGCGCGTTTGAGCTTACTAGTATAACTTTTCTCTACATTTTGATACTTCTATCCCTTTAATAGTATCGTATTTGTATTTCGGTGATAATATTAAGCCTAGACTCAAAGCTGGCGAAAGTTTTCTATGACAGAGCACTGAACAAATTTAAAGTTACGTGTATTGACAGCAGTGTTTGGTTTTATTAGAGTCAGAAATGCCATTTCACAGTATCGAAACTGTCAAACGCAATTTCGCGGGGGTGAAGGCTGGCGCGCGGGGCCCTCGCGAACTGTAATTTGGACTGAAACTCGCCATCTCGCGAAACGTGTACACCAGCTAGCTAGAGTAGGAATGGTTAGACGGTAAGCGCAGAAGAGGGCTTTTAGTTGATTCGGTCTTTCATTTGTAAAACAGTAGAAACACGCATGACATGTTCAAACATCACGAAAAATGGCGGGAAAATTGAAAATAGCATTAAACATGAATATTTATTTTAAATAACAGTTATCTGTTTTATAATGAAAAAAATCAAGTACATTTACAGTGTTTTCTAAGTATTCAAAAATGGTTGTTTTAAGTTTGACATTAATTGGCGGCCGAAAACTCAAAATTAACGCTAATATAAAATTAAAGAAAGGACCTAGTTGTAAAGTAGCAAGCTCGAAATATACTTAGAGATTTCCGTCATTAAGATGTCATAAATCATTCGAGAGTATAGAAGTCAGGGCGGCGTGTCGGCGCGTCTTTAGGCCCTTTCAAATATTAAAATCAGTTTTCCTTTCATAGCTTATCTATATAAGTCTCTTAGGTTTGTTGGTTTTTCTTTTTTTCATAAACACACAGATATAGGTAAAATACTAAGACAATTTAAAAATATTGTAAGTAGATTTTATTTTGTATTAGACTCAGGTAAAGAGCTCCTCAGCCTTAAAATGAATTTGTAATGGCAAATTTCGATACAAACGGTGTTAAAGGTTGCACACTATTAAACCTTAACCGATTGGTGAAAAAAAAATTATATGGTATTCAGATCAATATAAGTTAGGTTTATTTTTGTTTTTATTTCTTTAATTTTTACACATCATAAGAAAAAATAAACTTAAATGCATAATGAAACTAATTAAATTTTCACATGTTGTGATAAACAAATATTTAGAAAATAAATGAAATAAAAATAATAAAAAAAAACAAAACAAATAAAACCCAGCCTATTCAAGTTTTTTTCTTATGGTGTATTAAAATATTTTGAAAATTGAAAACGTATAAACCTAGTTTTTTTCTGATTCGAATACTTACAATTTTTTTGCACCAATTGGTTTAGGTTTAATGGGGTGCAACCGCTGGCGGCGTTTGTTTAGAAATTTACCAATACACACTCCTCTAAATAGAAATTTACGATAAATTTCAATACCACAAACTAACACTATAACGACAAATTATGATTATAGGTAAACTAGCGACCGCCCGCAGCTTCGCTTGCGTAGACTACGAATTCCTGTTATAGGTACTATTAACGTTCGAGATGGTTTATACGTACTTTTTGCTGGAACCAATTTTAGTTACACCCATTCACACTTTCAATCTTCATTCCCCTTCCACCCTTTAAAAAAACCGATACAATTTTTCATCTGCCGTTTCCCAACCCTTAAAATGTGGAAATCTAAAAACCCTGAAACACGTCATTATTTGAGTCCCTCCATTCCCATCCTTAAGTTTGAAATGTCTAAAAAAGCCTTTCTTAACATTAAGTTAAGAAAGGCTCACGTTATAAAATAAACCTATGTTATAAATTTAAGCTTCCTAGACTTAGTAGTTTTGGCTGTAGTAGTTGATAGATCAGTGTGGACAAACGACAGACAGATAGACAGACAAACAAACACAAAAAGTTGCTTATGACACTCTTGACAATCTTTCACGTCTGCAAAGTTTCATTAAAATCTGTTCAGCCGTAGTGGAAATTAGCTCGAATAGATAAAATTGAATTGAATAGACACATAGACGTACAGACAAACAGACGGACAAAAAGTGGCTAATGTCAAATCTCTTGACAACCTTCTTTCCCGTCTGTAAAGTTTCCTTAAAATCTGTTTAGCCGTTTTGGAGATTAGCTCAAATAGACAGACAGACGGACAAAAAGTAACATTTGTTAGTTTTGACGACCTCACACGTACAGACAGACAGACGGACAAAAAGTAACATTTGTTAGTTTTGACGACCTTCTTTTCATACTTGTGATGTTTCATTAAAATTGGTTTAGACAGATGGACGTACAGACAGACATACAAAAAGTTCTGTATGTCACTTTTGACTACATCTTTTCCATATGTGTAAAGTTTCATAAAAATCGGTTAAGCTGTTTTGGCCGAAACCTATTTGCTCGAATAGACAGACAGTTCGTTTTCAAATATATATAGCCTATAACCCTCCGCTAGATTCAGGCTATCAAAGGCAAAAAAAATAATTTCAAATCCGACTGGTAGTTTCAGAGATTAGCGCATTCAAACAAACAAACAAACTCATCAGCTTTATAATAAGTATTTCTATTATATAGATTAATAGATTATAAGATAATAAGAAAATAAGATAATACTGAAAACCTTATCAAAGTCTATTGCATGGTTTGGGAGTAAAAAGTTAACTAACAGAGGCAGACAGCGAATTTATTTTCTCCCGCTATAGTTTTCATATTTCGATAAAAACTGCTAAGATATTAATTTAAATTGTGTGGTGTAAAGGGCAATTATAATATGCATGAAATGCTTAAGACAACTAACGTATTTAATTTGATAAGGATTAATATTACGTTTAAAAAACATCTTCGCAAATAGTTCATAATGTTAGAACAAATTTGATTGTCATAAAAAAGGTTATAGTAAGTTAACCTTAAAAGATACACATATGGTGTCGCGGACTTTTGGTTAGAACTTTTAAAGGGGAACAATTCCGTAATACATGATTTTTGGTTAACATCAACCGTTTACGCAGCGCGCGCGACGGAAGCTCTCAAAAGGAATAATTTTTCCCGTTTTTGCAACATTTTTCATTGATGCTCCACTCCTATTAGTCGTAGCGTGATGTTGTATAGCCTATAGCCTTTCTCGATAAATGGACTATCCAACACAACCATAATTTTTCAATTTAAACCAGTAGTTCCTGAGATTTGCGCGTTCAAACAAACAAACAAACAAACAAACTCTTCAGCTTTATAATATTAGTATAGATACGTTACCTTCGTACTTCACTAATGAAAGACGCTACGTACAACTCTTTCATTCGTAGATGTTAGTGACATTAACCGAAGTAGAATCAATTGACTTGTATTGCGGAAAGAAATGATTGGTTACCAAGAAAAACATGTTTAATGTAATTTTTTTTATTATTTATTTTCTAAACTTTTCGTTTAATTCGGTAAGCTCGACACGCTCTATAAGTTAAGACTACTTTCAGCAGATAATATACGCCGTGTACTACCCGGTTAAGAAGCTATTAAGATTGGACGTTTAGTAGTTGAGCGGTATTGTGCGCGACAGTGTGTCCACTTTGGGAAATTTTTACTAATTGGTAGTTTTAAGACATTAAATAAAAATTATAAAAAGTATAACAGTTTTTCAAAAATCAAACAACAATTTCCTATTTAATTATTAAAATTTTGTAAAACGTACTCCAACATTGTTTTTCCTTGTAATTTATCCTATTTATTTCTATCTTTGTATTTTCTGGTTTCTAACTTTAATGTATATACTTGCTATACCAGTCCATTATACCCTACTGCAGAGGCTTAGGCCTCCCCCCAGGGTGAAGAGGATTGAAGCTTAATTCACCACACTGCTCCAGGGCGGGTTGGTGGATGTTAACGATTGCCATCTGTTGATGGCAACCGGGACCGAGAATTATGAATGAAAATACGCAATTTAATTTTTTTTTCAAATATAAAAATATTTGGAATTTTATAATCCTACAAAGGTAACACTGATAACGGTGACATTAGTGCTCAAATTCAAAACGGCTAATCTTAATAGTATCTTAACCGGGTAGTAAATAGAAGAGTTTTCAACTGTCTGAATTTCAATTAAGTGTTTGTTCTTTTTTTTCCAAAAATGAATCAAGTATCAAATTTATATAGATTTGTATTATTTTCTTAGAAACCATTAATTAAAACAACCGGGGATATATAACACTTGAAGCGGACGTCAATACGCACTGTAAATGGTTGTGTTGAAGCACATATGTGCTTGAAACGTTGAAAATGTTCCACAAACTGAATAGCGGTGTGTGTCGTCTGTAACGACCGGTACTTTTATTTTTCTTTTTAAAACATCGCCCTGTAAATAAACGAGTCTATGAATTGTTACTTTGCGTACAGTTGTAAAAAAATAAATAGCTTATTAGTACTCTAAATTTTTATAATTACAATCAGTCCATTTAGTCATTCTAATAAAAAGGTTGTAATTTTTATGTTGCTGATATTACTGTTTGGTGCAATAACCCCATTGAATCGATAGAAGTTCACTCTTCACCCCTTTCTATTTTTCAAATATAGTTCACTTCATCAGTAATGCTGTTCTCTGTTACTACTACACCGTGTTTGGCTGAAAGTAAACGAAACTAAAAATGAACGTGTACAGCTTAATGAACTAAACAAAAAATTACAAGTGAGTATTTGGCGCAATCTAACGGTGGCCGAGAAAAACAAATTCACAACACGGACAACCCAAATGTTTGGTCACGATACTGTTAAGATATCTAATACTACTCGTATATCGAGACAGTTGATTTTACCGTCAACCGCCAATTTAAAATTGCATGACAAAAAATTCCGCTAACATTTCAATTAAAAGAATAGCCGGTTGTTGACATTATCCACTATTTCACGAGTAGGGCGTCTCCAATTTTGCTATTCGCGAAACTGTCTCGCGGTGTTTTGGTAAATTTGCAAGTATAGTTAAACCGGATTTAATAAAAATATTTTACTTTCGTATTTTAATTCTGTATTAGTGTTTTTATTGGTTGCTGTAAAATAATTACAATTTTAAACATGTTTTTCTCGGTAACTATTAGTTTGCGTCATTTGCTCACTCGAAAATTTTTGTTTATTTCAGTGAGCTCTAGATGCTCTATAAGTTTAGAGTACGTTCAGCCGAACACGATGTAGCTATATGTTAATTACATTTAATTTTCAATATTTTCATTTGTTTATATTTTAAATAGTTTTTTTAACGCATTTATGTAAAACGATCTTATCCTCATTTTATCTTTTAAACCGTGTTTTTGTCTTATGAACATATATTAATTTTATTTACATGCGTTTCCTTTCGTTACTGAAATCAATTCATATAAAACTTAAAATTTTAACTTTTGGATTTACTTCTTTCACCCAACTGTACTTGTTTTTGATCGTAGAGAGATGCGTAGTGAATGTACTACGCCGTAGAGGGTAAACGAGGCGAGGCGCTGTTTTTACACGTCTAAGGCGGCGCGGCGGCGTCTGGCGTAGCTCGTAGTACATAAATGATTTTAAGAAATAAGTATGCGCTACGCATCACGTAATATACGGCTTTTGCTAAAACTTACCCAAGTGCGAGAAATATTCTGACAGTATATAATATACAAATATTGTTTGATTAAAAACAACCGGCCTTATGCGAGTCGGACTCGCACACAAAGGGTTCCGTGCCACCGTGCCATGTAAAAGAACACGTTGTATGAAGATCCCTTTTGATTGTTAACATTATTTAAGTTTTATTATTAGTTGTTACAGCTGTCATAGTAATATACACTGGGAAATTTTCAAGTATCTCCATTAATGTTTAGATGATACAGCCCTGTGACAGACGGACAATGCAGCGAAGTCTTAGTAAAAGGGTTTCTATTGGTACCTTATGGTCACAGAACCTTAAAAATTGTACTAAATATTTCATTTAAATTCTATAAAGTTTGTATAATTTTTAGCGGAATCTCATGTAAATTTCTGAAGCAATAATAATAGACTTAAATGTTTGCTTTCAGGCAAATAATGGTGATGAGATTTATAATTTATGAAATAATGTTCCCTGTTAAAATATGCCAATGATACTAATTCTAGACGTAGGTGGACATAATAATGGTGAACGTATGGATCACAAACATTAAAAAGTTCTGTTTTATTTACAATACTTTGAAATTTATACAGAATTACGAAATGCCGTTCGCCTCGCTTCTGTAGCTATATAGGATAAACACGTCTTGTATAAAACAAAATTAGTCCATAACACGTTGTTGCGCGAAAGGAACTCATTATATTTACGATTATTGCTACTTTAAATCTTGACTATTCATTAATACTTTACTTTTAAAACTGAAAGGAAAATCAAACTCGAAGAAATAACAAAAGAGTTCATAAAGAGCACTTGTCAAAATTATAATATCCTAATTTATTTTCTTAGCATATTGCCAAATTCACAAAAAAAAAAATCAAGTTAGTCCTAAGTAATATAATTGCAAAAGTGGAAGGGCTGGAGAGTAACATGCTGTTTACCCTGATAGACAAAGTACAGCAGCGGGAACGGACCCATGTAAACATAGTTACGCATATTTTTTCTACGACTCCAGCCACGCGGGAAAGCTTGTCATTACCTATCTAAAGATGTTCATACAATTTAAGAATTAGTTTTGCTTAATATTTATGTTTCAAACTTTTCGAAAAAAATTATGAAGTAGCAATCCAATTAAGGGGTAAATAGTCTAATTTAGTATTATTGCTTTTAAAATATAGGTTGTCCAACTTATCGCCCTTAGCGAGTAATCTATCGCTTGATATGAAGTAAAAATCGGTGATCACAGAAAGCTCATCAGGTCTCTCTCCTATAGATCGTTACCGGGCGCGGCGGGCAGTCGTGGCTCGGCCGCCGCCCAGGGCGTACGTAATCTCGTTCTGTTCCCGTATCCGATAAAAATATACAGAAAAATCATGTTTATATACGTTCAAAAGTGTAATAGGTTAATATAACGAAAAGAAAACGGGTGTAAAGTGCGAATTTATAGTATAGAAACATTAATGTGAGGCCTATATAAAACATATCAAGCTTTTTATCTAAGTGTGACAGTGTTTAGTGTGTAAGGTATTTATTTGGTTCCGTAGATTTGGAATTTGAAGGCGCATCGGTGATTTATTTTAGAGAGTTAAGCTTTTTTTGGTAAGCTCCTTCCGGAGGGCGGCGTTTCCCTCGCGTTTTCACAAGATCTTGTATTCACTGAGACGAATTAATGAGCTAAATGGGTCGATGAAGACGATTATAATATGTACTATATATTGGATATATTTAACTCCTACTTATGTTTAAAAATTAGAAAATAGTGGCTGTTTATTATACTATAACCTCAAGCAATGAAAACGTGGATAAATAGAGAGAAAATGCAAACTACGATTGCTGACATCAAATTTCAATTTTATTCCCAATACCCTAAAGTATTTTATTCTAATACTCAAAATGGCCAAAAGTCTGTTATTCTTTAAAGTTTCGAGTACTCATAAATTAATAGTTTTCATTTTAATTGTTGGAAGAGTTTTATTCTTAGAATTAGAAGTTGAGCTTTAAAATAATTCTGAATATATCATACGTTTTAAGTCTCAACATATTGATTTGTTAATAAACCCAAAAATACAATTATTTAAATTATAAAATTATTTTAGTCTAATAATAAAAATAATTTACACTTAAATTTATACTGTCCAATTCAGTAACGTTTACTTGGATCTAGTTTAGTTAAAATATATTTTAACTTTATTTTTCATTTAACACTTAGGTTCGAAAGAAAGAGTCAAAAGTTATTTTCACTAACCGCGGTCTAAATGAAAGTTTCTTAATTGGACAGTTAGTTGTTAACTAAAGTTCGACTTCAATCAACAAGTATTATTTTTAAAATCTCTAAGGACCTGCTCTTAGGTCTATTTATTAGGATCTATATAACGCAAAAACCACGTAGAGATCCTCCCAGCCGTATTTATTGCAGCGCCCCCTGGTGTCGCATAACTGCACAACTTACTTAATTATCTACTCGTGATACATATGTAATGCATAAAACCGTATCCAAATCAGTTCAGACGTCTCGAAGATGCATCTATGGCAGCTTCCTCTGGTGGTTAATAGGCATAAAACTTATTTAGAAACCAGCTTTGAGATAATACCTATCTAAATACAAAATTTCATCCAAATCGTCAGACCCGTTTTCGAGATACCCGAAATATGTAAACAAGAATTGCTCATATTATAGTATGCGGTAAGATAATATTGTTCATATAGTATCCCTCATACAGTGTGCCAACCAAAAATAAAGACGTAGTGGTATTTTGAGCCTAAGTCGAATTTGTGATGTCATATTTTACGGGTTTTCGCAAGGGAATAATTGTTTAGTCTGGATTTTCTTCTATAAAAACACGGAAGCGTGCAGAATTCTCAAATCCGTAAACAAGCTTGTAGAATATATAGTTCATGAATCACTTACAATAATTACGCTCTCAGAAACAATATATAATTTAAGACCATTTACATAGAATGAAATATCTTGCATAATAATAATATGCCCCAAGATAGTTTTTCATATAAAGCAACACGGTTTTCCAAGAAGGGCATGTTGGCGTGTCGGTTTAAAATTTGTCTATTGATACCAATATTTTATAATAAATGTGTAAATGTTGTAGATGAAATTATTTTCTAAATTAGTGCGAACAAATTATTTTTTCTCAAAATTATTTACTACAAGCCATTTCTGTAAACTTTTACAATCTGTATAAAAGAAACAGAAAATTAAATGGAAAACATAATTATTTTTTTTGTAGACGCGTAGTACGAGTACGGTATTAGGGCGGAAAAAATAAAATAGTTTAAAAAATTATAATAGATATATATCTCTAATAGATCTATCTACTTAACGATATGGTGTGGATATTGCGCATCGGTAATTTTTAATCAACAACATCTACACATATAATAATAATAATAATAACACACACAACAACGTCTAGGTCCCAAACTAAGCATTAGCTTGTATTTTGGGTACCAAGCGAAGACACCACATACATATAACAACCAAGACCCGGTGCCAGTATTAATATTCATCATATAAATACTGAACTGACCTGGGATTCGAACCCTGGACCTCCAGCTTCGCAGGCAGGGTCGCTGCCCACTAGGCTAAGCGGTCGTCAAATATAGAAAAACATAGAAAAACATAGAAAAACACTTAGTTTTTTAAATTTCTTCACAAATAACTGTTCCATAATTACTAAAGATGGTTGTATAAAATCAAGAAACGCATATGGCGACATTACAAGATTTGTAACTACGCAACCCAAAAATATAACATCTTACGGTAAAGACTAAAACCATCGACTTTATGATGGTAATGTGTCTACGAGTAGTCCCTAAAGCCGTTTTATTAATAAAACTTAACACATAATTAATAAAAGTAATTAATTCATGTACTCAAAATATCGCGTCGTGGAAAAGCCAAAAACCATTGCGAGTTATTCGTAAACTGTTCTCAAGGATAGCTAGCCCAGTTGCTGAATAATTTAACATACTATGTTGGCTAACCGGTTGGCTGAGTGCTTAGAGACCCTAACTGCGGAGCCCATGTTCGCGGGTTCGATTCCCACTTGGGACAAATATTTGTGTGCTGAACGTGTCTGTTTGTTCCGTGTCTGGGTGTAAAATATATATGTATATATTGTAAAAAAATTAATATTTAAGTATATATATATATATATCAGTTGTATAGTAACCCATAACACAAGCAATATTACATGCTTACTTTGGGACTAGATGGCGCAGTGTAGAATTTCCCATGTATTATTATTATGTAGTTGTTTTTGGGTATATCTCCTTTGCACTTCAACGAATTTAGACATTATTATTTTGGGTTAAGTACTCACAAACACTCTAATTTTTTTTTGAGATAGGCGGAAAATATGCAACTCTTGGATTGTATGTTTCTATGACTCCCTTGGAACGTTAGATTAGACGTTCATATTAAACTGTGGGTTCGTCCTTATTCATTTGCTATCATTTAGTTATTTACTACTTACTTACCATCTTTATTTGCTACAATTATGAACCCGCTAACATATTCTATTCTTCTTCCGTATTTATACATGTAAGTTCTTTTGATTCGTGTGTTGTTATCGACTTTGTCATTCCTTGACCTGAATGGGCATAATGCCCCCAACTTCGCCCATATGTTTTTTTGACGTCAAAACGTCTATAGGTTCGATTTGGTAGCCAGGTTCAAATCAAAGATGCAACGTTTTTACCCCAAATTTAGGTTTGCTGTACAATTGAGACTTGTTCGCCGACAGCGAAATCGCTTTAAACCAAAACAAACAGGCTAAATAATTAATAAATTGTATTTTTGTTTTGACGGTGACCATTTAACCTGCAATCAATTTTTGAAAAATAGGTTCTATGTATAGCCCACCACTCGAGGTTTATACCAGTATAAACATATTAAATTTAAATGTAAAGTTTCGGATATTCCCTCAGGAAGTAGATAGGGATTCGGGCAATTTGAAAGCCGTTTAGCCATAAGTATAATGTTCACTCACGGAAGCGACAAGCACTTAACAAACAAACACTTAATGTATGCGTATTGATTTACTTGTAATAATTTGTGTTATTCGAAATCACAAGCACAGAAGTCTCGATATTAAAGTTGATTTCCAAAATAATATCTCCTGGTACAACTTTAGTAAAACCTAGTGCATAGCAAGTCCCTCATAAGTCGCAATGACAGTAAAATTGTTATAATCGTAAAGAAAATTTCTTCGCGTTAAACTTAATACATAAACATTAACCCTCCAGTTTGCTGGAGTAAATATTTTCGCTTAATTTGGTCATTTGCAACTCTCATCATAATCTACGTCTGAGTATAATATCATGTTGGAAACGACCGAGTTAACTTGAATGTACTCACTAGAAGATATTGTTTTTATATGGACTATTTGATTATGATCTAGTACTACAAATATATTATGTTAAACTAGTCTCATCATCATCTTCATCAGCCCATTTTTACCCCACTGCAGGGGCTTAGGCCTCCCCCGGGGTGAGGAGGGGGGCTTGGAGCTTAAGTCCACCTCGCTGCTCCACTGCGGGTTGGGAACTGTAACGACCGCCATCTATTGACGGCGTCCGGGACCGACTGCTTAACGTGCCTTCTGAAGCACGGTGTCAGTGATATTGTGTACTTAAGTCAGAAAAACTCATTGGTACACGCCCGGATTCGAACCATGGCCCTATGGGGCCTCATAAATTTGAGACAGGTTCGTTGCGCTCTGGGCTATCACGACATCGTTAAACTAGTCTATTACTATACTATATATTTTTCGACTATAAATATATATATATAAATATATATATTTTCGTCGCGGTTATGTAACAAAATTTTGTTTATATGAAAAGCTTTCTTACAGATACCTAAAAAAAAAAAATTTTCTCGCGTTCTTAATTCTTATAACAAATGGTAGCTTTGTTATATTTAACCAAGTTTCAACTAAGTACAGTATGAAATTAATTGAAATCAGTCACATGGCAGTAATATAATTTTATAGTGTTGCTGCGGAAAGATGGTAGGCTTGCGCAAATAGGCATATGCATCGTACTTGAGTCGCATATATATATAGTTTGCACTGCAGGGGCTTAGGCCCTCCCTTGAGATGAAGGTGCTTAGCTTAGATTTTAACGATTGCTATCTCATAATGGCAACCGGGACTGAGGGCTTAACGTGGTCACCGAGGCACGGAGTCAGTGATAGTTATGTGCTTAAGTCAGAAAAACATGGAAAAAACTCATTGCTAAATACCCTGGGATTCGAACCGTACGTTCTAAACAAAAAGCGGTCTCGCCACTACACATCTATCACGAGGCTTAATATATACCATTTATACAAATCTAACGATTATATGTTTTACCAAATACATCCAAATTCGACATTAATATTTATAAAGAAATTTCATTTGGCTTCAATGAACGCTTCAATTTAGCTCCAGTTATAGGATAGGAAATAGACCCAGAAATAGGCCGCACTAACATGCGCCGTATGTAACTACGTGGGTGCAGATATTGGATTTAGACTCGTTTGGAATAAGATCTTGGAGCGTTGGCAGCTCAAAATCTAAGAAAAAATACGCATTTAATATTAATAAGAATAAATAATAATATTCCTTATTTCTTTATAGAAAGACAAGATCTTTGTATTACGTGATTTTCATATTAACACCTCGTTTTCTAGCAATTTCGTATTTTTTTTTATCATATATGTATGTTACTCTGCTTAAATGCAGCAAATTAAGCAAAATGCCATAATGTAACCATTATAATTTGTACTTGCCCGGTTTTGGTATTACCTAAAACTCTGAAAATTTTAATGAAAAGCGGTCGGATGCATATTACAGAGATTCGATAGTATTTGATAATTTTTATTTTTTAACGAAACATGGCTCAAAAATTGAGTTTTATATTATTCCCAGCCTTTGAAATTCTGATATAATAGAAAATCTATTAAATTTTTCACCATCCATACTTTCCTCAGCTCAGCTGTGTCTCGTTTCCGCTATCTGTAAAATGTGCATTATCTTGAAAACACGACTGCTTCTAGCGGAAAATTCCTTACAATGTTCGCCAAGTGCTTTTCGCGAATGCCAACTTTTATATTATAAAGTTAGTTAATCGGATTTTCCTGCACATAGTTTTATATATGTTTTTATACAGTCTTGTTTTGCATATATTTAAATATTTGTACTGAAGGACTTGAAAAGGGCCAAGAAAGAAAGAACAAGTTAAAATTGTTAGAAAATTAATCTGCTTTATAAAAAACAGTAACATCGTAATAATAGATTGGGGAAAAGTCTTTTCGTATTTTGTACGTTTGAAGTTGTAAAATAAATAAAATAAAAATAAAATAAAAAAATAAAAATAAAATAAGTTTCTTGGTTTTATCATAACAATAAGAAATAATATCGACGCCCCTGTGGTATTAGAAACTGGCAACAAGCTCGCGCTAAGTACGTACTCGCTTGTTTAGTTCGTACGGGTACGCCTTGTCAGTGAAAGCTAGCCTCTTAACAATGTCTCTTAGCAACGTAACTTCGAATTCAGTTTTAAATCAGAATGAAGCTGGCCTCCACGAGAGTTACCTGTAGCTGTATACTTGCATTGACGTTTTTATTGCTAATCGGTGGCAAAATGCCAACAAAAAATTATTAATATTAAATTAAAATGTTTTTTATGTCATAATTGCAAATTAACGATTTTCCGATTTGTTTCATAACTTACTCTTTCCCGAATTTCATGATTCTAGGTTAACGGGAACTACCCTATATGTATTGATTTTCTTGCGAAAATGTATTGACTTAGAAGCTTGATTGTTCTAAAGTGCCAAGGAACCGTTGACCTAAAGGGTAGGTAATAATTTGTACTTGCTACCTCCACGCGTTCCTGAGAAAAAAAGTGTTGGCACACAGACAAACGGACAATGAAGTCATCTTATAAGGGTTCGTTTTCTCCTTTGAGATATGGAACCTCAAAAATTTTGTAATATCAACACATCAGTAGTTACGATATTGTAGAGTAACTGAGTACTGATCACAGAACGGTGGCGAAACATCAGCAAAAGTCTGGGTACAGAAAAAGCTCGATATTTGGCTGCTACATAACCTTACAAATGAAATACTATGAACTGTGTTGCCATTTGCAAACCACCACAACGCAAAATATTTGATACGACTATGCGCCTTGAACTACTTACAATGAGAACGTGCGAAAAGATCGTGGTCAAAGCACGGAAAAGCTCCACGAGTAGTCAATAAATCTGGCTCAACACGAAAAAGTTGAAGTAGTGGGTATGATGGGATTGGAGAGATTTAGTATATGAGCTTTTACCGCCATGAAAATCCATCAGTTTATATATTTACTACCAGCAACTGATGAGATTAAAGCATGAGATTGAAACGAAACGGCCTGAGCTAGTGAACTTTTTCCAGCACGATAATGCCAAACCACAGATATTCTCAGCAGGAATTGGGAAGTGTTGCATCTACCGTATGGCCCTGACTTTGTCCCTTCAGATTTCCATCCATCTTTTTTCACCACAATATCGCCAAACCATAGACAGTTTTAGCACCTCAACAATAATTAGGAAGTGTTGCATCCGCCTTATAGCCCTAACTTTACCCCAACAAATCTCAACTGTTTCGATCATTTCAGAACTTCTATGTAGTGCTAGGTTCACATCAATACAATACTGTCCAAACTACTTGTTGCAACTTTTTGGCCAAAAGTCCAAATAATAGGAACATGCCACTACCTGCAAGACGGCAATGTGATAGGACATACCACACAGTGCAGCGCCATCTAGTACAAAACTAAGCAAAGTTTGTATTATGGCAATCAAAAGACAGTAAATAAACGCAATCAAACCTAAATTTATATAGAAAATACGAATTAGATTTATTTCCGACCAAATATTAAGTAATCAAAAGCGTAATTTTAGTCCAAATAATAACGATTGTCCTGTCACATGAAATGAATCTCAAAAGTGTCGTGATAGCGAAGTAGTTGCGAGCCGGCTTCTTGTTTGAAAGATTGTAGTTCGAATCTCAGAAACCGTCATACATATGTATGTATGACGGAAGTCAGTGATAGTCATGTACTTAATTCAGAAAAAACTTTTTTCTGAATTAAGTACATGACTATCAGTGACTTCGTGTCTTGGAGAGCACGTTGAGACGTCGGTCCTAGTTGATACCCACCAACCCTCATTAGAGCAGCATGGTGGATTAAACTCTAATCACTCTCATCCCGAGAGGAAGCCTAAGACATTATGCAGTGGGGCGTAATGGGTGAATATGGATCTCCAAAATATAAGTACACCTTTTGCAACTTTGTCAGGGTGTGATTCTTGGAACGCTTGACTTTACGTCTGATAAAATTTATCGTTGAAGAACATTTTTTTTCTACCTACAACGTAATTATATATTTTGAAAAGTCTTTTGTTTTATATGATTCCCACAAATCGTAATGTTTTATATGATTTTTGAGAATACAGAGTTACGTTTTCACATGACATACAGTCAAGCGCTCTGAAATCACCCCCAGACTGGTTATTTTTCAAAAGCGAGCGTTTCCAATCAGTTTTATACTAACCGTAACAATAGTTATGTAATGAAAATTATGTTTTTGGATAAGTTAGGCGACATCCGGAATCCCGCTTGTTCATATCTCGTTCAGTTTCAGGTGCGAGCGAGTGTGGATCGGTTGAGGTTACTGGCCTTAAAGGACAATATATTCGCACTCTTTGCTTACGCTCCGTAACCAAAGTTACGCCCCGTAACTAAAGTTACGCTACGTTATATATTAATTTTCTTTTAACACGCACTTGCTGAAATGTCTTGTTCCTTTGAGTCCGTAGTATCGCCGTATTGTACACTTCTGAAATTGTCTTTTATTATACCTACATTTAAAACTGAATTATACACATTAATAAGAAGTTTTCTAAATTCAGTTTATATTGCGGAAAATAGATGGCGTTGCAGGGCAACGTGGTTGCTAGTGTCTTATATATGTCTACGTTCTCTTTGGTTATTGTCACAAGACGTCTCTATAAAATTAAATGTCATAATTTGCTATTTAGTAATATAAACCACGGCTGCTTAATACTAAAATAAAAATAACAACAAAAAATTTAATAAAAATGCAACGTTATAACAACAAGATAATAATAATAATACTTGTGACATTCCACACAACGCCATCTAGTCCCAAACTAAGCAAAGCTTGTATTATGGGTGCCAGACAACTAATACTTAAATATTTTTTTTTTTTTAATAAATATAAATATTTTTTTACATTTTTTATTTATATATATTTATCAATAACTACGTACATAAATAATAGATCTAAACAAATAATGTAAGCCATAAACCAAAAACTCACAAAACTGAAGTTCACTGCGTGATCAAAACTAACAACCACAGACAACATTGACAACCATTTGACAACTAACCAATCAACCAACCAACCAATGCCACCTTGCAAAGTCATTTACACTTTCTTTTTTTTTATGAAAACTTCCTATAAAAAGCAGTTAACAACAACACTGTAGTGTCGCGTGTTTGTGTTGATACATCCTTACGTGTTTTGACGTTGTATAGTAAGTTGCCATGGCAACCGACATTCGTGTTGCAGCAAAGTTAAATTAAGTCGCGAAACAGTCTGCTATTGCGTTCATTACTTTCCACTCGCCATTTAGGAATGCTTAAATGAAATATTTATTCTGAATACACCTTTAGGGTTAAGAGGAATGTGTACTGCCAAATTTCCATACAAATGGCGTTAACAGTTGCACCCCAATAAACCTTGATCGATTGGAGCAAAAAAAGTATACGATATTCAGATCTACAAAAACTAAGTTTAGACGTATGTAATTTAAAAATAATGGTGATACGTCGTAAGAAAAAAACCTTAAATGCTCGGGTTATAGGTATTTTAAATTTTTTAGAACGGTCTCTGAAAAAGTAATTCGTTTCATATTGATGATGTAAACAATTATACGATTTCGAATAAAAAACCCGCTGCATTTAAGTTTTTTTTTCTTTTGATACAGCAAAATATTTAAAAACTTATAAAAGTATAATGTTTTTACTCGAATTTTTTTATAATTTAATATTTAAGTTTGAGTAAGTTAAATAAGATAAGTTTAGGGATAATTAAAATGTTTTAATGTGATTTCACGTTAAATGACTTCTACATCCAGTATTTTGACCCTACTGGAAAATGCCATCCATACATAGTTACTATTTATGTATATATGTAGCATAAAGAATATTTAAGTATGTATATCAGTTGTTTGGTACCCATTACACAAGCTTTACTTAGTTTGGGACTAGATGGCGCTGTGTGACTTGTCCCAGGTATAATTGTTATTATCTAATATATAAAATTCTCGTGTCACAGTTTTCGTTGCCATACTCCTCCGAAACGGCTTGACCGATTTCGATGAAATTTTTTGTGCTTATCTGGTATCTATGAGAATCGGCCAACATCTATTTTTCATCCCCCTAAATGTAAGGGGTAGTCCACCCCTAAATTTATTTTTTTTAGACAAAATTTTTAATTTCTATTTTTTTATGATACAACATACAAAAATACATACAATCCTCAATTTTCACTCTTCTACGATCAACCCTTATTTTTTAATAGTCATTTTAGTAAGTTAATAATTGCATAATTAAATATTATTTCGCAAAAGTGTAATTTATTTAATTAAGACTGACAGAAATTGTTGAAACGATAAATATTTGTGTTACGGGAACGAAAACGAGAAAGGGAAGAACAAGAAAGAGTTAAGACTGAAATAAAAAAGTTGTACTTGATGAGAATGGGAACAAAAAGGAAATGAGACCAGGTAGTCGCGTAGCCAGAAAAAAATTACTTACGATAATTCCAAGGATCTTCGTTTTTGGTGAGTAGATAGATATAAAGTGCATTGTAAGCTATTGTCAAAAAGTTAGAAGTTTTAGGGCTGTGCTACGAGTGTGGCTAGGTATTTCTTAAAATTTCGTGTAACACGCTGTATATGGAATTAAAATTTGAAATTTTGATTGGTTCATAATTATAACTAACTTAAGCTCACGTTGTAAAATTTTTAGAAAGATAACATAAGGGATATTAAGAAAATTTAAAAAAAATAACAGTCTGGTCGTGGGACATTAAATTTCATAAAAAAGTTTTGATGATTCTAAAGCTGTTCCTTTTTTGATGAGTGGATAGACAAAGTGTATTGTGAGCTATTGTCAAAAAGTTAGAAGTTTTAGGGCTGTGCTAAGGGTGTAACTAGGTATTTCTTAATATTTCATGTAACACACTGTATATATAATTAAAATTTGAAATTTTGATTGGTTCATAATTAGAACTAACTTAACTTCACATTGTAAATTTTTTAGAAAGATAACATAAGGGATACTACGAAAATTTTAAAAAATAAGTCTAGTCGTGAGACGTTAAATTTCATAAAAAAGTTTTAATAATTCTGAGGCGGTTCGTTTTTAACGAGTGAATAGATAAAGTGCATTGTAAGCTATTGTCAAAAAGTTAGAAGTTTTAGGGCTGTGCTAAGGCTGTGGCTAGGTATTTCTTAATACTTCGTGTAACACGCTGTATATATAATTAAAATTTTAAATTTTGATTGGTTCATAATTAGAACTTAACTTCACATTGTAAAATTTTTAGAAAGATAACATAAGGGATACTACGAAAATTTAACAAAAATAACAGTCTGGTCATGGGACATTAAAATTCATAAAAAAGTTTTGATAATTCTAAAGCTGTTTGTTTTTTGATAAATAGATATATAAAGTGCATTGTGAGCTAACGTCAAAAAGTTAGAAGTTTTAGGGCTGTGTTAAGGGTGTGGCTAGGTATTTCTTAATATTTCGCGTAACACGCCGTATAAAGAATTAAAATTTGAAATTTTGATTGGTTCATAATAAGAACTAACTTAACTTCACATTGTAAATTTTTTAGAAAGATAACATAAGGGATACTAAGAAAATTTAAAAATTAATGAAACATGAAACAAATTGTTTAAAAAAAAATTTAATCTAATGCAATTATATTTTAAGTCTTTCGATGGTTATTCAAATCTGTTAAATAAAGTTTAGAAACTCAAGTGGTGTGCTTCTACTGTAATTTACTTTTTGTTTCGTAACATACACAATTATGAATTAAAATTGATGAGTTCGCTCTTAGCTCTTATGTGTCCTTATCAAAGCATTTGATTATCATACGAAAAATTAGAAGCATACATACTGTGGATTTTGTATAAATTTCGCGAACATGCGAATGATGTTACGTCCAGTACAGTCACGCGCAGAAGTGCCTTGAAATTATAACGTAAAAGACTAAGTACCTACCTACTTATGCCGATTAAGTATTTTATTATCACAGTAGATAGGTGCACAGTAGATTTGCAAAACTGCCATCATAGTATCGGGTAATTATTACGTATTGATAATATTTCTCATACTATTTTTTTGTAAAACTGATTTTAACGTTTCATTACGTTTATTCATGTTTCTATATAAGTTGTAGAAAATTATTTATTTTCGTTAAATGTTGGCTGATGGCTGCGTCTACATAGGTATGACATAATTCATTCTGATCGTTGTTTGATACACATGGTGGATGATTATAATTTTGTATTTTATTTCGACATAAAACAAGAAACTATCGCCTTTAATGTAAAATTGAAAAAAATTTTTTAGAGACATTTAAATATACTTTAAAATTTAAAACAATAATTTAATTAGTTCTTAGTTTTTGTCATCATTGTCATCAAGCCTATTTAAGTGAATGTAAGATGTTCATAAACGCTAATGAAATTAATTTATGACATTCCACATATTTTTGTGTAACAACATACACCATGCTTCCATTTGAGGCTAAATATTTTTTATTGAGTCTGAATAAAATTCAATTCAATAACCTTAATAAACTTTAAGGGGAATCATCTTTTGCATTTTTCAAAAAGCCAGCATAAGCAAAATAAATATCAGATTTATAAACTCAGAAACGTATTTCCTTTATATTATTTGTGCTACCATTATCGACTATACCACCATTTTCTTTCTAAGGCTCATACAAACTATTGTTAATAATTTGAACACAATTTGACAAAAAACACAACAGAAAGAATTCCAGATATTACAATTACCTTGTGTGTCGAGCTTACTACGAGTATTTTTTAAATATATCTGGGCATCTTTCAGCGCATGCAATGCTTTTCTTTAAGTAATGGGGCCAGTGGCCCATTAATGTCATGGCCATTGTTGCTACAAATTTTATCATTCTTATCGTATGGCTGAACTGAAGCGCAGGCGACATCTACCTTTGGAAAATACCAACGCTATGGCCTTGATTAACGACTTCTTGAAATCAAATAGGTACTGGGGATTTCCGATTTTTTTTGTCTGATATAAGAAATGCTTTACCGGATGTCAAACAACCAAGCGCAGACAAACATTTATGTATTTTTGTACTGCGATGGTATTCCAATTGTTGAAGAGACAAATAAACAAATAAATAAAATTACCTTATCACTGTAACGTAATTTCTATATTTATTATATAGTTATATTTTATAACTTGGTCGCTTGGTTGTTTGACATCCGGTAAAGCATTTCTTATATCAGACAAAAAGAATTGGAAATCCCCAGTACCTATTTGATTCCAAGAAGTCCTAAATCAAGACCATAGCGTTGGTATTTCCCAAAGGTAAATGTCGCCTGCGCTTCAGTTCAGCCATACGATAAGAATAACAAAATTTGTAGCAACAATGGCCATGATATTTTGCATTAACTTTTAGACGTTTGACATCTTATATTAGTCGCGTAGCCAGAAAAAAAACGTACTGTAATATTAAAAATGTTCGATTTTGCTGAATAGATAGATAAAGTGCTCCGTGAGCTATTGTCAGAAAGTTAGAAGTTTAACGGCAGTGCTTTGTCAATGGATTAGGTATTTCTTCTTCTTCTTAGTTATTGGCGTTCTCTGCATATAAAGCAATTTCGCCGGCGTCGAGTATTCTGTTTGTATTTTTAAATAAAAAATAACAAGAATAGGCAGCGTAGTACGGCTAACATGGAGCTTTTTCAAAATATCGTTAGAAATTACGACGTTCCACGTGCACAATTTTGAAAAAACTCCCAGGTATTTCTTAATATTTCGTGTAACGTAATGTATATACATAGAATTCAAGTTAGAAATTTTAATTGGATCATAATTAGAAATTTAGCTTTAGAAAGCTGACATATGTGACACAACGAAAATTTAGTTACTTAAAATTTAAAAATTACTCTTATGTTTTTCAACACAATATTAAAATTTCTGAAATTATTTTTTAAGATTTTCGGTGGTTACTCAAATCTATTAGATAAAGTTTAGAAAGTCAAGTGGTGTGCTCCTATTATGATTTCACCTTTCTTTTCTAACATTCACAATGATGAATTAAAATTGATAAATTCGCTCCTATGTGACCTTATCAAAGCACTTGATTACCACACGAAAAATTAGAAACATACAAATTGTAAATATTGTTTAAATTACGGATAAATTTTATTAGTGTAGCTGTGGGCGAGTCATAAAATACCTACGTAGGGACTTATTGTATGATTTTGCCTACATCGTGGCGCACACGTTGCCTTGTAATTGTTATTTTTAATAGTTTCGTACGATTCATAGTCTGAGAAGAAATCTATTTGAAGGGCTTGTATAGAGGAAATGGTATTTCTATATAAAACAACACATGCCCACCTTAATCAATATCAGTCTATATATTTTTATGACATACTTAATTCTAAATTTATTCTGCTTTTTCATGCACCACAGTACGTACAAGTAATTGACAAAACAAACTGTAGCACCTATCATTGATAACCAACTGTAGATATATACAACAATTATTTTCTATGTTAAAGAACTATGAGGTATTCTATGGTTATAGTTATGGTTAAACAATATACCTAAAAGAAAGTCAGATAAATTACACTAGTGAGCAAATCATGATTTTTCACTACTTCAACGTTGCCAACCAACGCCACGTGTCGAGACAATTATCCGCTGGAGCACTGCACTGTATAAGCTGATTGGTTAAAATAGCAGCTGCTACCTATCTTAGTTGTGTTTGACGACTTCAAAATTGCAACAATTACTTTTCATATTTTCCAAAAACTGTTACCTGAACAAGCCTATAATAAACGCCGGCGCAGCAGCGTGGCACTCTGAGTAGCGCGCGTTGTCCGCGTACCAACCGGCGCCCCGCATGAATCGTGTGTTCGTTTAGCCTTTAGAAAATACCAACGCTATGGACTTGATTTATGGCTTTTTAGAAACATGTATTGGGGATTTCTAATTATTTTTGTCTGATATAAGTAATGCTTTACCGGATGTCGAACAACATAGCAACCAAGTTATAAAATATAACCAAAAATGACGTTACAGTGATAAGGTAACTATAACTTCTGGAATTCTATCTGTTGTGTTTTTTTATCAAATTGTATTCATCATCATCATCATTCTCTTCCCTTCGCCATTCCCTTAGCACAGCCCAAAAACTTCTAACTTTTTGACAGTAGCTCACCATGCACTATATCTATTCACTCAGCAAAAACGAACAATTTTACATTTATGAAAACCTTTTAGTAAAATTTAATGTCCCACGACTGGACTAAGGGCCAGGAACGGAAACGATAAAATATTTATGCGATGGGAACAAAAACGGGAAAGGGAAGAACGGGAATGAGTTAAGACGGAGATAAAAAAGTTATTTTTGATGAGAATGGAAACGAAAACGAAGCTACACTAGGGCCAAGAACAGAAATAATAAAGTATTTTTGCGATGGGAACGAAAAAATGAAAGGAAGAACGGGAATGAGACAAGACTGAGATAAAAAAAGTGATTCTTATGAGAAACGAATACTACCCGTGCGAAGCCGGGACGGGCCGCTAGTTATTGTATAATAATTGGCAGTATGATAAACTTTAGTATGTACAGGAAATATTCTGGTAAAAAAAGTATTTTCTTTCGATCGTGCTTTTTTAGTACCTAGTTACAAATAACTTATTTTAGAAATAATCACTAGTTTAATATATAATTGCATTTTGTTGACTAAGAAATAAAACTATATATTTAATTTTCTTTTTTATAAAAGGAAATCATGGTAAAAAATATTCACAATAGGTTTGTTAGTTTTTAGGGTTTTATAGCTAAAGGGCTCAATGGTAACCCTATTACTAAGGTTCTGCAGTTCGTCCGTCTGTCTTTCACAGGCCTGTATCGTCTGAACCGTAATAGGTAGACACTTGAAATTTTCCACTGTATGTATTACGATTGGCGCTATAACAAAACTATTAAAAATAAAATAAGCTCAAAAATTAAATGGTGTCCCATACAGGAAACGCGTTTTTTTTTTACTGCACGGTGGTACGGAACCTTTCAGGTTTTCCTTCTTAAGAGAATTTTATTTTATAGTTAAAATATATAAAAGTTTTCATATAGGTACGTAATACTTTTCCCTGAAATTCGTTTGATATTAATTTTTTTCGTTCACGTTGCTTATCAACCTAATAACTACGACCTCGAACACTTACCGTTCTAGATAGGAAGTGAAATTACAACATAAATCTTCTTTATTTCCTACCTTAATCTAAAAGATTATCATAAAAAGTTTTTTTTGTGTCTCATACTGGAAAATTCTTTTTATTTACTAAATATACATTAAGATAAAGCTTTATCTATATTTAGTAAAGAAAACTAGATAAAAGAAATGAAATAAATGAACAATAAAAATGATGTAAAGTTTATGTTTACTGCTAAGATCATTAAAAATTTAAAGATGTGTTAATTTATTGATATCCATTTGCTATAAAGAAAAAAAAATGTATTAAGAATTGCCCGGAAGTTTAAATTTTCATACAATTGCAGGAATGTACTTATTTCATATTGGCTGAACTGATTCCAATTAAATCTCGAATCTAGCTAGCATCGGATATGATATATCCATTAGCATGCGGTAAGTCAAATTTTTTGTAAAACTAACTTTTAAAGTTTCAAATCCAAATAGAGGACAAGACTGAAATGGTATGAAAATTCAAATATACCAGAAAAAAATCCACAGATCTTGCAGTCCCCGCAACCATCGGTTTCATTGAAAATGAACCTACTCAAATCCGATTTTCACAAATTATTTTATTTTATTGCCACGAAATTGTGGCATTGCCACGATTTAAGCTGCAGCCTCTGATATCCTTAAACGTTTTGAACTCGATAATGAAGCATTCGAATGAATAGTACGAATACAGGCCGAAAGGCGATGACCGTAATGTTAAGAAGTTCCCGATCGTCCATAAAATCTAACGTGTGATGTCAAATTTCTTGTTCGATTTTCAACCGATTTCCAAAATTTTGATCTCAAACTGTAGCTACCGACGCCTTTTAACCTTTGGTATAACAATTTGAAGCGATCCGACGAATACCCTCTGAAATATAGTAACTTATATCAAATACAACACTAGCGATCACTACACACTAGCGATCGAACAAAAAATCTCATCTTTCGGAAATAATTTCTCTTACAATTACCAACCGATTTCCAAAAACTTGGTCTCAAACCGTAGCTACGTTAATGGCCAAGATACTATTTTTTTTATTTTTGATATTAGCCCCCGTTCTTGAAATATTTTGGATTTAGTAAAAAAAAAAAATACGAAAAAATCCCGATTTTTTTACATTTTCCAATTTTTTTCGAGAACTACCAAACCGATTTTCAAAATTTTGATGTCATACGATGCGCAACTAAATTATTGAACTTTTGAGAACTTAAAGTCTTAGCTAGACTCCATACCCTTGGAGTAATGGCTAAAAATGCGTCTCCTGTGAAATGGATTTGATAGTCATTTTCAATGACAAAACGTCCAAATACCTATTTAACCTTAAACGGGATGCTACGTTAAGCGGACAACTGTATCCCTGCGTTCAACTTGTTTCTATGTGAAAATACTATCAAGCGATAGTTGTATACAAAATCGTAAGATAGTTTGAAAACATCCGCAAATTATGTCTATCAGTGTACATTGACGTAAAACGGGCGACATCCGTTCCTATACAAATGTGTCAACATTTCACTGGTTATCTTAATTCATTGATCGTTGGGATGTCATGAGGCAATCGTAAAAACTTTAAAACGGGCGACAATAATCAAAATCTAATAAAGTCAATCTAAGCGTTGCCATATCGAAACTATAACAGAATAAAACAAATATTCTTTAACAAACTCTTTTAAATTGTCAAAGCTACTATTAACTGTTGTTCTATTCACAGACTTTGACTTATTTTAGTAATTCATATACAGGTTTTTCCCTCGATAGTGAAACGGGCTACTGTTTTCGTTGGCGAACTTTCAAAATATAACACCTCGATTGGTGTTTTAAACTTTGTTTAATCTTTATTGCGACTTTGCACGAAGCTGTAATCGTGACACGGAAGGCTAAAGTTCGATTCTTCGCTGCGAGTATAGGAATATTAACTATACGTGGTTAATTCAGTTTAAAAGTTTAAAATGTTGGTTCTTTATATTAGATGGTTATGTAGGTGCATGAATACAAAATATACTTATGTGTGCTCAATGTGGGTTCAAGTAATTTGCGAAAATCAATAGACAAATTTTTGGTGACAATTTTTAATAAAAATATTTAAAATATTCGTAACTTATTTTTTTTTATTTATACCCTTAAACAACATTGAAATCGTTCTATTGAAGAATTACTAACAAACCAAAAAATAGCTTTGTTCTTCGACAATTAATAAGGTATTCTACATTCCGCAGGAAAAAAGTATATTATAAGGAAAGAAAGAAAACTCTCTGGGTTTATTTAGAGGCGCCTTCAAATTCAAATATTATTAACGATTAGTAATCACTTCCACAGCCTACTACAATTTGGTTGTGATTTACTTTTTCCTATAATCAAAATACGTATAGAACTATACTAGTGATAATCAATGTATACAACTATATACCTTATCTAGTCAATTAACTTTTTACATTTGTAAGTGATACTAAGAATTTTACAATGTCTCAACTGCCGCAACAAGGTTTCGTGCCTGAAAAAGTACAAGAATTCAACCGTAGAGCTTCTCAAGACATGACAGATGGGTCACCACAAAAATTGACCCTGAAAAATCAAAATCAAGAGAATACTCCTAAAAGGGAACCATTGTCGACGATAGAAAAGCAGCGTAGTCTTAATATGAATCAGAACAACGAAAAAGCAGTTAAAAGTGAAACAGATAAACTTAAGCATGATACAACGAACTACAGTCCAGTCCATCGTCAGAATCACGAAGCCAAAAATCCTTTTTCATCGCATTATCACCGTTCTAGTCGGGCACACGGTCATTTCGAGATGGGACCGCGCGGCTTGGACTATTCGCCTCATCGAATGGGCCTAGAATTTTCACCAAGAATAAGGGAGTTCGGGTCTCAAAGGTCTACTTCTATCCACGGACATGAATTGACAGACGGTATGATGAAAGGCCCAGAATACCTCACTCACAGGAATCCACATTTCGGTAGCCAAATCGTACCTGGCGGTATCAATGCCGCACACCCAGACGTGGTCTTTCGCCATGATTATTATAGTCAAATGGGTTTTTCGCCACCCAGAGCTTCGAGGTTTTCCTCTCAGGAATATTTGAATGCTCCCGCACAGTATGGTCGTTGGCCTGATTACCGCACGGAGTACAGACAGAGACGTCGTTCTTCACAGGAGCTGCATTCCATCGGGCAAAGCGCGGAATCAGGTGAGTTAACAAGTTGTATTTGTAGCTTAATCCAATTTTAAGTAATACTATGTGAATGAAAGAAACGGTTAGTAACCATTTAAACATATGAACGAAGTAGACATGTTCATGCATACGTATTTTTCCCGGGCGGGTATCGAACCCCAATCCTTGATTCTGCAGTGAGGGTATCTATCCTCTCGGCCAATCGGTCAGTTAAGATTGCACATACATCTCTCTTTGACGTCATTATAAACTGGTTTACAAGATTATATTTGACCTCGTTCTGTCTCGTGTAAGATTTTACATAACACGATAAACTCTCATAGCAAATTATTCAATTTATAAAATGACTGCCAGATGAATAGCTTTTCAGAAATTGTTATTTTCACGGAGCGTTGTAATTTCAATAAATAATTTCCAGTTTATCCAATCTAGGGCTCCATCTGCCGACTCTCAAAGAAGGGAGGGTGTTGTTCACGGTGAAATAGCAACTCGTTGGAAAATTAATTTATGGAAATTTTATGATACAGCTAGTGATGCGACTTCTATGAATATTATAATCAAGAAAACAAATATTTAGAAATTGGAAAAAGAATCGAATGTCTAATGAAAAAATGTTTAAGTATTCACTAGAGAAGTATAACAATATCTAGCTTAAATAATGCACATAGAAGGATAGAGTGGTATTCCAAAAAGAGCAGATAAGTAAATTAATTTTTCAATACATTTGCTATTAATACGGTTTTTATGACATTGAAACTCATACTGTAATGTTGTATTTTACTACAGTACTACGCCTTTTTCCTTTACACCAATCACAAACGAGCATTTTGTTTGTGACGCATGCGTAAACCGCGAAAAGCAACCCGCTCGCGCCCCTATTCCCGCCATTATTACATTAGAAGTATTATTTTAATCGCAAATGCATTGAAAAGTGTCGTATGATGCTCGTACTCAGTAAACTGGCTATTATAGTCTTGGTTTATTATAAGCACTCGGCGTCGTCTCGTGCTTATAAACACCTCGACTATAATATCCAGCTTAAATTACTAGCATCATAATGTACTATTATAATGGGAAGGCCATGCAATGCATTGCTATGTTGATTTTGCCCACTTTACATATCCTTATACAAAGGTTTATTAGTATTAAAAGAAAATCTGCTTAACGTGTAATATCTGCAGAAGGGGCATAAGTAATCACGACGATTTCGATTATTGTTTATGTATATTAAAATTATTGTTGTAAATGGCCAAATTACAATCACATTTTTACTCGAATAAATAATAATAATAATATTTGGGACATCCCACACAGTCCCATCTAGTCCCAAAGTAAGCAAGTATTATGCTTGTATTATAGGGTACTAGACAACTGCTATCCTTAAATATTCTTTATAATATATATATATATATATATATATCGCGGGCGAGAATCACCCCGCGACCCTTGGCTCCGCAGTTAGGATCTCTAACCACTCGGCCAATCGGTCAGTCAATAAAGACTCGATTTCTAAGCTTCTCGCGTGAATTTCACTTAACAACATACCCAACACTAGAAATTACCGTGAAGTTACTCTCGCCACTCGCGTTCGGACTGACAATTCTCTAACACTATTTGTTTATACAACGAAGGTATTAAGTTTACGTTTCCTTAGTTCGAGTTAGTTGGATTATGGATTAAGTAACTAAATGAGATTTTCTTAGTGGCGGTGATGTTGTAAAAAGTTATCTTGAGACGTTAACTTTGATAGAATTTACGCTGCGTCTTTACGTTTATTACTTACAAATCCGGAATCTAAATCATTTATCGGGTTTAATTAAATGATATCGTTGCCAACCTTCGCATATAGCTTTATTACGTTTCCACTTTACCAGCCCGTTATGCCCCACTGCAGGGGCTTAGGCCTTCCCCAAGGGTAAGGAGATTGAAGCTTAATCCACCATGCTGCTCCAGTGCGGGTTGGTGGATTTTAACTTTTAACTTTCAACCAGTACCAACAGCTTGACGTGTTCTCCGTACCATGTAATCAGTGATAGTTTTGCATTAAAGTCAGAAAAAACTGAATGGTACACGACCGGATTCGAACCACGGCCGCACGGCCTTCTAAACCAGAAATAGGTTCGCTGTTGTCGTGCTATCAGGACATCATTTATTACGTTTACCAATAATTAATGCATGATTTGAACAACGTTAGCAAAACACGGACCTATATACCGCTGCGACCTAGTCGACGGCTAGTGGAATAATGGTCATCACACGTTCACTTCCGTCTCTGACAGCGAAGCATGGCTGCTTATAATTTTGTTTTGTCAATATATTCCGTCGGTCCTTCTGTCTATGCGTATGTAGGTCCCAGGTTTATACTGTATTCGTTATCTGTCAATTAATGCTGATGGAATTTCACAGGCAGATAGTTGTTTTATATGAACCGCCATACAATAATGCAGAGAAATTATAAAATCTAAAATTAAATTAGGCACACTTTTAATGTGTGGTATCATTAAATAGATATTTGAAAATTATTCTTTGTTTAGTGACTTTTACTCCTAAAGTTGTTACCTACTGTAATTAACATTACAACTAAAACAATTTTAACAAAAAACGTATCCAGTTTTTAAATTATAAGCAATTTTCAGTCACCAACAAAACATTTTGTATTAATTGATGATGATTGGTGATTACCTATAAGGTGATTATTTGTAGTACATGTTCCAGAACCCTAAGTTTATGTGTGTCCAATACGCACTTGACTGGTTTTTAATATTAATTTTAGGGCATTTTATAACATTCTAAATGATACAAAATTTTAAAAATCTCCTAACCAGATAAGTATGAAAACCGAAAAATGTAGTTGACGTTTTCTCATTTCTGCCTAGTTAACAAAATTGAAAAACCGTGCCTGTTCCTAAACACATTATTCAAAATTCATCAGTTTTAAAGATATTTTGAAAAATCTCTATTTGAACAGACGAATAAATAAAAAGTGATTGAACTTGATTTACTTTGAAATTATAAATAAATAAATAATGTTATTTATTATACACCAACCCGCACTGGAGCAGCGTGGTGGATTAAGCTCCAAGCACTCTCATCTTGAGGGGAGCATAAGCCCCTGCAGTGGGGCATATTGGGCTGATATGGATGGTATGAATTTATTATTATTAAAAAACAAATTAAATAGCTTCTAAACTTTGGTTACTTTCATAGAAATCAGTCCCCATTCACTTTTGAATGACAATATGTTTATTTTATGAAAGTAAAAATTCTTAAGTAGTTTACATTGTATTGGAAATGTTTACATTTGAAAAGCAGTATAACTGATTCGTTCTTGGTCCATCCTTGAAGTGTTTCAAATTCGCTAGTTTGTATACTAAATTATTACTCGAATAAACTTTAGACTAACTCCTGACCTTCCAACAGCTGTTCTGAAATTATGACTATCTGCCGTGGACTCGGTCGTCGCCCGGCGGGGTACGATGGGGGCAGATCTGGGGTGGAATGGGGGTGGGTTGGGGTTGGCGTAAAAACGGGGGTGACTACGATCGATCCCATTCATGGGTGCAGTAGCGTAATGTATGTATACTTACGCCTATAAACGACTTCCGGGGCTTTGGATTTGGTTTAGTTATGTGTTATAAAGTCAAGTATTGAGGTGATGTTCTATAATGTTACGATAACCAAGTTTCGTGCGACTCTCATAAAACACACGGCCAGGTCTCATTATGTTTATTCCGCTTATTCAGCGAATCGAATTCGCTAATCTCGACATAAATTTTTTAAGTGAATCCGACGCTGACTACTAAATTATTTATTTTACTTTCACTTCGTTGTCTCTATTCACCCACTCAAATCTCATTGGCTAGAGCTCTGTCTAATATATTCGAAGATTCAGATGTTATAGCATTTTCATCTATTTAAAAAGTTTGCAATTTTTCACAATATTCGATATTTTGTTTAAATTGTCGCATAATGAAATGTCCTAGCTTCTATAATTTTCGTGTCGTGCCTTCTGGAAATAACAACATGAAAGGAGTTTTCTATGAAAACAAGATTGTCAATATCTGCGGGCGTTTTACGACTGCCATCGCGGTTGCCATCTTGATAGTTATGTACTTAAGTCAGAACAAACTCGTTGCAAACTTAAGTCAGAACAAACATGCCGGTTCCTGGGATTCAAAAAACGATCTTCTGAACTGGTGGGGGGTCGTCACCACTCGGCTATCGCAAATCATCGGTCACACGATTGCTGTTACACATATAATACATAATAATATCAGAGATACTTCTCACACATCTGATTCCAAACTAGGCAGAATCTGTACTATGGACTAGACAACTGTTACCTGTACATACTTAAAAATATATGTTTACTAACCGACTTCAAAAATAAAAAGGAGGAGGTTCTCAATTCGACTGTATTTTTTTTATGTTTGTTTCCTCAGTACTTTCGACTGGGTGAACCGATTTTGATAACTTTTATTTTATTTTAAAGCTGGTACTTCCTGTGTGGTCTCACTTTATTGTATACATATTTTACACCCAGACACGAAGCAAGTGAACATGTTCATGCACACAAATATTTGTCGTGGGCGAGAATCGAACCCACGACTTTCGGGTCTGCAATAGGCGCGCGACAACTCGACCAACTGGTCAGTCAGAGTGTGTTTTTCCAATAATATGCATCAAATATATTACTCATATTTAAATTTCAAATTTTAGAACTTTTATATCCAAAAATTAACAACTTTTCATTCAGTTTTTGGTCCCTACATACCCGAGCGTTTCACGAAAATAAATTGTCTATTTGTGGAGTTTCAAATGCTTTGTGCATTTAAAGTGGGGCCCTTTATGATTTGAGCCCTTTGAGTTTGTCTTGTTCAATAGCTCCACTCCCTTTGTTGGCGAATTGTAAATCTTTAGGGCGGACAGCAGGTAATATATTTGACTGAAATTGTTTGTTCAATATATTGCTGGGCTTTCAATTGACTTTATTTATTTAAATAAATGTAAAGAAAGTTGGTGAGGCGATAAATGTTTTGAACCACAATTTTTCATAATTTTTAGGGTCTGATCTGACCAAAATACACGTTTTTCAATCATTTTTTGACAGTTAAATTTAGTACGAAAATTCTGCATTATACACATTGATTAAATATGTTTAATCTCAGTTTATTACCTAAATCTTCAAAATAGTCAAAAATAAATATGAAAATCAAATTTCATTGTTTCTAAACAACATGGGCGATTGAGTATTTAAAGTAAATTTTATACAAACCGTATGTCATTATTATGGAATGAAAATATGTCCATGTATAGGTCATTTAATAAGTCAAATCATTGGTTCGTCATATAAAACCAAAACCTATTTACCATTCATTGTCCGTGGTCTACCCGTGCAGTTCACCAGAATGTCCTTACATTTACATCGTAGTACTACTATTACTTACTAAATTATGGACAACTAATTTTTTTAATATGCAAAGAAACGTAACTATTACAAATAATTTATATATATGGATTTATATATTCGAAATAATGTATCACTCACTTTTAATCAAGGTCGAGCCGAAACCGCTAAAGCGAATCACACGAATTAGGCTAGTTGACAGATTTTTTTTTTAAATTTTTTATATGAAAAAGTTTCCTAAATACCATCATAACAGTGAAAGAATTTTAAAAAGTAAATCATTATTAACAAAGTCATGAATGTTTCAAATGTCCTGTTAGACAGAGAGGGCAATACCGCACGACGTACCTATGTGTGACGTCAGGCCATTTAAATAATGTTAAATTTCGTATCGCAAGAAAGGGACAGAGATAAAATTTTAATAGCTTATAATTTACATACTCTTCAACCGAATATAATTTTGGTTATGAATTTTGTTATAGTATAAAGTATATTTTTATATGCTCTTGATAAATATAATACATAGTAGTAATATAATAGGAGTCAAATACCCTATTCCACATTATGTGTGTTTTGTTACATAAGCATTTACTAAGAAATATTTTTTTTTTAATTCTTCCCCCATGGGAGCAGTGGCGGGGGGAGGTGAAGTGTGTATGAAATACGACTTCTGAAGTTAATATTGTGATTGATGATTTAAATAAAAAAAAATGGAAGAATGTTTGTACGGGAGTTCCGTTATTTTTGAAGTTAAATAGTCTTTGGAATAGAAACTGAGTATTTTGTGTTTCAAGATTATTGCAAATTTCACTATTAAGGGAGCGGAATAAGGGATGAGCGTTAGTATTGAACTTCCATCAATTTTCTTTATGTAACCCTCTTCGTGAAAATTGACTCATCGTAATATTTAAAAAAATTACATATATTTGAAGAGTTACATTTATTTATAAGTTATAAAAATATAAACTTAAAGTGAAACCTTTAGGTACTTATGAACGTTCACAATTAAGTTAATTAATATTCTATTTAACGTACAAGTTATCCAAAGTGCTCATTGATAATGATAAACGACGGAATTTGTGGGAACGAATTCGTATTACGACATTGTTCCAACTTCTTCCTGGTATTGGAACTCTCAAACATCCTGTCATTAAAACATTACATAGCCTAAACTTCATCCAAGACAGCAAATAATGCTGTCACTGGCTATAGGTACAGATATGTAGGATACATGAAAACACCGATTTAATTGTGCTTATAATTTAATACGAAATAAATTCACAAACTGTTCCGATCACAATCCACACAAAACACAAATCTACTTTTATCGCACTTGACTTTTCAAGAAAACTGACTGATGCACGACGCAGCGCCGAACTTATATAGGCCGCCGAAATCCCCACCCCGCAGCATCTGGAAGTTTTCTATCGTCGAACATTCTGTTTTGAAATTGGAATCACAATTTACCGTGGGAATATTTCTAGGCCCCAGGCACCTGCTTTGAGCGGTTACAATCCACCTCAAAATTCTTACTTTTGAGGGTCCAAACGCTTTTGGAAAAACCGCCTATAAAATGAATTTAAATTTCTCATTTATTTTTATGTCGGAATTTTTAGATATTTCTAGATGAAGCCGTGTGATTTATCCAGTACTTTCTACACACACGTACACGTCGACATGCTTCTATTTATAGACGTCGCAATATCGTAATATTAAAAGAAACAGGTTAGATTATTATGCCTACAAAAACTAGAAAACTCTAAAACATGTATTGATCAGAGAAAGCTCTAGTCTTGACGTCCTGTTGCGACTTGTAAAGCTCCCAGACACATCAATCTCCGTACAGTGGATGTCACAGATGCTTTTAGAATATTAAACAGATAGAAAGCTCTTATCTACCACTTTGCCAATACGATAACGTTCAAAAATATTATTGGGAATATACCTGTTAAATACAGATCCTGATAATAAGCTTTAAAAAAAAATTATAAGTCTGCCGATCATAAAAGAAGTGTTTAAACTTTAACCAAAAAGTCATCAGGAAATACTACATGTATACTAAATTTCGGATGGAAATACAAACAACACCCAACAAAATGGCGTAGGTACATAAGAAAGGCTCAAAAGCGCTGGATCCCAAGGCTCTAAATAGTCTTTAAAAAATTACATAGGTACTAAATTAATTAAAATAAAACATTGCTTGAATTGTATTTCTTAAAATTTTTAAATTACCGATAATAACAATAAATAATAAATAATGCGGTAATAATTTAAGATCCTGCCTGAAAACCAGCTTATTTTTGCCTCAAAAGGCTAGAATGTACATCCTGAGCCAGAACCTTTTAGAACAAATCGATTTAAGTATTTGCTACCTTGTATATCTTATAATGCTTTTTATGTTCTAGTAAACGCTTTTATTATTTTTATTATTGACAATAATACCTGGCACATTCCACACAGCGCCATCTAGTCTCAAAGTAAGCAAGTATTATGGGGTACTATACAATTGATATACGTACTTATATACATATGCAATACATATATAGATTTAAGATAGCCGATGATAGGTAACTTTCTTGCAGTTGCAAGTCTGTTTAGAATCTCCGTTGATAACATCCACAGATTTCTATCGCCTATTTCATTTTCATTTAATTGGGTACTTATAATAAGAGAAGTGACGTATGCACTTCACGATGACCCAATTAGCATAGACCGGGTGGTAAGGAATTATAACCGAGAAATCAGATATTTTATGCTACGCTTTTTGACTTTTCGATACCGGATCTCTCTTTATCTATCGGCCGAGTGGTTAGAGATCCTAACTGCGAAGCCAAGGGTCGCGGGTTCGATTCTCTTTCGGTATAAATATTTGTGTTTATGAACATGTATATTTGTTCTATATGTGTCTATATGTCATATCTATATATGTATATTTATTTTTTTATTTATTTTATAATTTATAAAGAATATTTAAGTATGTGTATCAGTTGTCTAGTACAATACAAGCATTGTACTTGTTTACTTTGAGATTAGATGGCGCTGTGTGAGATGTCCCAGGTATTGTTATTATTATGATCACCATCATATAGACATGTAAATTATCAAAGTTTCCAGTCTAGTTTTTAGACATAATTCTTGTATTTTTTAGTTACTGGTGTATAGATAGATAAAAGTGAGAATAAATACACGCTGCTGCTTCATTCCTTTATGGAATATACCAAGCTTACAAGTATGTATTTCATTTGCTATTCGAAGTGATAAAACATTATGAGAAATGTTTCGTAATAATTTATTATATGGCAACGCAGCTTTTCGGCTTCTTCACGATTTCTGAATTAGCGTTCGCTCTCATGATCCCGAGATAGGGTTTGCCGAGTGTTCGGATTTAGCCGAATATATTCGGCGTTATTTTAGACCCGATCGGTCAAAATTCACTGCGTTCGAATTCAGTCGGGTGTATTTATATTATCAAGAAGAAATTTAATACAAGGAAAATGTTTTCAGTTGACTGCTTTTACATATGAATCTGATTTAAGTATATGTTTTTTATTCTTTTCATGTAATTTATTAGATTTTTTTTGAAATATATAGTTTTTTTTATCTAACTTAAAATTAAAAATAACAGTAATTTATGTGGTATTAATTACAAATACAGTGATATGATTATTAATAATCGGGTTAATTTGGCTGTCAATCGGTTTGTTTTTTGACATGGCAGCAATTTATACATGTCTCACACTGACTTTACTTAATGGTGTGCACAAAACTTGACCATAACGAAAACGGGTTCCGCGAGAACGTTTAGTATTCAGAGAAATTGAACGCTCGAACGTAGTGCACATTTCGATCGAAAGGTGAATGTTGCCCAATTGTCACAACACCGGAAATTTCCACTTGCAGTGATTACGCAATAAGTGGCCGTAATCTAAAATAGAGCAATGTTTTGGCGAAATTTCATTCCCGAATTTTGTTAAAACGTGAATGTCAGAAAAAATATAAGTGATACAGACACAATTATAGGATATCATTGGAAAGAGCATAAAATTTAAGTACTATCTACTACTGTATACATTAAAAATTTCGGAATTTTTTTTTATGTCAACAGTTGGTTGGACTATGCAACGTATAAAATGAAATTAGAACAGAGTTACAGAGAAAACAAGGAACCACAGTAATGGACCCAAAGGTTATTTTTTAATGCTGACTACCCTGGCTTAGTAGACAATTTTTTAAGCTCAAAAAAATGTTACGATCTAACAAAGAATGAGATGCAAGTTTAATGGGGCAATCCCAGTTTTTCATAAAGGCTTTATACAGTTATACACGGGCTGGAAGCATCGTTTAAGCTCCGTGAATTTAACGTTTGGCGATTACTGCTTTGCGTTGTATCTGGAAGCTTGTTTACGCAGAGGCATTTTTAGGCGTAGCTTTATAAGTGTTTAGAATCCAAATTCATAAAACCCCGGATTAAGTGTTGTAAATTATAGCGCATGGCATTAAATCCACTTCATGTTCTATTTTCAATCCATTTTTCTATAGGTATTCGATCTGATGTTACTTAAAAATGTTTTCACCAATTTAAATCGACGATAATGTTTTAATTAATTGAGGTTTGTATCATACTGATCGTTAATAAACTTAAATGTCGAAATGAACGTAAAATTAATGCATTTAATCCCATTTCCCAGCAGAAATTGTGAATCTCGGTATGTTATTTTAGTCAAGTGTACAATAATTCCAATCTATCTTTATTCTTTCACCGCACACCATCTGGCGATCAGCGGAAACCGAAAACAAATACGCTTTGTAATCCTAAAACGATTACGAGCTTTTAATTCGATCGATTGGCTGTACCTATAGGTTCTGTTTTGTTCTATGTTTAGATCGAATACAATAACAAATGAAGTGATGTCGATTGATAGTTCGTTAGCGCGTAAGCCCTTTCTCATTTGAACGATTACTACGATCGGTACTACGAGTTTACACATGTTTACACTTGCTTGTGTAGGAAAACAGAAGAAAAAATCGGTTGACCCTGCAGGCTATCCCTGAAACTTCCCGCTATTTTCGAGTTCAAAGCAGTCGAAAATTAGAAAGCTATTTAGCTCCTCGAACTCAAAATATCGATTTTCGTGGTTTTTGAGCTCTTCGAGCTCATAATATTCGTTTCCCGAGCTCTCCAAGCCCAAAAACAGAATTTCTATACATTTAGAGGTCTTCAAGCTCAGAAACCTGGGTCATATCAAAGAAAATGTTATTTTGGAAATATTTGAACTGTGATATCTTTTCAACGCTGCGCTTGATTTTAATGCAGTTTACGGAATTATATACAATTTTGTAAGCATAAAATTTTTGTATAAAGTAAAAAAATCTATTGATCGTAAAATCTCAATGTTAAGTTTAAAAAAAAATACGTTTTCCTAAAATTAACTGCGCTATATTTGAACACTTTGTTTGAATTTGATGGAATTTATGGCATTATATGTCATTTTGTAAGCACAATAACTTTTACGTAATGCGAAAAATTGAATGGTCATAAAATTTCAAAGTTATGTTATGCAAGTTAAAAAATATAATTTCTCTACATTCAGAGTTCTTCGAGCTCTAGCAAGGAAAACGTTATTTTGGAATTTTTAAACTGCGACATCTTTTGAACGCTTCATTAATTTTAATGCAATTTATGGCATTCTATGCAATTTTGTAAGGACAAAACTTTTATGTAAAATAAAAAAATCGATGATCTTAAAAGCTCAAAAATATGTTAAAAAAACACGTTTTCGGAAATTTGTGAACTGTGATATCTTCTGAACGTGTCGTGCGATTTTGATATTTTTGGCGGCATTCGACGCAGTTTTTGCCCGTATGTACAAAAAACGTATATAAGGTTTCAAGTAGATCGGTTGGAAAATCTCAAAGTTATTTAAAAAAAAACGTTAATTTTTTTGAGTTTTATTTGTCGAATATTTTTGAAACAGCTCGACTGATTGACTTCAAAATTTAATCAGATCTAAGTCTCGATGAACCCTTTCAAACGCTGTATCACGATCCTTAATCGGTCAATCCGTTCTCAAGATATCGTACGACAAAAAAGTAACATTCGGACGGCCAGTCGAAAATGGTCAGATTGGCTTCCCTGGACCTCAAAACGTGGAGATCTGATGAAAACTCGATTTCCGAAAATCGGACCCAAATCAATAACTACCCTTTGATAGCAGGAAGTAAAAAATAACGGTCATTATTTATAGTTCATATTTTGTCTGAAAGACTAAAATATTAAAACGCAAAAGTCAGATTATAGAATAAAGACTAGTTTCAGCATTTGATTGTCTGCCAGTCGTCAATATAAAATTATTATTTTTAATTGATGATTATTAAAATAACTAACCTCACATAAAACTGTACCGGGTGTTTGGCTGAAAGTAGTCCATCCATCATCCATCCATAGTCCAGAACTTACCGAACTAAATAAAATGTTTCAAGTGAACAGATGGCGCAAACTAACGGTTACTGAGAATAACATGTTTAAAGTTTCATTTCTTAATTTTTTTTACATTTTGTGTAGTTTGGTACGTTCTACACGCCCTATAAGTTTGAACTACGTTCAGCCGAACACCAGATATAGCAAAAAACTCGTTACGTGCAAATCAAACTCAGGCCTAAAGTTTCCTGAATGGAACTCGATTCTCGTGCGACGGTCTTTCAAGTTAGTTCTTGCATATCGCACGATAAAAACATGTCCTTTAAGAACAAAACGATAAGCAATATTTTGGTTTATAAGTATTTTTAAGCGTCCAGTTTATTGTCATTGTGTAAGCCAAGTACCTACCTACGAACCATAGTAATATTTTATGTGGTTCCAAAGACTCCAATTTCCATACCAGTAACTGTCATTAACAAATTTATTTTCAGTATTTCAGTCAAGTGGAAACCATACTAATATTGTTAGTGATTTCAGAAACTCAAACTTCCATACCATTAACGACGAGCACAGACGGAATTTTGAATTTGCACCAGGAACACTCAAACGTGGCAAACACATACAAGTGATACCGACCTGTTCATAGATATCTTAAATAGACGTGTGTTTAATTCAATAATAATGATAACGTATACATCATAACAACGTCTTGGCCCCAAACTAAGCATTAGCTTGTATTTTGGGTACCAAGCGAAGACACCACATACATATAACAACCGAGACCCGGTACCAGTATCAATATTCATCATAGAATTACTGACCCGACCTGGGATTCGAACCCGGGACCTCCAGCTTCGTAGGCAGGATCGCTACCCACTAGGCTAAGCGGCCGTCAATAAATTCAGATAGCGACAGTTCAGACAAAGAAAACTGTGATGATAGCTCTGATAGTTTTAATAACGAAGATGATGAGAATAATTTACGGTTGGACATAAAAGAGTGGGTTCTTCGATGTAATATATCTCAAGATGCATTTGGCAACAATTTTGTAGCTTATGGTGCAATAGTGATCGGTGGCCGTATAGTGGACGCTCGTCGATCGTGAGACTGTCCTAGCGTCAGCATCGTCTAAACAGCTGCCGTCATTTCGCCCGTAGCCGATTTACGCATGAAAATATTTGTATGAAATTATTTGTAGTTGGAAGGCCATGAGCGAAATGATACCTCTGTCAAAGAGCGCGTCGCCCATGGAATCACGAACTCTGTGTTTACATCTCCTTTGACATAGCGATCTATTTCTAACTATTTCTACGGACGTCGCATTATTAGGGCGGATCGTGGAGCGGATTATTGCCCTGAATGCCCGTTCCCTAAGTCACTTTCACGACGTACTAGCGGAGCGATGAACTAAGCGGAGTTATAATGACCTTGTTGATTTATACGAGTATTTCATGGTGGAAATGATCTTCATCTGTGGTTTGTCAAAAACTTTATTTCCACCGAGTGCGCTCTCTTTCATGCCAAGAACTTTATATTCATTATCATGCAATTTTTTTCGAGATAATCACTTTTCTCTGTATGTCATTTCCAGTGTTTTCCGTCTTGAACCTTCTTCTTGGTCTCCAATTCACGTTTTACATTCTCGTTGACTTGTATATATATAACTACAAGGTCTTCCTTTACTTCTCGTTCTATTTTCCCTACTGGAATTGTCTTGAAAAAATTGTCTTGTCGTTGTTTCCATAATGTAGTTACTCATGAACACGTTTCGTGCTTTCGGTAATACTATGACATCAAAAAGAGACTATGGCATCAAAATACATCTATTGTGATATAATATTTGTGCACCAAAAAATATATAAATATATTTAATAAAGATAGGGACGTTCACTCTACCGTACTCTAAATAGATATTACGTTTATGATTAATGTTAAATTGTGTAAGACTTAGATATATTCGACTTGCGTGTCAGTGTGACCGTAGCCCAAACAAATCTCTGGCGCTACTCCAACGCATAAACCAACATTCGACATTATTCTCGATGTACGGTCAGCATCGACAAGAAACAGTCACGTAATTTTACCTGTGATTTTATATAATGTAAAACAGGCTTTAGAAGAATTTCTTGACACATGTGAAATGACATGCGTCCAAAGGAGACAAATTATATTTTTTGTCTTACATGTGCATATGCAAATCCGGTATCTGTCGGTAAATAAAGTTTTAATGTAAGGAGTCCTACGCAATGTGGGAAATAATAACACAAACGAATAACAATTATGACCCAAGAGGAATATTTGTAATATATACTTGAGTTACTTAGTCACTCAGCCTGGAATCTGAACTCTAAACCTCCAGCTTCAGAGTCAGGGTCAACCCACCAGGCGTCAAATATGTTATAAACAATGCAGAATATGGTAATATATAATTTTAAAGCCAAATCATGTCATACGGCCTGTTTAGTATTGTTTTTAGGGTTCTATAGCATGTACTACAAGCATCATTATCTTACAAGTTTCAGAATCACCATTACACGAAAATTTTATTCGTAATTGAATATTACGTACTTTATTTCTCAAGAACTTGTGAATGTATCCCGTTCAAAATAGGTTTCGGTAGAATTGTTTGTGACGTAATAATGATACCTGGGACATCCCACGCATTGTCATATAGTCCCAAAGTAAGCAAGTATTATGCTTGTATTATGGGTACTAGACATTTTATCTTTTTTTCTTCTCTTCTTCTTCATCATTTCTCCCTCTCCTCGCCCGAAACTAAACCGAGAAACTCAGTGTTTGACATTCAACAATTTTGTGTGCATTTTCCAATTTTCCGCGCCTCGATCTTTTAGATGATTCGTGGTAGAAAACGGCTTTTTGTGTTTTGAAGCAACAAACCAGGCAAAATATGAATTTTAGTAAAATTATTAACTTTTTCTTTCGCATTGGCACTGGCAAAATTAAGATTTTTTTCAGACATTCAAATATTTCAGAAACGGTATTTCGTACCGCGATTCCTTATTTAAGCTGCAACGGTATGGAGCGCCAAAGCCAGATTAATTATTCACAAAGACAGACAAATCCGATTGCTCTGTTTATTTCGCTGTACCGCTTTTTTTCTTTAAAATATTCTACCATTTTTTATAAAAGCTTATTATTTTCATGGTCGTTCCCTTTTTTGTCTATTCGTGTTTTTGTATTTTCTACGAAAGGTACTTAAATGTGTATCTGAAACGATGCTGATAATGGCCATTGTACCGGTGACTGATAGGTTGGCCGAGTGGTTAGAGACTCTAACTGCGGAGCCAAGGTTCGCGAGTTAGATTCCCACCCAGAACAAATATTTGTGTGTATGAACATGTCTATTTGTTCCGTGTCTGGGTGTAAAAATATCCATGTTTGTATATTTTACTATGTATATCAGTTGTCTAGTACCTCATAATACATGCATAATACTTGTTTACTTTGGGAGTAGACGGCACGCTGTGGGATGTCCCAGATGTTATAAATTATGTTATGTTATATTGTATTATATTATATTGTTTTTAAAGTCTAGATAGTCTTTCAACCTTAGGCATTGGAGACTTCGGCAAGTGTCGTTAATAACACGATCAGAATGTTAGTAATAATAATAACACCTGAGACATCTTAAACACGGCCATCTAGTCCCAAACTAGGCAAAGCCTTTATTATGGGTGCTAGACAATTGACGTACATCACGACGAAGTTGTTTCATTTTTCACATGTTCAACATGAAACGAATTGTATGTTTACAACATGCAAAAACAAAAAAATAATATATATATATATATACCAGCTAGCAACCTAAAATCATATTACATAAGAGCGGAACAAAGATCAAGTAGTAAACAATGTTGATAAATAGTAAAATACAAATAGGGATAGCAAATAGTATAGGGAGGGACCGTTTCTTTGCCTCCTCGTTTATATGAAATTCGTTTTTCATTTACGACGTTGTATCTACATGCCGAAATCCTGGGTATTACTGGCCATAAAAACTTTGTTGTGATGTTCGCTTTAGGTATTTTATTTGGGTGTTCAGCACATAATGCGGAACCGTGAAACTAGCCCTTGTATATTGAAAATAATATCACGAGGAAAATACAATGACGGGGTCGTGGTACAACTTTGTAGTACAACTGGTTGTACCATGACCCTGAATGAAGGATCATGATACAACTGTTGTCTCGATTTGAACCACCACCCCTTCTTGACGAGGGTCATGGTATAACTTTGTAGTACAACTGGTTGTACCATGACCCTGAATGAGGGATCATGATACAACTGTTGTCTCGATTTGAACCACCACCCCTTCTTGACGAGGGTCATGGTATAACTTTGTAGTACAACTGGTTGTATCATGACCCTGAATGAGGGATCATGATACAACTGTTGTCTCGATTTGAACCACCACCCCTTCTTGACGAGGGTCATGGTATAACTTTGTAGTACAACTGGTTGTACCATGACCCTGAATGAGGGATCATGATACAACTGTTGTCTCGATTTGAACCACCACCCCTTCTTGACGAGGGTCATGGTATAACTTTGTAGTACAACTGGTTGTATCATGACCCTGAATGAGGGATCATGATACAACTGTTGTCTCGATTTGAACCACCACCCCTTCTTGACGAGGGTCATGGTATAACTTTGTAGTACAACTGGTTGTATCATGACCCTGAATAAAGGGTGATGATACAACTGTTGTCTCGAATTGAACCACCATCCCTTTTTGAAGAGGGTCATTGTACAACTCTCTTGAAATAATATTATTGTCTTGATATAGAGAAAATCCAAAAATGTTACCTGTTTATCAATTAATTTTTTTACTTATTAATAGTATCAGAATTTCATGAATGCATTCATCATTTTCAACTTGGATTTTTCTTTCGACACTGCCTTTGTAAATTTTTGGTTTGTTTTGAATTTTGTCAGATAATATTTTGATGCAGGACTTCTACATGTCGCAATTTATGTACGCTATTTTTATTTATATGTTTGTTGAGCCTTAAGGGGGTAGGCTTTTCATACAAAAAACGGGTTTCGGTCCGTGTCTAATCCTCGCTGTATTTCTGTATGAATATTTACAGACAAATATATATAATAAAAGAAATACTGTCACAGGGCAGTATGTTTTTGTTTTTTTGATATCTTGTTTAGTTTTGGAATAAATTCTTGAAAAATATGATTTCGTCGATTCTTTGTTTTTGAAAATAATGAGCCGTAAATTCGATAGTAATGCAAATTAAGAAAAAAAAAACAAAATGTACCGCCTTAGGGACATCCTTTTTAACGACCCTGTAAATTTTTGTTCCAATTCATACACATTTTAAGGGTGGAAACAGTCATGGCCCATAAGCTGTTTCGATGGGTATTTTGTAGGTATTTTTGGGAATTTGCTCTTTTCATCTCTGTCACTCAGGAATAGGTCGGGGAAGAGAGATTGAAACGAAGATAACGATGCAAATTCGAAGCCGCGGATTGAAAGACTATCCCCTTAAATGCCTCGATTTCAATACATTATTAGATCGGTGCCTTTCCCCAAAGAAAGCTATAAATTTGCAAAAGACGATGCTTTTATTCTTTTACCAATAACTTTCTGTATATTATATAAATATATGTTGTTCTTTATTTTCTAACTTGATATACGAACAATGATCATCCTTCCATATGTCACAGAGTACATGACAGTACATATTCGTTTATTAAGTTTGTCATTAGTCATACCTAAATGGTGTAATAATTATTACTGGATTTATTTTTGTGACTATGCCTTTCTCAGGATGTTTGGATTGTGAACGGTGAAGTGAAAACAAACAATGATTAATTGCTCTGAAATAGCACCAGTTAGTTTATGTTCTCATGCACATGATTTGAACTAGGCCAGCAGTGTGTTTTTAGTTATGTTGCTATTTCGTAAGTATAGTAATTACAAAATGAGATTAAGGGATATATTCAATATAAATCATTGTTATTTTTACGATGGTACAAATGTAGAACGTCTCACATACGGTCACCTAGTCACAATATACATATTTTGTATTACGGGTACTAAGCAACTGGTATACATACTTGAGTATTTTTATAGTATATATATAGATCCAACCATACACGGAACAAACAGACATGTTCAGTACGCATACCAATATTTGTCACCGGTGGGAAACGAACCAGTGACATTTGGGTCTGCAATGTGTTTTTCCGGTCATTAGACCAATCGATCGATGAAAACAATATTTTTATTTTATTTAAAAACTTTTTTTATATATACGTTACTAACTTTTTTTTCTCTTTACAGGTAAGCAACAATATCTGAAAGCAATTTTCATTTCAAGTAAGTATAAATATACAATCATGTCAGTATTTTTCGAGCTTTAGTTATTCAATCAATTGAGAGTTCTTCATTGGAGGATTTTATTTGCTGAAAATTTTGTAAACTTTGAGAACGGAATTACTTCAGAATCCGAACCTGACGCACCATATGATATCCTCGTAAGGTAACCTGTCCAGCTGCATTTCTAATAATAGAACCTTCTAATAGGTCGAGCATAGATATAAAAAAGACATCTTACAAACAACAGCAAACTTTTATATTGCTGTTACAATATTCTCATATTGTGCCTAACATATTCTCGTGGTCACAATTTCCAATAATCTTTATTTGTAGCGTGAAATATGTGCCCTACGGACTTTTATTAAAGCTTTACCTTAGAATAAATTATATAGGAGGCGTAAAATCGGCACATAGCGTCAAAAATTATGCCGCCAAAAGTAAATTAATTGGCTTAGTCCGAACTTGTATAAGTCTTTATGAATCAGGCAACGTTTTCGTATGTACTTGTCGATGTTGCTTTTTTTACAAGCTTTTATTTAACTTTGTTTTCTGTTTGTCCGGGGCAAATCTAGCAATAGATTTTCATACAACTTTTGGACATCTGATCATGCAGAAATTTTACGCACGTCTTTGGTTCTGAATAAATATTATATATTATATTATTAATATTATTATAGTGTAATAAGTTTTATATTGTACATCAAATATCCCATTTAAGCTCCAAGCCCCCTCACCCTGGGGGGAGGCCTAAGCCCCTGAAGTGGGGTATAATGGGCAGATGACATGGCATCCAATATCCCTTTATCTATGCAACCTCCCTAACGTGGATATGAAATTAAAGGATATGACAAGTAGAATATGATAAGCTGTGTGACGTCATTCTAAATCCTACTTCCAAAGGATTCAAATAGACTTTCAAAAAGTACATGACGAAAGCACTCGTCTTGGGACTCGACAATAGAAATTACGGGAATCACAACCATCACAACCTCCTAAATTTGAGTATCGAATGAAGAAATTTGACATAAGAAATCAGAAAGTAGAAGCTAAAGAATTAAAAAAAAATTAAAACGAATTAAAAACAAGAAAATAAAAGAAATGAATATTTTTTATTAGGAATAAATTACAATTTTTTCTGCTACTCTAACCTAATTGATAATATATTAAAAGTAAAACTAAAAGTATTTACAAATTAAAAAATACTAAGTAAATTATGATATATGACAAAATTTTAAATAGACGATGGGTTCGGGTACCAAGGATGCTTGCCGCGTTGCCGCGCTGTATTGCGACACTGATCCTCTGAACAAAGTACTCCTTGCTCAAAGGATCCCCTGTCAACAGACACAGCGCGACACCCAAATCGTGGACAAATGATTTGGTATCCTTGGACCAGGGAAAATAAAATATTTATTTTAAGATGTAGATATGAAACAGATTAGTCCTACCTCTTTTATGAGTAAACCATAAACCAAGAAGTGAGTACTAAGAGCTTCTCCTGTGCATCGAGTTCATAGTGTGATGAAATTAAAAAAAATATATATAAATATTATTTTCTTCACTTTATCTACGCATTAACTACACGTAGCAGGATACTTCTTGTAATTACATGGAAACTTATGCCAGAAGAACCCGCTCTTCCACATCTATTTTTTATACACTTAATTCATACATTATGTTTAAGCCTACTGTTTAGTATTCAAAGTAGTGTCGTAATAGCCGTGTGGTAGCGATGCCGCTTCTTATTTAGAAGGTCGCGGTTTGAATCCTGGGGCATTTACCAAAGTTTTTCTGATTTAAATACATAAGTATCACTGACTCCGTGCTTTGGATAGCGCCCTAAGCTATCGGTCCCGGTTGCCATCATAAGATGGCAGTCGTTATAATCCACCAACCCGCACTGGAGCAGTATGGTGGATTAAGCTTCAAGCACCCTCATTCCGAGTAGAGGCCTAAGCCATATTGGACTGATATACTAAAGTATTCTAAATAGCCAGTTCCAGTTTCATATTTAGTTGCCTTTTATTTTTTGTTAATTTTATTCATTCCACCCTAATGCTTAAAGTATCCAAAAAAGCTTGTTCCAGTTTCATGTTTATTGGCTATTACTTCAAGTTTTTGCATATAACCTTTAGTATCGTTTTAGCAAAATGTTGATGGTTGGTATTACTGATTGTACCTTGATCTCATAAAGTATCCAGAACGGCCAGTTTCAGCCACTTGCCAATTTGATGTTGACCCTTCGATGCAGCCTACGTGTGAATAATTTACATTGTACCTGCTGAATTTTTTAATCAATTTGGCCTCTGCTTTCGGAAAACGACGCGAGTTAGCGTTGAAGTTACCAAGTGTCCATTTTAAAAAATTGTTGAAATTGGATTTTTACGTATTCGTATTCATTTATATAAGGTATTACTTGTTTTTTGAGGAATGAAAGTACCAACTTATTACTTTTAAATCTTTTACGAAGAAAGTTGTTTCGTACGGACGTTAACCGCTATCCGCTTTAAGTGTTTGAATTCACAAATTACATGAAAGGGACGGGAAATCCGTCCATACACGGCCAACGCGTACGTCGGTTGTTTTACTAGAAGGATAGTTGATCCGGTTCCACATGAGGTCGAATAGATACGCAAATCGTATACTGTACTTCGATGATTTTGATGTGCTTCCTACAAAGATTAGGTTACTTGGTGTCTCTTATGCAAGTGAGTTTGTTATCGACCTATCAGCTCGATTCAAATTATTCGCTAATTTCAAACGCACTGATTGGCTACTCGCTACTAGAGTTGTCGATAGATTTGCGTGCGTCGTCTACACGGTTCATAATATTCAATTTTCAATTGCTCGGATACTAATGAATTTTCCGCAACATCCCAAGATAAACTTTTGACATGCGTTTTTCGTAAGCTGATGGTAATAATATTGCCTGGGATATCCCACATAAAGCCATCTAGTCCCAAAGTAAGCAAGTATTATGCTTGCCTTATTGGTACGAGAGAACTGATATACATACTTAAATATTCTTTAAAATATATACATGTACATATACATATACATATACATATACATATACATATACATATACATATACATATACATATACATATACATATACATATACATATACATATACATATACATATACATATACATATACATATACATATACATATACATATACATATACATATACATATACATATACATATACATATACATATACATATACATATACATGCGCAGACACCAAAAAAATACACATGTTCATGCATAAATATATTTGTCCCGGGCTGGAATCGAATCCACCACCTTAGGTTCTGCAGTTGAGCCTCTTGACCACCAGGCCAATTGGACAGTCGGTCAGCCATTAGTTAATCATTAAATTTATAACTAATTATGATTCTTCCCGTCATTCAAATAAAGTATTGTTTTGAACGTGTGAATCTTGGGTTAAATTTTTTTTTTAAATTTTTTTAGCTTGCACTAGACATCCAGTAAGACAGGATGAATAGAAGTAACGACTTGTTTTCAGAACTTTCCGGTACCTACGGAAACCTAAGCCGATATTTAATTAATGTTTATTTTGAATAACGCTCATGGTCACGCAATAACGCTTTAGATTAGATTGCTATTAAACAGTTTTTTTTTTATGGAACGTCTTGGGTATTCCATTTTTTTTTGTGAGCATCAGTGTACCTCGTTCATGGTAAAACCAGTGTTTTAGGAAAACGCTCATTGTTTGAGCTTTAGATTAGATTGCTATTAAACAGTTTTTTTTTTTATGGAACGTCTTGGGTATTCCATTTTTTTTTTGTGAGCATCAGTGTACCTCGTTCAAATTCAAATTCAAAAAGTTTTTATTCAATATAAGATGTTTGCACACACTTATTGAAAGTCGTAAAAATTAATTAGGTACCGGTTCAAAAACTAGGAGGAGAAGAACCGGCAAGAAACTCCTCTCTGTTTATTTTATTTAAATATATGTCTTTCTTAATTGTTTTTTTTTTTAATTTAAAGTCTTACAACTATTACAATTATGTCCATGCGCACTTATCATTTAAATACTCGGTAATACAATAGTAAGCTTTTTTCATGAGTTGGACTTTAACTCGCTTTATAAATTGATTAGAATTCAAGTCTAACATTTCTTTTGGAATTTTATTATAAAAACGGATACAATTTCCCATGAAAGAATTATTAACCTTTGAGAGCCTGAACCTGGGAATTGATAACAAATGCTTATGTCTTGTATTTAAGTTGTGGCCATCACCCACCCTAGAGAAAGCATTTATGTTTTTATGTACATAAATTATATTTTCATAAATATACTGACAAGGGACTGTCAAAATATTACCTTCTCTAAAATATGCCTTTACACTATCTCTAGATTTTAATTTATATATAGCTCGAATAGCCCTTTTCTGCAGAACAAATATTGTTTGAATGTCAGCGGCCTTTCCCCATAGCAGAATGCCGTATGACATTATGCTATGAAAGTAGCTAAAATAAACCAGCCTCGCTGTAGGCACATCGGTTAGTTTTCTTATTTGCCTAATTGCAAAAACAGCAGAGCTCAGTTTACCAGCCACCCTCATAATATGAGGACCCCATTGTAAATTCATGGTAAAACCAGTGTTTTAGGAAAACGCTCATTGTTTGAGCTTTAGATTAGATTGCTATTAAACAGTTTTTTTGTGGAACGTCTTGGGTATTCCATTTTTTTTGTGAGCATCAGTGTACCTCGTTCATGGTAAAACCTGTGTTTCAGGAAAACTTTTGTTGTTTCAGTGCCGCCTCTTTCAATCGAGCTTTTATTTTGTTATGTGCTTAAGATTCAAAATGCAATAAAAGCCTAAAATAAGCCTAAATTCGGATGAGATCAAAACCAACCAACCAAAACATTTAGATACAAATTTGAAACCGCTTTTGAAACTACAAAATTCGAAGTAAATACATATTTGCGAGCATGTGAAGGAGTTTGAAGCTTCCCCAATTATACTGTACTCGGTCGTGCGTTAATTATTTGCGTGGGAGGGAAGGCAGTCCGTACGGCCATAGTACGCTGCAAATGATAAGTACTCTAACATCAGATACAAAGTAAAGAAAACCGTTCACGCACACATAAACCGTGCTCACGCACTCTCGACTAAGCCCATACGGTATTCACCCAAAAATTAATACACTTCGTCTAAATAATATTATGTCTTCGTTCAAATAATTTATGTCTTAATTAATAAAACATACATTTTTATGAACTCGAACAATTATAAAATTCGAGCTGTGTTGTGTGTAAGAAGTATTTTTTCTATTTCAGTTTAAAGAATCTTTTTTTTTCATAACATATTGTATATATTGTAAATAGCTTTCCGCCTGCGGCTTCGCTAGTGTGGGCTACACATTTGTACTAGGGCTGCTCAAAGCACGCGCGGTTCCAGGACATTATGAGACTTAATAATTTTTTTTCTTTTTTTTAATTAAATCGCGACGCGCTTGTGCCTACTTTCGGATCCGCCATAAAGTTTGAGGCGACCTGTACCTTTCGAAGGTAATACTATAACGAAAGCAGTGTTTAATTTTCTGACACGTCTCAGTAGCAATATTCTAGCGAGAGCCTATTCGTACAAAAAACTGATTTTCCATTCCATCAGCCCTTTTTATACCCCACTGCAGAAGTTTAGGCCTCCCCTCAAGATGAGAGGGCTTGGAGTTTAATTCCACCACGCTGCTCCAATGCGGGTTGGTCGATTGTAACAACCGCCATCTATTGATTGCAACTGGGACCGACTGCTTAAGCTCTCCGAGGCACGGAGTCAGTGACAGTTAATGTACTTAAGTCAGAAAAATCTCATTGGTACCTACACGCCCGCATTCGAACCATGGCCACATAGATTTGAAACAGGTTCGCTGCGTTCGATCGACGAAAGACCGATAAATCTATCTTATTTACCTATTAAGTATCTGACTAGTACGAAGGACGAAAACACATATTTATTTACAAAACATACATGACTGACCGGTTGGTCGAGTGGTTAGACCCTAACGGTAGAACGGAAGGTCGCGGGTTCGATTGCCGCCCGGAACAATTATTTGTCTGCATGAACATGTCTAGGTATTTGTTCCGTATTTGGGTGTAAAATATTTATACAAGATTAGATTTTAGTAACCAGCCAAAATTTTTCTACATGTTAGGTATCACCAATAGAACTCATTACGTAAATAAAAATATAGGTCAAATATTCATAATCAATAATTACATCCTAAATATTTTTTAATAAAATTTGGCTACCTTCTACTTACATAGAGCGAAAGGGCGGGGCGTGGGGCATGTGGGCGGGGCGCGTGTACGTGCACTGGCTTCCTCGTGAAGGGTGAATAGTATATTGGTAGTTTTGGGAAAGGTTTACGTAGTCTCAACTGAATATTTTCTTATTGAGCGATACTAAAAGGGAACAAGACGGCGAACTGATTTTTATCAAAGGTCATTATATTAAAATTTGGCTGGTCATTAACACCTCACTTGTATATGTATATACTAGTAACCTATAATTCAAGCATAATACTTGCTTACTTTGGGACTAGATAGCGCTGTATGGGATGTCCAGTGTATTATTATTATAATATTATACATTTAACTATACTTATACTATACAGATACTATGAAAACTATAATATACTTATCACTTGCATCTACACTTTAATACAATTTTTACTATATCGCTATGTTGCCCGTCCAGTCGCCGCCTGGCCTAGAATCTTACTGTCGCGAACACAAACTTTAATAAGAGAAGTTCACTTTGTGTGACATCAACAAATTAAGTTGCGTGTTACATAATTTACCGAAAAAGTAATAGATTCAAATTTTAAGAGAATTCTACTTTTATAAGGATCTCATCATCATCAGCCGCCGGACGGCCACTGTTGGACGTAGCCCTCCCCCTAGATCTCCACAACGTACGGTATTGGGCGATCTGATACCAACGGCGGTCCGCCACCGTTACTAGGATAACAGTCCACCTAGTGGTGGGCCATCCCATCACATCGCCGCCGCTGGAGAACCTTTCTCTCCCGACGATTAACAGCCTGCTCATTGTCACGTGTACTTACTAATTCTGTGAGCTATGTCGGTCACACCGAGCTTTAAATTAGTTCAATAGAGAAGGAATGCTGAACGTTTAGTTCGAGAACCAAAGTTATATTTGAGCCATAGGATGAAAAAAAGAGACGGGCGGGACGAGCGCAAGGCCCATGCGATCGGTTACCTAGATGTTTGTGTTGTGTCTAGGTCTTTGTGGATCACGTGTCACAACTAGTTACATACTATTGAATGAAAAACAGATGCTGATAAAAAGAATTTTAAGTATGTATAGTTGACTTTGTCGGCTTTGAATTGTTAAGTTTAGTAATCGTGCGCCTTCTAGTCTTCTACATTCAAAATCCAATCCCGTACAGAACTCCAACTATAGGTAGCTCTTTTTATGGCACGTCGAGTGACTTGACCGACATTAAGGGAACAGAACTCATTTCCGTAAGTCATCGTCGGTAAAGTGCACTGTTCAAAGACCTTAGTGTTTAGGCATTCAGGTATATCGGACCTGAAGACCTTATGGTTTATGGTATGGTATATTTTTTTTATTTATTTAATATCCGTCGATAACTTCGATCATAGAGTGTAGATTTTGACGATTATGAATACATTACATGAGTTATCATGAGTTATAGGTCGATGTGTTGGTAATGACGAGAATGCCTAAATAAGATCTCTCGAAGGGTGGCAAAATAATTTCTAAAATCTTTTGTCAGTGGACGCGTACGTTATACAAGGAAATTTTGTGCGGAATTTATTTTATAGACGTATCTATCGGGTCTGACTGTACATTGATTTACCTACGAATTTTGATATAACTCTTTTATATATTTTCAACATTAAATTTTAAAATATACCCCTTTTATTCTTTTATAATTAAAAAAATCATTTCTTGTCACTATACAAAATTTTAAGTCTCTACACCAATGTAATACCCCTTTTAGACACGTTACATCAGGAATACCTAGACTACATTTCAAGTTTCTATCTATACCTTAACTTAAGCACCTCTTTTCGCCTTCTTAGAGATTGAATTTTGAAATAAAAAAAAATATATATTCACAATATGGACGACCGCTTAGCCTAGTGGGCAGCGACCCTGCCTGCGATGCTGGAGGTCCCGGGTTCGAATCCAAGGTCGGGTCAGTATTTATATGATGAATATTAATACTGGCACCGGGTCTTGGTTGTTATATGTATATGGTGTCTTCGCTTAGTACCCAAAATACAAGCTAATGCTTATTTTGGGACTTAGGCGTTGTTGTGATTGTGTGTGTTATTATTAAAAAAAAAAACAATATATAGTTTTTTGCTATATATCTATTAGAAATCCCTGTGCAAAATTTCGAACTTCTTGGTCTTAGTGGTTTGGGCTGTGCTCTGATTTGGAAATTTAAAAACCCGCTTTCATCCAGTTCGAGATATAATGTAAAAATTCGGGATAACACGTGTTTAATAATTTATTTAATAGATCATTTATGCAAAGATTTAAACTTATTTGTATTTTGTTGTATTTTTTGTATTTTTTCCAGACAAAATTTTATCTTTTCTATTCACGTTCTTAAGTCTTAAGTTTCCAGAATTTCTTTCTTGGTACGCTCCTACACTTCAAAAGAACCTCTATTAATTCCTAATTTAAAGTTCTCAACTGCTGATTTCAAATCGTCGCTTTCAAATCAGAATATCGCCCTCACTAACCCTAAAAACAAGGCGCGGTCGATTCGGTAGGGCTCGAACTGGCTCGAATCACCACAGGCTAAGCGGATCTAGTGATGTTTTACGTTTCGATACGTTATTTAAAATTTATCGATTTATTTATTAGTTTTTATTGCTAATCAAACTAATTGTGTTAGTAAATTTATTTCTTTATAATGTTATAATAAATATATAATTATGTTAAAATATAAATTCCATTTGTTCTTTAGAATCATATATTCACCAACTAATTTCATTTGCTTTTCAATCTTAGGATATATTACTCATTACTATTGTAAATACGTTTATTATAATTGGGTTCAAAATACACCTACAATGTATTATTTTCATTTATACAAAAAATAACTGGAACATGGTTTAGGGGAAAAAATATATTGTGTATTTACGTCGCTTCTAATAGGTTTCAGTTGAATAATAGAAACAAATTGAAATATTGTATTATGTAGAGGTTGTTACAGCATGTTACAGCAATTGGTTGTTAGTTAAGGTTAATGAAACTCACATAAAAATTTTTGCATGTAATTAATAGGTAAAAATTACTGTAATTCAAGAAAATGTATCTGCCCACTTGCTATACAGTTTGAAAGTACATTGTATTGTATACTAGTGTTAAGTACATTACTGAAATTGATAAATTAAAAAAAAAAACGTTGAAATAGTGTTATTTAATACATAAATTAATTTATTATTTATCAAATGTACAGTTACATTTTGTGGTTTCGAGAGTAGAAAATAATATTCGTTTAACATTATGCGTATCTAGCTTTGTTGTGAAAAGCTTCCTGTTCATTTAAATGTCCTGGTAATTTCTCCTACAATTAATACAGTACAAAGCTTATTTCTGACATAATTACATTCAAAGGGGAGGTTTCGTTTATAATAAACAAATTATTTGTTTATGTACGCATTATTATTAATGTCTTGTATGCTTTGTTAACAGATCTGAATTTCTTTGATCTGTTTATAAAATATAAATTCAAATGTAAATGGCGTTAACATTTTAACATAAGTATGAAAAGGGCTTTTTCCATGGATGTTCATAAAGATACCGCGTTGTGGTAACATAAATGCGAGCAAAATGTATACACACAGATCAAATATAAGTACACTAGTTCACGTTTTGAAATATTCGCTAATGAGTAGAATTTTGCTATCACCCACATGTGAAATTTGTACTGGGAAAGAGAATAAAGATTCTGAAATTACACGTTATGCATAGTTTGGCAAAATGTTTTGCTTACGTTTTTGATCGTTTCGAAAAATAGGACGCTCATAATAAATATGTGATAGATAGATACATAAATCTTTGTGTGGCACAAAGATGTGTCATTCATGTGTAATAAAACATTTCCACCTCAGTAGTTAAAAAACGGGCGTTTGTTATAAAACCTTTAATTCATCCGCAACTTTAATAAAATGTATATATCTGGAATTTTCTCCATAAAATGTATGAGAAGGCAATTGAAACAGTCCAATAGGAATTAGTACGTATAGGATAATATAAATTTGAAAAGTAAGTGAATATAGTGGGGTGTATTGTAATTTAATACGATTAGAGTTAAAGAAACAAGTATTTAATACTGACTATACTTTCTTCCTTTTTGGACCCTTCCACAATGTCACCTTGTTGGTCCACCTCCCATCCTGAAGTCGCGCAACGTGTCCCGCCCATTTCCATTTTAATTTTTGGGCATATCTTAGAACATCAGTCATGTTTCTTATTTTTGTGTGCCTTATTTTTTGGATTTTCTTTATATTGAGCATATTTCGCTCTAATCCACGCTGGCAAACTATTAGTTTGTTCTTTATTTTGGAAGTGTATCTCCACGTCATACAAACATATGTTAAGCAAGGTAAGAGGCATGACGACATTACTTTAGTTTTTAAGTTTATATGCATATTGCTTTTAAATATTTCTTTCAGGCTCCAAAATTTATTCCAAGTAAGTTGTATCCTGTGTTCTATTTCTAGTTCGTTAATTTTTCTGTCAAAACCTACTTGTTTACCTAGATAAATATAGTAATCTATGTATGCAAGTTTTTTGTCATCTACTGATATTTCCCTTTGTGTGTTGTTTGTCATTAGCTTTGTTTTTGAAAAGTTAATTTCCAAACCTACTTGTCTACTTGCCTCATTTAACGACTGAAAGGCAGGCCCCATTCGAGGTGGGAAGACGATGTGATCAAGACGGCTGGACGTCACTGGCCACTAATAGCCCAAGATGGAGATAAATGGGTTTCTTTGGAGGAGGCCTTTACCTGCACAGGGGTTCTTGCAGATTAAGTATTTAAAATTAGTGATCAACTAGGTAAAAATGATGGGATAGAGACTAATAGAAGATTTTTTTTCATAATACACTTTAAATAATAATAACTGTACTATATAACTGTACTAACTGTAATTTTTTTTTAACTTCTCTTTGTATGTGTTGATATGCATGAAATAAAAGGCTTTTTATTTTATTTATTTATTATTTATACTTTTTTCCGAAAAAGTCCCTTGAGAAATAGCTAAAAACCTATGAATTATTCATTAAATAAATAATTTAATTAAAATTTAGAGACTTGTTAAACACGCGCATGTCTGTTCGGAAACCTGTAAAATAAATGTATTGTTCAATCATAGAGATCCTAACTGCGGAGCCAAAGGTCGCGGGTTCAATTCCCGCCCGGGACAAATTTTTGTGTGCATGAATGTCTTATTTATTCGGTGTCTGGGTGTAAAAAAAATTATCTATATATGTATATATTATAAAGAAAATTTAAGTATGTATATCAATTGTTTGGTACCCATAATACAAGCTTTGCTTAATTTGGAACTAGACTGTGTGGAATGTCCCAGGTATTATATTATCTAATAACAATAATTTTTCTTACATCTATAGTATTTTCTCGCCAGTGACATGAAAAGTTTTAGGTGTCACTTCTCGCAGTTTTGAATTCGTCGTTACGCTCAGGATTCTAACTTAGAATTGCTCGCTGTGCTCGTGATTAAATTATTAATTCCTTCGCTTGCTCGGGATTCAAATTCAACATTCATAACAAAAACGAACTTTGCTCTCTTGTTGCACAAATAACTGTTTTTGTTTCTAAATTTTTCCTGTAACGAATAACTTTTCTTATAACTAAATTACGTAGGTGTTTATCGATGTTTTAATTTTTCTAGTTATTCTAAACGGTGATTTAAAACATGAAAAAGATTTTTTTTAACATAGTACACACTTTTTAAATTCTTGATGTATCGATGCTACACCATCCCTATTTAGTAAAGTGAGGTTTTTTCCATGTCATTGGCAGCGCCCATCGATTCTGTTCAATCATTAACCCAAAAGCCCGTTCTCTAAGTGAACCCTAAAGTGCCTATAAAGGTAAAGAAGCGATATTCACCCTTACAGGCTGTATTTAAGTAAAAAACCAGAGAGTTAAATGGATGATTTGAAAACTTTCATTACTTTACAGAAGTTTTACTCTTATCATGTCGATATATCGATTATATATCGAAAATTATCTGCGACGGTTATTTCAGTTCATATATATATATTTTTTAAATGTGAGCATTAAGGAAAAAAAACACGGTGATGAATGTTGCAACAAGCCAAAACAAGAATCTATAAATTGAGACTGTGTACTACACATAACAATAAAATAAACACATAAACCAAGACACAAAAAAAAAAGAATGAACAGATGAAAACACAAAACAGGTAATCACTCATCAGAATGTCACTCCCCTCACCAAAGAAATGGTTAGACAGTAGACGTCTTATCATTGCTACACTTGTACAATATAGATCAATATCAATGTCACGACTAATTATATTGAAATTATTACACGCTCTTAATAGATAACTAATTTGCCTATAGTTGCTATCAGCATGTGGGACAAACAGAAGTTGTGGTATCCTCGCGGATCCATTCTGTGCACGCAAGAAGGCTCAATTCGGACAGTAAATTAACCCACGAGCGATTCTGACAAGATATTTAATATCTGCAATGTTCTGCGTACCAACAGGGGTAGCAAATGCTGCCTTTTGCACCGAGATTCATAGTGGTTATCAACACAAAATAGTAGGTATTATAATTATTTTTTTTATATTACTGTTTTTCCTTTGCATTTTAATAATATAGAAGAATTATTAACATATTTTATTAAAACCGAAAATTATTGACCCTGAAAATCCTAACCTAATATGATCTGATACTGTCACAAAAACGATATAAGTATGTGTTTAAAAATTATATAAACAAGTATTACAAGCAAACCACTAAGAAACAGTTTACCTCAACTAAGTTATTTTTTCCTAATAATCGTCACTCTACACATTCTTTTTCTATTTTTCTTTATTTTTTGAGCCATTCGTTACAACGATTTTCTTTCGACTGAATCAAATATGGGTTCCAAAAAGAAAAATAGTAGTAATAATTACCAATGGAAAGGCGTACATTGTATTTTTTCTTTGTGTTTTTATAGCGACATCTATTATTATCAGTTATTCGAAAAGAATTCAGCGTAACGAAAATATGTTAAGTGAAATCAATTTTCCTCCGGTATTTTTAATATCAGACGGCCACGTAATAAACGTTCGACACAATGTCGTCATATTTTTAAGGCCTTTCATAACGCTTCGTAATTAAAACCATTTATCCTAATATTTATATGGAGCGAAAATCAATTACGATATTCGGAACTTTCGGAATTTCTAAGCCACACAAACCAACTTCGACGCTCATTGGTTTTTGATCAGATTCTTATATCCCACAAATAATTATTTACTTTAAGAAACGGACAATATTAACAAACAAAAAAAAACTTGCTTTGATAGATCACCGTTTGCAGCACCTACTGAACGTAAAATCGAGTTTTTCCGTGACACGCTCGGAAAAACTCGATTCTAAATGCACCTAGGTACTAGACGCGAAGATCCCTATACATTGTACGGCGCACGGAAAGCAAACGATAATGGCCGAACGCGTCCGAAGATTGTCGATTGCAATTTTGTGGGGGTAATTGTCGTACCGCTTGACTTTTAGTCTCATGAAACAATTTCAACTAAACATATTTTGTTTCTAGTCAAAACGTAATTATGTATCATGAAAGTTGGAATGTCTGATATGATTTTCGAAAATTTTAATGTTTTATATGGCCTTTGAGAATATAGAATTACTTTTTCGCTAGAAAAATATTGAATTTCATTGACAATTTCTCATGGAGCAAAATGTCAAGTGGTCCGAGAATTACCCCCCTCCGTCAATTTGTAATTGTCAAAAATTTAATTAGTAAAAACTAAAGTACTAAAAATTATGAAATTACGTGTGATAAGTAATCCCATCCGCCGTTTTAGAGTTCCGGGTGTTGTTTATGCACTTTTTAAAAGCACAGCACGGTATTTTTCTCAGATATTTTTCCAAAATTACAAAATAATGTCAATCGACTACACTGACAGATGGTCCACAAGCGACTGTTTCAAGGTTAATCTCCGCACCGCTATGGGACTAACTCTCATGCAGAGTTTCATACTGTGGTACGTGCAGTCTAGTACCTAGGTACATATAAGTGGGTGCCCCGCGTTTCCAATTTTCAATTGTTCTCGCCCCAACAGGGATCGATAGCTGTGATTTCTTGTTTCCTCAATATCTCTGTTGTCTTTCTATATTAGCTAATGGCCGTTTTCAGTTTTGAATCAGGATTCGAGATTTATTTTTGCATTTTGTGCGCAGTATATAAAAAATTGTATAATTCGTCCAACTGCTTACACAGAATTTGCTATCCCAATTTTTTTATTTTTCTACCAGCGGATAGTATAGTTTATGTTTTTTCCAACGATATCCAACTTGTGTCTGTAGCACTTACATTTGTCTGATATTCACCTTTTAACAGAATTAAAGAACGAAATTTCGCCAAAAAAATAGTTCAACTAAGTTACCCGTCATTGATTACGCGATCACCACGACTGGCAATTTCCGCTGCTACTACAACAGTTGGGCAACCTTAGCCTTTCGTTCAAAACGTGCGCCACACTGGAAGTGTGTAGTTTTTCCTAAGAAATAAACATTTTCGCGAATCAAAAAATTATGAATTTTAATTTTGACATTCAAAATGTTTGACAGATCGTTTACGTGGGGGAGGGTAATTCAGCTGTATTTCCGAAATTTATGATGATAGACGAAAGGCAGTGGTGCTAGAAGATGCAGGAGCTTGTGGTGCATCGTATGATACCAAATCATCTAAAATCGGTTTGAATTTTTTTTCGAAAATGTGTCAAAAATAACTTTTTTCGGAAAATTTAATAAAATCGTTAGACAAAAATGTGTTATAAGTTTTTATTTTTCATGTCCATTGTCAATGTCCGCCGATAGTTGCGAGAAGCGAGAAATCTGTAGATTTTTTTCAAGTTTGTGTACAGTTGTTGATATAGTTTATTAAAACATAACTAGAGACACGATACTGCATTATTCATTTAACTTTAAGTTGGTATGGTTCGGGAGTTATTAAATGTTCCGAATAAGAGCTTTTGGCAGACACAATTTCGATAACCATTCAAAGCAATGTAGGTAACCTGAAAATTGTTTTTTTTTTACGAAAGGATTGCGGCGCCCATGACGACTCTAAAAGTAATCCTGTAAATTACTTGCTCTTATTGATTTTCTTTTTATTTCACCGAACTAAGAAATCTGTTTCAATAGAGGACGTACAATACAAAATATTAAATTTTTACAATTTTGCGTATTCCATCTAACTTTCACTTGTGATTTTGGGATTAGCTTTTCGTCTCGAATCCATTTTAAAAATCTCAAAACTATAATTTTTAAATACAAATAGTGTCTTAGTTATTCATATAAATACTTTCATTTATTAATAACCTGTTAATCTTACTGTCACAGAATATTTACAACTCTAAATGTACTAACAGTTGTAAAATATGGATTCTTGATACTTGAATAAATTATATTACCTAGGTACTTTTAATTATGGAAGCGTTTATTTATCGGATAATCATGTTTAAACTACTCAATAATATCAGATTTTAGAATGACTTTTTTATGATTTTACTACGTGTTTACCATACACGTATTATTTATGACATCCATCTTAAGTATTTTACAGCTGGATTTAAAAAAAAAGTACCCAGTTCTCAACATTCATTTCACGAACTCAGAAGAAAAATGACACTCACATCAATTTGTAATGTGTACAACAGTAATCAGGCTTCTTTCAGTTTCTTGGCACAAATATGAGCCGTCCTTTGATGTGCGCCGCGTTGGAAAAAAATACTCGCCGCGGCCTCTTTGTATGCCATCATTATAGGACAACAAGGCCTTACTGGAAATGCTTCTTCGAATGAAATCTTAAATCTAATTCGTGTGTGATTACTCATCATTACTCATAATTACAAACTACAAATTAGATACAAGAAATTCTAAAATAATTTTCAGTTCAGATATTTATCTTGTGGGAAGAAATTGAGAAACACTATTTTTCGATTTGACAAAACATAAATCGCTTTCTTTACAGATATAATTTACTTAAAATGAAATCAGTTATTTAAGAAAATAATTTAAAAAGCCGACTGTGTAGACAGAAAAACAAGCTCTGAAAAGCTCTATAGTGTGAATAAAATACTATATCATATAAATATAACTTCTATGTTATATAAATTAGTTTTTTTTATTAAGGCCACACAAGTCTCATTCTTTCAAAGATATATGAGCTAATTGATCCAGTGTGGTGTTTTTTTTTTGTACTTTGTGTCAAAATGGTAGCATTAAAGTATTGTAATATATATTTGGAATTGGCTTTTTACCAGCTTTAATTTAATACCCCTATTGTTTTAATAACAAAATTATTTTTATTAGTAATTAGACATATGAGAAATCCGAAAAATTGATCTAAGTTATAAAATAGCGCTCCATCACACATACCATAATTTTACAGACTCCCCCATACACACACTTCCTAAATTATTGTTGTTCAACGATAAAATTCAACGATTGTTGAAACTAACTCAATTTATAATACCTTGAGTTGTTACGCTGATTAGAAATTGTAAAATTTACCCTCACAGGTCAGGCAACGCCTAGTGTGAGGGTCACTAATTTAAGTTTTTGTATAATCATAACGGCAAATAAACATATTTCGTTTCATTCTTCCTCTCATTTTGATTCGCTGACTCCGTATTTAAATACTATATATTCCATGTCCTCCTGCAATTAAGATGAATCTAACGACAGCTCATAATATGTCAAAATCCATCAAGCCGTTTATGCTACAGAGCATGCCAAAGTACATACCTACATACATACAAAAAATATTATCTTCCGCAGTTGTGTAATAAAAAATAATTGTATGTTAATAAAATTTTAAGAGCGTGGATTGCGTCAAGCGATGTTGCCATTTCCCTGTCTTACATCTTGGCCCTTATCGCCAAATTAAATATTTACTTTCGAAAAAAATCGTACATATATTTAGGTATCAGTCATTTATAAGCATACTTCTATTGCCCGCTAATAACAACAATCTTCATTACATCCGTACTGTTGAACAAATATCACGAAAAATTAGCGAAATTGGATTTCATAGCGCTCAGCAAGCCAGGTTTCAATGCGAAATATCAACGTCAATCACATTGTGTACTCAAATGAAGTAAGCGATAAATGTCTATCAGTTAAATATTTACCATAATTTTAGGTAAAGTTTGGATACATTATTTTTGTTGGGGTAAAGTCCTGATTTTTTTTATTGTATAAAATAAATTAAAGCCTCTTTTGTAAAAAAGCCAAGAGACACAGAAAGGTCTCAATTTTATTCTTTGAATTATACCACTATTACCACTTATAAAGCAATATTTTCAGAAATAATTTTACGTGAAAATAATCATTACAAGCCATGCCAACTCTTAGGTGCCATTTTCTTAAATATGAAATAAACAAGGAAAAGAATAAAGCATTTGATGTTTATATTTCGTATAAATATTAAATCAGCTTCTTCGACTAATAAATAATTTCGAAAGCAAACAGAATAAATTAAATAATTTTCTGTACATTATAAGAAAAATTTATTCAAATATCAAATTAGAAGAAAATACATTTATTAATACGTTATCTAAAGACAACACATTAATTAATGCAATTCTCTGTTTGACTTTTCTTTTGTTTTTTTCCAATCATGTTTAATGCGTAATAAATATTTATTACGCATGATTATAATCAACAATTATTTAAATATGTTATATATATGTATGTATGTATGATTATATATATGTATATTATATGAAATGTAATTTGCGTAAACTTGTAATTGGCTTTATAGATGTACATTCAAAGACTTTAAAGTCTCGATTGTTTAGCTGTAAGTTTACTTCGATTAAATAAATAAAAATAAAATTAAAAAAAATATTTTTTTCCCCGCATATGTTACATACGAACGAAATCCGAAGGTATTTACCTACGTAATTGTAAATCCTCAAACATTAAAAATATGATAACGGTACCTAGACTATACTTACATTTCTTCTCAGGTAAACGAAAGCCATCAAAGACTACAGCCATAAAAATTTTACGCATTTCTCGAGATTTATAAAGCACTGCCCAGTGTATAGAAATTTTGTTTTTCGCATTCGGACATATTTACGAGGTTCACCTAATATCTTAAACCGGTCACGTATGCGCCGCTGCGGGAAAAAATATTCACACTACAATTTTCTTAAAATTCAGGTTGAAGCAGATTTTTTTCCTACTGTTTGTGTATGTTGTAATAAAGTGTTTGCTATGTGTTTGAAGGTTTTGATGAATTTATTTGCTAAGTATACCGGCAGGATAATCCACTGGACACTTTTGATCATTCGAGTGACGCATACCCAGTTTCGAGATTGCACAAGTTATATAATTTTATTAGCAAAGTATCCTTGTCTCTCAACTCGCTCCTAATTGAGGCTGGTATTTTATTAATACGATGAAAACGGTCTTGAGATCGATCTCAAACATAAGTATTATTTATTATAATACTTAAGTTAGAGATCGATTTCAAGACCGTTTTCATCAGTACTAATTGATATACGTATTTTGAGTGGACAACTGAGAACGACTCAATATGCGCGTTAATTGACGTCATCCGAGTTCAAGATAGATTTATCTGAACTCGCTCTCAGCTGATACCGTTCTCAAGACGATCTTTAGTATGATTTATTAATACCGGCCTTAATTCCAATGTACACTTAGAATCTGCCGTATATGTCAGTATAACGGAGTATTACGATCTTGTCATTCGTAAAATTATGAAATTGTATTAGAAAATGTCACTAATACAAACATTATTATGTTTGAGACAACATTTACCGAAATAGATAACAACACAGCTCGACAAGGGCGTCATTTTGATAGTTAAATGATTCCTTTATCCTGTACCTCGATTTTTTTTTATACGGGCTTTTCAAGATGACATTAAAAATAATGAAAATGAACCCTTTTTTATTGATAACTGATAGTCTGCAACGAAGTCAAGTGTCTATAGTAAAAAAGCACATTTAAAATTACTTGAACACTAGGTACTCGTGATAACTAAACAATACGTGGTGTAAAAATTTATATTTAAAATGTAAAATCAGCGCCATGTACTTAGGTTGTTCGGAACTCCTTTTTTTAATCTCATCTGGAAAACCCCTCTTAATAAATCTACAATATTTGTAATAGGGAGCTGATAAATTCATAAAATAATTAAAATTAATTTAAGATGAAATAAATTCCATTAACTTTAACACTTCTTTTTCTTCTATATGTAGTTTAGATTAACTTTGGAAATTAATATTTTAATCAAGAGCTTTATCACAATTTAAATTTTACTAGAACCTAAAGTCTGTGCCGATAATCGGAACTCGCACGCTTAATTTTCCTAAATTATTTTTTAATTACCGTAATTTTTTTACCAATTGTTTTCTTTATTACCTCAAGGAATATCGACTTTAGGTGAGAATTTATAATTACAAATTATCTTTCCTCTGAAGGAACATAATATTCCAACTTAAAACGATAATGTCAATACATTAATTTTAAATACAAAATGTTTAATAATTAAAAGACGCTGTTAGATTTAAACTCATACACCATCAACATGTATTAACAGTGTACATAAAAGTACGAAATGACTAGAAGGCCTCTACTGCGTTTACCGTCGAACCACTGATACTCTAGCTAGCTCGTGTAAGATGGCCACTTTTAGTCCAAGTTTCAGTGCGCAAAGTCCCCGCGCACCGCTTTCTGTTGCGTATAGATTAAAACAAATGAAAGATTGAATATTCAAACTGATTTAAGTATATTGTGAAAATTAAACGACATACAGTTATTGAAGTATATCATTACAGGTTAGAAAAAAGTGATTGACACGAGTGATCGCTCTAGATCCAAAAACATCTGTTCAGTGTTGCCAGCTCATTGTTTACTGGCGTAAACAATCTCCACCTCCTTCAAAAAATTTAAATATGAAGAGAAGTCAGTCTTCATCTAGCAACGGACAGATTTTGTTTAATGCTCTTCGAAGCACACTTTTGCTCGTTTTGATATCTGCTACCCTGCATGCTCCATCAGAACCAGGATGCACGGCGACAATTCGTCCTAATGGCCATTTGAGTGGTGGAGTTTTGTCATCTCTAATGAGAACTAATTGGTTCAGCTTGATGTCGGCTTGTCTCCTTTGCCATTTTTTACGATGCTGGAGTTCGCAAATATATTCTTGACTCCATCTTGCCCAAAAATGTTGTCGCGCCTGCTCTATTCGTGCGTATCTGTGCAGGCTGTTCGGATTTACCTCCGTTAAATCTGGTGCTGGTAAAGAGGTCAGTGGTCTGCCCACAAGGAAGTGTCCGGGAGTGAGGGAATAAAAATCATGTGGATTAGACGAGAGTGGTGCTAAGGGCCTAGAATTTAAAATGGCCTCTATTTGACAAAATAAAGTTGTTAGCTCTTCGAATGTAAAATTAGAATTTCCCATCACGCGTTTCATGTGAAATTTTGCCGATTTCACAGCTGCTTCGTATAAACCACCAAAATGTGGCGCGTATACTGGTGAAAATTTAAAGTTAATCCCTTCATTTGCAAGGTCTGACACAGCGTTTGAACTATTTTGTACAAGTTTACAAATTTCTCGACTAGCACCTATAAAATTACTCCCATTATCACTAAATATTTCACGTGGTTTTCCACGGCGAGACATAAATCGACGTAAGGCCAATATGAAAGCCTCTGTAGTGAGATCGCTCACTAATTCAAAATGTACAGCCTTTACTTTGAAACAAATAAAAACACATAAATAACATTTTAGAAGTCTTGAACCTCTTCCTTTCCTGTTTAAAATCTGGAAAGGACCTGCGTAATCCATTCCAGTAACTTCAAATGGAAAGCCAGGACTTATTCTTTGTTTGGGTAAGTTTCCCATAATTTGGTTGGCAACTGCTCCTTTCATTCGTTTGCAAACTATGCACTTATTGTAAACTTGTCTAGCTATTAATCTTCCGTTTATAGGCCAATATACTTCTCTTACGATTGAAAGGAGCAGCTGCGGCCCAGCATGCATTAACTTCACATGATAATGCTCAAATATTAGTTTAGTATAATAATGTTTACCATCCAGCAGTATAGGATGTTTCTTACTGTATGTGAATTCAGAATTATCGAGCCTCCCGCCTACACGAAGAAGACCACTGTCCTCGCGTATGGGAGAGAGACTTTGGATAGACGCTATAGTGTTAAACTTATTTCCATATTTTGAAAAACATTCTTGCTGTGCTAAATATGCTAGTCTTAATTCTGATTTTTCCAATTCTTCGGGTGATAAAGAACCACTTAATCTAGTATTCCTCAGCTTGCAATTGTTGATAAAACGACCAACATAAGCAAATAGCCGACGTAGTTTCGTAAAACTAGAATATCTTTCAAATGTAATAACTTGGGTAGTTTGTGGCTCAACAACTTGTACAACATGAACTCGCACTTCAGGCAAGTCGACGTTTATGTCATCGTGCTGTTCATTAGGCCATTGCTCTTGTGGCTGCTTTAGAAATCCTGGCCCTTCCCACCACAGCAATAAATCGCGTACTTCGTTTGGATACACCCCCCGTGAAGCCAGATCAGCGGGATTCAGAGCAGAAGGGATATACAACCATTTATTATAGTTACACATTTCATTTATTTCAACAACACGATGAGACACAAACGGCCCCAACCTTTTGTTCAACCAACCCAGAACTATCTTAGAATCACACCAATAATATCTGCTTACGCTTAAACAATGTAAAGATTCCATAACTTTATTAGATAGACGGGCAGCCAATACTGCTCCACATAACTCAAGTCTTGGTATGGTTGAACTCTTCAAAGGCGCTACCCTGGACTTCGCACATAATAGTCGCACCGTTACATTACCTAGTACATCAGTTGAACGCACATAAACACATGCGGCATATGCCTTCAACGATGCATCTGAAAAACTATGTAACTGACTCTCCACTGGATTAGCACACATAGCATGCCGTGGAATCATTAAGCATTTCAAATATTTTAAGTTATGTACAAACTTAAGCCACATTTCATTGATTTCATAAGGAATTTCATCATCCCAGCCAATTTTTTCTAACCATAACAGTTGTAAAATTATTTTGCACTTTATGATGCAAACTGATAATAATCCTAGAGGGTCGAAAATACTTGATGAAATTGATAGTATTTTCCGTTTAGTAAATTTATCACAATGTTCATACACATTTTGTTTTGATATAGCCATAAGTATACAATCCAAATTAGGATTCCATTCGATACCTAAAGTATTGGTTGATGACGAAATTCTTAAGTTGTCTTGTTCAATTTGATTTTTTGTTTCATCAGCAATTAATTTATGTAGCATTTGTGAATTAGTCTTAATTTTACGTAAATTGAAACCTCCGGATTTTAACTGTTTTTTAACATGTTGATAAATATAAATTAATTGTGATTCAACTGTAGAACCTGTCAAACAATCATCAACATAGAAATCGTGTAATATAACTTGCTCTATTATCGCTTCATTGCACTCGCGAGCCAACTGAACTAAACATCTAGTGCTGAGAAAAGGAGCCGATGAAGTACCATATGTTACAGTATTTAGTTGTAGATACCTTATCGGATCCCTCTCATTAGCTCGCCATAAAATCGTCTGCAAATGTCTTTGAGTAGGATGCACTAAAATTTGACGATACATTTTTTCTAAATCTCCAGTAAATATGTATTCGTGTTGCCTAAATCTCGTGAGAATGGAAAAAATATCGTCTTGTACTGTTGGCCCGACCATCATTATATCATTAAGTGAAAGACCTGAACTTGTCTTTGCAGATGCATCAAAAACAACTCTACACTTTGTTGTTTCGCTCTGAATTTTCATAACAGGATGGTGAGGTAAATACACAGCATTTTCAAGTCTTTCAACTTCTGACAAATGACCGAGTTCTTCATATTCTCGTATGAAGTCAACATACTGTTCCTTGACATCAGGGTGCCTCTTGAAACGTTTTTCTAACGACTCGAATCTTTTGCGCGATAAATTGTATGAATTCCCTAAGTCTTTCGGATTACATTTCAAGGGCAGCATGACGCAGAATCTACCATCCTCAAGACGAGTGGTGTGCTGCACAAAATGCAGTTCACACGCTTCCTCCTCTTGTGTTCTCGCTGGCTTAACTGAAAACTCTTCTAGTTCCCAAAAACGACGTAACTGATTTTGAATCTCGTAGCTGAAATTACATACAGTTTTGCATTGCTTTGTGTTGTCACACATACTCGCGCACATTACGGGTCCTGAAACTACCCAACCAAACATAGAATTTTGTAATATGGGCTTGTTTCTGCCTAATTTGATTTGCTCTGAACTTACAATGTCCCAAAATATATCTGCTCCTAACAATACATCTATTTTTGCTGGGCGATAGTAATACGGATCGGCGAGAGTTATGTTGTTTGGTATATTTAATTCTGAAATATCGACTTCATGGCTCGGTAGTGTGGTTGTAATTTGTTGGATTACAAATGCGTTCACAGATGTAGAAAATGCATTGTAACATGATTGAACCTTTATTCTACAACGTTGTAAGGCTTCAATGGAGGTATTGTTTAAACCAGTTACAAAAAATGAACTTAGTTTTTCAGACTCTATTGACAACATATCTCTCAATTCTTGACTTATGAAAGAAGACTGACTGCCACAATCCAATAAACATCGAACTTTGTGCATTGCTTTAGTTTTACCATCTGAAACCATGACAAATGCTGTCGATAACAAGACTTGATTTGCTACACACGTTGTTAATGAAATTGGGTTGGACACCTTCTTCACATCCGCATTTATTACAGGTTCTTTGGACTTATCAAAATGAAGAAGTGAATTATGTCTTTTCTTACAAGTTTTGCATGGTCCGGACTTACACTGATGAGCAAAATGGCCACCGCGCAAACAGTTGACACACAACCTTTTTTTAACTATTGTATTGAATCTGTCTACGGGTGACATAGTTAAAAAAATTTTACAATAATAAATTAAATGCTCATCACCGCAGATCGGGCATGACTTGTCATAATTGTTTTCATATGAAGTAGCAACAAACGATTTTTGTTGATTATCCATTCTTTTATATGTCTGTGTTTGTGGTTGTTTACTAGTTTGGTTGCTACTTGTATTGACACTACTCACTGATACCATTTCTATAATGTCTGCCCGTTTTCGCAAAAACTCGTAAAGGTCTTCTAATTTTGGACTTGAATTTAAATCGTTTTTAAATTCTTCCCATTTTGCACTTGTGATATTGTCTAATTTAGCAGCAAACATAAATATAATTAATGTATCCCAGTTATCAGTTTTCTCATTTAAACTGTTCAAAGCTCTAAGATTTTTCGAAATGTGATCAACCAGGAAACGTAACAATTTCTCACACTCTTTATTTAACTTTGGAATATTGAACAATGACTTGAGATGAGTATATACTAACTGGCGTTTGTTGTCAAATCGTTCACATATTAATTGCCAAGCTGTGTTATAGTTGTCAGCAGAAAGCTCTAACGATTCTATGACAGCTGCTGCATTTCCTTTTATTGAACTTTTTAAATACTGAAATTTTACTATCGTAGATAATGCATCATTATCATTAATTAATGATGTAAAAGTGTCACGAAACTCCAACCATTTACTGCACTCTCCATCAAATGATGGAAGATTAATGGTAGGTAACTTTATGCGAGCGCTCACCGAGTTAGTACTTTCTGCTTCCATGTAACTATTATTATTATAACTATCTAATATATCTTGTGCTTCAGCTAGCGTCCTGAAAAATATTTTCTCAGTCGACTCCCTTTCAGGATCTATACCTTCTATTATATCGCTTTTAAGCTCTTTTACTTCGATACTAGTCTGAATAAGATCATAATCACTAAATAAAGATTCTGTGTATTTTAATCGCCTCTTTAATTCACTTATTTGTATTTTGGAGAGTTTGTCATTTGACTTTAGTTCTGATACATAATTTTTTAAAACTGTCAATCTACCTTTAATGGAAGCTCTTTTCGATTTTAGCTCTTTAACGTCTGTGTCAGGCATTGCAAATTCAAATCTCTACGACAATAACCAAAAATGTGCTATTGTGGCAAGCAAATAAATCAATCAATAGTTATAAATACCAATCAGTTGTGAACAATGCGCGCGATAAACAACTGAAGCAGCTGCTCGGCTGTCGGCACGGCCAGATACCAGCAGATAGGTATGCCTTAGCTCGTCGGAAGAAAACTATGACTGCGCTGCCGCCGGAGTAGCTGGAATGTTTCGCACAAATTCGTAAGCCACTTGTATAATAATCTCAACCATAAATATGCAATGATTTCAATAAAAAATTTAAACACACAAGTTTTATAAACTATCAGTATAGTATCCGGTATTTATTTAGCTTTGAAATATGTATCCTTCCCACAGCTGTCGGCACGGCTACCCATTACCACCCACAAACCACAATTGTACATCCACCACTAGGTAGCTATGTATTGAATTATTATTATTGTATTTTTACAAAGGTTTATTTAATGTATTCTTTTATCTTCTATTTACTTACGTGAATAATTTAAATATATCGAAGAATTTATAAATTTAAAATATATGTGGGTATTTTAATTTTATCTAAGAAGTGACTTGTTGTAATATGTTGACTGAATCAAGAAATTGTTTAATAAAATGGTTAGCACGCTACACAGAATTGGAAAAAAGGATTTAGATTTACAGGTAAAAATATAGGTATAGGTAAGGAACGGGCAAACCTCCCTTTTAGAAGTTAGGCGCTGTTCCGTACTCCGAATTCCGTCGTTGCCAATCTTAAGTATATTGCAAATTATTGTAAATCTTGATCCAGTCCCAAAATTGTAATCGAAAACAATCAATTCCTGAAGTCTTCAGAAATCCAAATTCCGTAGAACTCCTTCCTTCGTGATTGCAGTTCGAGTTTTTTATTCCGTAAAATAATTTGTCACGGTCGCCAAAAAATGTTGCGTATAGATTAAAACAAATGAAAGATTGAATATTCAAACTGATTTAAGTATATTGTGAAAATTAAACGACATACAGTTATTGAAGTATATCATTACAGGTTAGAAAAAAGTGATTGACACGAGTGATCGCTCTAGATCCAAAAACATCTGTTTAGTGTTGCCAGCTCATTGTTTACTGGCGTAAACACTTTCACTCTCTAGAAATCCCCACCAACCCCGCAAAATTGCGTAATGTCATTTCGATACTGTGCATTCACATTTATGACTCTATTAAAACCAAATGTTGCTGTCAAATTAATTTACTCATGACAGTATACCATAAAATAAAATGTTATGTCCTTTTGTTTTCGTCGCCAAGTTTAATGCTTTAATATCACCGGTAATATTTTCCAAACGAATTTATTTTGAATCTCTCCTTTGTTTCGACGCAAACATTTTGACAGTGGATACAGTTTTAATTTAAAAGACGTTGCCATAAAGATTTACTAGAGACACTTTTTCAAAATGTCTTTCAGATGTCTGCGAGAGCTCGAAATTTGTTAATTATGGCGTCTAGCGTATTTGATGCTGTAAAAATTGCTCTAGAGATAATAATAATAATACCAGCGACATCCCACACAGTGCCATCTAGTCCCAAAATAAGCAAGTATTATGCTCGTATTGTGGGGTACTAGACAACTGATAAACATACTTCATTATTATTTATAATGTATACATATATAGATACTTTTACATCTAGACACCATGTCAGACACGGAATAAATAGACATGTTCTTGTACACGATTATTTGCAAATATTGAAACTATATTTGTGTGATCCTTTTCGGAGTGGCTTCTCTAGTACGAAGTTCACCTCTATTTTTTTGTGTTGTATATTCTCTTGCATACAAAATGCATGTAATTTGATTTCATGTCAAAAATGTGAAGAGATTTGAGTTCGATGCAATTATTTATGATTATGACGTAATTTTTACTTTAATTTTTATTGCAAGTTCTCAAGTAAACTTAATTTTATTAATGCACATGAAATTGTGATTAGTTTATAAAGCGTGCTAGCTACAGCGTGGACACAATACATATCTTCGCCAGAGGGACTGCGCTACATTATTCATGCGCGTTCATGGAAATATATTTTCTGGATTTGAAAGGGACGACAGCGGTCTTTTTTGACGGGCATTTCTGAAATTTCAGAAGTGTGGCAGGAATAAAACATACACATAATAGCTTCGTAAACGACCTAAATTCGTAGAGCGCAACTAAGTACTTTTATTTTTTGCCTTAATAGTATCAGTACAATAAAATAATTACAAGTTAATACTTGTAAAAATATTTTATTTGGACCTTTAATGACATCTAAAAAAAAAATTATGGAACAAAAATAATTTGATAGATTAACCTTCGAAACATTGTGTGCCTACACGCTTCGAGTAAAATCCTTCTTAATGTCAATTAGTTTGACGATTCCAGGCTCGAAAATGTAACGACTTACTTTACTGAATATATATTTATATATTTTCACGATTTCATACCATACCATCAGCCCATTAATGCTCCACACCAGGGGCTAAGGCCTCCGCTCGAAATGAGAGGGGCTTGGAGCTTATCCACCACGCTGCATCAGTGCAGATTGGTGGATTTTAACGACTACCATCTATTTATGACAACCGGGATGGATGGCTTAACGTGGTCTCCGAGGCACAGCGTCAGTAATAGTTATGTACATAAATTATTTGTTAGGTACATTGGTATATGCCCTGGGATTCGAACCACGGCCTTTTAAAAAGAAGTGGGCTGGCTACCACTCGGCTATCACAACGTCTTGATATTACAGCCTGAAAACCTAGTTGTGTGATAAACTTTTTTAATAAATACCTTATTTACAAGGGAACAATTTTTCTGATTTTTCACGGACTTGTCGATCCCTTTTCATTTATTTTTTTGTTGGGAAACTAGTCTTAAATGTTTTTCTTTATGCCAAATGATGAGCGACAGCCCAATAATCTTGACGATTTAATGAATAATTTGATTTAGATAGTGTTTTTCTACGAAAACACGTTAGTTTTACATTATAAAGATATACCAATTAAAGAATAGTTACACACAATAGGTACACAATTTTTTCACATTAGAAATCTTAAATGCTACGTATTTCCCGGTAAAGTATATGTGCCAGACTTACTTACCTACTTAAGTACAATTACGACGACTACTACGACATCGATAAGTGCCCTCAGAAAACTATTCAAAATATGTGAGTGCTATGCGGAAACCCACATCCTCAGGTACAATGTCATTAAAAGCGAGATAATGGTTATCAAAGCTGGTACAAAAACTTATAATACATATTGTACCATCCGTTAAACTGGCTGGCATTGAACTGAAGAAAGTATCACAGTTCATATATCTGGGTCATTGGGTGACTGAGTCATTCACAGATGATGTGGATATAGAAAGGGAACGCAGAGCATTGTCAGTCAGAGCGCATATGCTGGCCCATAGATTTGCGCGTTGCACTACGCAAGTAAAAATTACACTATTTAGAGCGTTTTGCCAATCATTCTACACGTGCAGTCTATGGGTTAAACACACACAAAAGGTTTGGAACGCCCTGGAAGTGCGTAACAATGCGTTCAGGGCGATGGTGGGGTTGCCGTGCTTCTGTAGTGCATCAGGAATGTTTGCTGATGCAAGAGTAGACAGTTACTCGGCGATACTGCGTGAAAGAATAGCGTCTCTGATGCACCGAGTTCGTGCCAGCACTAACATCTACCTGCAGTTAATTGCTTATAGATAAGACTATCATGCAATATTGGACAAAAACATATTTAAATGTGCATGCAAAAAAAACCTTTTAAATCCTAGATAAATGAATGATAAATTATTTATATAATATGTTTATGTTTTATGTATATATTATGTTATGTATTATGTATATAATGTATATAATATTATGTATTTCATATATGGACTGTAAAGTCTGAAATAAACAATAATTATTATTAAGTATTAATGTGACAGATGTAACTTTATTTGTCCAGTAGATTCGCAGAAAATTGGTCATGACTGACGGACAGATTAACACGAGAATGATCCTATACCCAAGGGTTCCGCACATCTAAGTTGTGAAAAGGGTACCCTTATAGGATCACTCTGGTCTGTATGACCGTTTGTCACTGCCTATTTCTTCAAATCAAATCAAATCAAAAATCTTTATATCGTAGTTACGTAACATAATCTTGAAATACGTCACAAGAGTAAATTTATTACTTTGTGGATTTATTTGTGAATTTATTGCTTCTCTTGCTTTATTCTAATTTTGGAGGTAAATTTTAGAGGGTAAATTAGAAAGTTGAAAAAGAAAAATTGTCTAGTGCAACATCATGTGATATACTCGTAAGTATTAATTAAGGTCTCGCAAAAAAATTAAATATTTTTTTTATACCTATATAAAAAATAATATTATAAGATATATCACATATTTATATCTATATAAAATATAATATTATTTAACGTACATATAGTTGGTCTTCAATCTCTTTCACACATAAATCACACGAAATATATCTGTCTCTTTCTTTTACTAACGTAAGCAGGGCTATCTCAACAAAGAAAATTATTCGAAGTGTCACTGCCGTGGGTTCACACTATTCGTTTGCTCATTGACGACATAGTTGTAATTAATAATAACAGATGGCGTTAACGATCTTAAACCACCGCTCGTATTAGTCAAATGTTCTATAGGCCATATCCTTAGATTATATAAATCAATGCCTATGAAACAAAATCCAATTTTCAAAACTACTTTTCTGTAATTAGGCAGTCGCTTTTTATCTTAGTGCCAAGTTTCCTGTTGGTACGTCATATATTTTAGGAGGAAATTGCATGTGACAGACTGACAGGTGATTACTTAATTGGTCCTCTATTCCAATTTGCTAAAGAACACTAAAAATGTTTAAATATTCTTAGAAAAAATATTAACAATATCCATGCTCTCAGAATCCATATCGCCACCGATAACGTCGTGTGCCAATTTCTTTTCTCAGCTGAAAATTTCCATTAATTTTCATCAGTGTTCACATTCATCATTTCCAATAAAGGACGCCCGATTTTCACCCCTCACGTTGTTTTTCCTACATCGAAGATGATTATAAAGATTACATATGTATAAAAAATAGACTTACGTATAATTATAAAATATGCTTGGTGACCAATTGCATCCATTATCTGATCAGTTTTTGTTAGTTCTTTTGTATTTTTATTATTGTTTTAGTCATCTATATCATAATCCACCAACACGCATTGGAGCAGCATGGTAGATTAAACTTCAAACCCCCCTCACCTTGAGGGGAGGCCTAATCCCCTGCAGTGGGGCATGGGCTTGTGGAATGGAAAAATATTATAATTAATTTATTGTTCTGACAATCAGGAAGTAATATTCGGTATCCTACTTTGAATAATAATAATACTAAAATATTACATAGATAAATTAATTATTAAAAAATATTTGATTTGATTTGATTTTTTAGTATGCAAAATGTGAATCTATAGATTCTATACTTTGACAACAAATTTGTCGCAATCAATGCGCGGTGCAAGTTCATTCAACGTGGCATCAGAACAGATTGATAGAGATGACTATCAGCTACAGAAACTGCTATATTTTAGCGCACTATGGAGGTCAAGTGAAATCACTTAGCCAAATTTGGACAATATTTTTGGACTGGCTGATACTGAAACGGATCCTTGATATTAATGTGTATTTGTAGATTGCGATTGGCTATTGATTGGCTATATTCACCTCATTATTATATGCATCAATTTATAGATCGATGAGTTTTTCTTAGTATGGTTACTACAAGAGTAGCATTACTTACGGAAGCCTCAGTTTGCGAGTCCGATTTGTATATATTTGGCTGGTTTTTATTTACTTTGTTTGTTTGAGCACCCGTGTAATAATACAAATATGTGATTCTCAGCTGCTTGATTGGTATTTTTATATCGTTTAAACTACCCCTTGCTGCTGATCCGTATGTGCGAAAATATGCTTAAGCCTGTGAACATTGAGGGTTTGATGCTATGATCAAGTGCTACGATGTATGACGCTTGGATCATTTAGATAGATCGTTTCACTTGCTTTAACGTTCTCATATTTAATCCTTGGTACAATTTTTAAGTTTTTGCCGTAAATGGTAATCTCTTGAAGCTGGACAAGAAATGTGTATATTTAAACGATGTATCATAGGTAATCTATTGCCGGGTCACTTAAAGATTATTTAATTACTTTATGTAAAAAAAATCTCGTTAATGGGTATTTAAAAATATTGGATTGACAAATCGCCATTCAGTACTGAAAGAATTGTTATATTCAGTTTTGAGGCTAATAGGTGCGAAACACAAATAGATATTTCAAATTGTTTAAAGCCGATAAAACCATGTTTGAAGACCATATTGCCTGACGTTCGACAAGTTAATGTCAATTTAAGACTGGGAAATGTTATACTACATTTAGTTGATGAAGTTATGTTTATGTGCAATACGATTGATGCCAAGTTACCTGTTATAAGGGTGGCTGGTAAACTGAGCCCTGCGGTTTTGCAATCAGACAAGAAGATTAACTTATGTGCCTACAAAGAAACTGGTTTACTTTAGCTACTTTCATAGCGTAATTCGTACGGAATTCTGTTTTAGATAGTCGCCATTGACATTTGTGGCGTGTCTAAAAAAAAAATTGTTCGTAATCGATTGTGTTCACTTAGTGAAATTGACTGACTCGAATGTTACATACACTTGTTAAATATTAATGAGCAGTGCCAGATAGGTTCAGTCAGCGGGGCTTGAACTTTTGAATCAAGCAGCTGTGCTTGTATTGTGACGCGTCAAGGAGGTTCCTTTTCCCCAAACGAAAAGACGGTTCATAAATTAAAACTTTTTATTCTTAAGGTATCTAATTACAATGAAAGATGATTCTTTCTAAAATTAACTATTACGTTCAAAGATTAAACAGAGAAAATAAAGATCGAACCCCGTCAATTAGTTAAAGTATACAATTTTATTAAAGGTCCGTGTGGACCAAACTAAGACAAATAAAAACCGACAGGATTATTTAAAAAAAAAAATACAATAACGTTTAATGTTAATTGACATTGACTAAAAAAGACGAGAAAGATGAAGACCGACAACGAAACCGCTCAGTAATATCTATGAATATTATTATGACGCCTGAAGGGCATTATCGGTCGCTAAGGTTCAACATTAGCTCCAATCGTTATACGTAAACGTTTTAATCATTTTTTGATCTAACGTTCGTATTAAATTTCCGCAAGCACCTCGAGACTATTTTTGATCTTATCGGCGTGTGCAACCGTTGTCTTCTCCTTGTTCAACGCAGACAAATCTTCCTGACTCCCTACATCACTTCCTGGAATACCAGGGCCGGTGAGGAACACCCGTAGCTATTTATCGTGGTTTTGAATATTTCAAAACATCTTCACTTCACTTTATCAGCCAGTTAATACCCCACTGCAGGGGCGTAGGCCTCCCCTCGGAAGAGGGGGCTTAAGTTTAATTCACCACGCTGCTCCAGTGTGGGTTGGTGGATTGTAACTGCAGCCATCTATTGACGGCAACCGAGACCAACGGCTTAACGTGCTCTCAGAGGCATAGAGTCAGTGAAAGTTTTGTACGTAACTTAGAAAAAAAAATCATTGGAACATGCCCTGGGATTCGAACCCACGGTCTTCTGGACAGAAGCGGGCTCGTTACCACTTTGCTATCACGACACTTTCAAAACATCAACTGGTGTATATTTGGATCTACGTGATATATTTCATGCGCACATTTTTGTTGTCACAACACGATATCTCTATGAACATTCATGGTATGTATCTACATAAAAACAAAGAGGCTTTCTCTAAGTGTGGGCGATGGCCACAATATTAATTATTTCCTTCATGGGCAAATGCGTCCTTTTTCGTAATAGAGTTCCAATGAAAGCAATTAAATAGCAATTTAAAAAAAAACGTTTAAAAGTTCAGTTCATAAAGAAAGTTTATGACTGTCAAGGAATTAAATATTTAAATGATAATAACACGTGGTCATTATTGTTACAGTTTTATAAATATTGGAAAAAAATTGTAGCAAAAAATATCGGAAGGAGTTTCTTGCCCTTCTGCTTCTAGTTTTTCTAAACTGACAGAAAATGCATGTATCTACGTTATACATTCAATTAAAAAATAGTTTTTTTTTCTAGTCTCTATGTCGGTCTGCGATTTATTCCTGTTGTTTGTGTACGCATTAATAGATGTATGTGCTGATATAGTACACGGGTCACAACGTCATGCGCAAAAGTGCGTCTTTTTGAAGTAAATAACCACGAGTATTTGTTGGTAGGTAATATCGATAAATCTACACAATGTATTGCAATAATTTTAGAAAGAGTAGAAAGGGACAATCTTCTTTATCATTTGTATCCAAACAGCACCACTGACTGTGCTGTGTTATTAAGGAATATGATAAATTAATGCAATTTTACATAACGGTAATAATTGTATGCAAACCCCTCACAGTCCTTGTGAACTGAAATAATTGTAACATGATACAATAGTTTACCCCTGTGTGATATTCAGTAAATATAAACAATGCTTAGGATCGTGAAAATTGTTATTTGAGATCTCTGGGTACTGCGCAAGATGTATCACGTGACAGCGTTATTGGTTCGAAAATATGAACGCCTAGACAATTCGAGGAGTGATCAAAAACTATTTAGAATTAGCAGAATAAAATATAAGAAACAGTGTTTTGTTGATAGTTTGAATTTATACAAAACTTTTCGTTCATTTTACCTGTCTGTGTGAATGTGGTCCGCAACGGCTAACTTTTTCCTTTATTTTAATTTTCATTTTATATTACTTATTTCGAAAAATGGAGAAAACCAAGATTCAGGCGGGTAATAAATACGGAGATTTAAGTATTTTATACTGAAATAATGCGTACTAAAAATATTTTTTTTTTTGTGATTCATCGTCTACTTTAAAGGACGATTGCCCGTCATATTCTACAGTAGCTTTTTGGTGTGAACAGTTTGAACGATGGAAAAAAGTTGCCGACGATTACAAAGCGAGAAGACTTTCCACCTCGTTAAAAGAAGAAAACAAAAAAAAAGTTGATGACTTAGTTTTGAATGATAGAAGAATTACTTACTATACGTTCTATACTAACTACTCCGTGGTTCTATAGCTGAGGCTATAAACATTTCTTTTGGTAGTGTTCAATAAATTTTAACGGACGAGTTTTACTTTAAAAAGGTTTCTACATCACAGATACAATAGATTCATGCGATTGTCAACAGAAATTATGACAAGACAAGAAATTAGAAATTGTAATTCTTGAAAAAAAAAAATGGCTACGATGAAGACCGATGGAGATCTGTTTACATGGTGATATTTTGCTGTAGATGAGACTTTGGTCCATTATTTTGACCCTGAACCTAAAAAGCAAGACATAGCTTGGAAAAAACCAAATTTTCCAGTTGTGGAGAAATTTTGTGCAAAACCTTCCGCAGCAGGTAAAATGATGGCGTCTGTATTTTGGGATGCTAAAATAATTAGCGTGATTGTTTACAGGCCAAAAAATATAAAAATCACAGATGCGGTTCTGCAGCTAACATCGTAACTGAGATTGGTGTATTTCACTGGCTTCTATAGTTTGATGACTTTTGGAATTCTCCTGTAGAAACACGCTGCTTATGTAGGTAGGTTATGGAAATCTGTGTGCTGCAGAAGCGGGCTGTTCGACCAATTCAGAAATTAAGGCCTAAAGTATCACTTAGAGACAAGTTTAAGGAAATCAACGTTATGACATTCCCGTCTCAATATTTATTTAAAAACAAACAGTCCGTATTAAAAAATGTATTATTTAATGAAATAGTGATATTCATACAAGAAACAAATGTAAACTTGCTGACCATGTTAGCCGCTTCAGTGAAATCACATAATCTTTTGGAGGGCAATGTATACGCTTTTACTACAAGATCCCAGTTGAGATTCAATATTTACTCCTTAAGTTTAATGCTTCAATAAATGAAAGCTTTGTGCAGATTATCGTAAAGTATCGGGCCACTTATATGATAAAAATCCATGGGTGTAGACTGCCCACTTTTCAGTTTGTTTGAATAATATCTATTAATTAATAATTAAGCACTTATTGCTAAAACAATTGTTCGTGGGGATGATTTCCCACGTTTGTACTATATTTCAACATTATGTTACATAACTGTAAAATAAAGATATTTGATTTGATTTGGTTCGTGTCATGCCATATTAATTTAAAACCTCCGAGAATAGATCAAAATGAAGCGTCGTGGGAAGTTCAGATGCAGCATCTTTTCTCAACATGTTAACGCACCCTTATACGTCAAATTTAGCTCGTGATGCAATATAGAAAGCAAGTTTCAAAATGAAGACGCATCCACCAAATTCACAGGATCTTGCTCCTAGTGATTCTCACCTATTTCCCAAATTAAAAGAACACATTTTTGTCATAAAATTTGATAACAATGACGAGGTGATAAGTGCTGTAGAAGCATTTTTCGAGGTTTAAGAACACGATTTTTTAAAGCGATACTTATAATCGGACCGGTGAAACGTTACACAGAGTGTATTCATAGGCAAGGAGACCGCTGATCAATTATATATTTTTTTTATTATAACTCCTTCATACTAATTTCGGGTACTTTTTGATCATCAGTTGATTGGAGTTATGTGTCTGAAGAATATCTTAAAGATGTAATAAATTACTTGTGCAGAAAGGAATTTCTAAAGCTATGAAATATAAGTCATCACATGATAGTAATTCTTATTGGTTTTGTAAAAATAATGATTAAATGACATATCACTACTCAAAACGTCTGTTTCCTGGACTTTGTAAAGACTTCCGTTGAGTGCCTTGTCAGTATGAAATATAAAAGCCATATGTTAACATACGCTGGCGAGAGCCAATATGTGTGATATATTACTATATTATCTCCGTACACTTTTTCAACTACAGGAAAAGCGAGGGGAAGTTAAGAAAAATTGATTTTCCATAACGTTGAAGTCTACCCTCCGCTTTTGTGTAGAAAATGAGGCGTTTCGATTTAGCTGTCATGTCATATGAATTATAGAGAAATTGTATTGAAAGCCTGTCTGAAAGTACGTGCACGAAATATGAATTATATATGTATGTTATAGTCAATGCCATACAAATCCATAATGATGTAAAAGTTAGCAAGATTTGGCTACAATTTTGCTCAGAGATTTAATGTGTATCATTGTATTTGACACTACATTGAATTAGCTTAGACATTGCCTTTAGTTAAGAGTAATGTTTACAACTGTCAGATATAGTCATTAAGAAAGAAAGACCAATAAAAAAATACTGTTTGCCAACGCAAAATTATCCTGCAGTGGAGAGACACGGGCTGATGATGATGATGATGAGTAACGCAAAATGGAAAAGAAGCATGCTTAAATTAAATAGATCAGATAGAGTAAGCAATGGTATGATAAGAAATAAAACAAAAATAGAATACAAAGAGAAAAAACTAAATTGCTTAGATGGAACTGGGCAGAACACGTATGTAGGTTGTACAGCGATAGATGGACAAAACCTTTGATTGAATGACTGCCATGAGAAAGAAAACTAAAGAGAGGAAGACTAAGAAAAAGATGGTGAGATATTTTTAATCAAAGTGCCTGCTGGATGCAAAGAGCACATGGTCTGGAAGGGTGGAAGAGGAAATTTTATATCACATAAACATGATGTCACTTTAATGCTACTATTTGGACACAAACTACTAAACAAAGCACTACACTGGCTTAACCCATTGTGGATATTATTAGTACCCATAATACAGGCTTCGTCTAGTTTGAGGCTATGAGGTGGTCATGTGGTAGATGTCTCAGGTATTATAATTATTATTATTAAAATAAGATAATCAAATTTTGGAAACGTTGTTTTGTAATAATAGTATCTACGATTTTGTTAAAGTTAATAATTATTATATCTGGGACATCCTACACAGCGCCATCTAAGCAAGTATTATGCTTGTATTATTGGATACTAGACAACTGATATACACACTTAAATATATATGTTAATGTTCTATAGACATGTTCATGCACACAAATGTTTGTCTCAGGCGGGTATCGAACCCGTGACCTTCGGCTCCGCAGTTACGGTCTCTAACCACTCGACCAATCGATCAGTCAAGTTTTTGAAAATATACAATCTTCCAGCTGATGTGTTCACAATATTTGTTTTTCCTTCGCATATCCACCTTCGTATTAATTTTATTTGAATATAATTAATATTAATTACGTTAATTTGAATAAAGCAGCGCTCTCTCGAAAGCCAAGTATTATGACAGTAAAGTTTAATGCTGTTTTGTGAAAGGTGTGCTTAAATTTAATACACAACTCATAATACATTACTGGCTGAAACCCACTGAATTTATAAAATGTAAACGCATATATAATTCACATTACGGTATTTATGGGAATGTCAATGTGAACCTGAAATAAGTACGTAACAGCGTAATAGCAATAAAATTGCCTTGTAAAATTATATAAATATAAAATTATGGTTTTGGATCTCTCCTGTGATGTTTTCTAAAATCTATTGTGAAGTTTTAAGACAGAAGACTGTTTCTGTTGACTATGAATTTCGTTCTTCGGCAGTAGAGGAGAAAGAATAATGTTTTATACGATGTTAATTTAAGGTACAAAGTACGCCATGCAATCGCTGCACAATTTCACGCCTATGTATCAACACTTGACACAACATGCATCTGGCACGTATGCTTCTTGACAAAGTTTTATCAGCTTTTCTCTATCTAAAACTATCACTGATAAGAAATAATATTACTCGAGAAAGCTGGCCTTTCAAAATTTTTATTTGTATGAGAAAATGTTTTCCGTCAATGAATTTTAAAGAAAAATACGTTACTTCACTTCAAGGATATATAAGGATGTTATATCGTTTGAAATATATCCTCGGCTTTGGTAGCCACGTGCTAATGGCACTTCGAAAGTCCGGCCGTTACCGCGATGGGCTTTGAGACTGTATTCGTAATATAGCATTTTTGTTTCGAACAGTTTGGGTAGTCAGGCATAAATCCAGCATGAAATAGTTCTTTTTGGGGCTTTGAATATGGCTGTAGTTGGGTTGTATTGATATATGAAAACCCGGAAAACCTGAAGATTTCAGGGTTTTTACAGTTGCTATACTCTCTTAGACTTTCGTGGTAAAAATTAGTTTAAAGTTTGAAATAGTAATGAAGTTTACGTGAAAGATGGCGCTATTTTTGTGCACAACATGGCGACACGATTTGACACATATACCTCCGAAAATTAGCGGACCATGTATACTATGTATCTATATATACTGATATTTATACAAACCAGAAAATATAATTTTCAGGTTAATATAAAAATTATTTCAATTAACTGATATTTGTTTTAAACGAGTAACTTTTAATAAATTGTAGTAGAATCAAATACAATAATCTTTCTATTTTACAGTGCTTAGGTTCTGTTATATTTTTTTCTTCAACGCTATTCAGTCTATTTAACTGCATAGTCGATATTCGGCGGAATGTTCATCGAAATGTAATTTACAGGCTCAGGCTGTATAACAGGGACTTAACGGAATCTGTCGAGCGAATTTATCATCAATAACATCAAATCGAATTAAGTTCCATTCAAGACTTCAATAGGTTTTAATTTAGGTATGAATTAATTTAAAACTTTATGTGGTAAATAAGTTCAATATATGTGAATAAAATACTCATTTCTTTTAATACAACAATAATTATAGCATTTGCGACATCCAACACACCGCCATCTAGTCTCAGATTAAGCAAGTATTATGCTTGTATTATGGGGTACTAGACAACTGACATACTCAAATATATAATATATGCTATATACATATATAGATATTTTACACCCAGACGCGGAACAAATAGGCATGTCCATACACACAAATATTTGTCCCGAGCTGGAATCGAACCTGCGACTCTTACCTCCGCAGATAGGGTTTCTCACCAGTCGGCCAATCGGTCAGTCAATCGCTTTTCGAATTACACTCACAAATATCGGAATCCATAAAAGTAAGTGTCCATTTTAATTCGAGTAAAACTTGTATCGGACCGTTGATTCGAACTGCATTTATTTCAACGTTATGTCTGAATCGTACGTTTATGATCTGAATATATTTTCAAATTAATATTTATTTTAAAATTTTGAAAAAAAAATTCCGTTTCAGCATTAAACACAAACATAAATAGTACACCAATGTAAAACCGTGATCTTTGTTACTTGTTATGTACAGCAATTCGAAAAAAGTAATAAAAATGTAGTTTTATCGCAAGCATCACTTAGAGTTAATGTGGGGACATCAAGAAAGAAAATTAAACCAGAGAAGGCCGCGAGATAAAATTGAAAATACGGAAATGGGACGTTTCACTCTGAATGAGGTACGTCCGGACCTATTTCTTTCAACTTTATTGTTCTGTGCTTTAATATGTTTTACCGGGAAAGGTTTCTGAATTGTGGTTTTACGCTTAATTAAATTGTTTCCTTGATGACTTGATCAATGCTAACGTTTCTGAGGATTTTTAAATGATTTTAAATGATGATGAAGTATCATTACTTATTGTATGTCCGGTTGTCATCAATAGATGACAGTCTTTAAAATCCACCAATCCGCACTGGAACGGCGTCATGGATTAAGCTCCAAGCCCCCTTATCCCGAGGCGAGGTCTAAGGCCTTGCAGTGGGGCATTAATGGGGTGTTGGTATGGTATCATTGTATAGCTTTCCTTCGCGACTTCGCCATGAGGTATTTCTAACTTAAGAAGGTGTTGCGTGCGTTAACGCCCATATAAACGCTTGCAAAATATTATTTTAATACGCATTTTAATCCTGGTACGTTTTGATATAAGTCTCATTTCAATTAATACTAGGTTTATATAAAGCCAAAATTTCGCAATTTCTATACACATCCTAGTTATAGAAATTTAATAAATATAGAATTATAATTTAATTATATTATATAATATAAATTATTAGCAAGAATTGTAATTATAATAAAAAGACTTAAGAAGGGGCTGCGTTCGCAAACGCCCTTGCAAACGCTCGTAAACGATTACTCTATTAATACGCATGTTATTCTTGGTATGTTTTGAATTATAATCTCATTTCAGTTACAACTGGGTGTATATAGAGTCAAAACTTCGGAATTTATATAAACATCCTAGTTATAGAAATTTCGTAATAGTTATTACCTGGGACATCCCACACAGCGCCATCTAGTCCCAAAGTAAGCACGTAATATGCTTGTATGATAGGGTACTAGATAATTGGTAAACGTACATAACTATTTTTAATTAATATATACAATATATACTTTCTATATCCAGACACGGAACAAATAGACATGTTCATGCATACAAATATTTATCTCGGGCGGGAATCGAACTCGCGACCCCTGGCTATGCAGTTAGGGTCTCCAACCACTCGGCCAATCGGTCGGTCTTTCGGTTATAAAAACTACTTTGCTCCTAGAAAGAATAACGTGTTAATACGTACGTTGTTAGTTTTTATGAACTAGTTTATTGGTACTTGAGTTATAAGTGTTCAAACATTACATTTTTATAAAAGTATGTCTTGATTTACATATTACTTTTTTTGTTACAGGTAACCATTCCATTCCAGTCGGTACTTGTAAAATAAAATCCGGTGAGATAAAATTTCCATCATTTTCATATCATTTTAGAAACAAAATGGTGGTAAATTATAAAAAACAAAATGGCGGTAAATTAATAGTATCGGTCGAAAAATACTAATCTAAATTATGAAAAAGTTTTTTTTTATTTTGTGTTGCTAAATTCTCGTTTGTTGAAAAACTTTGTGATTGAAAGCAGGCGAAAAGACCTGATTTAAAGGCGACGTTTTATAGATTTTATTACTGTATAGAGATTCCACTGCTTAACTCTTCACTGGGATAAGCATTATGTAAGTACCTTTCAGACAGCAATTTATTTTGCGAACCATACTTCCTACAGAATAACACCTCCGTATTAGCAATATTAAGTATTAACTTGGACAAAGCCATAAGAAGCTAATCCTGTATGTAGAGTCAACATATTATTTTGTCTTGAGCTCATTTATACAAAGAAAATACTACACAAATAATCTCGTGTAACAATTTCAATTGTGTTGTGAAGATGTTTTTTTTTTTTGAAGGTTGATATGCAAACAGAAAAATTATTTATTAAAGTCAAATAATATTGTTTTTTTGAGCTAGCAATTCTTCTTCCATTCATGTCATTTGCAGTCTAGATATATTTTGATTTTGAACTACAACTATTATACTTTGTTTCTTTCAAGTGTTACCAAATCGACAAAATATAGAGTATAATAAGTTTAAAAAAAAATTAAACAAATATACCCCCATACCCCCAAATAATCCCCAACCCGCAGTGGAGCAGCGTGGTGGATTTAAACTCCAAGCCCCCCCGTTTCTTGGGGGAGGCCTAAACCCCTGCAGTGGGGTATAAATGGGCTGATGAAGTGAAGATACAAATATACTTGTATGTCTTTAAAATAATGACCATGGTTGACATGGTTGATGTTTTTTTTACGATAAAAAGAATTTTTTTGTTTCGTAATATCTTTACTCTTATTGTGAAATAAAGAAGTCATTAATTTTGAAATTTATTTTTTTAGTTTTTAATTCGGTTTGCCATTGAAGCGTGTTTTTTTAGTTTTTTTTCTTTACTTATATTCGTTGCTAAACGGAAGTCAGTTACATACTTAACAGAAATAGTTTTAATTTTGCACATTGTCATTTACTTTTTCTTCGTTGTCACTATAAAAAAATGTTATACGTCGGAACCCTTAGTAGATTAAATACAAATCCAACTTCTATTTTATGTTTCGTTGCAATAACTCCCGAACGCAATTCAAACTTGGTTCGACAGTTGCATATAAATTGTCTACCTTCCTTGAATTATGTATTGGGGTGCAATATTTTAACCGACTTCACAGTACGGTGGTTTTGCACTATGTTACATTTCGCTGTGTTATAAACTTTGGACACTCACCGATGCATGAAAGTAATTTGAAAGTGATTCAATGCAGTTTTTAATCCCTGAAATAAACAAAACGAGAGGTGTTACAAGTTTGAGGCTTATGTATGTGTGTTTGTGTATGTCATTCATCTAGATCCGAAACGGATAGAGCGGTTTTAATACGACTTTTTTAATGGAATAAAAGAAGAAGAAGAAAAGAAGATACATTTATTTAGTGCACTTCACATTATCACAATTATAAATGATTAACACTACACACTAACAATGATTAAGTTGTGCAAGACTATGTCTATCTAGGACAGACTGTCCATTTAGGCAAACACAACATCAACAAAGAGCCCGACCGAAGAATTCAGCTGGGCTGGGCTGCTTTCGGGAAGGTCCATCGTCTGTTCTCGTCGCCACTACCACAATGTCTGAAGACCAAGATCTTCAACCAATGCGTCCTGCCTACAATGGCATACGGTGCCGAAACATGGACTCTCACGGAAGAACTAAAGTTGTCGACATAGCCGAAGTGATTAGCAAGCTGAAGTGGCAATGGGCCGGTCACATTTGCCGTAGAACCGACAACCGATGGGGTAGACGGGTTCTCGAGTGGACTCAACGTATTGGGAAGCGAAGCGTGGGCGCCCCCCGCCCAGGTGGACTGATGACCTGAAGCACCATACCGGGGGTAATTGGATGCGGAAGGCGGAGGACCGTGTGTGGTGGCGAGCCTCGGGAGAGGCCTATATCCTGCAGTGGAGAGACACGGGCTGATGATGATGATGATGATGATGAAATGATTAACACAAAAACGGTCCAAAAAAATAAAATTGTATGTGATGTGCAACCAGAATGGTTGCCACTAAACTTTTGTCATGCCAAAACGTTGCTATGACGCCGGTCTTCCCTGCGAAACACCTAGACTAAGAAAACGCCACAGATCCACACAAAACAAAATAATTAGCCAATTTACACACATTCGAACGCATACTTTACTTACCAATTACAAACATACCTACTATTAATAACAATGATTTCTGCATCCTCAATACAGAAACTCAAAAACAAATATGTTCAATTTAAAAAACAGATAAATATTTCCGACTGTTATCGCAGCGTCACATTTACACGTAACTGAAAGTTGGTGGTTTAATCGGAATGATTCTAAGTAATCTCTCTGTATGTCTGTGGCATAGTACTCCCAAATGAATGAGCCGATTTCAAAGCCATTTTTTTCGTTTGACGGCTGGCTCAGTTAAAAAATTTTTTTACTAATTTTCAAAATTAACTTTGTCAACTTTTTTTTTAATTAAAAAAGCAATAACCTGTTTATATTAAAGTTTATAAAGTTTACAACAAATATTAAGTTAAAAATAAAAACTACACAATACTAACATAAAAAAATCTGAACTATTATAGGATAAATAATTTGAAAATTATTTTTTATATTAATTCCTTTACCAATATAAGATAAAATTTCGTGTTTCCTTCAAGTTTCATTCTGAGACTTCTGAAAGTTGCCAATTGGTTCTGGTTTCCTAGTTGATTCGCTATTATTTCTTTATACCTTTTTACGCTTTCTTTTTATTGTCTGCATGAAAACGTTTCCAATAATCGGATTGACGCGAATTAACGTCGAGCTCATCTCATCAATATATTGGACAGTGGGTTTTATCACGTATTGGTAATTACCAGTTGTAGATTATCGGTGTATTAATTTGTGTTTCCGATTTTATGTGAAACTGTTATTTATAGGTGAGGTGCGCTTTTGATGCTTTTTTCGAGTAAACCTAGTGTTAGGATTCGATTATGGTCCCACGTATGATATAAAAATAATCATTAGTGTTTGAGCCATCGAATAAGTAATAAATATATCAGCCTATTAATGCCCCACTACAGGGGCTTAGGCCTCCCTTGGGCTGGCTTGGCTCATGAAGAGGCTTAGAGCTTATTCCCCCACGCTGCTCCTATGCGGTTGACTAGATTGTAATGACTACCATCTATTGAAGGCAACCGGGACCGACGACGGCTTACTGTGCTTTCCGAGGCACGGAGTCAGTGATGGTTATGTACATAAATTAGAAAAAAAAATTGTATTTGCCCTGGGATTCGAATCACAGCCTTCTAAACAAGAAATGGGCTCTCTACCACTCGGCCATCACGATAACTTTTTGTCCGCGTTTGGGTGTAAAAAGTGTCTAAATATGTACATATCATTAAATAATATTTAAGTATGTATACCAGTTGTCTAGTACTATATAATACAAGCATAATGCTTGATTACTTTGGGACTAGATGGTTTTTTAAAAATGAACAAAAAAATGGGCGCAGTGAAAGGAAAACAAGCGACAGTATTTTCGCATACTTATTTTATTGTCTTGACACCGCTAATGGCCCACTTCCTCGCCTATATAGTCCTATTAGTATATATATAATTTAATAATACCGCTAATAAATATTTTTTAGGGTTCCAGGCGTCACAAAAAAGAAACAAATAAGTCTTTGTTATTTGACTGGTATAAAGATCCCAATGAAGATCTATAATAAATACTAGTTAATTGATTAACATAATTAATTAGTTAATTGCGCTTTCTTTACCTTATCGATGTACTTTTTTCGTTGTTGCCTATTGGTATATTTGTCTTTGCCGTGATATACAATAAGTAAAGATTACCACAGTTTATAATTATTGTAAGAAACGCATTGTTAATCTACGAACGATTAAACGGATCTGCCTTCAAAGGAACTATTTTCCAGAGATTATTCTTTTTGTAAAATTTCCAACACAATAATTTACTTGTTTGTTTACTTGTTCTGGAAGAAAGCTTGTTTTTTTTTCAAAGAAAAACCGCTTTGAAACGAAATAGAAGTTGTAATAAAATTTACGGCGAATAAGCGATGAAGTTCACAAAAAACTCGGCCGGGGCGACTCCAGAATAAGGCCACGTGCGTACTATTGAAATCGTTAAAAAACGTTTTAGCTTAAAATTGTGTTTTCTTTGAAAAGCTTCTTACTCGTATTTGAAATTAAAGAAAAAAAAAAGGAAATTACAAAAACCTACCAAGTGCGACTCGCACACGAAGGGTTTCCTACCATCGCACCATATAAAAAAGCTTGTTTCTGATAGAGGTTTTTTTATTTTTTATTATTTCTTGTTGTGTCGGTCATAGAAACACATACTCTATGAAAAGTTCAAGTATCTACGTATTACGCTTCAGATGATAGAGCCCTGTTACATACGGACAAACGGACAGTGGCTGCCTTAGTAATAGAGTTCCTGTTCGTACTCTTTGGGTACGTAACTAACCCTGAAAAGCGCGCTTTTAGTTTTATCACAATTTTTGTTCACATTTGTGTTGTGATACATAAGTTTCTTACCTTTTATTTTACTAGTTAAAAATTGTTTCTTACTATTATTAGATAAATTTAAGATAAAAAAGTTGAGATTTTAAATTATTAACTTGGGTCTACAGAATCCTAACACAAAAGGTCCTTCTTTTTTGCAACGCCTCTAGCGAAAAATCTCCAATTATCCGGCGAGATAATACGGAGAAAGAAAGAGCTTAAACACTTAATTTTGTTAATTAAAGTCGTGATAAAATATAGTTATAAGCATATAAAGTTATGAATCTAGCTAATTTACTGTGAACCGTTTACTAATTTCAGACAGAGAATTGTTATTTTCTTTCGGCAAATATTTATTTATTTATTAAACACAATAAAATATTACAGCTTACCTTAACGATAAAATATAAAAATAAGAAACCAAAACCATGTATTGGATAGTTGTAATATAAATACCTTTAAAGTCAAACTTTTTTGGTATGAATTAAATATGAAAACGTAAAATTTTAAATTTTCATGGATGTAATGATTTGGAATACCGTACATCCATGGAAACACCATAGACAAATCAGTTAGATCATGGAAACGATTCGATTGGTTAGATCTATCCAAGAACAAGAAAATTATTATTTATATTTCTTTATTTGTTATGTGTTTCAAACAAAAAGTTAAATTGTCCGCCAAAAATAAAATCCATTCAGTAAATTAATGTAATTACATGAACGTTTTATGTAATTAACTCTTTCTTGAGATCGTGGAGGCGCGGGGAAACACCCTCATTCACTGGGGAAAATTTAATATCACCCTCTCGTCAGGGTGGGAAAAAGCGCGAGACCGCAGACAAAAAACTCTGTTAATTTCTGTGATTACTTTTCATTGATTGCTAGGTAGTTTTTTTTTCTATCTATTCTTGAATATTTAATCATGTTTGATCTTCTTTCTTCTTCTCTTATCTGTATATAAATAGGCAAATACGGTGCAGTAAATTCTTGTCAATCTATTTTGATTTTTTTCGTTTAAAAGTTATTGATAAGTCAATATTTTTTTTAAAACAGTTGGTTCCCATTCGACGTAAATCCGAAACTTTAAAGAACACACAAAAAAACACATTATTTATTATATTAACATAAAAAAAGGTAAGTATAAGAAATTTCAAGAACAAAACTAAAGGGATATTGTAACTCATCAAACGAATATCAAAGCAAAATATTACCAATTGTAAGGTGTGGGTTAATCCAAAAAAAAAATATGTAGATAAATGGGTATTTCTTTCTATATTTATAATAGTCACAAGCGCAATTCTAAACGAAGCCGCCGAATAGGCGTTTGTTGCAATTTCAATTGATTTACTAGTTTCAAAAAAGTGAGTACGGTTTAGTTTTATTAAGAACTTTATTTGACAGCAGTGAAATGTTGACTGTTGTCGTTTTGGATATCAAAATTTCTAAACTTCGCCTCAATATATAGGTTAGATCTATAGAAATACAAACTACCTTAGGTCGCGTATTGACAGTTGGGGTTCTTTGTACATAACATATTAATTAATAATTATGAGTACCTATCATGAATTAATTTATATACATACTCTTCACGGCGACCTATAGAAATCTATTGTAGTGTATCTTCATCATTTGATCGTACTATTCACTCTGAATTACGTTGACCATAAAATGTGTAATTTGATTGTTCAAGACGACGCAGAATTTATTTTTGAATCAGACACCTCCAGACGTGCGAACCAGTACGTTACATTCACAAATATCTGTAACGTTACGTCCCTAGCAACACCAAATATTCTGTCCTCATGTGATTCTGTGTTACTTGTGCTGCAAGGGCCTGCTGTTAGCTAAGTGACGCAGACAGTGTTACTGTAACTAATCTCATACGTTACTGGAATTATATTTTAAAACTAGTGAAGCTGTCAATAACTATTCATCTGTCAATCCCTTCATTACATAGAATGCGTCTCAGAAATATTTCGGTCCACATCAACCTACACTTCAGGCTGCGACATGTTCATTTCCATTTGGTTAAAACACGCTTGGAAACGATTACTTCCCGTGTTCGTGTTTCATATTAATGTGAGATTTCCTTTTCCATTTTGAATAATAATACCTGTTTTTCTGATACCGATTTACCGCTTACCACCGGACTTTGAATGTATCAGACTAGAAGGCGCACGCTTCCTGAACTCAACGACTCAAAACCGACATATTTTCCCAACTTCATTTACTTTAGTTTTTATCAGTATTTGCCTTTCATTCAATAGTATGTAACTAATTGTGACGGTTAATACACAAGACCCAGACACAACATCTAGGCAAACGATCGCGTGGGCCATATGCGCGTTCCGCCCGTTTCCCTTTCTCATCCTATAACAATAACAACAATAACACATACAATCACAACAACGTCTAGGTCCCAAACTAAGCATATGCTTGTATTTTGGGTACCAAGCGAAGACACAACATACATATAACAACCAAGACCCGGTGCCAGTATTAATATTCATCATATAAATACTGACCCGACCTGGGATTCGAACCCGGGACCTCCAGCTTCGCAGACAGGGTCGCTGCCCACTAGGCTAAGCGGTCGTCAATATGGCTCAATTGTGATAACTTTGGTTCTCGAACTAAACGACTAGCATTACTCCTCTATTCCACTAATTCAAAGCTCGTTGCTACTTACCAATGAAGTATAAACTGGGCCTAAGCGAAGCTATATAATGTCTTTAGCTATCGATCACTTCGTATATTATTATACCGCGTTTTGTGTGACGTACAGCAAAATGTATGTAGTTGTTCACACGTTTATTTCGATACTTGACGTTATGCAGCGAAATACTCGTACGGCCACAAATTTCTTATTGGACAGTCATTCAGAAACAAACAACTCGTTTATATATATATCTTTTCCGAACTTAATTTTTCATATCTTGCCATAACTCAAACCAGACTCCAGATGTCTAGTGCGCCTTATTTATTAAAGGGTTCAAACATTTTAGAGCTTCCCAAAAAACTACTATTTAATTGGTCATCACTTATTTCTGCCAATATTTTGTTCTAGAAGCTATTGTCAGAAAGTTTTTGCAATAGAAATTACTTGTTAATGTACTCGGTTAGTTTTACTATTACGTATTTGAAATGTATGTCAACTTAAAAACACGACCCAAGCTTCATTCTACCGCAATAAATCCAAAACTCTGTACTTTTAAATCGTCAATTTTGTCGCAATCGCATAAGTTGTACCTACCAGAATTGTAACTTTCGAATAATTTTTTAAGCACTCATCGAATACGAATGAAGCACTTATGACTTTTAACACTGCGTAAATCCGGGTAACGCGTTGATTTCGTTATTTAATCCGCCATATCCATTCAGTCGTAATTGTCCCGCGCACGCGGAACATTTTCATTACCACCTTTATTACTCGTAGGGCCATCTCGACAACATGTGATGACGTCGCTTCGCTTTGTCGTTTCATTTAGGGTTTTTGTACAAAGTTAATTAATTTAAAAATTATTAAGTTTATTAAGTCAAAAATTTTTTGTGATTCAATGACTGACCGATTGGCCCAGTGAGACCCTAACTGCAGAGCCAAAGGTCGCGGGTTCGATTCCCGGGCGGGACAAATATTTGTGTGCACGAACATGTCTATTTGTTCCGTGTCTGGGTGTAGAAGTATCTATATATGTAGTATAAAGAATATTTAAGTATGTTGTAATGTAACCTGTTCGACTACAATACGAAACGATGAGAAGGAAAACTGACCTGAGCTGATGGTGGTAGTACTGACGAGACGCCTCGCTTGCCTTGTGCTGCTACGCATCAGCGCCGGGGTTTTCACAGTAACGGTCTGAGCTGATGTTATTGTCACTATACACTAATTGTCTTTATTTAGCGCTGGTGGGATCCCACGATATTCAAACGATTCGAATTTGGGTTCTTTGTGTTTAGCGACGTACACTATTCACTGACGGTTTGGAGAGAGTACACGCGAGTAAGTGATTTACGTGGAACGCCGCAGCGAGTCGATCACTACCGGCGCGCGCGATGATTGAGAGTGAATGATATCGTCGAGTCCATAATCTATGGCGCGAACATCCTGGGCGGGCCTAGGCTGAGAATCATCCTGAGCTGGATCCAACGGCAGTCTAGCTAACTTCAATACAGGTCTTCAGTTGTCTGGTACCTATAATACAAGCTTTGCTTAGTTTGGGACTAGATGGCGCTGCGTAAAACATCCAAGGTATTATTATTATTTTAAATGCGTTCAAGAAAGAAATATTTTAATTTTCAAAAGATAAAAAATATTATTTAACAATTTTCCTCGAGACGCAAAATGAGAACTGAGAACTGGTCTTTAGATTTCTATACTCAAAGGGTACCAACTACAAAATTATTATTAAAGCTCCACTGTCCGTTCGTCTGTCTGTCACACGGCTGTATCGTCTGAGCCGTAATAGTTAGACACTTGAAATTATCACAGTGTGTATTACTTTGGCCGCTATAACAACAAATAATAAGTACAAAGTAAAGGTAAAAATTAAAGGGTGTCCCCATACAAGAAACTTCTTTTTTATGGTACCGCGGTACGGAACCTTTCGTGCCCAAGGTACTCGCACTTAGTCGGTATTTTTTATTATTCGGTTTTAAAGTGATTTGTAATGTCAGTGAAATGTTAGAAATTCACACATGAAAAATTTAAATTAACATCCACAGTAGCGTTAGTAGGTCCATATTGTTCGGCAATGTGACATCAAAACAGTTTGAGACGTAACACAAAATTAAAATATCAATAAGAAATTATTTTAGTAAATATAATAATTTTGTTTACCATATCAGCCGATTATGCCCCACTTCAGGCGCTTAGGCCTCCCCTCGGCATGAGGGTGCTTGGAGCTTAATTCACCACGCTGCTCCAGTGCAGGTTGGTGTATTTTAACGACTGCTAACAGGTGACGGCAACAGAGACCGATGGCTTAACCTGTTTTCCGAGGCACGGAGTGATTGGTAGTTATGTATTAAGTAAGAAAAAACTCATTGGTACATGGCACTTTCTGGGATTTGAACCGCGACCTGCTAAACAAGAAGCGGGCTCACCACGTGTCGCCGCCACTTGGCTAACACAACTTTTTTTAAACTTCACCACATAGGATTAATATATTTCCTTGAATGGCTACTAAACCCTATTGTATTTTTAGAACACACTTAACCTATTTTTCGGGTGTTTGTGTTGCGATAACAAAAGGTCAATAATGTTGCCTATTACCTACCAGCTTTTATTATTGCTCCACCCTAGACTTCGCCCTCATCTATCACAATGGCCGATATTATTATTGTGTTTATATTCTTAATACTTTCAGAGAATTTCTTTTATATATATTTTTAGATTATTTAGGGAATCTATTAGAATTTAATATAATAGATATTTCAATGAACACGAACTCCTTATTTTAAAATTTTATCAATTGTGAACAAACTCGACATTGCATTAGGGTCGTTTATTAGTTTTGGTCTATTTTCCGATGAAATATATCTATATATTATATACGAAATTTCTCCATTATTTTTCATCTCTAATTCTCTATCTAAAAGCTTACATGGGTCATGGGCCGACGGTATCCCGGCCACAACTAACTTTTTTATTCTAAAGTTTTAATTATATAATATCTGCTTAGAGAATCGGCTTCAAAAACCATAGATAAAAATATCACCTAACTGTTAGGTTTATAATTCACGCTCGCAGAAGCGGTTTGTACATGGTTTGAGTCACACACACAGCATGTAAAAGTTGGCCTGTAGTTTTTGTTGACATTTTATTGCAGGAGTCCATCGATACATTATTTTTTTTTTAAGAATATATTATCACAGTTCTAAGCCTTCTTAGTTATATCATTTATTTTATACCCATTATCATTATTTTTATTTTATTCATATTTATATATTTATTTGTGTATTTCTTTCGTTATTTCAGCCCTCGTTACTGGTTTCCCCGTGTCAAAAACGAGCCCACAATTGTTACATTTGAGAGCACTTTTAAAAGGTTCGCTTTAAATGAATTGTTTACACTAAAATAAACTAACTTCAATTGACGTATTAATCTTGTATTAACTATTGGCACAATAAAACTAATGGCTCAACGTAAAATTTACTTTCGTGTGATTTTTTTAGTGCTAGATAACTAATGTGCTGAAGTTTTCGATGTTTCGTATAGTTCGCCTCAAACTTTATGTCGGATCGGAATATAACGCTATAAGCGTGCTTGCGCAGGTACAGTCATATACCCCTCGCTCCACTGCGTCCCGCTACACCTAGAACTGGTTACTGCGATGCGACTTGTGCGTATGTTTACAACCGCCATAAAGCTTGATTGGAACTGCACGTGTTTCGTACTACACGCCTGTGTGAAGCATAGAGTAACGATTTGCTCGCGGAAGAAAGATGTTACAACTATTGGAAAATGATAAATTTATTATTTCCAAGTTATACAATTTTTTTCTAAGCGTTAGGAATCCGAACACTCCAAATTAGTAGATTAAAAAAAATTTCATTAAAATATTTTTCTCAATACAATTATCGATACAGCATTATTATTAAGTCAAACATAAGCACTAGGCTTGAGAAAGATGCGACTGCGGGTGTAACAAGGACGGGTATCCTGCTGGCGGCCGCTGACCGACGCAATCGTCGGTCGTCTGCGAATCGTCACGGTAATTCGATAAATTTATGCCGCCGTATCTCAATATTTTAGTGCTTAGGGTTACTGAAAGCCTATAATATAAAAAATTGGCAGGTCATCAAAAAAATGCCTGGTATTTTTACTTGGAAGTAACCGCTGAACAAATCTAAACGAAAAACAGTGAGATAGCTTGCATTTTGATTGTGTGCTATTAAGCAAAGCCATTTTTGTACGAATTTAAAAAAAAAACACCATTTACACACAACTTCCATTGTACTTTTCTCTAACGAATAATAATTTCTAACGGCTTTTGAAAATAATCTTATTCATCCAAATATTATTTAAAACTCTCTCGTACACATTCAAGTTGCTGTTGGCAGGCAGCTTTTGTACATGGATGAGCTTTTCACAAAGGAGGCATTCATACGTAACTTTAATTCTAATGTCATTCGAAGCGGAAACGCTACGCTTTTGTTGGTCGACTTTCTGTCATGGATCTCCACATCCTAAATTAACCCTAGCAAGACCTGAATAAAGTCAAAGATATCATTAAATACCTTGTGTTCGGCTGAATGTAATCCTATAGAGCGTGTAGAGTTCACCGACCTAAACAGTTTAAATAAAGTTATTAAAAAACAATGAAACTTTAATAATGTTTTTATCGGTAACCGTTAGTTTGCGTAATACATGTTACGTATTTGAAAGCTTATAATTTTTGTACAAAATTGAATAATTAAGGTTTGTTCTCATCTGCTGTTAAGGGTAATAAGTAGTTAGGTAGCGTTATCTATCGTAAAGTATGACAATTAATTCGATTTAAGCTTATTTCGCTGCGTATATTGGATGGTTTATCTATTCCTTCGGAATTTCGCCACTTTTTTTTTAGAGTTCATTACACCCCGCGACAAAGGAAATCACAAAATCGAATTTAAATGTATTTGCTTGCAACTTTATTTTTGGTATTGATTTTCTTAATTGCAGTCATTTCATTCATAAACTAGTGTGACTTAATAATAAACTTTGTTCTTTGGAAGTATACGTTTTTATCAAAAGTTTTGTAAATAACTTAAACAAGAATCTTCTAGAGTCAAATATTATAAATAGAGGTACTTACGTAAACGCTGTCTTAAAATTGTGTTACAGTTGTTACTAGCGAGTGAAGTGCATTGTATGAACTATAAACTAAAATTAGTTCCATTTGGAATGTAACAGATGCACATGAACAAGACGTAGAACTATTTCGTGAACCAATAAATAGGATCTATATCATTTTAACGAGGATCAGAAATAGGTTGGAGCCCAATGTCAAATATACGCTAATTAATGGTTATTGATTTCAAAGAATTATGTAGCAATGTATAGGTTTCAAAATAACCTCTCCAAATATCCATGTTTTACCCACGACAGGATGGAGATGGTATAGGTGTTTGGGATAAGAAGCTGTATGTTCGTTTGTTTGTGTGTTTTTTGTTTGTGCACATGTGTTGCCATTTTCCTTAAAAACTGCTGGACCTATTTATTTAGGAATTTTCCAATATTTATGAAAATTCGTCGAACGTTGAAATTGTACCCTATGTCAAATGAAATTGTAATCGTCAGAAATCAATCAAAATATATTAATTTTTTTTTTATTTTATTTATTTATTTTCTCCCACAAGCTTAAAGTATTGTTTGTACATTCTCAAAATTATTACACATTAATAGCAAGCTGTAGTGGGAGACTGGTGTCCAAACTAGGAAAAACCTGTGTTATAAGAAGATCACCAGGCGTCCACCCCACAGATTCCACAGTACAACCATAAGTGTGCAACTACATGTACATAGTAGAGATGTCCATTTTAGCTATGTGCTTGATGCATGCGTATCTGATAAGTGTGTGCATGTGTAAGTGTGCGTGAGTACTTGTGTGCTTAAGCGTAAGTGATATATAGTGATATCAGTTTGTGAATTCTTATAGTTCCTGAATAAATTATTTATTTATTTATTTATTTATTTACATATGACGATTCAAAACGAACGATAAATCATTTAAATAAATTAAATAAATTCTTTGTTTGCTCATAGTTTAGGCTTAAACCCATGGATTTTTATCATCTATACTATAGTCTGATATTTTATAATAAGCTTTTGCGTAAAGCTTTCGTTTTATTGTAGTTTTAAACTTGTTAAGGGGTAGATCTTGAATGTGAACCGCGATCTTATTGTAAAAGCGTATATATTGCATGCGTTGGTTGATGGTAAGCAACCATCCCTATATTGAATTCATTTAATCTAAGATAACGTAAATAATAAACATCTGTATAGATAACGTTACAGAGGTATGTTAACATTTTTAATTTAGAAATAAATAAGTCGAGTGAGAAATAGGTATTGATTGATCTATATTTTCAGAAAAAATATAAAAGTATGTTAATAGTTCATTATGATGCAAGTACGGTAAGCTGGATATTATAGTCGAGGTGTTTACACACACACGCACACACACTCTCACACAAACACATACACGCACACAGTAACTAACATCCATGTTGTCAAAAGTCAATCTTTAATATTGATTGTAATTAGTTGTTTCGTGCAGCCTCCTGTAAACTCGCGATCGTAAGTGGTTGTATTTGTGTCATTTATTGTGAATGATCATCATCGACTCCTATAGTACAGACTAACCACCCAGTTTAGGAGTCGATGACGGACTGTACAACCTTTATTATACCTATTTGCAAATTTCGTTTATTGTATGTTGTATGTTGCAAATATATAAATAAATAAAATAAAAAAATAGGCACAAGGTGAAGCAGAGTGCTTATAATAAACCAAGACTTTAATAGCTAGCCTACTGAGTACGAGCATCATACGACGTTTTTCAATACATTTTTAATGAAAATAATTAAAATAATACTTTAAATGTAATAATGGCGAGAGCTCAGCGCGCGAGCGGTTTGCTTTTCGCGGTTTACACTCGTTTGTGATTGATTTAAAGTAAAAAGGCATAGCATTGTAAAATACAATATTACGATAGAAGTTTCGATATCATAATGACCGTATTAATACCAAATGTATTGAAAAAAATATTTTAAAGCTCTTTACCGATATATTGCATACGAACGTTTGCTTGCGGTTCCGTCTGCTTAACCATACATAACGCTCCTGTAACTGCATTCCTGTTCCCGTTCTCGCAGCTATATCACTTCTACCTACATTACATCTCCTACATTGACAACCGATTGCCCGAGTTGTTAGACACCTTAACTGCGGGGCTAAAGGTCGCGGGTTCGATTCCTGCCCGAGACAAATATTTGTGTGTATGAACATGTTTATTTCGTTCTAGGACTGGGTGTACAATATTTATGTATGTACATATTATAAAAAAGAACATTTAAGTGTGTACATCAGTTGTATAGTATCCCATAACACAAGCATAATACTTGCTTACTTTGGGACTAGACGGCGCTGTGTAGAATGTCCCATGTATTATTATTATAGTATTACGTTACTCTTCGAGTTTAACTCCCGTTATTATTTCATCTCACGACTCAAAGCGTTCGACATTTGTTTCAATTCTTGATTAGATTTCTATCCCCAGGGAACCCGTGTTACTATCCGCCCCTTCAAGTAAGTATCCCCATGCAAAGATCATGTTATTTTATTCCGTCTCAATCAACAAACACACTTTCGCGTTTATACTATTAGTTAGGATAATTGTCTTCGAAATTGTGGTCTTCATGACATGCTGTATAATCTCACTGAACTAACGAGGTCGCCAAACATTGTCGGTATAATAAACGAAATTGAAAGCTTCGCCTTTGAGCTTTTCAATAAATTCAATAGAAATGGTTTCAAAGCTCTGTTTCCCTAACAACTTACACCGGTTTAAAGGGATCGAATTTAATTATTAATCTCAAATTTAATTAGAAATTTCATTAGGGATTTTCAGTTCAAGTACCTTGTTGTACCACTTACCGGGTCAAGACATCGGAAATCAGTGCTATTAAGATTTATACTTTATTATTATGTAGAATATACTTCTTATTTCAATGATATTCAAAAAGTATGATGATTTTCTAAACATGGCAGATGTTAAGAATGCATCTGTTAGAAATATTTTTTAAATGCAATCACTTTTTTTAAATATTAACAACACCAAGTCAATGATAAAATTTAGAGAATTTAACTTGTGTTATAAATTCTAAGTTATAATATTGAAATTTTTTTCTCATTTTGATTTTTTTAGTTACTACTATACGAAATTCAGTTCAATTTAGTAAACCAAAACGATGGCTGATTTGTGTACACTTTTTGTGTATGTCTTTTCTTCGTTTTTTTTTTTAAATATTCATTACAAAATTTTGTCTTCAATATTCTGTGAAAAATCAATTTTTTATTTAATATATTAAAAAGTGACACTTTTTTAAGCGTGTTTTGATACAGATTGACTAAATGAAGTCACCTTGGATAGTTTTTAGATGTAGTTAGACCAGGTAAGTGGCGCTGTTGTTTAGATCCTGAATTTTTATTATCAATTATCGATCAAACTGTGAATTCCACGCGGGCGAAGCCGCCGGCAGAAAGCTAGTTCATTATGAAAACCTATAGAGTACTTAAACCTATTTATGACTGACCAATTGAAAGAATGGATAAAGGCCCTAACTGCAGAACCAAGGGTGCGGGTTTGATCTCAACTCAGGAAATATATTTTATTTAGTAAGTTATGATAATAAAATATAATTAATTTTTGTAATAATATCTGTGATATCTATCTCATACACGGTCATCTAGTCCCGAATAACATATACATAGATAACGTATACATAGATACTAAATATTTCGAATATTACATATACACCTTATTTATTTTCATATAGATATTTGTTACGGGCAGGAATCGAACCCGCGATCTTCGAGTCTGCAGTCGGCCTCTCAGACCACTAGACCAATCGATCAGTCAAACTGACAACATTATTAAAAAAAAAAAAAACTACACTAGGCACCTCATACGTGATTGACCACCAGATTTTTCTTATATTTCTAACTATAAATATTCCTAAGAATTAAAAAAAAAATGATTTTCCGTATTCTGTTATGTATTCGGAAGTCGTTTTTATTATGCCTGTTTGTTTATGTAGGGAGGAGAATTTGTAGAGCTTTGACCGCCAACAATTTGTCCCGCGCAAAATAATGGGCATTGGGGGCGGAATGTGTACGGAGCTTTGCTTCATCAGTCATAAGTGATTATGGATGAAATACGCCTTTGTTGTGAAATTCGTGATTTTGCAATAAATTATGCTATACAAAAAAGGGGCCCTAGAAATTCACTTAGAGATAAACTCAAAGAAATTAATATAATGATAGTGAATTGTCAGTTTATTTATAAAAATAAATTATATGTTCATAAAATAACGCCAAAAAAAGAATAGTGATATATACAATTTTAATGCAAGTAATAAACATAAATTCGCAGTATCCACTACCATAAAATATAGGTAATTGTGTAAGACTTTATAGTAAACTTCTAAGCAATATAGATTTGTCAATAAATTAATTAAATAATTATGTAAAACGACAAGCTAAGCATAAAGCATATTACAATTTAAAAGAATATAAATGTTCGGGATTAAATCGCTCTAATCCATTTAGTTTTTAAGACAATGGTTTGTAGCGCTGTCACTAAAAAAACAAACCACTTTGAGTTCTTTGCAATGTTGTTTTTAGAGTGTTCGGTACGAACCTGTTTGAACTTATCTTTAAGACGTTCAAAAGTGACAGCGGAGTGTCGTTCTTGAACATAAATGAATTTTTATTTATTTTGTTGTATTTTATTTATCTATTTGCCAATAGCTATTGTGGCTTTCTAGTTATATATAGACCAAATATCATTCGAACAAATATTTTCAATATTTTCATGACCGAAGCAAATTAACCAATTTCTTGGTGAAAAATTCGTACGCTATAGTCACAACTTTGCTGTAAAACAATAGCAATGCCTGTCGTAATCTGAATGAAAATTTTAACTTTCGAAAGCTTTATTCCTTGCGTTTTCTAAAAGCATCCAATTAAAAACTATAATGTCAATGGTAGTTTTAATTAGTTGGTAACATATAAAGACTTGCCAATATACTTTATGTTCGGCTGAACGTAATTCAAATTTATAGAGTATGTAGAGCTTACCAAACTAAACAAAAATTTTTTCAAGTGAGCAGATGGCGCAAACTAACGGTTACAGATAAAAACATATTTAAAGTCGAGCTGCGTTCAGCCGAACACTACGTAGATAATTTACTGCGTTATCGGATAATCATCCTCCAAACTTAAAAAAACGTGTAGAGCTTACCGAACTGAACAAAAAGTTTTTGGTAAGCAGATGGCGCAAATTAACGGTTACTGAGAAAAACATGTTAAAAGTTTTTTAATCATTTTTTTAGACTGTTTAATTCGGCAAGCTCTACACTCTATGTTGGAATTACGTTACGTAAACAACCAATATCCAATTAAGGAAATAGTGTTGTATGTAATTACAAATTATATATTTACTCAATCTCGAAAAGGCAAAAAATAATTATTATTATTATTGCTCTCTATGTTTATGAAACGTTATAAAAGCTTCGCTTAGAACTTCCGTCTGTCATAAATAATTACCCGAAGAATTCCGACAAGCACTTGACGGATTAGATTCGCTTTCACATTTTATTTTTTATTTATTTTTGCTACAATAATTACCATCGCAGTGGAGGTACTAAAAGCAAAGTACATCTTTTGCCATTTATTATACATTTTGGAATAATTTCAGATTACAAATGTCATGCACGCGTGCAATCAAATGCGATCAGATGTGCTTATTGCAAACTGTTTAGTGTCTATTTATGATTTTTAAGAGCGTTTGCAGTTAATATATGGTAAAGCATTCTTCATCGAACAAAGTCGAATGCAAAACCGAAAGGTATTTCGCAAACGTTTGCAAATCAGTCCAAAGCAAACAGGCGATATTCCTTTCCATACAAATATGTCAAAAATAATTTCAAGGCACATTGGTATGGATTAAAAATATTTTAACTTTCACGTACTCCATACCGCACGGAAGCGGCGCCAGGGTTGTGTACCTTTTACGCAACCACGTTCCATAACCACAACTATTTATTTGGCATCTGTTATAATATCATACCAAATTTCAGAGAGGTTTTTCTCCGGAAGCTCTGATAAAAAATGGGTTAAAAAAATACATGATAAGTATAGTCCGTATGCGCTGCAGTTCCATTCTAACTTGTATAAAAATAACACTACATCCCGTGTTTGTTACTCGACAGACTTCTGTAGGGCTAGCATGAACACCGCGACAAAATTTCTAGAAGGACTTTTCTCGTGCTGAAACGAGGTATGTCGCATATAAAGCTATCTCGGCACGTGATAATGCGTGAAGAAATTTTGTCGGGGTGTGCATGCTAGCCCTGCAAGTACTCAGTGCAATCAGTTATTTTCTTTATCTGCTAAATTGTGAATTCCCCGCTTGATAAAATTATTATATAACATTGTTACGTACATATCCTCGACATCAACATTCCGCCATCACTAGTTTTTGATTTTTGATTGATTTGGCTGACCGTTTGGCCGAGTGGTTAGAGACCTTAACTGTGAACCCAAGGGTCGCGGGTTGGATTCCCGCGTGGGACAAATATTTATGTGCATGAACATGTCTGTTTGTTTTGTGTCTGGGTGTAAACTACCTATATACGTATATATTATAAAGAATATTTAACTATGTATGTCAGTTGTCTGGTACTCATGATACAAGCTTTGCTTAGTTTGGGACTAGATTGCGCTGTGTGGCATGTCCGAATTATTATAATTATTATTATTTGACCCCGGAAACTACTACTACTACAGAAAACGAGCTAAGACTCAAGTTTTTCATAATGGAAGTTTTATAGTAAACACAAAGCGTTCGAACTCTCGGACAACAAGTGAAGTGTCGAGCCGACAGTTTATGGTACTCAGGTTATGAAGTGAAACCTGATTTCAAGAAAATAGAAAAATTTATATGTGTCAAATGATGACTGGCGGATCTCATCACAGCGGCCATTGAGATTAATGAATTCATTTTTTAAAGTATTGCGGGAAATAAACTTGAAAAATAATTTCAGTGGGTAGGTAATTATAATTAAGGAACCCAGATTACTATATATTTATGAATATATTTTGGCTGACATCGACTTTAAAAATAACTGATTAGATATTGTGTAAATATTTCACTATCAATGTTTTTTTATACTGACCTTTAACGCTCTTTTCATTAATGCAATAAAAATATTATTTATAATGTTTAGTTTCTGGCTGAATGCGTAGACAAAATTTTGTAGTCGGTTTTTTTCCTCAAAGATGTAAAGTTTCACCTCTTTCGCTTTATGTGTTTTTATTAATCACTAGCTTGCCGCCCGTAGCTCCGCTCGCGTAGACTCCACAGTTGTACCGGGACCCTTTTTCCAGGATAAAAAGTAGCCTAAGTTCGTCACGCTTTAGCTTATAAACTATATCTATACAAAAATTATAGCGGTTCCAGTACAACTGTGTAGTCCACGCGAGCAGAGCCGCAGGCGGATAGTTATTTTGAAAATAAAATTTAGCCCATGTTACTCGCTGATAATGTAGCTTTCTATACGTGAAAGAATTTAAAAAATGAATGTAGTAGTTTTTGAGTTAATCCGTAACAAACGAAAAATCTAATCTTTCCTATTTGTAATAGTAGTATAGATAAATCATAAAATATCTAATCAATCATAGAGGTACATAATACACTCGATTATAGAATGTGATAAACTTTATTTTACTTTGGACTTTGTTCAACGTGAACAAGTGTTAATTTATCCTTTTATACGATAGCGAGGTTTATTCGTATAATTACCAAATCTCGAAATGTCATTCTGCTCTATACAGCGTCGAGAAAGTACATTCTGAAATAATTCTCTTTTGTAACATTCGAAATCCCGAGGCACCTTCAAAATAAATATGTATACGTTTGCAGGAGTGTCTCTATCGGATCCTATGTAAACAGGGGCCTCGTATTTTGAGATTGCGCGTTAAATAATTCAGTTCGGTCATATTTGTATTCGTTTTGTAGATAAGTTTCCTGCGAAGGTAAGAAGTAAGCATTCGTATGTAATTACTTCTTCGATAACCAGAATCTGAAAATAATATGTGCATTGTAATTTTAGTTTCAGTCCATTGAATGGATATTGGAAAAATGATTATAATTAAATTATAATTTTATTGAAATAACAGAAACTCCATTGTTGATGGACATATATTAACTTCTCAACCTAAATTTATTTGGTATTTACTCGTATTTAATGTAATGTAAAAAAATGGTGCGATATTAAATTTATTAAAAATAAAAAATAATTGGGATCTAGTTCCTCAAGATTAAATTTAACTTTATAGTGAGAACTTTACTTTTCCATTTACGATAATTTAAGCTTAAAAATTTGCGCTAATTTAGAAATGAGTATCTGTTTATTTTGATTTTAGAAGATAATTGGTTATTAAAACTTTTCTTGCGTACTTAATTAATGTAGAACAACGTAAACAAACAAACCGCATAGGTCGAAATGAAGCTTATTTACATTAAATTTCCTCAGTTTACGAAGGTATAACTTCTGAATATTTCGTAATGAATAATTCTCGTTAAATGAAACAATATTTTCCTTTGTGTAAAATATTCCGTGTTTTAGAAATTTTTAATTTAAATTATACGTAGAATTTTAAATATAATAACACTGCTCACGAAATAGCTGTAAATAATCAATATTGTATTTTTTTAAAGTTACTTTATTGAAACGATAAGTACCAGGATTATTTTTTAAAAATTAATAAGATCAAACATTATGTATATAATACAAGATTTAAAGCTGTTGCTAAAGATAGAATCAAATGGATTTATTAAAAGAAGTTATTATGTTAATTAAATTAATTTTGAAAATCAATTAGCTTGAGCGTAGTTAGACTGGTTACCTCACCGAATTTCGAATGCAGGTCAGTATTTACTTTGAATTTTTGTTATAGGTATCTCCCGTGCATTCAATTGACCTATAGACACAACACAGTCTAGGTAACTAATCGCGTGGGCCATACGCTCGTCCTGCCCGTCTGTCCCCCATCCTCATCTTATGGCTCTAATGTCATAACTTTGGTTCTCGAACTAAACGGCTAGCATTCCTATTCTAATGAACTAATCCTAAGCCTAGTGAGCTCGCACCAAGACACGGAATAAATAGACACGTTCATGCACACAATTATTTGTCCCGAGCGGGAATCGAACTCGTGACTCTTGGCTCCGCAGTTAGAGTCTCTAATCACTCGGCCAATCAGTCAGTAAACATATACTCTTGAAACAAAAATATCTATGTAAATATTTACATACGTTTGAAAACACTGAAAGGATATTATGTTGTTGAATAAGGTTGTCGGGTAATGTTCATTAGATAAAATGAAAACATCCATCGATCACCAGTTTATTTGTGTATGGAATTGAAATGGAAAATTGGAGGTTCTTTAGCAGCTTTATTAGAGTCGTAACTTTTGTCATTCGACTGAAATCGAGCGAAGTGAAAATGTTTGTCTTTAATCTATACTGGAATAAACTGAACTTCGTCAAAATCGAAGCAATCTCGTTTGCAATAAATTTAGTTTCACTGCACTAGATTAATAATAAACATTCTTATCATGATTTCATATTCTTTCAAAATAATGTTTCAAGTGTACAATGTAATATAAACTACTTGAATGGTCAATGTGTTTGTCTGTGCGTTGCATTTCCCAAATGGCTGAACCGATATCAATGCGGTTTTTCATTGTTTGAAGGTTTTTAATATGGATGATTTGAAATATGTAAAAGCGAATTCAATTTTTTCTTAATATAAAAAAAAATCATTATATGTTTATACTTAAACGTAAGAAGCTTGAAATGAAAATTTAGTACAAAGTTTTAAAAAAATCCTGACTCAAAAAATCTAACATGTAAAAGTCGGATCTAACAAATCCGCGGCTTCGAATTGACATCGCTGTGTCCGTTTCAATCCCTCTTTCTCAACCTGTTCCTGAAAGACAGATATGGCAAGAGCAAATTCCGAAAAATAGGTACCTATAAAATACCCGTCGTAATAGTTTGCGGTCTGTGACTGTTTCCACCCCTAAAATGTGTATGAGTTGGAACTAAAATTTGAAGGATCATTAAGAAAAGACGTCTGTAGGGCGTTTTTTTTTAATTCGCATTAATATCGAATTTTATTTTCAAAAATGAAGAACTAACGGAAATCATGTTTTTCAGGAATTTATTCTAAAACAACTACGCAAGATATAAAAAAAAAAACGTACCGCCCTGGGACAGTATTTTTCCTATCGCATATATTTTTTCTGTAAATATTGATACAAAAAAACAGCGAGGATTAGACACGGGCCGAACCCTCTTTTTCGTATAAAAGCCTTCCTCCTTAATACCTAAGTACTACCTGTATTTTGTTGGAATGTGATGTAATATATAGCGGAGCCTTCCAGTACCAAAATAGTACCATTTTTCTTAATTTTTAAAATGTATTTTCAGTTACTGCCCTTCGCGAACATTGGGATGAAGCGAATACACGAGTACTACAAAGGAAAGCTCAACTGGACGCCATGCTGGGTGATTCTCAGCGGTACGAAGCTAGAAGAAGGGACGCAGACGCATGGTTGACCAGGATGGAGGCGAGACTGGCTGCCATGACTCCCCCTGCTCACACTGCTGATGTCTTGGACATGCAGATGAGGGAACAGAAGGTTGGTATATTTTAACCATATAATGAAAACGAAAGTGAACATGGACATATTGTCAAATGAGTTACACGTGAAAAGTAATTCCATCAGATTTTTTCATGACATAGAATTGTTTTTACACTGTTTGACGTAAGACGATAGCGTTTTAATTAATTATTTTTTTCATTTCAACGGTTATGTTTAACCATGAATAGTCGTTAATTAAATAAAAAATCGTGTAGATTTTTTTTTTTTTCATAGTATCTTTCATTTGTTTAATATCCCTATATCAAATAATGCAGAAATTTGTACCATAACATATATACAATACCATACCTCCATATCAGCCCATTGTGCCCCACTGCAAGGACTTAGACCTTCCATCAGGATGATGGTGCTTGGACCTTAATCCATGCACCACGCTGCAACAGTGCGAGTTGGTGAATTTTAACCGGGACCAAATTCTTAACGTGCTCTCCTAGGCACACAGGCAGTTATAGTTATGTTCTTAAGCCAGAAAAATCATCGGTACATGACTTGGGATACGAACCACGACTTTCAAAACAAGAAGCGAACTCGCTACCACTCGGCTATCAATATCATATAATTAATTATTGTAAATGATAATTATAATATAATATTCAATGCATACAAACACTTTTAAGAAATCAAAAATCATTTGAAAATTAACAAACCTGTTATTTCCAACTTTTTAAATGTTACTTTTTTTGTGTCGGGGGTTTTTAAAATTTTTATTTCAAAATTTTTAAACTTAGTTATTTAGTTAAATTAATTCATATAAAATTACATAACTAAACAGTGAAACCGAACTCTTCAAAGCACGAGTTCAACTCGCATTTCGCCAATTCTTTTCTCCAATACTTATCCTCGATCATCATATATCTAAAACGTACTCATTGAGACCATTCCAATGAGCCCAAAAACGATAACTCTGCTATAAGTTGGTGAGGAGTTGGGCATGCTCCAGATTTCAAATGATACTATAGCAGCAGGTCGAGGTCACCAAGTTTTTACAATATCCCTGAAGTAAGAAATTTCGAATCGATCAGGCCTTTGGGAATCGCTCACATCCTTTCATCAATTGGAAAACAGCTGATAATCTTTAAATGGCTAAACAGCTTTTCTTGAATTATTGCTTAAAACACTCTCGATTTAGTCAATATTAAATAGAAATAGGTCCATTGGCTTGGGAGCTGCAAGGCCACAGACAGACACAGACACACACGTCCAACTTATAACACCCTTCTTTTTGGCGGCGTTGCTTAAATACACAAGAAATTATGAAAAGTCAACGCATGGTGTCTTCGCTTGGTACCCAAAATACAAGCTAATGCTTAGTTTGGGACCTATTATTGTTATTATGTATTAATTTAGTTTATGGCTGCCTGTATTAAAAGCCATAAAATTCATTTTCCATCGTAGTTGCAATTCACGAGCCACTTAAAACTCGATTTCATGAAAATCTTCAAAAATATAGCTCTCGAGGAAGGAGAACTTTCCTTGTTTGCATAATGCAACCATAAAAATGTCCGTTTATTGCTGTTAATAACGTTAAACTTTATATATGGCTTGACTCGTTTGTAATTACTTCCTCTGAATTGTGTTAGACAAATTGCCGTATGCGGAATTCGCACTAACTTACATAAGGTTTACAGCGTTACTTGCCGTTAAGTTTAAAGTCACTACTGTGCGATAAGTCTAAGCTAAGTTCTGCGATATATTCCTTTTAAAGCACGCTAAAGATTATTAGAACTAGGAAATGTTAGTTTAAAGTTTTTTTATTATTATTAATTTAAAATAATAGCTTTCTACCTAGGACCATAGCAAAGTAACTAACAATTTTAAATTAAAAAATCCGTTTCTCTAATGCCATGTGTGTAGTATACTATAAAATTATTTAATGAGAATATTATATAAAAAAACTAAAATAAAATATTTATTGCTTTAACAAATTTTTCACCCTATTTAAGCAGAAATAATACGAAGATATAATTTAATAATAATAATAATACATGGAACAACCCACAAAGCGCCATCTAGTCCCAAAGTAAGCAAGTATTATGCGTGTGTTATGGGTTATTAAACAACTGATATAGATACTTAAATACTTTTTTTTTTCATATATAATATATACATAGATAAATATTATACACCCAGACCCGGAACGAAGTAAACATGTTCATGCACACAAATATTTGTCCGGATCGGGAATCGAACCCGCTATCGTTGGCTCCGCAGTTAGGGTTTCTAACCACTCGGCCATTCGGTCGTCAAAATTTAGTTTAGTGTTTAAAAGAAAGCAGCAAGGATAAGTAATAATAATAATACAATAATGTCTGGGAGTTCCCACACAGAGCCACCAGTCCCAAAGTAAGCTAATATTATGTTTCAATGGTACTAGACGACTATTATACGTACTTAAATACTCTTTAAAACATATACATAATATATAGATATTTTACACACAGCACGGAACAAGAAGACATGTTCATGCACACAAAAACTTATCCCGGACTGGAATCGAACCCGCGACCTTTGTTTCTGTAGTTAGGGTCGCTGACCGCTCGGCCAATGTCAGTTAAGTAATGGTAATGAAGTTTACAAGTAATGGTTAAGCACGTAGAATTTATTTCGAACATATCTAGATTAGATTAATTTAAAAAAAAATACTATAGTGTGGACGTGCTGCAAACGCACTGGCTTATTTATATGACAAGGTTTGACACGTCGATGCCAAATAGTGCAGCGATTGCAATATCCATTGTCATTCGCTTATTGAATAGTGTGATAACGTAGTTTCGGTTTAAAATTGGAACTACTATCCTTAACCTTCATCATTATCAGCCCATTTTTACCCCACTGCAGGGGCTTAGGCCTCCCCCCAGGGTGAGGAGGGGGGCTTGGAGCTTAAGTCCACCACGCTGCTCCACTGCGGGTTGGGAACTGTAACGACCGCCATCTATTGACAGCGTCCGGGACCGACTGCTTAACGTGCCTTCTGAAGCACGGTGTCAGTGATATTGTGTACTTAAGTCAGAAAAACTCATTGGTACACGCCCGGATTCGAACCATGGCCCTGTGTAGCCGTATAAATTTAAGACAGGTTCGTTGTGCTCTGGGCTATCACGACACTAACCCTTAACCTAACTAATCCTTAACCTTAACTTACCGTAAAAAAACGCGCAGTTTATTGATTAGTTGTGTTTCTTCCAAATACAACATTGATGTTACGAACTGATTCTGTATCTAAAAAAATATCCTATAAGTACATTTTAGCAACAAAAGGGAAAATGTTAAACAGTGTTTAAAAATAAATTTTGTGTTAATTTTCAATTTTAGAATAAAATGTATTGTATGTAAATGTATATATAATATATTATAAGGAATATTTAAATATGTGTATCAGTTGTCTGGTACCAATAATGCAAGCTTTACTTAGTTTGGGACTAGATGGCGCTGTGTGGCATGTCCCAGGTATTGTTATTGACAATATCAAACGAAATCACGGGCATCAAGTGTAAGATAAAGTCAATGCAACATATCTACCAGACGATTCGCAACATAATGTAACATGTCGTTTGCTCATGCAAATATGCGAAACGGGATACGTCTAGCTTTTATTAAAATGACAGATCCTTGGAGCTTACGAATAACGTAAAGCTTTATTGGCAAAAGTATTTCAAAGGAAAATCTGCGTAAAATTCACGCATCGCGTACGTGTTTTACTTTATACTATTGGATGGTTCTGTGAAGGATTTGTACCATTCACTGCCTGCACATTGTAGCATTGCCCGAACTCGTACGGCCGGCTTCGGCAATCGAGGGACGGGAATGTAAGAGAATTATATAGAAAACGATGTTCCACAACCTTGAAAAAATCACAAAGCTAGCCAATTAATGTTACTTTTCTTTGAAACATTCGCATTTAAGATATAGCTTATGGATAAGTGTAAATAAAAAACAGAAAGTCACTAAAAACGTGTAAATCGCACTCCCGCATTGTAATAACTGAGTCGTATCAAGAATTATTAAAAGAATTTTATGAAATAATAAATTTAAAACTATAAAAAAGTTCTTGGAATCTTCATTACATAATAAACATATTGTTATTTTGTGTAAAAATTGAGTACTAAGAAGTACGAAGGTAAATTCGCCCGTAGAAAAAACGTGCGTTGGACAAAAAAATGCAAACGGTAAGTCAACTTCATAATCCAAATCTGACGAATATAAGTCTGGTGTGAGCAGCTAGTAATAAATTATTATTATTATAATATTGTATGATTATAGGAGTATCATGATTTTTTTTCGTTTCTGGGTAGCTCTTGGCACAATTCAAAATGTTGTTCATTGTGGTCAAAAATTAAGTAGGTATATCGTAGAAAGACATGCTGTGTGTGTGTCGGATCTAGGCATTTAGCATCTAGGACTAGCCGTTTCCACTTGACGAACATTGAAAGTTTTTCTTCGAAGAGCTTTTATTCTCAATTAAACTATTAACAAAAAAATAAATGTGCTTCTTAAAATCCTTAGCTATTTGACGGCTATATGTGAAACTCTGAGATCACTCAACAGTGTTGACATCTGAGCAAATGGCAGTTTTGGTCCCCATTCTAAATTCATATAAGTATTGCAACACACTGATATTGAACTCGTATAAACCTTGCCAGTTTTTTAAAGATACCTTTTTTCCCCTTCCAGTCATTCCACGCTGAAGTCCACCAATACAAGCATCAGATCGAGTTGTTCGGACAGCTGACTCAACGTCTGATAGCAATGTACCGCAACGATGATACTACAAGGATTAAACGAGCTACTGAAGCTATCAACCACCGTTACAACGAGTTGAACAACAAGTAAGTTATTTTTATGGTTATATCAACTATATAATAAATAGATTAACAAGAAAATTTTCGCTGTCAACGCGCAAAATTGATGCTATTATTCCGATAGAAGTCCAAGATGTTATTTACAAAATAGAGTATTTACCTATCGAATTTTTCAAGTAAATAATAAAATAATACCCAAAAATAATAATAATAATAAAAAATAAAACTAATCCAATAATCCACCCCTCGTCGCCCCCGACGCAAATGTGCCCATGACGCTCATCGCATTGCCGCGCTGAATTGCAATGGCAATTCTTTGCACTAGGAAGGAACCGGAACGGGGGTCGAGTCCCCTTTCTTTTAGACGACGGCCGATGCTCGCGACGAAACGTTTGGCTTCAATCCCCCAACAGCCAGTATCTTCCAGCGCAAGAGGGACGAACAAGTATTTACTCTCCAGAGTAGAGTATTTGACTCGTTTTGAGCCGCTGCAGACTCCGCAGCGGCTCCGGCCGTTCCCACGGTACGACCAAGGTAAGAGGCGGCAAATGTGCTGACACACGTGGCGTCCCAAAGTAGACACCTACCCTTCTCCCACGGCACCAAAGTCATACCATCGGGTCTTTTGCCATCGGAACGGCTAAGACCAGGAGGCTCCCACACGCACGGAACATTGGCCGAAATTAAAGCCCTGCGGACTGTCGTTGAGAGCGTGGTGTCAAGATGTTATTATTCTATCATTATTATGTTTCATACATTCACTCCAACGTGACGGTATATAAGAGTGAAAGAGATGACTATATATTAAAATTACAGGCTACATTTTTAGATCCTAAGTGACTGTGGTAAGTAAACTTAACTAGACCGCGATGATTTCTCGAATTAGATCGCGCCTTGAAGACTGTCCTTGAGTTTTATTTTCAAATATATATAAATCGATCACTGATTAGGTACCTGTTTGTCCTTCTATCAGCTTTCTATCACCATAATTAATATAAACATCAGCTAGAAAGAAGTAATTTTGCAGTAGACATAGGTAGACGTCTGTAAATTCTTCTACTGTTCCTCATTCCTGCACCTCCTGAAGGTCGAAATGTTAAAACCTTAAAGTATTCCATGCACGTAGTATATCGTTTCAGTGGTCTTGATAGTATACATGTATAACCCTTCCGGAAGAAATTCTCTAGATGATGATAAAAACAGTATCAAAATTCGTTGCGTAGTTTAGATGAACTTAACGCACAGACAGACACGGATAGCGACTTTTATTCTATTTTCAGATTAGAAATTCTACTAGAAGCTTTTTTGGTTATTCAGTTTGAATCTTGATTAGTATTGCACTTCATAAGAACCTTCAACTAGGCTATACAGTAACCTGTGTTACTCTTCGGCTGTTCAACTAATTTTGCTATCTTACCACATGAAGAAAAGGCGAACGAACACTTTTTTGTAGTTCTAATATTCGTATAAATGTATAATAAAAGACCATATTTTTGTATTACAGTATCGTAGCACGCGGCAAGGCTTTGCATTCTGCTGTGTCTTCGCTGCAGAACTTCGATCGTTCACTTGAAAAGTTCGTCGCTTGGCTTAGCGAGGCGGAGTCGTTGGTCGACACGGCAGAAAGGGATCCACAACTATTAAAGGTTAGTGTTCTTAACGTTCTAATAATTTTTAATATTAGAAGCAAAAAAACGGATGCCTTAAGTGGAGAGTGTGTAGTGGCAAATTTCCATACAAACGGCGTTAACGATTGTACCCGATTAAACCTTAACCGATTGCCGCAAAAATTATGTTCTATTCAGATCAACAAAACATAGGTTTAAATGGTTTTGATTTTTTTAAATATTTCGATAGATTGAAATGCGCGGGGTTATTTTTCGATTTTTTATTTTATTTTTCACATATAGTCAAAATTTAGTTCATCTTGTAGTAGTTTCATCTTGAACATGTTGTGAAAGAATTTCGAAAACAAAACCGCGCATTTAAGATTTTTTTTTTTTCATGTGATGTATCAAAATATTTAAAAAATTAAAAATTTATAAACCTAGTTATTGTTGATCTGAATATCATATAATTTTTTGCGTCAATCGGTTAAGGTTTAATGGGGTGCAACCGTTAACGTCGTTTGTATGGAAATTCGTTACTACACACTCCTCTTAAAGTTTCGTTTAGTCCGCCTGTCCTGTCAGGCATACCCTCGTAGTTTCTACATTCATAGACATAGGTGAATGAAATTTCGCAACATTAGAACAGAGATAGCGTTTTAATAGTCTTAAAAAAAATTGATCATCAGCCCGTGTCTCCACTGCAGCATATAGCCCTCTCTCAAGGCTCGCCACCACACGCGGTCCTCCGCCTTTCGCATCCAACTACCCCCGGTATGGTGCTTCAGGTCATCTGTCCACCTGGCCGGGGGCGTCCAACACTTCGCTTTCCAGTACGTGGCCTCCATTCTAGAACTCGTCCACCCCATCGTTTATCAGTTCTACGGCAAATGTGACCGGCCCATTGCCACTTCAGCTTGCTGATCGCTTTGGCTATGTCGACAGCTTTGGTCTGCTGTGTGGGAACGGCAAAGAATACAATTTCCCACCGCCACCAGGAACCCTGGTTAGCAGAAGATGAACAGCTGCATCCTTCTGTGAAACTATTTACTGCGATCCCCAACCCGTCTGCCAAGCGCGGTGATTATTGGCAAACCCTCCCAATGTAGCACAAAAAAAATATTGTTAAATAATACTTCCCCCTTTATTGGTAAAGATAAAATATTTTTTATCTATTTAAATGCCATCATAGACTGTCATTGTAGAGCTTTTTTTTAAAATTAAAATAGAGGTTGTATAGACCATTTATTAGAAATGTATATCCAAAAAAGTCGCTCAGTGCACTATGAAGCGGGCTATGTTCGGTATTTTTTTGATGAATTAAATCAGGAACACTGAAATCCGTCGAAGAACTTAAGTTGTCGATATAGCTGTATCGGTTAGCAAGCTGAAGTAGCAATGGATTGGTCGCATCTGCCGTAGAACCGACAATCGATGGGGTAGACGAGTTCTCAAGTGGAGGTCACGTACCAGCAAGCGAAGCGTTGGACACCCTCCGGTCAGGTAGACAGATGACCAGAAGCGCCATACTGTGGGCAGTCGGATGCGAAAGGCCGAGGACCGTGTGTGGTGACGAGCTTTGGGAGAGACATATATTCTGCAGTGGAGAGACATGGGCTGACGATGATTATACCAAAAGGGAGCCAACGGACCCGTATTATTGTCTACATTGTCTGTCCGTCCATCTGTCTGTCCTGTCTTTAAAGAGCTATTTTTTTATTTGTATATTTTATTATATGTATATTTACGATTTCTTTAAATAATATTGTTGAATGCCAAACTAGGTAAAACGGTTACATTGTAACCACGCGATCTCTAAATTAATGTTTATTTTGATAAAAACCTTATATGTAAAACAATATTACATTAAAACTATCTTTTGCCTCGTCGAAAGATTTCTATTTTTAAATCAGCACAACTCGCAACTGACTCTCCATAGCCTTTTTTTGCCGCATAAAAGTGCCGCGGCCCCCTCGTCGCAACGTGCTTTTTGTCGAAATCGCTTGGTAGGTATTTAGCTTTCTAATAGAGGTCAACATGTGTTATCAATTTTAGTAGAAAAGAGATTAAATGCTTATTTTCCTTTCCCCACGGTTAATTTCGGAATAAATGATAATTCATTCAATATGCCAAAATTCGTGCTGACTAATCGCAAATCATTAGACAAAATGAACACAGGTCACCTGGTGATAATTTGCTTATTTATTTCAGGAAAGTACTAAATTACCGACAAAAGCCCACTGATAAAACATTTTATTTTATTGGTGTCTTCTTGTAAAGCTATTGTAATTTAAAAAACATGTTCGTGTTTTGTAAATTTTAAATTAAACCATAGATGGCGCGTTTCAAAGAAAATAGTAGACCTTTCGAAGGCTTAAATTAAGAAAATAAGTGGTAACAGAGATGTCGCTTTATAAAGGTTAGTTTTGTGAAGTATTTCGCGTCCCCCGTGAGATGGCGCCACTACGAAGTGCTTAAAGCGCCCTCTATTCGAAAGACCCATAACTTTAATCGTCCTTTGCCATCTAAAATATCCGAAGCAAAGTAAGCCTTTCTGGTACATTTCAGTGTTCAAAGATGGCGATTTTGAATTGATTTATACTTTTTAATTTTTTTTTTAAACTTTGAGTTGGCTATAAACCAAAGCTATACTTCAAGACGTGGATTAGCTCTAAATCAAACTTATGCTTAAAACAGAACAATTACTGCTCTTAATATATTTAAATGTTTCCAGCACATATCACTAATATTTATTATTACTTCACTCCTTAATATTATCTTGATTTCAAGGCGCTATTACCGTTATGAAAGGACTTTTGCTCGCGTGAACTCATGCAAATCCTTTAAGCAAAATATTCTTGCCTACCCCTCGTCATATAGCTTTTCACGTTTTCATTATTCCAATCTTTCACACTTTCTGACGGAAGTAAAGTATCCTATTTTTCAGGAACTCGTCGAAATCACCTATTTTCGAGTTAGAGATCGAACGAGCGAAATGCGAATGGAAGTGTTGTGGCATCCTTTGATATTTTGTTACAACAAGTATGTTTATTTGCCAAAATTTTAATGCACAATATTTGTACCCGAAATAATCATAGACTTGACATGTGATTTCATGTTGTCGGCTAGAAAAACTACAAAACTTTTATACGGCGAATGACCTATATACGCATTTAAACTAAATTATCCATCCATCCATCAGCCTTTTTTTATACCCCACTGCAGGGCTTAGGCCTCCCCTCAAGATGAGGGGGCTTGGAGCTTAAATCCACCACGCTGCTCCTATGCGGGTTCATCATCATCATCAGCCCATTTTACCCCACTGCAGGGGCTTAGGCCTCCCCCAGGGCGAAGGGGTTTGGAGCTTAAATCCACCACGCTACTCCTCTGCGGGTTGGCAGATTGTAACGACCGCCATCTATTGACAGCAACCGGGACTGACTGCTTAACGTGCTCTCCGAGGCACGGAGTCATTGATAGTTAATGTTCTTACTTAAGTTAGAAAAACTCATTTGTAGGTACACGCCCGGATTCGAGCCACGGCCACATGGCCTTATAGATCTGAAACAGGTTCGCTGCCTTTCGGGCTATCGGGATATCTTACGAAATTATATGTATTAATAATTGTCTTAGCATTTCAAGGATCATGTGAAAACTTGAAAGAGTTATTATGTATTTGATACATAATACAAGCATAATACTTGTTTACTTTGGGACTAGATGACGCTGCGTAGCATGTCCCAAGTCTATTATTATTATTAATTTTATTATATTTTATAAATAACAGTTACTAAGTACTGAAATTATTTTCGGTTCTTTTACACGCCTCACTACACGCGAGCGTGTAGCAATACCACACGTTCGCGCTCAGTGATATATGCCGAAGTTAGAAGTTAAATTTATATTAATTGGGATGTTTTAAAAGCTAAAGATATGAAATTATAGACTTATTGCAATTTTTGATTAATTTCTTTTAGTGTATAAAACAAAAATTATAGTTAAAGAAATATATGTACCGATGTCCGTTGGTCTATGTGTCAGTGGGTCTTTACGATTCAGAAAAATGTAAGCTTCGGATTAACATAAATCTTCTTGAATATGTTTGTATTTTTACAAATTTTTCAATATAACTTTCTGAACCGAAACTAGCTTTGGCTGTTTAAAATTATTTATAAAGACATTATTTAAATAAAAAAATATTTTAGTTAGAGTAATCTAGGGCCGAATTTTAATTATTGAAAAAAATATAATAAAACCACTCCAGTATTCACCAAACCGCATATTTCTCTCTTGAAACAGATATTTTCATTATGAGTTAATCTCTTGAAATGTTCTAAATTCTCTCAGAAGTGAAAAAACAATATTAACCTGGAAAAATGCTCATAAAAAATTAAAGAATTATTCAAGGTGATAACTGATGTCATATCGTATTTTTCACTTAAATTTTCCTTCATTTTCCCTGTTTAGGTTTTGGATGCACAATGAATTTTTATTACATGTTCAATCTTAGTCGTTTCTTTTTATTAGGGTTCAGTATCTATTAAAAACCTTTATAATGTTATGTCAATCCGTTTATCCGTTGATCCGTTTAACACACCCTCGTGATTTCTACGACATAACACCAGTGATGAAATTTTATTTACGATGTCTCATATTTTTCCGAAAAAAACTTAAATTTATTTAAGATACCTCGACATAGAAAGAACCTAAGGATTGTAAAAAAAAAAAATCACGCTTTGTCCTTAGATAGCATAATAATCAGGATGGAGGGTCTCATACATCCATCTTCCATCAGCCCTTTTTATAGCCCACTGCAGAGGGTTAGGTCTCCCCTCAAGATAAGGAGGCTAGGAGCTTAAATTCACCACGCTGCTTCAATGCAGGTTGGCGGATTGTAACGACCGCCATCTATTGACAGCGACCGGGACCGACTGCTTAACGTGCTCTTCGAGGCACGGAGTCAGTGATAGTTAATGTACTTAAGTCAGAAAAAACTCATTGGTACACGCCCGGATTCGAACCACGGCCACATGGCCTTATAGATTTGAAACAGATTTGCTGCGCACAGGCTATCACGGTATTTCATACATCAAAACTATCGAAATCGTGAGCAAAATAAGACTCAATGATTAGACCATAGAATAAATAATTTGACAGCAGCGTTTGGTTTCAATAGTACCTATTACGTCCATGGTTTTAATAGTCATAAATGTCAATTCACAGTATCGAAGTGATATTACGCAATTTTGCGGGGTTGGAGACTGGTGCGTGGGGATTTCATGGGGGTGCAGACTGGCGCGCGGAGACCTTGCGCACTGAAACTCGGACTAAAACTCGTCATCTTGCACCAGCTAGCTAAAGTGTGAGGGGTTAGACGGTAATCACAGAAAATGGCTTCTAGTGAAGTCGTACTTTTATGGATAAGATAGACCATGCGTCATTATTATTGTTTTAAATATATATTTTGTTAAATTACACGTGAAATGTAATTTCAGATTCTTTATTTTTTTTAATGTACCTATGAATTTTACTCGTGGATTACACAAAATTCTACGATTACTTTACAGCGAATGTTTCAAAACATCAAATAATGTATTACATTTTATTTAAGATTATGAAACTTTTATTCTAGTTCCACCAATTCTCAACTGCTGATTTTGTAAATCTTAAATTATCCTTTTTTTTCACAAAAAGATAAGAGCTCCAAATGATTATTTTTGTGACAAAATCATTCAACCACGATTAAATAATTTCTTTAGGTAACAGATTAAAAAAAAATTTCGAATGTCTGGAGTTTTTTCGGCATTATTTAAGAATACGAGTTTACACATTCAACTGCGGAGCCCTATTTAAATCGTAAACTATCCAAATTAAGTATTTTGTCAAAATTTTTCGAATGTTTGTGTAAAACTGTCAGTAAAAAGGCCTGTGAATTTTATTATTGTACTAGCTTTCCGCCCGCGGGCTTCGCTCGCGTTGAGCACAGTTGTACTGGGACAGTTAAAGAAACGCGACGCTCCAGAACATTGTAACACTTTCTAGAACGTTCTGAAATTTAACTGCCTAAGAAATCTTATGAAATTTTTATGAACTTAGGTAATATGACAAGGTCAAATAGATTTTGTCAAAACGTCAAGCTTGAGTACCAACACTATAGGTCTGCGATTGATGGTTTCGAAAAAATAAACATTTAAATATTTGGTCACGTGGTCACACAGATCTCGTCAAAACATCAAGTTTGAGTACCAACACGACAGGTCTGCGTATTAATGGTTTTGAAAATATAAGCATTTAAATATTTGGTCACGTGGTCACATAGATCTCGTCAAAACATCAAGTTTGAGTACCAACACGATAGGTCTGCGATTGATAGTTTCGAAAACATAAGCTTTTAAAAATGTGGTCACGTGGTCAAATAGATTTCGTCAAAACATCAAGTTTGAGTACCAACACGATAACCTATCTCATCCCCGGTAATGCCCTCTGTACGTCTGCAAAGTTTCATTGAAATCAGGTTAGCCGTTTCGGAAATAAGCCGGAACAGATAGACAGATTGACAGACAGACATACAAAAAACAGCTTATATCACCCCCGATAATGCCCTCTGCACGTCTGCCAAGTTTCATTGAAATCGGTTAAGCCGTTTCTGAGATCAGCTCAAACAGACAGACAAATGGACAGACAGACAAATGGACAGACAGACAGACAAAAAGCAACCTGTATCACTCCCGACAATACCTTCTGCACGTCTGCCAAGTTTCATTGAAATCAGTTCAGCCGTTTCGGAGATCAACTCAAACAGACAGACAGACGGACAGACAAAGAGACAAAAAGTAGCCTATTTCACCCGCGGTAATACCCTCTGCAAAGTTTCATTGAAATCGGTTCAGCCGTTTCGCAGATTAGCCGGAACAAATAGACAGATCGACAGACAGACAGACAAAAAACAGCTTATGTCACCACCGATAATGCCCTTTGCCCGTCTGCCAAGTTTCATTGAAATCGGTTCAGCCGTTTCAGAGATCAGCTCGAACAGACAGACAGACGGTCAGCCAGACAAACAAAAAGCAGTCTATGTCACACTTGATAATAATCTCTGCACGTCTGTTAAGTTTCATTGAAATCGGTTAAGCCGTTTCTGAGATCAGCGCAAACAGACAGACAGATGGACAGACAGACAAACAAAAAGTAGCCTATGTCACCCGCGATAATGCCCTCTACACGTCTGCAAAGTTTCACTGAAATCGGTTCAGCCGTTTCGGAGATTAGCCGGAACAGACAGACAGACAGACAGACAGACACTTCAATTTTATTAATATAGATGTGATAAAATTAAATCATAAAATCAGAATTCAGAATTTCTAATGAATTTGAAATCTAAAAACTGAAAGAATACTAAACTAAAAATATATTTTTCAAAACACCCAAACGCATAGAGCTTTCAAATCACTAGTTTTTGTTCAAGGTTTTGTACTTTAATTCAACATTTTTTTGATATAATTTATTCGAGATTCCACGTAATGATGATTAATGACATTTCCCAAAAACCGAATGTCGAAAGAAAAAAAACACTATACATTATGCGATTATTAAAATATACGTTTCCAAATATCAAATAAACCATTCGAAGTTAATTTAAAATTAAAAAAAAACGTTATTAGAAGAAAAACAAGATTTTCATCAGAACTTTCACTCATGTTAAAAAGCTAATCGCAAACTCCTATTATTGAACGCGAGCGACGAACCGTTGGATGGCTCTACATCGGAATTCCTTCAAGCGTTCAAGTACTTCGTGGCTAAATAATTTATTTGATCTAAAATTGTTTTACGCCCATATTCTTTAATATATATTATGGATTCCGAAAATTCGTTTTATCATATTCCTAAAGTTTGTGAAATAACTATTTCTAAACTATTCGAAAACTTTAACGATGCGGTTTCAGAACTTTTTGCATTTTAGATTTGAACACGAAAAGCGGTACAGCGCTCTCTGACTTTCAGTTGAAATGCAGTAAGTTGTTTTCAATGCAGCCGGGGAGCGCGTGGAATTGTGGATAAATATATTATCTTTAGGGTAGGGACACACTACGGGCGAGGAGCATTGACCGAAACGGAGTTACTAAAAGCCGCACAAATTTAAAATGTAGTGTCTAACGAAACCGCCATCCATAATGGCGGTTTTATTACCTATACATCTGTATTTCAAAACCCTAGTAAATCATAGTGGATTTTAAGTCTTACCAACTCAGTCTTAACCAATAACATTCAATATCTTTACTCCTACGCTACAATTGTGCAGAGAAATCATTAGCTTCGCGCATTCCATACTATTCACGCCAGTGTATTTATTGTATAACGTGGTCTCTAGTCCTTTTTATATTATCCTTTATATTGCATTGCATTGTATTATATTATACTGTATTATAAACTGTATATTAGGTTTAGCACTTGCTACATAGACACACAAAAATATAGAGAAGTTACAACATAATCGAAAACCAAGCAACCACAAGTTCGCCTGGATTTCTCTTGTATCAAATATCATTTATATAGTGAAATGATAATATAATAATATCTGGGACAACTCACACAGCGCCATCTAGTCCCAAAGTAAGCAAGTATTATGCTTGTGTTATGGGTTACTAGACAACTGGTATACATACTTAAATATTCTATTTTTTTTATTATTATATACATAATATAAATATTTAACGCCCAGACCCGGAACGAAATAAACATGTTCATGCACACAAATATTTTTCCCGGGCGGGAATCGAACCCGCGACCCTTGGCTCCGTAGTTAGGGTGTCTAACCACTCAGATAATAGGTCGTCGGCCAAAAACCTAATTTTCTGTAATATTTATAAATGTTGGTTTTTCCCGCGGCTTCGACTGTGCTGTCATTCATATTTAAACAATTCAATGAATATGGATAAAAACCGCACTTGTATATTAGTAAGAATATTTTCTCTTCGGCGACTAATCAGTTCAAATTGTATTTTGTAATCGCGTCCCGACATTAAATATTTTTTTCTTCGCAACACCTTGTTCTCTCCATCTGAGATTAATGAAAATTAAACAACATTGGATTTAAGTTTAAAAAAATGTAAAACGATTAATCGATTTTGTGCACGTAAAGAAAAAAACATAGAAACCTCTTTCTTTCTCTTTTTCTCAGCTGCCAACCATCGAATAATAGACAGAGAAACCTCTTTCCTAAATTGGCTCCCAAGGGACTAATTTTTTCTCTGAGGAAATAATGAAATTCGTAATGTTATAACGTGATGAAAATTAAAAACTGGCCTAGTGCGTGTCGGATCACACACAGTGAAAGGTTCCTTAGTCGGGATGATCGTTCATGGTTAAAATTCAAATAAAAATTATAAAAACAAATATCTCAATAACTACTCAATATAACATAACATACGTATTCACAACAACGTCTAGGCCCCAAACTAAGCATTAGCTTGTATTTTGGGTACCAAGCAAAGACACCACATACATATAACAACCAAGACCCGGTACCAGTATTAATATTCATCATACAAATACTGACCCGACCTGGGATTCGAAACCGGAACCTCTAACTTTGTAGGCAGGGTCGCTACCCACTAGGCTAAGCGGTCGTCAAATATCATATACACATAATTTTTTAAGTTAAAGCATTTTTTAAGCTGTACTAACTTTAATTTTTTTCTGAAGTTTCCATCACATAGTAGAAAACATAAGGGGGGCGACTATTTTTAGGACTAGAGGACATATCTAGACTACTATTTACTTAAATAAAAAAGTCACTTAATAACCTCTATATCATTTTCAAAGCCCTATCTATAGTTACCCCACACCATAATGTGGGCTGGATTTTTTTTGTCCCTTTTTCGCATGTATTAACTAGTTTCGTCTTGGTTGGTGTAATTTATGAACTAATGGTACAGTGATATCACGAACAAATTTTTTTTAGGGGTTATGTAGTGTATAAATTTTTTCAGTACATGTAACTGAGGGACGAAAAAAAAATTTACAGCCCACATTAAATTGTGGAGTATCTATAGGTATGTCTTTACAAATATATTAAGGTTACCAAATGAACTTTTTTATTTGTGGCATTAGTTGTTCAGAAATGTATTTCTGAAGTCCTAAAAAGTGTGCTGCTTTTAGTTATAAACTGAGTGGTGGAAAATTCTAAAATAAAAATTAAGTTAGTACGAGTACAACTTGAAAAGACACTTTCAACGAAAATTGGTTTGAATAAGATGTGTTGACTCGCTTTTGAGATATTTGTTTTGAGATTAATCTATAACGACTTAATTGTGTTTACAATACTTATTTAATATGGCTTGATTCAAATTAAGCTACGTAATTAAAATTTTAATTAATGCTTCACATCAAGACACTAAATCAGAATTAATTAATGTAACATTCCCGGTTATAAACATGAGCATAATAATATGTTCATAGTCTAGATTTAAACCATCACTAGGGTTTAGCCATCAACGTCTTTTTTTCTGATAATATTTGTTTTTTGTTACAGGTACGTTGTAGTTATTTCTGGCTCTTCCAGTTTATAGTAAGTTATCTATTAATCGTACGAATGAATTATTTTCATAGAACACTATATTAAAATAAGAAGCAAGCTTAAACGCAAAATAAAAGTGCATATATTTATTTAGCTTCATATGATATGATGTCCGTTAATCCGCGCCGGAGCAGGATGGTGGATCAAGATCCAAGCACCTTCATCCCGAGGGGAAACCAAAGCCCGTGCTGTGGGGCACAATGGGCTGCTATAGATAGAAAATTCATATATCACATGAAAAGATATGCATAAAAATAAGCGTTTTTTAGCAGAGCAAACTGCTGTGACTACTTGTATGCGATCACTGGCATTATACCTATATATGCCGGTGTATGCGTTTCACGTTCATGCTTGCCGTCGTTGTTATGGAGTGGACCTGCTGGATGATTATTAATCTGTGGCTAAGTTTCTAAAGATCTCACAGAATCAGCCCAATGCACTAGTTAATATTTTAGACTGAACTTTAAGTTCCTCTTATGTAATGTTCTAATAATATGTTACATTAGTACTTTCGATTGTTAATATAATTTACTTTTCTAAATGCCTGTATTTTCCGTCATCCGAGACAATTAGACCATGAGGAGAAATCATTCCTGTTGGACCAATTAGATTGACTAGGCGGTTGAACTGGTTTCAAAGGCAGTTCAAGTGAAAATTTCTTAATTTTTTCGTCATTTTTTATAGAAATAAAAAAATTAGAGCTAGTTAGCTCTCTTTTTATAGAACTGAGCTATGTTTTTTTTTAGAGTAAAAGTACTTCAATGACTTTTTTAATTATATGATATTTCATGCGATATTTAGCTAAGTGATAAAAGCTCCTAAGTTGTTAACAATGTTTCCCCCTTCTTCCCTAGCCCCCCTAATATCTTCTGAAAAAAGTCAAGTAAGTAGCACTTAACAAACACTTCCAACAACCATATCAATCAACCATTTTTAATATACTTAATTTTGCGGTCTGTAAAACAAACGTTGTTTTAGCTATAAGGTTGATAGTCAAAGTAGGTTATTTTATAATAATAATAACAACTGGGACATCCACACACCGCCATCTATTACCAAAGTAAGCAAATGTTATGCTTGTGTTATGGGGTACTAAACATACTTGGTTGTATACGTATATAATACGTACTCCGAAACCCTGATCAGATGCGTACGCGACAAGTACTTGGCCGTTTTTTGATTTGCACACCCGTATAGGCTTACTTACGGATTTTGAAATGTGGTATTTCGTTTTCATGTAGTTTTTTTAGTTAAAAGCTCTCTTAGTTTATTTTGAATAAAAGAACTTCGCTACCGCAATTTCAGTTGGGGAACTTGCTTTCCGCTGAAAAGAATACTTTAGTGCAACTTTTTATTTCAACTACAGTAAAACTCGGAACTTATGACCTGTTGGCTTGGTCTTTTTAAGGCTGTAGATAATCTCAGTGGCTTTATTTTATAGGTACTATAAAATATTAGTACAGATTGAAACGGAAATAAGGTACCCTTGGACATATAAAGGCTCAATGTTTAGTACATCCAGGTACCTCCTTGCCGTTTCACGTGTTTCTCAAACCGTTACGTCATTAATATTCTCTCTTTTTTTTAGTCTGTCACTTTATTCGGACTTTCGTTCTTTTCGAATTATGAGACACGACACATCGATAAATTTGATATTTTTAACGGTTCTAGTTCCAATTAAAAAACTGTGTATTGCAAATTTACCTCAACACGGTCATTAAGTGAAAAGAAAAAAATATAAATATAATGTGGACACATTTTATTTATACACTCTTGAAAAAATTAACTTTTTTATCAAACAAAATAAGAAAAGACTCAAGAAAGTCAATTCACGCGTCGTCAGTTTGATATGCAGTGAATAGACGTATTTTTCCCTAAGAAAGTTATATTCGGAATATTAATGTAATATTTTATATACGGTGCTGTTTATTAATTTCTATTTATATATTTTTATAAATCATCTTCTATCTATATATATACTTAAATAGACAAAAACAAAACAGTTAAGTATCTTTTTGTTCTCTTTTTGTTAACCGGTTTTTTTTCGTTCAGTAGCTATTGACGAGCTTAGTGTTTTCAATATTTTTTTTTTTAAATTGTTAGACGAAGCCTTTATATAGAAATCTCTGTTCATCGTACTTTCATACTACTCTTTACTTTTTCTACTATTCAGAATTCATTATATCTGTCACATACAATCCCTATGGCATAGAAACTTTGGTACATTTACATGGAAAGAAGTAGAAATATCAAGAATAAAATAAAAGTGAAAATGTAGCCCCAAAAGAACAGTTATGAACATATCTTAAGTCTGTCGTTTGTTGCAATTTGAATTGACTTACTCTCGCTTAATTGTTATTGGTTGTTACAAAAAAGTGAGTCCGGTCGAATTTCGACCACTAGGCGACTACTAAAATTTATAAATGTTATTTGTGTCGCATAAAGTACGCACGCTACATCAACTTATAAACAATCGCCAAAGTAGTAATACTTAATCCTTTATATAGTTAAACTTAAATGGAAAGTAAAACTGAACCCCTCAATTAATAATATAAATAATAATAATTTAAAATAATTATTTATTAATAAAGTAATTTTCCTTAATCGTTCGATCATTACTTAGTAAAGCGATAATTTGCTTTACTTTTCTGCTTACCCAATACAGCACAGTAACCGTAATGGTATTTCCAGTATGTGTATATCTTATGTAGAAAAGACAATATTGGTATTATAAAGGCGGCGTTATACTCATGCATTATGCGCATAGTATATTTTTATATTAACATGAGGGTGATTTTGTACACCTGCTGAAACCTATTGCAAGTTAGTACTGTTGTTCCGTGTCTGTGTGTAACATATATACGGCGTGTACGGTTGAACGCAGTCCAAACTTATAGACCGTAAAGATTACCGAACTAAACAAACAGTTTAAAAAAAAGAAGATTATTTAACTTTAAACATTTTTTCTCGGTGACCGTTACTTTGCGCCATGTGCTCAATTGAAACTTTTTGTTTAGTTTGGTAAGCTTCACACGCTCTATAAGTTATAATACTACGTTCAGCGAAACACGGTATGTAAATGTATTTATATAAAACTAAAATAAATGTGTGTATCAGTTGTCTAGTAGGTACCTATAGTACAGGCTCTGTCTAGTTTGGGACTAGATGGCCGTTTGTAACGAATTCTTATTAACTGACTTGTAAAAGGGGGGATGCTCAATTCGACTGTATTTTTTTGTGTATGTATGTTACTCGATATCCTGATATCGATATCCTATATAACCTGAATGTAAACCGATTTGATTGCTTCGTTTTTTAGGTCTAATAAAACGAAACCCTAATAGGATCACTTTGTTGTCCGTCTGTCTGTTTGTCTGTCAACACCCTTTTTTTATTGAATAGACCTCATTTAAATTTGAATAAAATATTCCACCTTTAAGGGTAGAAAATTAGGGGATGAATCTTGTTTATTTCAATTTTACTCACCGAACGGGAAAATGTGAGCAGAAAAAAATATACCCCGCAGACCAAATATACGCCACTTGATGTTTTGAAATATTCTCTGTGAATTTGAATTTTGTGTGATCCACGTGTAGAATTCGTACTGACAAAAAAAAATTCTGAAATTACTTTTTGTACGTAATTTAATAAAATGTTTGTTTAAACTATATACAATGATGCATGGACTGTCCAATCACAATGTATGACATTTTGCTCCTTTTTCTATCGTTTCGAAGTATGAGTCGCTCCATTTTGATTGTTGTTGATCTCAGAAAATTATTATTAAATTTTTTCTTTGAAACTGTATCACAAGTCTTTATCCTAGAGACTAACTAAAATTTTTTCAATTTCTCATTTCGACGATTCTTGTGAAAAGATCATGATTCCGTTGGGAATTTTGGTTACTTCAATTTTCACTTAATCTAGAAAAAAAGGTTTTATTTTTCATGAAGTTGTTTTTTTTTGGGTTGCCTTAATTATGTTATGAGTGCAAAACAATACTATATATTGACCAAAAGCCTCTGTAATGATTTCCCATGATACGTTTGCCAAACTGGAAAATTGAAACTGAGTCGGATTGTGTTTTTCAATATTCACAGTAAATATCACTTAAACTGAAAATTAATAAATAAAAGAAACCGAACGAGTAATCGCAATTTTTTTTTTATTTCGCAAAGCAATTTTATATCCAACTTTAGGCCATTAATCGATACTAGACGGGGTTAAATATTCTTAAAAAAAAAATTGAGGCCTATAATTAAAGAATGTCTAAGCACGTCGTGGATGCGAAGGGAAAACGTTTTTTTAATTTGTTTAATCCCCCATGACTTGTTATTAAGCAAACTTTGGGACATTGACGAACAAAAGGCTAATCAGCGACACCTTGCTTCAATTAGTCCCAAACGAACTGCTTTTGTATAGTAAATTACTCCTTGATTTCGCCTAAATTATAAACATTTTGATAATATTGTAATACAAAAGTGATTTTAATGAGGTTCGTTTAATTTCCTTCTATGAACTTAAAAATCTCTGACTAGCGATACGGCCTGGCTTTGAACGTATATTATTAACATGAGCGTTTTTAACGTTTTACCTTCTAAATTTTCTATGAAGGTTATTCTATATAATACAACTTATCATTGACATTGTGGCATTCTTCCGGGTATGGATATCATTGGATTATATTATGTCAATATTTCATATTAACTCTGAAGGTAAATGAATTTTTTCCATCAGCCCTTTTTATACCCCACTGCAGAGGCTTCGGCCTCTCCTCAAGATGAGGGCGCTTGGAGCTTAAATCCACCACACTGCTCCACTGCTAGTTGGTGGATTTTTACGACTGCCGTCTGTTGATAGCACCCAGGATCGACCGCTCGTTCCACTAAAATCCCCTAGATCAGTCCCCCAGGGGACTACGCAGCACTCACTGTTCCACTACGATACCCTATGCTGGGGATTCTGGAAGTACTAATAAGTGTTATTCCTTTACAGTCCCCTCTAACCTCTAAATAAAAACCCACTTAAAAATTATAACAATATGTAATACATACACATATAATTGAAATCTGTCTACTGAAGGGAATAAACGATGACGTACCTAAATAATTTTTCTAAAATAAGCAAAAAATTTGAAAAAAAAATATAAATAAATAAATAATTTTAAATTCTTCCCTGTCGTCAGACATGGTGAAGTTGAAAATATAATTGAATTTCTTAATTTGTAGCGTTAAATAAATAAGTATATCCTTGTGCAATACAAATTCATCATCTATCGGTAGGGATTGGCATAATTTCTAGACATTTACATGGGACAGGTTTGATGTTCCTGGAACGGGTTTGATGTTAAGGACGTTAAATAAAACCTATATAGTGTGAACTTTAGTATGTAATGTTTATTTTATTCACATAAACAATCAATATTAAGTAAGCAAAATAAACTATATAACTACACAATGCGGAATTGTGACAAGAAGATTACAGAAATAAATAAGTTAATTATTTTTCAAACAATCTTATTTTGAAGTCGATTTTACTTTCTTGAAGATATCCTTGTCTTGTTTGACAAGGATATAAAACTGAGGGCAAGTCATTTTAAAATAATGATTAATCAAAATAGCTTCAACTGTTTCCATTGACAACCCGTATCTTTACATATATCTTTCGTCCGACCATTGAGTTGTCATCGGGGAAAATATCCTGTTATCATTGAGTTCAGGAAAAAAGGGGACATACAGTAATACGGAACTGCGTTGTGTAATGTGGTGGCAGTCTCGTATATATGGGACCTATGGCATCTCTATCTATCGGTAAATGTCAGTTAATGTCAGTGTTATCCTTATATTAGCCAGTACTGCATTGTAAATAGGTTTCAATTCAATAATAAGGTTCTCAAACAATTAGGGGATTCAAAAGGAAATTAGAGTTTTATATAATCCCCTAGGGGATCGTAGTGGAACATTGAGTCCTGTGTAGTCCCCTGGGGGACTGATCTAGGGGATTTTAGTGGAACGAGCGGGATCGACGGCTTAACGTGCTCTCCGAGGGATAGTTATATACTTGCTCATTGGTACATGCCCGGATTTGAACCACGGCCACATGGCCTTATAGATTTGAAACAGGTTGGCTGCGTTCGGGCTATCAGGACACTCCTCTTAATGAATATGCCATAATATTAAGTTAATATTAGTTGTCTATGTCAGTCTAGACATGATAATGCAATCTATATTGTAAATAAAACTCATCCCTAAAACCTCGTCATCGAGGTTTTAGGGATGAGTATTCTCTCTTTTTTGGTTTTGGGTCATGTGTGAATATAACATTTTAACAAAAAGGTTTTTTTCTTTAATTTATTAGGTAATGATTGCTTTAAGAAATATAAAGAAATATCTATTTTTAACGGTTTGAGATATGATCTAGCCACTGAGGTTTTTAGGATTCCGTAACCAAAACGTACCGACTGGAACCCTATTCCTGAGGCTCCGCTGTCCGTCCGCCTGTGACAGGCTGTATCATCTGAACCGTAAAAGGTTGACACTTGAAATTTTCAGTGTGTACTACTGCAGCCGCTATAACTATAACAACAGGTAATAGAAAAAAATTTAAATTTAAAATCAAGGGAGTCCCCATTTAAAAAACGTGTTTTCTTTATATTATACAGTGGTACGGAACCTTTCGTGTTCGAGTTCGACTGGCACTAGGCCGGTTTCTTAAATTATAATGTGAAATGTTGTATGGCGCGCAAATGTGTGCATAAAAACTCAAACGGCTAAAAGTAGATTTTTTTTCATAATTTTAAGGCCTTCGACGCCTGATTTGCGTAACTGAGTTGTATTTGTGTAACAAATTAACTTTGGAACGACGCCGTAGGACCTAATATGGAGTAACGTAGGTTAATAATTTCCATAGGCTCAAATCTGTTTTCGAATTTCAATGAATATTATTATAAATAATAGCCATATCAGCCCATTATACCCCACTGCAGGAGCTTTTCCTTAGGATGAGGGTGCTTGGAGCTTAATCCACAAAACTACTCCGACGCGAGTTGGTGGATTTCAACGGCTGCCATCTGATAATGGCAACCGGGACCGACATGGCTTTTAAATAAGAAGCGGGTTCGCCACCATTTGGCTGCCCGTGGCGAGAAGAGTGTTTCATTCGCTCGCTTCCATCGCTGTATCATTCTCTATGAATTTCTTTTAAATTTATTAAATAAAATAATTAAAAAGATTTAAAATGTTTTTTTTTAATATTTCAAAAAATCACAAAAAAATATGTGCGTAAATTATGAAGTATGGTATTTTTCTCGATAAATTATGTTTTTCTATTGTAAAATATTTTAAGGAGTATTTTTTTTTGTAACGTTTTAGTATAAATTCCTTAGATTTCATCCTTATTTTTTATATCGACGACGACGCAATCGTTTCGGTATGATACTTGTGAAAAGGCTTGGACTAAGCGTCTTGTAGGAAAATTTTGCCCTGTCGTTTTCAGACCACTAGAAGCAGAAACTACTAATTTTTTTTGTTTTTCGTGGCATGAACTCATAAAAGTGCCTGCTTTGTATGGTATTTGGTGTTCGAGGCTGTCAATCAGTTCACTTATTTGAATGAGTACAGAACAGTGTGATTCCTTTTTAGGTGTAAAGTCAAAAGATCATAGTTGAAGCCTACCACGTAATACAATCGTTTGTTAAGTAACAAAAACACACGAACAACCGACAGGTAGCAAACAAGAAAGTAACAAAAACAAGTAAACGGTGTTATATCGCAGTCTATTGGGGAAGCCGCGAACCGTGTTTAGCTATCGAAAACAAGATCGAAACTTACAAAAACATACTAGAACAAACTCGCGATAATTACCCCTGAGAGCTTTTCCCTTGATAATGTTTACTAACACGATATAGTGAGCTAATCTCGTTTATTGGCCCATAATGTATTGTTGATTTGTTTGTTTTCGCCTGTTAATATGATAAACGTATATGGCGGAAGAAAAGCTTTTGGATTGATTGTTTAGCTTAGGTTAGTTCGGTTAATAGAATGGTTGTCTTTGGTGTCTGTGTGTCTACTCATATCTAAACGTTACGGAACTGTGAGATGTAAATTATTCGTGGTACACACCGCTCAATAATGATTAGTTTTTCTAATTCTGAAAATAATATAGTAATGGATTTAACAAAAAAATTTTTTGTGGATAATAAACTTGTATTAAATTTTCGATCTTACGATATTATAAGTTAAAAAGTCCTACGATCGTACCAGGTTATTCTATAAAATTCTTGATGTGTAGGCATGCCTACACGAATAAATTAATAAAAATAATCCACGACAATTTATTTTTTCATTCTGCTATGATACATCAAAGGGACATAAATAATTACAATTAATAAAATTACAAATCAAATCAAAAAAGTTTTATTAAATATAAAATGTTTACATACACTTATGGAAAATCGGAATGAATTGATTAGCTACTATATTTAATAAAATTGTATCTAATAAAATAAATTACACAATAAAGTGTTTATAAAAAATAAAAGCTTTATTTCCTGCACGTGTATATTCTGATACACACATTCGTTTTTTTTTTCTTAACTGGGGTGTCTCACTTTAAAGTATATGAAAATTAACTCTGTCTACGGCGGACACGGAACCTGCGACTGACAGCTGTCAGTAGTTCTTCAGACCTTTGATTCCACTTTGATTCACATAATATATTTCCTATATTGGCTGTCAGAAGCTTCGCCCGTGTGTTTAATAAAAGCACCAAAAATGTTGGAATTAAGGTCAAAGCTCACAGGAACGGCTCCTCTGCAAATTAAAGATAAAGTGTAACTCAGCTTAACCTTTAATCACCACATCATAAACCCTGCGTATCTAAAAGTATGAAATGCTATTTTTATAGCGTTCGAATTAAATTTAAAAACGATTTAAATGAAGTTTTTTGAGTAGAATTCAGATCACTGAGATTAATTTAGAATATAGACACAGGTGTTGCTAAACCTTTTGTTCCCTCTGAAAATGACGCAAGTGCTGTTTGGCGCAAGTGCTTAATCCGCTCGCTGACTTCAGAGCGAACAAGAAATGTGGCGCGAACTGTAACACAAAATGTGGTACTATTTTTAGGCAAGCGTTACCTTGACCTCTTTCTATCTCTTGTTTTAGAATTTCAGGCTATCTTTGTAATTTTCGTTCTTAAGTTCCGTAAACCTTGAATCGTTTGCAAAAATACACCATTTCTTACATCCCGAATATTATTTTTTTTAAATGAGAAATCCAATTTCATTATTCAAGTGGAACATTTCTATTCCCAAATGCTAATACATTTTTTTTCCGTATCGTAGCTTATCACCGAAATCTCCATGTGTGCACACATTGGAGCGTGTTTCGCCAGTTCACGCCTTTAAGTGGCCCATTCTTTCGCTCCGGCGGGTCGCGTAATGGGCTACGAAATAGGACAGTGCCGAGTCGGGACAGAAGCCTAGTTTTAGTCAGCGATAATACCTAGATTTTCTAGGACATGCCTACAGTACAATTAGTCTTTAGGTCAAACTCATGTTAAGGATACGACTATCAATCTAGATAATAAAAGCCATTTTAAATTCAATACGTATTATGTGTAACGCTACTGGGTGTAGAAATTCAAACTAAGCAGGTTCTATTTATTTTGAATCGCGGGAAAAATTAAATTGAATTAATTTAAACCTAATAAAATATAAGTATATACTTCCTTTTGTTATAGTAATATAGTTATATGAACCGTTTTAATTTAACTATGTTATGGTATATAGCTATATTCCTCGGGATATAACTATATCATGGCCTTAATTATCTTAGTGTGACATATATAGACATTTTACACCCAAGCACGGAATAAATAGGCGTATTCATGCAGACAAATATTTCTTCCGGGCGGGATTCAAACCCGCGACCTTTGGTCTGCAATTACGGTTACCACTCAGCCAATTCGGTCAGATACATTAATTACATTTAATACCTAATCTTCTAGTTTTAATTACCTGAAAGAAGGAGAACATAAAATAAAAACAAAAAACACGGGCTAATTTAAATCATCTGCACTAACGATTTCGTACAACATATTTATAATATACAGGGTTACCGGCTCTGAGCCCTTTCACTTTGAGGGGAGGCCTAAACCCCTGTTGTGAGACATAATGGTCTGGTGAAATGGAGGGTTACCGGTCATTCGACCTATTCCCGTTACGAGGTGATAAGGAAGGTCATTGTCGATTGATTTGACTCTATAATGATTTATACCAAAGTGAACCATTTTCGAGACGATTTGAAATTAAACTGTAAATTAATTTTGGAAAAAAAAATCTTGTAGTCGAAGTCTTTTTTTATTTGGATGATTTATTATGTATTTATTTATTTATATTTATTATCACTAATAAATCAGTAATAAATTGTAGTTTCTGGGTTCTTAATAAAAAAGTTGTTAGCACAACTATTATATTTTACGAAGATTATCCATTACGAAAGTAATTTTGGAACTGCGTGATATTTTTGAATTTTAACTGATGTGCTGAAGGACATGGTAATTAGATTGATAGTCAGAAAATGTCTTTTGCTTTCTCTTGTTTGACCACTGAAGTACACTACTAGAAAATACTCGATAATTCCACTCATGTATCTCACCCAATGGTGTATATTTTGTTTAAATCGATCTTCGTGTAAAAAATCAATCAATGAAATCAATGAAAAAAAAATTTTATTTTTGGCAACCGCTAAAACTAAAAGGCATAAAAGAACAATAGTGATATTCTAAAGTCATGCCAAGGAAATAAAAAAATAAAATTATGATAATTTTTGAGGGAAAATATAAATATTTTTACCTTTAAAATTCATTTTAAAAGTAAAAATAGGGGAAAATAATAGGAGAAAAGTTAAAATTTTAGTCGAACTTTATAATGAAATTAATAAATAATAAGGCTTAAACTTCCATTTAAAAAATAGGCTTTACCTTTGAAACCGCAAGACGTTGTACTAGACTATATGTAGCTTATTTGATCATTCATCAACTGTATGTTCCCACTATACGTATCATTCATGCTTCACCGGACACCTTCTACATTAACTGTGGTAGTTGTTTTATACTTCGATACAATTTCCATAGACAGACGCTCGGACCAAGTAGCAAGTTTTGAAATGATTATACTAGTCGAACGCAGTCCTCAGCTCAGTGCAATCTGTGACACCGCCTAAGTTCTAGCCTGGAATATTGAAGAACGAATATTCAATAGAATACTGATTTAAATCTAGATAGACTGACGCGTACCAGAAATATCAATAACTAAGTATATTTATTGTTTATGATACCTTAGCACTTTCCTCCGCTTAAACGTATCATCATCATCAGCCCATTTTTACCCCACTGAAGGGGCTTAGGCCTCCCCCAGGGTGAGGAGGAGGGCTTGGAGCTTAAGTCCACCACGCTGCTCCACTGCGGGTTGGGAACTGTAACGACCGCCATCTATTGACAGCGTCCGGGACCGACTGTGACTTAAACGTATATTTTTGTCTAAAGCCTAAACTTTTATAAGTCAATGCACTGGCTGTGCTTTTCATTAATTAAAATGACATATACGTATGTACCTACTAAGGCATTATAGCCTAAAATACATTTGCGCCATATCTGAACACTTTACATTAACTTTGTTTTGTGGAGATGAGTATCCAGATTTCGTAGCAAACTTTAGGCAGGATATAGGATTATCGTGTTATTATTTTGTCTGTTCTGAAATTGGTGACAGCTGTATCTTACACTTTTTTTCCTTTTCAGCATCTTTGTCTTTACTTATTACTCTTACTTATTATTACTTACTTATTATTACTGGAGAAGGAAAACTTAGAGAACATGATGGCAGGGACGAAGGAGCCGTAAGTTCTATTGCGGCGACGGGATTCGCTAACTGTCACCCCCCGCCCCTAGCCCCTAGCAAACGGCTGAAACGTAGGATTCGAGATCGACTGAGGATCCATTCACTGACTACAAGTGTGATATTATATATATGTATCTGTATGAAATTACCTCATGGATATTTAGCATAATAATTATTTATGTTGAATTAAAAGCTTTAAGCTTTCTCATACTTTCACTACCTCAAAACAGGACATTAAAACTTCATTAGCAAGAACTGCAATACAAGAAAGCCGGTGGTTATAGTTTTTTTTCCCTCACCTAAAGGAACATTAATAGCGAGTTTTTCGCTAACTTCTTCTGGCGAGCGGTAGCTTTAACTTTTAATGTACATTTTGGGTTTGTATTGATATTCTAGTGGGTATTCGAAGATTTATAGGATTTTAATTTCATAAAGTTTTCACAACTCAATACGGAATGTTAGTGACTCCATCACTGATTAAACAGAATGATTTAGACAAAACATCGCCTCTGAGTCTGTATATGGTGCCCGTTGTCGCTTCAAGAACTGACAGCGTCTATTAATTTAGTCGCTTGACCGACTGTAAGAGTCGCCTGGCCGTCATTCTTCTTTTCGAATTCGTGCTAAAGATACGGTATTATGGAGAAATTGTTAGAATTAGCACTTTTAAACTGTATTCGCTATAAAATTGACAAAAATTTGATAAAAATATCGGTACTGAGTACTGTGTAGAGAGTGGTAGCGTTGTAGCCGACTCGCTCAAGCGTCCGCTCGCCTGTTGTCGAGCGATTGAATTGCAAGCGTCTGCTCCACCGTATGTAGCCAGTGAAGAGTCGTACTGTCGGCGATTAAAAATTGTAGTAGTAATTTTGGTAACTTTCGGTAGTACCGACTACCGCGTCACACGTAGTTTTTTTTTTAAATATCAGTACAAAGCCTCTTCCGAAGTTATAAGGTACTATGGGCGTGAGAAGCTAAGACAGTTTATATGTTTTTTTGTTTGTCATAGACACTGTAATCTGTATTAACAGAAAATATCCTAAGGGCTGCTTGCACCCATATCTTGTATCAGCGTGAGAGAAGTGGAAATATTTGTTGTCCTACGGTTTTCCTCGTTTTCCTCGTGATACGTAATTGCTTTTCTACTGCATTGCGAGATGTTTTTAGGCGATTGATTGATTACTTTTTACTGGCGATTTGATGCAATAGATTTTTAGCTAAGTATTTTTTCGTATATATGACTAATCAAGAAAGGAAAATATACGAAAGCATCGTTTTTTTTAAATATATTTTTTTTTGCTGTCAGGGTAACATTTCGATTTACAATTTCAGAATGTACATAAAGTCATATCTAAAAACTGGCTAAGTGCAAGTCGGACTCGCACACGAAGGTTTCCTTACCACAGTACAATATTTAAAAAACTCGTTTGTTGTATGGGTATCCCCTGTAATTCATTAATTTATTTCATTATTATTATTTGTTATAGCGGCCAGTGTAGTACATACTTCATGAAATTTTCAACTGTAAGCAATGATCTCACAATTCTCAATCACCAAAAACGTCGAAATGAAGACGTTTCTTGTATGGGGATACCTTTTTATTTTTGACTTTGTTTTATTTTATTATTTGTTGTTGTATCGGTCATAATAATACATACTCTATGAAAAGTTCAAGTATCTACCTATTAAGGTTCAGACAATACAGCCCTGTAACAGACGGACAGAGGAACGGACAGACGGACCGCAGAGCTTTAGTAATAGAGTTCCCGTTGATACTTTTTCATAAGAACCTTGAAAATACATCCCAATAATTTTGTAATCCACAAATTTAAAGTCGCTCAGCGTGCTATGGAGCGGGCTATGCTCGGTGTTTCATTGATGGATAAAATCAGAACAACATAGCCGAAGCGATCAGCAAGCTGAAGTGGCAATGGGCCGGTCACATTTGCCGTAGAACGGATAACCGATGGGGTTATCCGTTCTACGAGTTCTCAAATGGAGGCCACGTACCGGAAAGCGAAGCATTGGACGCCCCCCGGCCAGGTGGACAGATGACCTGAAGCACCATACCGGGGGCAGTTGGATGCGAAAGACGCAGGGGAGTGTGTGGTGGCGAGCCTTGGGAGAGGCCTATATCCTGCAGTGGAGAGACACGGGCTGATGATGATGATGATGATTAATTTTGTAATATAATATGGGATTTTTGGCATTATTTTTATTTTATATAGTCCGCCTTTATTTTACTCACTGTGTTATTTTCGTAATTCTGAGTACTTCAAGTGGACAGCCAACGTTTTACCGAAATCGATACCACTCGATACACTTAAATGCATCTGACTGTTCTCTGTCTCTTAAGTGCATACTCACTTAAAACAGAATTTGTACGGACTTTATTTTACGGAGTGGGAATACTGTTATAACTTTTTAGTGGTCCAACTGAAGATTTGTTAGGAGGTGATGCTATACATTGAACTCATTTTACCACACAAAAAGGTACAGGCACAATTACAAAATTAAAAAATAAACGTAGGGTCTATGGTAGGGTGCATATTATGGTTCTATAATTGAATATTTAATTAGTATGCGTGTTACATTATATACTAAACCACTTAAGATAGTCTTCGTACTATTTACGTGTCAAAATTTAACATCGTGGTGTGCGCTTTCATTATTAGACGAGACGATTGCAGCCAATAAATAACTGCGCGGGCATAACAGATATCCAAAAATATCGTCTTTTAACACATGTGCAGTTGTGCAGCTGTAGACTATCGCTGGTGTGACTCTTTATATATGTTCAAAAATATTATAGTCGATTATCTTTTGAAAACTGTTCAGTTGAACAGTTATTACGTAGTAAAATTCCAAAATTTCAAAACGGTGTGGTATTGTAAAATTGCGATTTAATTCTTTTAAAATCTGTTTTGATTGTTCATAATAAATTCGTCAATTTTCTCTTGAAAATGTATCTAAAATGGCGTAACATTTAAACGGCTTACATGTCGGGCTCGGTGGTGAGTAAATATTTCAGTAGTAGGCCGACACACGGTGCAGTGGCCGCAGCACGCGTGCGCCGCCGTCTCTCCTATGGGAGACAACTTAGCCAAGTTTATTTTCTGAACCCATATTAGGTATTACCGTTACGATGCGATTTAACGGCTATGTTGTGTTCGGGTTTCAAGAACCGATTCATCGACCGCTGCTTACCTGTTTACTTACTGAAGAATCCATCGGCCACGACTA